>CM042691.1:30183227-31383227 GCA_023614405.1 Avena insularis
GGCAAAGGTGCAATACAATTAGGTCATATTAAGCGGAACCGGGGTCCCGACAAATATTTAAGTGGTTCAAGTTGTTTAGCTATCCCGCAATTTAAATGTCGTTTAACAAGGCAGAATATATCACCGGTTCGCTACACAAGTTTAAATGAGGCCAATATAAGGCTAGATTTGCCCGCATATGGGCCCCATATTTAATTAAGAGGTGAATCGGCATAAGGCCCCCAAACCACAGACAAGGATGCATGCATGAACAATTAAGATGCGACAAGTGGTATTATATTATAAAAATAGGGTTTTCGGGAAGGGGTTCACACATTAGGGGGTCTCGACGATCTTGGGGTTCCGGGGTTCGGGGTCCGGTCTCGGGGTCCAGGGTTCGACGGAAACGTTCTCGGGTAGTGGAGTAGATCTTGGCGTTCCGGGAGGAAGCACTTGGTCTGGCGTCGGGGCATCGGACTCGCCCGGGTCGGTGTCGTGCTTGTCGTTGCGAAGCTCTTGTCGGGTCCGCGCTATCGAGTCGGTCTTGGCGTCCGGGATGAAGAACTTGGCGTCCTGGGAACGATCCTGTCGCATCCGCGGTCGTCGGGTCATGTCGACGGTCATTGCGTTCAAGGTGGCGAACTTGGCGTTCCGGGCATCTTCGGTCCTCGGATCCGAGAGTGGGGATACTTGTCGTCTGCGTCCTTCGAGGTCATGTTGTGGTACTTGTCATCCATGATGAAGGTCTTGTCTATGGTTCGTCCGTGCTTCCGGTCTTGGTCCTTTGCGAAGAACTTGTCGACGAGATAAGGGCCCGAGACGAACTTGGTGGTCCCGAGGATGCGGTTCGAGAAGGGGAACTTGGCATCCATCTAGACGATCTTGTCGGTTCCTTGTCGAAGACCAAGGCGATGCGGCCACCGGGTGCAGGACACAGGAGAGCGACGCCACGGCTGTTGAAGAGCTCGAGGACGGGGTCCCGCACGGCTGCAAGGGCAACAGGAGGCGGCCGAGAGGGGGCCACGCTGCAGCGCCCTAGGCAGCAGAGCACCACGGACGCGCGCGGGGCCGCTCAGGGACGAGCCGCGGGAGGAGGCATGCGGCGGTGCTCGAGCTAGGGAGGCGAGGGCGCGGGCAGACGAGGCCCAAAGTGACGGGAGATGGACTGCCCTACAGAATGAGGCGGCACAGCCTGAGAAGGCCAGAAGAGGCGCGGAGTGGGTCGCGGAGGTTGGGCGCAGGCCTGCCGGGATGGGGAAGGCGAGAGGCTGTGAGGAGGCTTGCGGGCTCAAGGGAGGCCGAGCACGAGGTCGTGGCGTGGAAGCTTGCGACGGAGGTCAGCTGAGGCCAGCGGGGCCGAGGAGGTCGAACGGCGGCCGGCTCCGGTGGCTGCTGCAGACGACGGGGAGGGAGGGGGACGGCGGCGCCTGGGGGGACGAGAGGAGAGCGGGCCGGGCGAGGGGAGAAGGAAGAGGACGCGGGGGAGAGAGAGAAGGGAGAGAGAGAGAGAGAGGCGGGCAGTGGTGGTGGGGCCAAGTGGCCGGTGGGTGGTGTCTGGTGGCTCTCGTGGGACCAGAGGTGGGACCAGGCGAGGGGTGGCCAAAGGGCGTGTGTCGTGCAGGTGTGTCTTTGGGTGGGTTGTGTGTGTGGTGGTGAGAGAGGGATTGGGGGTGGGCTAGGTGGCGGATGGTGGTTGGTGGGGATTTGGGGAGAGGTGAGGTGGCAACATGCTATTGGGTGGGGTGAGGTGGAGGGGTTGTGGGTAGAATAGGTTGGGTAGCTTAGGATTTAGAGGGGCTGGTTTAGGTGGACCGATTAATTTTCTGGGGGTGGTCGTTCGGGTCGATTCGGTCCGTTCGACCGCCCCACTAAAATAATTTAATATCTTATTTGTTTTAAATGCACCGTTTGTAAACCGATAGCAGACAAATAAAATAATCCGGAGACCCGGGGTTTTGCGTTTGAACAAAGACGGGGCGTTTAGAAAACAAAAATAGGTTTTTCCGAAAATCGTTTTATGCAAGCAATTGCAAGATGATGACGATGCTCAAATGCAATGTGGCATGATGACATGAGCATGCGGTCATGATGATGCAATGCACAAAAACAACGCGATTTTCTAGGAGTGGTTTTGCGGGATGCCACACGCCTGGCCCCTCCCTGGCCCCACCCCGCCGTGTGACGTCTAGGCGCTATGCCTGGGGCGAGTAACGCCCAGGCGCTATGCCCAGGGTGTAGCGCCTATCTGCTAGGCGCTACACTTTAATGTGGATAGGCGCTACACCTTGAGACATAGCCTGTCGCGCGGCAGCCCCCTTCCCACCCCTCCCCATTCAGTCCCAGCTCGACCCAAGCAGGAAGAACAGCAAGGAGGCGCCCCCTTCTC
The DNA here is from genome assembly GCA_023614405.1 of Avena insularis. Lineage (NCBI taxonomy): Eukaryota > Viridiplantae > Streptophyta > Magnoliopsida > Poales > Poaceae > Avena > Avena insularis. The sequence continues at coordinate 30,185,593 of CM042691.1, forward strand.
CCCCCCCCCCCCCCTCCTCAAATCTCTCACATTGGAAGCTTTATTTGGTGGATTTGTGCCTCTCCCCATCTAGCCACCACCGCTTGCCGCTTGGTGTCCCTCCACGAACCCACGTGGCCATCGAGACAAGATATACGTGTTCTTTGCCCGCCCTCCTCTTTCTAGGATATATGCCGACTTCCCGTCTCCTACGTCATCGCAGTTTGCTTCTGGGATCGGTAGTAAGGGCGACTTCTTTTGGGCCTCTATTTATGCAGAAGCCAGCTTATGGAAAATGGTGGAGAGAAACCGTGGTGCGAAGAAGCTACTAGAAACTGTATAGGAGACTTTTTTTGGGCTTATGAAATAGTATGTCTTATTTTATGTGTTGAATTGTGAAATGTCTATAATGCCCCAAAATTAGATATGTCTTGATTAAGTGATGTTACCTTAGATTCTGGACAGAAATTACGATCTGAGCAATGCAATCTTAATCCAAGAAATATTGATGTATCGAGCCACCGAGATCGCAGCCTGGCGGCGGATCGAAGAGCTTGGCTACAGCACCGGCCCGATCCGTGCTGCTGCGGGTGGAGAGCCATGGGCGGAAGTGGCTGCGAGCGGCTGGGGGAGGGAGCTCGACAAGGGACGGTGTCGGTAGCGGGATGCGCCGGCGGCACCCCGGCAGGGAGCGACCACGACGGGGTGCCGGCGGCTGTAGAAACCGTATCAGGCGTCGACGAGGGACTGCAGGAGGAGTCGCCTGTCGGGGTCAGTTCTCTTTTTTTCATCCGTGTCCAGCGGGCTGCTCTGCGGAGTGGCATTGCACCGTATCTAATTAATCCGAGGGATGAATCTGTGTACCGCTCCGGCTGTCTCAGCCAGAAGCTCAGTGGCATTGCACCGTAGATTCTAATTAATCCGAGGGATGAATCTGTGTACCGCTCCTGCTGTCTCAGCCAGAAAGCTCAGGAAACCGGGTTCGCCGAGATTCTGAAATTTGCATGTCGCTTTGCTTCTCGGTAGAAATAAGCGCTTGTTAAGTTGGAGAGTTCTTTTGGGCTTCTTCAGTTTGACACCTAGAAGCATCCCAATAAGCCTACAAGTCGCCCTAAGTATGGTTGCTCGCCGCTCTAAGACTGCAGATACCAAGATTCTATGCTAGGAGGCCATACTGACGGGCCCACGTGTAGCACATTCTAAAATTTTAGGCAAAATCCACTAGAAGAGGGAGGCATCGCATGCATAAGCCAAAATCCATACAACATGCTTATCATCTCCATCTATATCGCATGCCACGTAAACACGCCACCCCCCCCCCCCCCCCCCCTTGCATATATTACTACAGTATACTACACAAGATAATATACATGGGGAAGGAACAGAAACAAACCTACGGAGTACCTACCACATGGCTTACACAAGTGTTGGCATCTAAGTACAATCATCTACAACGCCTAAACAAACAATTAAAACACAAAACAGCAACCAAAGGCTGTCCTTCCCTCCGTCTGTTAAAATTTGATTTGAGCCCGAATGTTCACAGACAGGACCAAATTAAGGCATCCCCTCATCAGCCACTGCTTCCTGAAATTACATGCTATGTTCAGGAAATGGGAAGACAAAGACGTATCCTCATTTCAGGGCATGATAACAAACTGGTAAAAGCTAGTAAGATTCTGATCCTTACCTGAAGCCATAGGAGCCTTTTTCTGGCTGCTTGTTCCTTGTTGAGAAACCTTCAGTGATCTTAACTTGGACGCAGAGGGCCTAAACGTGTTGATCAAGGGCTGGTCAAAAGCATCATCATCGTCGTCGTCTTCGTTGTCATCTCCGTGACGCCGTTGGTCAGAGCCACTTAAAGACTCTTCGTCACTAGAGTTGTGTCCGTCAAAAAGGTTCTTCGCAGGAGGTTCATCTCTAACCTTCCTTGGGCGGCCCCTGCGCTTTACAGGCTTTTCCTCCTTTTCCTCTGGATCAGAAACAGTACTCAGCAACAATTTCTAAAAGAAAACTTTGTGCAGTGCTGGAACAAAGAGAGAGAGCTCAACGCACCTTGCAAAACCTCATTCTTTGCATGTCTCTCGCGTAGGTGTTCTACGAAGGTGAAGTACGGGCGCCAAGCACTTGCATCTTCATTCGTACTGGTTTCTTGCGCCCTCCTTTGTACATCTGTCAGGCTACATGCAAGGAAGATAGCTCTGAATTAAGCACAAAATCAATGGAGGCACCAAAATTAATTGAGTTAATATCGTACATTTCTGGCATATCTGACGAGGGAAGTTTAGAAACAAATGGCATCAGTGCAGCCTCAAGGAAAGACAATTGCTTTGGAGGGTCCGCAAAGGCATATGGAATGCCACATTGGATAATCTTCAAGATCTCAGACTTGTTTTTATTCCGAGCAGCGCCAACATAATTTCCAGCAAGCCGATTAGAAAGATCTTGGCATTCTGAATAGGACTTGCCTATCAGGTTTTGGTTCTCTCCATCATATACATGAGCCATATACCGTTCATATGCCTAATTAGATGAAACATAAAGAATGATTTACACAAGATCACACTTAATAAACATAGGCTAATGGAAAGATAAATTAACAAAATCAAATGCAACATGAAACAGTGAGTTAAAAATAAAATCCAGCGCACCCACAAAAACTATTTTTCTTAAATTCCTGTCAACACGTGCATCCAAGACAGTGCACATATTCTGGACAAGCTTCTTTAACACACTGACAGAATAACAATAGCAAACACCTCTACACCAGTTGAGTGCTGTAAATATGGACAGAGCAATGTTGACAGGAAAAAAAATTAAATAGCAAACCACTTTCACCAACAGGAGGCTGATAGCTCCTGGTTCACAATCAGTTAATTTTCAATCACTAATGGCATCTTCAATAGTGCATGATGGGTCTAATTTCCTAGTGTTATGATTTCTTTTGAGATGTGTTATAACCTAATAATAGTACCCCCTCCGATCCATAATAAGTGTCGCTGATTTAGTACAAATCAGCGGCACTTATATGGATCGGAGTGAGTACAAGAAAACAAATAAGATTCATAAGACATCATATTGGTATGACCCACTTATATAGTCATGAATAAATATAATGTGCATTCAAAGATAAAAGCAAAGCATCTACCCGTCTCAATGCCTCAAAGAATAGAGCAGCTATATCGATGCTTCCATTTTTCTTTAGTGCGGTAATGAGATGTTTGATGATCTCTGTTGTGCTTGCTCCATGAGATACATAGTGTGAAACAATCTCGGGGCCAAGATAATCCTGCAAACAATATAAATTGATCAAAACTTATTTATCTGCCAATAGGAACCTCTCAACGCAAACCAATTTTGATGTAATAGAAAGTAGTCCAACAATGTATCTAGAAGAGTGTTGTTCGAGAACCTACGACAGCCAGAAAATGCAGCACAAACCTTTGAAACTGTATCAGCAAGCAATAACTTTGCAGCTGCAATCATGACGGCGTCCCTATTTGTGTCTTCAATATATTCTTCATTTGCATCTTCATCTTCTGTTTCATCTGAGGGTGGATATTTGTTCAATTTCAGTCATTAGCAATCAAATTAAAAAACGACATAATAAGAAAGCTTCATTCAGGATTTGATATTTCAATAATGAAATAGAAAGTGTGCAACAAGAAAACCTGATATATTCAGCTGTTGTTCGCATAGTTTCCAGAACTTCTGAACAACGTCCAATTGTGGGAGATAGCCCAAACTTTCTAGCCTTGTTGAAGAATACTTTGACTTCTTAAACAAGCACCACATTTCTGCAGTAATGATGCAGACCTGAAAGAAAAAGAAGGACGTCAATGGGTCAATATACTTAGATGCAGACATACCAATGCTATGAAAATAACATATCTCTCTGTTTGTTGATGTCCAGTTCAGAAGACTTACTCTACAGGAAAGTACAGTCGTGCTCCTTCCCTCTTTCTGACAAGTAGGCAGAACCACCAGGAAATAATAGAGTTGTTCAAAGAGAGAGCTTTGCTTGGATAAAAGCCCATCGATGGATGTTTCAGATGGGTTTTCAACATCAATTGCATGCAGGCACCATGCTACTTCAAGGTACATATTGATGAGGAGAAAGCTCTTTACCTAATATAAAGCATGAAAGTAATAGTTCAATGTGTTACTTAAAGTTGACTCTGCAAGTAAGATTGAAATGCTAATAACTCAGAAATATAATGAGTTATACCTCATTATCCATCTCTCTTAGATGACTGAGGATTCGATACATATCTTCAAATAAACCATCATTTTTAACAGGTTTTGACAGCTGGAGTTCATGAAGTCGCTTCAAATTAACCAAGAGGGAGTATTCATCGTCACCTGCCTGCAAGGTTGATACTGTCAGATTATCTTCATGGCTTAGGTGCAGACACAAACAACATGAACAAGACATACCTCTACTTCCTTGATTGCAGTTTTGACTTTCAAAACCAACTCATCTTCAAGATTCTTAAGTTTATTTTCAGCATAATGTAGAAGATCAGCCTGACAATTGTTACAACAGAAAGCTATTGCCCTGATGCAAGATCTTAAGGTGTCCTTGTCACCATGCTTGAAGAAAGCATCAACAATAAGATCTATGGCAGCCTTGAAATTCTGAACCAAAATGTACACAAGATTATTAATAAAATAAAATAAATGAGAAGGCCAAGTGATAGCTTTGCAACTGACCTGCTCTTGCCTTTTTAATGAGTACATCTCAAGTTTCAGAAGCATCATCATATCAATTAGAGGGGATATCTTAGCTTTGTCAGGTATGTATTTTCTCAAAAGCTGTGGGTACCTCTTCATCACGGCATTGGTTATTTCGCTCTTGCTGTTTTCTAATATCTCCTGTAGAAAAAAAATAGTAATGAAACAAGATAAAAATGAACGAAGTATTAGTTTACAAGAAAATAAACAGCAGAGGTAAGCAGAGTAGTATTATATAATCTAGAGTTGACCAGGATGAATTTGAAAAACAGCACAAAATATAAAGCTCAAGTAGTCAAAGGAACAATCAAAAGAAAGTTAAAGAGAGTCAATTTAAGGTGAATGGTGTAGGACCAAGATGCTTCTCATGAGTAACTATAAGACTTTACATCTATGTGATAGAGAAGGTAAGGTAACAATCAACACATAAGGTAATGTGTTTAACAGAGGGTGAGCATATTCAACCAGTATTGTTTTCATTATATAGCATGAGTATCCTTGCCGATTGACCTATCTATCAGGATTATCTCTGGTTCAAATTTAAAAGCATATCAGGTTCTTAAGCGTAATTGTTTTAGGAAGTCAGAATTCTCTGCATCTGGAACCAAACATTCACCACTGGAAGTATCCACTAGGGACAAACCTAATTTATGTACTCAGAAGCACAATCTACCAAACTGGAACTATGGAAAATAATTAGTCTAAAGCACACTATAATTAGACAATGTTACAAATATTAATGGCCAAGAAAAATATCCATGAGAGATCAATCATTGAAATTTTGCACCAGAAATATATGGTGCCACAGATAATACACTGATACCTTTTGGGATTTATTATAGAACGGCTTCCTGTTGTCTGTTGCAGGAACTATCCTTTCGCCGACAGCCTTCTTAGCAGAGGCTCGCAGCATCCGAACAAGATTGGTTCCATCCATGTCAGTAAGCTCATACAATGGAGTTTCGTCCAGAAGCATGGAGATTATACTCTTCCAGTCCTACAGAACAGAAATATTGCAATTGCAACAGTAATATCACAGTAACATTAATGTATAGTACTCCCTCCGTCCCAAGGCTTAAGGCCTATTTTTTGAAAAGTCAAACTACGAAAATTTTGACCAAACTTCTAGAAAAAACTATCAAAAACTATGATATTATATAGATACCATGTGAATATATGTTTCATGATGTATCAAAGGGTATGTATTTCATATTGTAAATATTAATATATTTTTCTACAAACTTGGTCATAGTTTGACTTTTCAAAAAAAATGTAAGCCTTAAGCCTTGGGACGGAGCTAGTAACTCTTATCAAAGTAGATACATAAATTAAGGAGCATACTTTCATGGCCTTCATGTCATCCCAAATGTCATCAATGACGTAAGAACTCAGTACTGGATCATCTGAAAACTCCCTCAAGATTTGCAGCATTCGACCAATGTGAACCTCAGAGGATTCATTGTCCCCGTCTGGAATTCACTAGAATAATCAATGGCTGAACTAATAAAGTAGTTCGGTAACGAGACATGGAAGCATAACAGTACAATCCTTCAGGAGGCAATTACCTCTAGCTCCTGAAGAGGTCTTGATGTTTTGTGCTATCAGGTGATCATAAACTAACTCCCCTATTGCACGCCTGATCATAGGAGGCTCGTCAATAAGCAAATCATACAGGGGACCTAAATCATCATCGCTCAAAAGTTGATGCCTGCAAAAGAAAGAAATAATATATATTAAAGAAGAGAAAACGAATACGAAAAGCCTGTGTGGTTCTTTTGCTCACTGGAGCAAGACAATTCATGGACTCCTTTAGAAATAGCAAGGGTGACTGGATCAGTAATTTTTTGCTAGGTCTAGCTTGACCAGGCCAGTCAAATCTGGTCAATACAGGCAAGGCAAACGTTCACAGAGAATACTTGCTGTGTAGGCATCATTCCTCTCAATTTCTACCTAAACCCATTACTGCCCATAACACTGCCATCTCCTCTCAGATGTGGGTCTAGCTGTCTAAATGAGACATCAAGGATTGATCCTCTCAATGCGATATATGAACTACTAGCAGCATAGCGCCGAAGTACCATGGGACAGTAGAACATCAAATTTTACAGCTAGTTCTGATTTATTCTTCAGTAACAATCTTCTTAACTGAATGTTTGTTTTATTAGCACATACAATAACCATGTTGATAAGCATTGACATCAAAGAGTAGACATCCCAAACATTTGGCCTGTCTTAAGAAGGCTATGGAAGTATAAGTAAGCTTGCCCAGTAGCCATCTAGACTAGACAGGCAACCGATCTTGCTGTGAAACCTCAGCAAAAAGACCATGAGACAGTAAGCTCACCGGAGTAATTGCTTGATGAGTCCTATAGCTGAAACAGCTACTGAAATATCAATATCATCAGCAAGCTGGATCATCCTGCTGTAAAACCTCTCAGTAAAGAGACCAAGTGAAGGTATGTTGGCATCTACATCATACAGGCTTTGCAACGCAAGAATGGAAGTTCGTCTAACTCCAGCATTCTATAAAAGGAAGTGCAGAAATAAAGTGTGTAAGCCTCGTGATCAGAGAGGCACTAATAGGCACAATAAATAAAAGAATTAAACCGATTGTTACCTTGTCGTTCAGTGTCCACCCAAGATACTTTAAATATATATCTTGTAAGAAAAGTGATGGATACGAGACAACCCAAATACCAAGAGATTTTATGCAGGACATTCGGATATCAGGTTCAACATCGCGATAACGGTGCATGAATAACCTACATGGACAAAAATAATATATTTAACAAGCTGCTAGACGCAGATTAATGTAGATTAGACAACACAAGCAAGTCTCAGGGTACCAATGCATGAGTTACCTCAAATGTTCAAAATAAATTAAAACATAATGAAGTGTATGTTAGAAGGCTAGTGCAAATGATTTCTAACAGGAAGTCTCACCCGCCGAATATTTTACGCATCAATTCCTCCAAGTAAGTTATATTCTCATGAGTAACAGATAGTCTTTTGTTGAGAGATTCAACAGCTGGTCCATCACTCTGCTTCTTCTTCTCTGCATTCAACTGCCTTTGAGTGGTCTCACGCTGTCCACTGAGAGTCTTAGCAACAGATATGAAGGACGACACAAGCTGGAGCCCAATCAACGAAGCCACTTGTCGGTAAACCCTTGGAGGAGTACTGAAGCACAATGAATCAGCACATACATGCATACAATATCAAGAAACAAATAAGGATGATGACTAGTGAGACTTAATTACCATGACATAGCAACCACGTAATCCTTGATTTTTTGGAATAAGAAATCATCAAACAATGGACCATTCTGACACTCGAGGACCAAACTATCCCAAAAAGAAACAAGATTTTCTTTGAAGTTCTTAAGGTCCTTTCGTTTTGAGTTATAATTATCATCCACCAGGCCCTATTTTCAAGTTAAGGTTGCAAAATTCAAACAAAAGAGAGCATATATATATAACTACAAGTGTACAACAATAGAACAATTTATTTATAGAATTATAGGATAGATAAATAGATCTAGATCATGCTCATTGGATAGTCTAAATCATGATCATTGGATAGTCTAAATGGCTACATGTATTGTTCTCCCTTCACAGTTTTGAACAAATCACAATAGGATACTTGTTTTGATAGATCAACAAGTTTGAATACAATGTCATCCACATCTGCCTGGTCAAGGTCCTTTGCACTAATTTCATGTCTGGCGCCACAAGCCTGTTATCATAAGATTTGCAGCTTTATAAAATAAATTGCAGCAATAAAATAAGCAAAACTAGCATATTATGATATAAAGCTGGTAGTACCTCAAATAGCACTGTTAATATCTGAAATAACACAGACTTTGGGTCTGATTCATAATTCTCCAGCAATCTTTTGACAGCATGACTGATCAGCCTGCCATTATGTTTGACAATATCTGCAAGTCGCAAGTTTGTAAGGATACTTCACACAAATGAAATATGGTATACTATTCAAATACAGTTTTTAATCTACGCATGTCTCTGCATATTTCCTTCAGAAGCATTATTCTTGCAAGATTCTGCATCATGTTGATTTAAGCGGTGGAATTAAGGCAAAGGACACGCATAATGAGTTTTGCATGTATAAAATAATTATTAATAATAAAACTAGATTAATTTTAGATGATTCATTTCATGCTAAGATGGATGGAAGAAATAATGGGTAGTCAAATAGCCCTTGCTGATGCCACCGAAGTAATTTATAAATCAGAACTCCCATGCAGCTCATGGAATCGACTGGCTAAGCAGCAACTCCCCCCCCCCCCCAACAGCAGTTGTGTGCTCTGCAACTCACAAGGTGAGGATGCTGCGCAATCTGCTGGTCAGCTGCTGCGTCATTGGCATTATTTGTAGTCAGGTTTTTGATTGGAATCATCGTCCTGCCATCAAGCCCGTCATAAATGACATGCTTCGTACCATGGTGGGTCACCTCAAGACAAAGGATTGCGAGTGAAACAAAAAGGGCTCAACAGTCTAATATGCTCGCATCTAGATTACATGGAAAGAGCATAGCGACATAATCTTGAACAAAATTGCCTATTCAGCAAATATATCAGGGCTGATGGTTTGCTTTGGCCAAGGGCGGGAGCTAAATGACTAGCCACCCTGCTAGCGTAGGAAGCTAAGAGTCATGCCTGGTTTGGGGGAAAAGCAGTTCAAGCGCTATTGTTTTCTTATCATGCGTTCTCAGTTTCTTACATGTTACATGTTTACAGCGCTCCTCGGTTCCTGCTACAGTTTGGGGGAAAAGCAGTTCAAGTGTCGCTACTGTTTTTCTTGTCATGCGTTCTCAGTCTCTGACATGTTAATAACGCTCCTCGGTTCCTGCTAATTTCTAGTTGTGCTACTGGAGGTCAGTGTTTAGCAAGGAATACAAACACAATCCTAAGCCAAGCAGAAAAGTCGCCAATTCACCTAGCAGAAAGCCACTGAGAATAATCTATCCTGGTTACAGCAGAAGCAGCAGCCGGCATCACAAATCCCAACTAAAATCACATCGGCAGCTCCAATTCCTTGTAACCGCAGCTGAACGGCCAAACCCTAGCGGCAGGTTCCCAGACAGGGCACACACACCGAACCCCGCTCCAGCGAAACCACGGCGACGGACGCAGAGAGAAGCAAACGCTTACCGATGAGGGTCAAGTCCTCGACCGCCGCCGCCGCCGCGGCGGAGGCCTCGCGCTTGCGCTTGGACCGCTGGGGCGCGAGCCGCTCCGCCTCCGCGAAGTCTTCCTCCTCCTCCTCGAACTCCTCGCCGGTCACGAAGTCGCTCTCCCGTGGACGCGGCGGGCGGCCACGCTTCTGCAGGAAGAAAGCACCCACACACACGGAGAACAAAATAAGAAAAACTCGGCAAGATTAGCGGGATCCAGCTGCTGAGCGACCGGGCGGAGGGAGAGGGCTTACCGGACGGCGCATGGAGGCCAGCGTCTCCGCCATTTGGGAGGGAGACGAGGATCTGGTGGCGCAGGTGAGGGCAAACCCTAGAGATTTTGGGGGTCTGCGCGCGTGTTTGGGAGGGAAATGGAAAAGGAAAGGAGGGCGTCGGTAGGGAAGAGAAGGGACGAGGCCGAAACTGATGGATTGGAACCCGACTCTTTTGTTTCCCTTTTTTCGCCAGGAGAGGAGAAACGCCGATTCAGGAATTTGAATAAGACCTTGAATAACAAATTATTTGTCTATCTATCTTTTTTTTTTGTGAAAAAAAGCGTGCGAATTGATATATTAAACCACAGATCATACAGATAGACCCAGAACAAGCAGCAAAATTACAATAATATCCTTCTAGATCTCGTCATCGGCAACGCCGAGCGCGACGCTCCGACGGCGCGCCGCCGCCACACCTCTCTGTAGCCTTGGATCAGAGGGTGCCCCTAGGTGCCCCTCAGCGGACGGAAAGTCATCGGTCCTCGAACTCCGGAGAGCCTCCACCACGCTCTCTCGACTCCAACGTCATGGCTCAAATCAGCACCTTCTTCAAACATAACACATACCGGCGCCACCTAGGATGTCAAGTGGAATCCCACCAAAATCCCACTTCTAATTCATTTGTTAAAATCTAGTTCAAATTTTAAGCAAATTTTTACGCTAGAATTTAGTAAATTAACTAGAAGTAGAATTTTGGTGGGATCCCACTTGACACCCTAGCTCCACCACTACTCGATCGCCGGATAGGGGAGAACTCACCCAGCAGCTCCAGGGAGATGCGGGCGAGGACGAGGCAGTCGACCAGCTGCAGAACCCCACCGGAGCTCCACCTCCAGGGAAGAAGATCACCGCCTCCAAAAGTCGACCCAGCCGCGCTCCTTCCTCCACAGCGCCGTCGGCTGGCAACCTACCCGACCCAACCTTATATACACAACGGGATTCGGGGTTCCCCCACCCTCCCGCCGCCCCAGCGGTCGGTGGAGGGGGATGGAACCAGCGAATCACCGGAGGAGAAGGTGAAAAGGCTAGGAGCTTCAGAAAATCGCCCTCTCGTCTACTGTAACGGGTTATTTGTCTATCTATCTATGTCTCTATATCTACTACTAGCAGAAAGCCCGCGCGATGCTACGGGCAATCAAATAAATTTGTGAATAGATCGTTTTGGTCTATTTCACGTGTGCTTGATGGTTCAAAGAGCAGACTTCAAATGTTAAAGGAGAGAAATTGAAATGTGTTAGAGACAATCAAAATTGCAATATAATCGAACTAAAAGATTATGATAGAAACAACACAAGGTGATAAAAATTAAAACTTCCATCTAGTTGATCAAACTTTTTCTACATGCAGAAAGCATATCATCCTCCTGGATGCTCTCACACTCAACATGCATTTACTATTTTTGCAAAGAAGAAGCAGAGTAAGCCTCTCAATTTGTATCCTGTTTTTTCTTGTAAATATATCTCGGTTTAAATATTTTCAAAGTCTTAGAGAATTTCACTATTGAAAATTGATTTTGCAACATCCATTTTGTTGTCGGTACAAGTGCCAGTTGCAATCCCTATGTAAGGTGAACCTTACTTAGGGTTTGGAGATTGCGACAACATATATATATAGAGAGAGAGAGAGTCGGATGAAGAGACTGAAGGGAAGAGATGTTCCAGAACGTTTCTATTTAGTTCATCGAAGCTGCTTACAACTCACACACGCCGGAGCTTACAACAACGATCTGTTGAACCCGCAAGACCCATTGACAACTAGACCCCATCGGCCCATGGCTCACTCACCTATTCCTGACCATTTCTAAAATGCAAATTGGTTAAACATCTATGGAACGATCTGGGTCCGGAGGATATACGTTTGAAGCAAGTAAATAGCACGTCGCCAAAGGACCTGAGTGATTGCTTACTATCTGCCCCTGAAGAGAAGAAACTACTAGGGATATCCTTACTTTGGAACCGGTGGTAGACACAAAATAAGGTGAATGCAGAGGGTCATGGTATCAAGCTAGACGCTATCGTGTGCCAGATTCGCAAATCGGCAAGGGAGTTTAACTGTTTAAGGATTTATTACTCCCTCCCTTTTATAATATAAGATGTTTTAGCTTTGTGAAGAAAATGTATCTAGACAACTTTTAGTGTGTAGTTTGAAGTGGATCTCTATGAACCTACATACTAAAAATAGTCTAGATATATTTTCTTCACAAAGCTAAAATAATCTTATATTTTGAAACGGAGGGAGTATTTGTGAAGGAGGACAAGCAGCAAACAAAGCCGGTGCAACAATGGCAACCCCCGGAAGATGATTGGCCAAAAATTAATATCGATGGAAGTTTTAACCAACAAGACTATTCTGGGGGTTGGGGTTTCATTATCAGGGATGCTGAGGGTGACGTGGTCGGTTCAGGAGCTGGAAAACTAAGCCATCTGCAGGATCCACTGCAAGCTGAAGCCGAAGCATGCATACATGCTATGATGTGGGCAAAGGGAACGGGGGATGCCACAAGTTATGATCGAGACAGATGCGCAGCTGCTGCAGCAATCGGTTAATGAGAATTCTCATGATCTTGCACCAAATGGTGTCCTGTTTAGAGAAAAATAAAATAAAAGCCTTAGCTAGGCTAAACTTCAGTTCTTTCTCACGATCTTGCACATTATACATCACATTACCACTTGGCTCAAAAAAAGAACAACTGATTGAAAAAACTGAAATTCACCCGTAATGTTCACTCCAAAACAAATAAAAACTGCGGACAAAACTGTGCCTGATTCCTTTTGCTGCTAAATCAGAGAGGGCATTCATCCTGCGGGATGCCACCGTATAATGTGCAGGGACCAGTGCGATATACATAATAACCATAAACAGGTTAGGTATAATTAGCCTACATCAGCAACTACCAAAGGACACTTCCACCTCAAGGTTCACAGCAATTATACCCACACCACACCAGCTAATTTACAAATCTCCAGTTCCTGTCAGATCCCCTCCCTTTCCTACTCTGTGCAGTCCCCTTAGTTTTCACTTCCAGGGGCTAGCAGTGGCACACTGCTTTCCGTGGGTGACCCAGGGACGAACGGGACGAATCCGCGACCTCCAAACACCGGCCGCATGAAGGCGTTGTCAAACTTGCGCCAATAGTGGTGGACCGACCGTGTTGGGCTCGCCAGGAGCATCCGGAGGCTCGTCGGGCGGCGTATGCCCACGGCGTTCTCGACATCGGCCTCAGGCCCATCCACAGTCACCTGTTCAAGGAAAGACTTTGGGCTGGATGGTTCAGAAAGGGTGCTCACTTCCCTGGTGAGGTGCCTCGTCGGAATCAAGAGTCTGATCAGTGGCTTAGTCAGTAGCCCAAAGACCTGATGAAAGCAAGAAATTAGATCATATGAAAACTTAGTTGCGTATAATTGCTTGCAGGTTTGCTTTCATATAATGTGTTTGTTCTTAGTAGTGAAATTGCCTCTGTTGCCATGATTGGAAGGATGTATGCCATTGTTCGGAAGGAAACTTACAATTGTGCTGAATAGAACAATAGTGATTGTACTGGTGATCATGATAGCATTGCTAGGAAGCTGAGTGTGACCTGATTTTGCAAACTGCGAATGATAAAATGGCTTGTTAGACAAAGCATGAATGCCAGACAACAGGAATATACATGAGCGAAAAATGAAAATCCAGCCTTTTCAATATAAACGCAGACACGCAGAGATATCATATTACATTGCTAACAACTATATTAAATATTTATTTCCAGATAAGGGTGAAATTCAGAAAGATATGCTTACTATTTCTGTTAGCCACATGTTCTCAAAATTTCGCAGAACTTTTTTTTGTAGTATTTTGAAATAGGTACTTATAGAAATGGTGAAACAAATAATATATATACATGTAAGTCATATGTCACAACTAAATACGTCGACTTCACTAGCATAACAGAATCTGGGCTGTACTTGTATAATATGCTTTGGGTTATTGATAAATGACCTAATGCAGGTAATACTATTGTACAGACACCCATCAACAGAAATTGCATGGCAAAGATATTTCTTTTTTAGTTCACCGATTTCTTCAGACATACAAGTTCGCGAAACACAACTTAAAACCAGCTCAAACAACTAATGGACATTCCAGGATTCTAGATGCAGTCAAGCGGTACATATTCAAAATTTCCAGAAGTACATTCTACGACTTTTCATGAATTTGTTCACCAATGAGGTAGAAATGTACCATGTGGAAGGGCAATTAAACAAAGTTCGACATGCGGATTGCACACTCACGTTGATATGTTTTTTCAAAAATTTGGTCTGGATACCTATTCAACTCAATATAATCTGTTCCTAATGAAAAAGTTCTAATAGAGTGGAGTGTTAAATTAGCATACACTTAAGATAAAGCCACAGATACTAGAAACTCGATGATGCATTTAAAACCTAAAGCACACATGGAATGCATTAGACACAAGAATTTACCTTATTGTAGGCCAATGCAATGGACACAGCACCTCTCATTAGACCCGCCCACCAAATAATAACCTGAAAGACCCACATCATGTAAGTCACAAGAGCATTCTTGCAAGAGGAAATAATATACTAAGATGTTGCCAAACAGAAACTCACTTGCTGCCTAATAGAGATCTTCTCGCCCGGAGTTTTCTTGGTCAAATTGGACAGATAGGATAGTGGGAAAACAAACGCAGCTCTTGCAATAAGCACCAATGCCAAAATAATGGAGCTCAAGGCGATTGATTTCATTGGGCTGCATAGAATAGAAAATGTGTTACAAAACATAACCATCTGTTGATTCGAACTACAAATACGTTATCAAACGTAGATAGAAAACATACCTATATGTTTCACTAACAATCTTCCACTTTTCTATATCCAATGCATCCATGCCAACGTAGAGAAAGAGAAAAGTCTCAGAGATGAATGACAATGTGGCGAAGGCATGCCTGTTGTGCAATACAATCACATAAGCATCACGAAAGTTCAGATGTGGAACGATGGAGTCACATGTATCCTGATAGAAACCATGCAGATACTTACTTGGTTGTGACTCTGGAACTTTCTGTTACATTGTGCCAGGTATAGTGCGACATTAGAATACCACAGAAGAAAACTGTGAGAATACCACTCAAATCAAGCAACTGCCACACAAAGCAAGCAGTCAATATCAATCAGCGCTAGATGATAGTGGTTAATTATGTATTATCTTTGTGATGTTAATAGTGCAGAGGGTGCTTACTTCAGCCAGCATGTAAGATAAATAAGCCATGAGCATCATAATAGCAACTTCACGATCAGTAGAGTGCCTAGAAATAGTGCCAAATTAGAGGACAACAAGTCATGAAAGTGGATTAGAAAGTTAAAAACTGTATTGTGATTGGTAAAAAGATATGAAGCACACGATTTAATGTGTCAAGAGCACCAACCTGCCAAAGTAGAGTTTCTTGATGACATAAGCACTGAGAAGTCCAGTCTGCATTCATGACACGAATTCAGTAAGAGAACAGAACTTGACATGTTGACAAAGCTGAAGGTGGTAACATGACAGAACTTACAGCTACTCCAAGGAAGGTGCTGGCGCCGAAGAGATACAGGAAATTCCCAATAAATTGTAAGAATTTGAGGCTACTGAGATCTCCAAGATCAAAGTTCTGGATTGCATTGAACAACACAACTGATGTTGCGTCGTTGACAACACCTTCACCAAAGACCAAACTGTACAGGAAGGGTGTCTCATCTTGGCTTAACACCTGCAAGGTGCACACAGAGTCCGTTGCCGAGAATATTGCCCCGAGTGCTGAAAAAATGAACACACAGAAGGAGTCAAAAAAGCAAGAAGTACAAGCAGGCTATGGAAATTCTTATACTACTTAGGTTAATGGAAAAATTTATAGTCCAGGTTAAAGAGCTGACCAAGGTAGTCTCCAAGCTCAAGGGCACCTATGTTGAGCCTTGATATTATCCCCAGAGCACCTGTGACAGATTTTGCACCAGTGATACAGGTGAACACAAATCAACATGCTGAGCAAAACTTAAAGAGGGAGGTAACCTACCGAGGGATATTATGCTGAAGGAGATGAGGGTCCCAACTACAGCAAACAATGTAATGGTCATGAAGTTGCGGAAGAACTGTTTCTTCTTCACTTGGAACCTGATCAGGGGTGGGGCCAAAAAAAAGAAAAAGGAATTGTGAGTCACGCAACACTTGGCTCCTGCAAATTCAGTACCATGTGCTCCTGGAATTGTGTCACTATCACCCTTCCTCGTTGCAGTAAAAAGGGATTGTTCACATTCTATTATTATTAGAGAGTATACTCCAGAATCTATGCATCAGACAATTTCCACAACCTTCATCAACAGAATCAATTTAAGGCAAACAAAAAGAAAGTGATAACATGGCATGCATCGAACCCTCCTAATAACATTGGCAATCAGTTACCACAGCCTCCACCAGCACGGACCACAAGTCCACAACCGGACATGTCCATTCATGACAATTTTCAGTCAGAGAAAGATTCCCCACTAATCAGTCATATAGAAAAAGCAGCATATATAATTTGCATAAAAACTAGTACTACCACATACCCTGCATTGAAAATGATTGGCGGCAGCAGGTAGATGAAGAAGAGGTCCTCGCTGAAGACCAGTATGCGCGAGTGCTTCCCGCTTGACGCCAGCAGGATGACGGTGCCGGTGCCGAGCCCCTGCAGAACCCCAGATCGATCATCAGCACAACCAATAAAATCACCTCACATCTCAACCAAGTAGTAGCAACAGCTGCAGAGACATAGAACGCATAGTAGTAGTAGGGAGTAGGGACTGACAATCAAGAGCGCGGTGGTGGACTCGTTCATCCACCGGTGCTCCTCGAGGAGGTGGCCGACGACGATGCAGGCGCACATGAGCGCCACGAAGAGCCCCACCGCGGCGATCGAGCCGTAGTCCGCCGGCGGCTCGCCGAGCCCCATCGCCCCCAGACCCACCATCCTCGCAAGAAAGAAAGAAAGAAAGAAAGAAAACGGATCGCTTGGCTTCCACGGCAACCCCAGTGGGAATCGACACCGGTAGGCTTCGCTTCCACGGCAGGGGACGGGCGGCCGGCGCCTTCGCGCCTAAGGCAAGGCAAGGGCAAGCAGCTGGGAGTCGGAGGAAAAAGTCGGGGGGAAAACGACGGCGTGAGAGGATCCGGGGCAGGGCAGGTCAGAGGATCCGGGGAAAGGAAATTCGTTGGCGACTGACTTTTTATCGGCGGTCGCCACGTGCGGCGGAGGAACTCCTCTTCCTCTACGGTTGGCGGTTGGGACTCACTGGATTCACGCAAGATTTTTGGAATTTTCCTTTTTTTTTGGCTGGTTTCGTGGTATTTTTCAGCTTGAAGTGACGGTGGTGCGAGGGGATCCAGGAGTGGGGCTTGTCCCCTCGCTGTAGGACACTTGGGAGCTGCCCGTCTGCTGGACGGCAGCGTCTGCTGTTCTTTTGGGCCCACCGGTCAGCGTCCCGTTTGGGTCCATCTCGTATGGCGCGAAGGTTCTAGGCTTCCAGCTCCTGCCGGTTGGGGGCCACGCGCTCAGCCTCCCCTCGCTGGCGCCGACCGCCGGAGGAACTAACGGGGCTTGTCGCCTGCCATACTTGGCCGTGTTTGGTTGCTTAGACTAAGGGCATAAACATTAGTTTAGAAAGGTGGTGTCTATGATACAGTGTATAATAATATTATAGACAACTTATATAATAGTTTGTCTATAAGATATATATTTTTAGCCAGGATGTCTACGCGTGAGTATGAATTACATATCTCACTCATACAACAACAAAATAACCGTTTGTAAGTTGTTTATAAGATTAGTACTGTCTAGAACTTTATAAACATCCTTACTCTCTCTCCTCTCCACATCATCAAAACCATCTACAACCTCCCATTGTAGACAGCTGACTCATCACTATTATACATGCCCTAAGGGCATCTCCACCGGCGAGATCCAAACGAATGATTCAAACAACCCGTTTTAGTCCGTTTAGATCGAGCCACTGGCGTTTTTTGGTCATGGTCCCAAGATGTCGTCGGCCAAGACAACAAATGCGATTCAAACGAGATGAAAGCAGCCGTGAACAAAAGAAGGCCCATTGTGTGACTGTATTTGGCCAGTCTATATTCGATATACCCATCCAGGCATCAGATTTGGGTTACAGATGGGTCGATCCGGCCTGACTTAATTCGATGGGTGATACGTGGTAAACCTATTTATAATTTTTTATGCTCCATGCTTGTTTTGTATCGACTTTTTTATGTTTTGTCTATACTTTGAGGTATTTTTATACATTTTCTGAAACTAACCTATTGACAAGATACCGCAGTGCCAGTTGTTTGTTTTCTGCTGTTTTTGGTTTCAGAAAAGCTAGTAAGGAAATATTCTCGAAATTGGACGGGACAAAAGCCAAAGTCAATATTTTACCAGAAGGAACACGGAGTCTAAAGGGCAGCCAAAGTGGGGCCACGAGGCGGCCACACCATGTGGCGGCGCGGCCAAGGGGGGCGCGCCAGCCCTAGGTGTGGGCCCCTCGAGCGCCCACCGACCTTGCCCCTTCGCCTATAAAAACACCTCGATGCAGAAACCCTAAGTACGCGATCAGATCTCCACGAAACAGTTCGTAGCCGCCGCCATCTCCATCCTTAGATCGGGAGGGATCCGAAGCTCTTCCCAGCACCCTGCCGAAGGGGAGAGATCATCCCGGAGGCCTTCTTCATCACCATGCCAGCCTCCGAAGTGATGCGTGAGTAGTTCACCCTTGGACTACGGGTCCATACAGTAGATAGATGGTTGGTTCTCCTCCTTTGTGCTATCATGTTTAGATCTTGTGAGCTCCCTTCATGATCAAGATCATCTATTTTGTAATCCTACATCTTGTGTTTGTTGGAATCCGATGGATATTGAGCACTATGTTCAAGATTGATTATTGATTCTATCATGTCTGTGTTATTTGTGATCTTGCATGCTCTCCATTGTTCGTAGATGCTTTGGCCAAGGTTAAAACAACACCTAGCATGACATGCTAAAGTCTAAGTCACAGTCAAAAAAAGCTCCTCTTGTACTACTCAAGCAAGAACTTTCTACTCCTCTCCAACACCAATCAACTTATTTGAAACAACATAGCGAGAATGGGGGTCCAAACTACTTTATTCAAGTAAACTAAGCAAACCAAACGAAAACTAAGACGCTCCAAGAACAACACAATAGTGCATGAAACAATAAAAATGAAGTGTCTAGAAAGACATGAGCTTTTTATTGATGAAGAAGAGAATGCGTTGGGCATTCCCAAGCTTTAACGCTTGTACCTCTTGAATATTTCTTGGGGTGACACGGGGTGGCATCCCCAAGCTTGAGCTTTTGTCCATTCTTAATCTCATTATATCATTCTCTCTATACACCTAAATTTTTTCCTTCATACAAAACTTCACACAATCTTCATTAGCAGCATTAGTGTATTCAAAGGATAATATACATTTAGGCTTTAGCTTTGGAACAGCAAAACTTTCAATAAAAACACAAGCTACTGTAGCAATTCCCTCAAAAATCTCAATTTCCCAAAAAGAACCAAAAAAGAAATCAATAAGAAGCAAATGCAAATAATGACAGAAATCTGCCAAAAAAAACCATCAGGTAGAAACTAATTTTTTCAAAGACCTTTTGTTGCTCAAATCGAAAAGTGTTGAACTAACGAAAGTTAGCTAACATACTGGGGGATTTATTCACAAAATATCAGATCAATCTGACTTACACAGATTCCTCGCGGTTTTTTACGGTGGAGCCCAAAAATCTGTTTCCGGAAAGTAACTCCCCAAATTTTACTTCCCTCTCATTAGAGATTATTCTTGGCACAAAAAGCAAACAAAAAGGATAAAGAGAGGTCATTACTGAAGTAATAACTTTCAAGACTCAAGAAAACTCTTGGGTTATCTCCCAACAAGTACTTTTCTTTAACGCCTCTAAGTTAGGCACAAGAAGCAAGAATCAAGTGTTTTCAAATGAAGAATTAAGATCAATACTTGCAATTTCTTCAACTAGGAAAGGTATCTCATCCAAATGAGTTTTTGAGGATCCCTTCTCATCTCTCCTTGGTTCACTACTTTCATCAAAAGTATTTTCAGGAACAATCCAATCAAAATTCTTTTCTAAGGCTTCATGCATTCCTACAAGTTTAAAAGGTATGTGTATCTTAATTTCCTCTCTAGGTTTGGTTTTATCTAGAGTACCATAACATCTACACATGAGCCTAGCATATTAAAACATTCAAAGACCTTTTTGGCTTCCTTAGCAACATCATTGAACTCTTTCAGTAAAGTTTCAAGGATAAATTCTCTCTTTTCAGCATCCTCTTCTTCTTTTAGTTTGAGAAACAAAAATTGCATCATGGGGTTAAGGTTAACAAACCTAGCCTCCAACATATGAACTAAAGAAGCTGATAGGTCCAATTTGCATCACCATTCTATATCATAATTTGCCTCCATTCATTGATATATTTCTTATCAAGGGGTGTTACTTATGTCTTTTTATCTGTTTTTGCATGTTGGATGATTCTTGGAGGATGGACCGCCGGAGTCAGGATTCTGATGGAAAAAGAGGTGTTTTGATGCAATTTCGCAAAGATCAGAAAAATACCAGAAAAATAATGGAAAATCATATTTTCCCAGAAGACGAAGGAAGTCTGAAGGGGAGGCGAAGATGGGCCACATGGGGCCCACCCCCAGGCGCGGGGACCCCTGGGCCACGCCTACAGGGGGTGTGGCCCACCTGGCCAGCCTCCGACTCTGCCCTCTCGCCTATATCTTCTCCTCGAAACCCTAAAACACGGGAAAGGACCACCGAAAGATTCCGCCGTCTCTGCGGGACGGAAAACACCGAGAGAGAAAGAGCTCTCCGGCAGACAGATTTCTGCCGGGGAAATTCTTTCCCGAAGAGGGGAGATCGTCGCCATCAACACCATCATCAAGCTAGGCTTCATCGAGATCATCATCATCATCCACAACATCATCTCCACTAGCACCATCATCACCACTCCATCCCGCTGTAACAATTGTGTTGAATACTTCATAGTTCTTAGGGGAAAATTTCCCGGTGTTGATTACTATTGTAGTTGATGCTAGTGAGTGGAACCATTGGATTATTGTTTATGTTCAGATTGTTATCCATCACCATATCATCTTTGATCTTGATCCATATGATGTCTTTGATGAGTGCAGCAGCACTTCGTTGGGAGACCCCAAGAGGAAGGTATGATGCAGTTCAGCAGGCAAGTTTCCCTCAGTAAGAAACCAAGGTTATCGAACCCGTAGGAGGAAGGAAACGCCCCAAATGTGCTGCAAGCAACATGGAGACCTGCACAACACAAACTCAAGACTTTGCCCCAACGAATCAGTGAGGTTGTCAAGCTCACCGGTTTGCTGTAACAAAGGATTAAACGTATGGTGTGGGAGGTAATGGTTTGAAGCAAGTAAACAAGTAACAATGGAAGATGTATCAATGGTAAAGATTGTACCGGGATCCATAGTTCACTAGAGGTGCTCTCCTTAGATAAACAACATGGTATGAAGGATAAACAAATTACAGCAGGGCAATTGACAGGAACTGAGCAAGGCATAACAATGCAATACCAGACAAAAAGATCCTATGAGATTCGATTGGGCAATACAACAATATACATAGACCGCCATCCAACTGCATCTATGACTAGAAGTCCACCTTCAGGTTATCATCCGAACCCTCCAAAGATTAAGTTGCAAGCAACAGACAACTGCTTTAAGCAAAGTGTTTAAGGTAAACAGTCCACATGTTCCATGAACAAGAGACCGTTGTTTTCTCCCTAGTGGAAACAACACATCTACAACCGAAGAGATTTTTGTCACTTCCCTTGGAAACTAGAGGCATGAACCCACTATCGAGCATAAATACCCCTCTTGGAGTCACTAGCAACTACTTGGCCAAGATAGATACTAACAATGGAGAGCATGCAAGATCACAAACAACACAGACATGATAGAATCAATAAGACAAAACTATTAATCAATCTTATATAGTAATCTTAATATCCATCGTATCCCCGCAAACACAACATGCATGATTACAAATAGATTAGATATTGATCATGAACGGAGCTCACAAGATCTATACATGAAAGCACAAAGAAGGAGATACAACCATCTAGCTACTACATGGACCCGTAGTCCAAGGTGGAACTACTCACGCTTCATACCGGACAGAAGGCCTCCGGGATTATTTCCCCTCCGGCAGGGTGCCGGGAAGAACTTCAGATCCCCCCAATCTAGGGACGACGGTGGCGGCAGCTATAGAAGGTTTCGTGGAGTTTTGATTGGGTGCCTAGGGTTTCTACATCGGGGGATTCTTATAGGCGAAGAGGCGAGGCTGGGAGGCGGCCAGGGGGCCAACACCCAACATAGGCGCGGGGTGGGCCCACCCGCGCCTAGGGGGGTACGGCCGCCCTGGTTTTCTTCTTCGTCTCGTCTTCTGGCTTCGTGTCACCCACGGTAACATATTGACTTTGGAATTTGTCCCGTCCAATTCCGAGAATATTGATTTTACGCTTTCGGAACCAAAACAGTAAGAAAACAGTAACCGCAATCGTGGCAACTTGTTAATAGGTTAGTTCTAGAAAATATATAAAAACACCTCAAAGAGTAGACAAAGCAAAGAAAAGTAGATACTAAACAAGCATGGAGCATCAAAAATTATAGATACGTTTTCGACGTCTCAAGCATCCCCAAGCTTAACTCCTGCTCGTCCTCGAGTAGGTAAGTGATAAAAGAATAATTTTTAAGGTGACATGCACCATCAAAACCAAGATCAAACCATTTGCAAGCATTGAAAGCTGGGATCAAAGAAATCTAAACATGTGCATGAAAGATGGAGTTCTAACAATAGGACATAGTAACTATGCATGCAACATGAAAGGCTACAAACAAAGATCGTGAATAACATGCATTGAAAAATGTTTGTTTGTTTCACATACAGAAAATATGGCATAGTGGCATTCAGCTTGTCCCTCATAGAGTAGCAAATAGATGCATAGGACACCTTCAAAGTTCACAAGGGTGACTAGAAACAAGTGGCACAAGAACAAGTAATATCACAATATGCATCAATCAATAAGTTTTGGGACACTGCACACATAATGACAACTATGCTCTCTTAATGGTGCCTCAAGGTAGAAGGTGGAGACTCAAATAATGGTGGAAGAAAGACCCTTTACAAAGGGAAGCAGGAATTTCAAGTTTCAAAAAGAGCTTCCAAAAGTTATGGTACTTGTTAGCTTTCAGCCCTCATTGCCCCTATCATAAGCATATTGAAATGATTAAGGTTAAAGTGAACAAAGATGGAGTATATGCTTGACAAAGTATAAGTTGGCAATCTCAAGTCCCTTGAATACGAGGGCCACACCTCATGCTACTCAACTTCAGTCACCTGTAAGTTCTTGTCATTGTAAGTACATGCGTATCATAGATAACCGCCAATGGGGTACCCCTTGCACATGGTACAAGAGCTATTCCATAACCAAAATGACAAGGCAAGCAGACAATGAGCATCTCAGCAATCTTTTTATTTAATATATGCATAGATTTTTATTGAGGGTGCTTCATAGATAGCTCACTATGGTGATGCTGCAAGTTTCCACCATGATTAGGCATGGGCTAGCGGCCCAGGCGTTTCTCTTTCACAAAATACATACTCCATGGACTTACAAGTTCCCTCTTTATTTCACACCGGTGACATCCATAGACAAAAGAGAATGATATCAACTGAGTACAAAGTACAAGTGCAATGTTGAAAACGTTCCCCGTGACAGCACGGTTCTGCTAATTTCAACGTATAAGTGCAAGCATATACAACATAGATGACACAATGGTTCAAGTTTATTAGGGGCAAAGAATATAAAGTGTGCCATCAAGTTTGTGAGGGCTTTAGTCACTAAGTTTTCACATAACAAAATAGTTTTTAATTGAAATATAACTGAAAACAAGAATATACTTGGAATGGTGTAACACACCATGCATAGGAATTTATAGTGGACACTTTGGAATAACTTGGTTTCTTGGGAGTTGGAAGCATGAGTAGAACTTACTCATACAAGTGGAGGCTAGCAAAAGACTGGGAGCAACCAACTAAGAGAGCAATAATGGCCATAAACATGAAGAGCGACAAAGCATTACTAATCAAAGCATAGAGTGGTACTAAAAGTCAAGGACTAAATGATCATAGAGGCTATTGTGACTTGTCAAAGTCATAACATGGTGTGAGCATGTGCCAAGTCAACCAAAAAAGCATCAAAGGAGAATACCACAATACTATGCTTTTGCATGCTAAAACAACGCATAATTTCTTCAAGGCACACTAAGCAATCCCAATTGTTTGGAACAAGACATGCTACAACAATAATCACTAATCATAAGGTCAAAACAACACCTAGCATGTCATGCTAAAGTCTAAGTCACGGTCAATGCAAGCTCCTCTTGCACTTTCAAGCAATAACTTACTACTCCTTTCCAACACCAAGCAACGTATTTGCAAAACAACACAGCGAGAACGGGGGTCCAAACTACTTTATTCAAGAAAACTAAACAAACTAAGCAAATCAAACGAAAACTAAGACGCCCCAAGAACAACACAAGAGTGCATGAAACAATAAAAACTAAGTGTCTAGATAGACCTGGGCTTTTTATTGATGAAGAAGGGGATGCCTTGGGCATCCCCAAGCTTTGATGCTTGTACCTCTTGGATATTTTTTTGGGTGACACCGGGGTGGCATCCCCAAGCTTGAGATTTTGTCCATTCTTCATCAATTACATCATTCTTTCTCTACACCTAAATTTTTTCCTTCATACAAAACTTCACACAATCTTTATTAGCAACATTAGTGTATTCAAAAGATAATAGACCCTTAGGTAAAGTTTTGTAACAACAATACTTTTCACTAAAACACATGTTACTGTAGAAACTCCTTCAAAAATCTCAATTCCCCTAAAGAGAACTTAGAAAGGAATCAATAAGAAGCAAATGCAAATAATGGCAGAAATCTGTCATAACAGAACAACAGGTAGAAATCCATTTTTTCGAACACCTTCTGTTGCTCAAATCAAAAAGTGTTGAACTAAAGAAAGTTAGCTAACATACGGGACTATTTATTCGTACATTTTCAGCTCAATCCGAGTTACATAGACTCCTCATGAAATTTTTTGGTAGAGGACAGAAATCTGTTTCAGAACAGCAACTCCCCAACTCTTACTTCCCTCTCAATAGAGGTCATTCTTGGCACAAAAACAAACAAAAAGGATAAGGAGAGGTCATTACTGAAATAATAACTTCCAAGACTCAAGGAAACTCTTTGGTTATCTCTCAACAAGTACTTTTTTCTTTAACGCCTTTAAGTTAGGCACAAGAAGCAAGAAGAATCAAGTATTTTCAAATGAGGAAGCATTAACATCAAACCTTGCTTTCAAAGGAGGAGTAAAAAGCAACTTCTCTATCCTCATATGGAAGTGTTCAATACCTTTCTCTAATGGAAAATGATATTTAATGGTGCCTTCTTTCATATCAATGATGGCACCAACAGTACTAAGAAAAGATCTTCCCAAAGTAATAGGACAAGAAGCATTGTATTCAACATCCAAAATGTAGAAATCCATAGGGATATAATAATTGTTAACCATAATGAGAACATCATTAATACTCCCCATAAGTTTATTTTTAGCATTATCATTAAGTGGGACATCCAAATAACAATCTTCCAAAGGTGGCAAATTAAGCATTTCATAAATCTTCCTAGGCATAATAGAAACACTAGAACCAATATCACATGAAGCCTTGAGATCAAAGTCATTCACTTGCATATTAATAATGGGTTCCCAACTATCTTCTACTTTCCTTGGAATAGAAGCTTTGTGTTTTAAATTCTCTTCCTTAATCTTAACAAGAGCATCTGTAATATGTTTAGTGAAAGCAACATGCATGTCACTAGCATCAGGACTTCTAGCAAGCTTTTGCAAAAACAGAATCACTTCAGAAATATTGCAACCATCTACATCAAATTCAAACTTAGCATCACTAGTAGTAGACTCAATGGGCTTAGGCATAGTAGGAGGAGGAACAGGTACTTCTTGTGGTTTAGTGGTATCCATTATAGTGATGGTGCACACACTATTGTTTCTATCAATTTCAGCCTCCCTTTCCCACTTAGCATGAAGTTGAGCTAACAGTCTAACATTTTCATCAATAGTAACTTGTATGGCATGAGCAGTAGCAAAGGTATTTTCCATGGTTTTAGGTTTAGCGGCCATTTTATTAATCAAGGAGGACTATGCTTCAGACAAAGAGGAAATATTTTTCTCAACAGTTAAAAGTTTCTCCTCCACGGTCTTGTTGAAAGCAGTTTGTTTACTAATAAAGTCTTTGAGCATGACTTCAAGTTCCGAGGGGGCACTTATAGCATTATTGTAGAAGTTTCCATTGGAATTGCCATTATTAGGAGGATAAGGCCTATAATTGTTGTTACCACCAAAATTATTCCTATAGACATTGTTGTTGAAATTATTGTTTCTAATGAAGTTCACATCAACTTACTCTTCTTGAGCAACCAAAGAGGCTAAGGGAACACTATTAGGATCTAGAGGAGCTTTCCCATTAACAAGAATAGCCATAATAACATCAATCTTATCACTCAAAGAGGAGGTTTCTTCAACAGAATTTACCTTCTTACCATGTGGAGCTCTCTCAGTGTGCCATTCAGAGTAGTTAACCATCATATTGTCAAGGAGCTTTGTTGCAACACCCAAAGTGAGGCCCATGAAAGTACCTCTAGCAGCTGAATCCAACAGGTTTCTTGAGGAGAAGTTCAAACCTGCATAAAAAGTCTGGATAATCATCCAAGCAGTGAGTCCATGAGTGGGACAGTTCCTAACCAAAGACTTCATTCTTTCCCAAGCTTGAGCAACAAGTTCATTATCAAGCTGTTTAAATTTCATAATATCACTTCTCATAGATATAATATTAGCAGGAGGATAGTACTTTCCAATAAAAGCATCTTTGCACTTAGTCCAAGAATCAATACTATTTCTAGGAAAAAATAGCAACCATTCTTTAGCTTTCCCTCTCAAAGAGAAAGAAAACAGCTTGAGCTTAATAATATCTCCATATACATCCTTATACTTTTGCATCTCACAAAGTTTAACAAAGTTATTGAGATGGGCAGCAGCAGCATCAGAACTAGCACCAAAAAATTGCTCTCTCATCATAAGATTCAACAAAGCAGGCTTAATTTCATAAAAGGTAGCATCAGGAGCAGGTGGAACAATAGGTGTGCTAAGGAAATCATTGTTGTTTATGCTAGTGAAGTCACACAACTTGGTGTTCTCAGCTGAGTTCATTTTTGCAAAGGTGGGCAAGCCAAAAACAGCAGCAACAGGTAGAGTAAAGAAAGCAAACCAAACTAAACTAATTTTTTGGAGTTTTTGAAATGAGGCAAACAAAACCAAGCAAAAGAAACTAAGCAAACTAAAAACAAAGTAAAGAGAAAGGAAGTGGAGGACTCCCCTTGTGAAGACGTCCTTATCCTCTCCGACAACGACGCCAGAAAAAGGCTTGATGAGTGCAACAACACTTTGTTGGGAGACCCCAAGAGGAAGGTATGATGCAGTTCAGCAGGCAAGTTTCCCTCAATAAGAAACCAAGGTTATCGAACCAGTAGGAGGAAGGAAACGTCCCAAAGGTGCTGCAAGCAACGTGGAGACCTACACAACACAAACTCAAGACTTTGCCCCAACGAATCAGTGAGGTTGTCAAGCTCACCGGTTTGCTATAACAAAGGATTAAATGTATGGTGTGGAAGGTAATGGTTTGCAACAAGTAAACAAGTAACAGTGGAAGATGTATCATTGGTAAAGATTGGACCAGGGTCCATAGTTCACTAAAGGTGCTCTCCTTAGATAAACAACATGGCATGAAGGGTAAACAAATTATAGCAGGGCAATTGACAGGAACTGAGCAAGGCATAACAATGCAATACTGCATAAAAGATCCTATGAGATTCGATTGGGCAATACAACAATATACATAAACCGCCATCCAACTGCATCTATGACTAGAAGTCCACCTTCAGGTTATCATCCGAACCCCCTCCAGTATTAAGTTGCAAGCAAGAGACAACTGCTTTAAGCAAAGTGTGTAAGGTAAACAATCCACTTGTTCGATGAACAAGAGACTGATGTTTTCTCCCTAGTTGCAACAACACATCTACAACCGAACAGATTTCTGTCACTTCCCTTGGAAACTAGAGGCATGAACCCACTATCGAGCATAAATACCCCCTCTTGGAGTCACTAGAAACTTCTACTATGAGTATTGCTTTTTTATTTTTGTTTATTACTTTGTTTCCAATATGGACAACCCACTTGGTTTTCTGTTTGGGAAAACTACTACCACTGTTAGGGTAGTAGATGAACCACCGCCTATTGAGATAGATCTTTTTAAGATACCTACAAGTATTGTTGATCGTGTTATGGATAATTATTATTTAGGGGATGGAACTGTCCACCTTGGTGATCATTTGCTTTTTATCCATGAATTATGTGGATTGTTTAAGTGTGCAGGTATCACAACTGAACAGGTGAAGAAGAAGTTACTCTCTATATCCTTGAAAGGGAGAGCTAAAGAATGGTATAAGCTGCTAAAGAATGGGCAATCCATGGAATGGAAGGAAATAGTACCTCTCTTTTATTCTAAATTTTATCCTCCCAGTGAGATTCATAAGGATAGAAATCTGATATATAACTTTTGGCCTTGTGATGGAGAGAGTACAACTCAAGCTTGAGGGAGATTGAAGTTACTAATGCTTAAATGTCCAATTCATGAACTCCCTAACAATATTATTATCAATAAATTTTATGCTAGGCTCTTCATGATAAAGATTTACTAGATGCTTCTTGTGCTGGATCATTCACACGTATGAAGGAAGAAGCTAAATGAGATCTCCTAGACCATATTCAAGAGAACACTAAAGCTTGGGAGAATGACAAAGGAAGAAAGTTAGGTATAAATTATGATTATGAATGCATAAAATCTTTTATGGGAACTAATGAATTCCATGATATTAGTAATGAGTTTGATCTTGACTCCCAAAGTATTGCCAATTGTTTTAAGGCTTTTGCCTCTTACATAGAAATTCCTAAAAAGAAGTGGAACAAGTACCATGCTCCCTATAAATATGTTGTTAATCATGTTCCTGTTAGAAATACCAAAGTTTGTACTACTAATCATATTGTGCCTGAACCTTATGTTGAGAAAACACCTTTCCCAGCTAAGGAAAATGAATATTCTATGATGATTAGTGCGAATGACAAAGGTACAAAGAAAATTGTGGAACCTGATGAGCAAATGAATATTGAACCTATGGTAGCTATTGTGAAAGATCTTGACGCTAGAAATATAGGGGATGAGCACATTGTCTCCTGTGAAGAAGCTTCTAATATTATCTCTCATCCTAGTAAATCTAGAAAAGCTAGTGTCCCTATAATTTTTGTTAGAATTGGTGATCATTGCTACTATGGTTTGTGTGATATTGGTGCTAGTTCTAGTGCTATTCCTTATGAGATTTACAAGGAAATTATGCATGAAAGTGGTCCTTGTGATCTTGAGGAAATTGATGTGGTTATTCACCTTGCTAATAAGGAAACCATTTTCCCTATTGGTATTGTAAGAGATATGGAAGTCCTTTGTGGTAAGATTAAATATCCTGCTGATTTTCTAGTGCTTAATTCAACAGCCAGCAAAACTTGTCCTATCATCTTTGGTAGACCTTTCCTGAACACTTGTGGAGCTATTATAGATTGTAAAAAGGAGAAAGTTTTAACTAAGTTTGATGGAGATTCTTATGGGTTTAAATTTTCCAAATTTGCTAAAGCTCCTTGTGAAAATAGCTTGCCTAATGAAGATTTCAGGATTAAACAACTTGCTTCTATTGATCCAGTTTATGACCTTGGACCTCTTTTTGATGACTGTAAGTATGCTTATTCTAATGATAAAATTGTTGCCAGTGATAGTTATATTGTCAACTTTATTGAAGGTGCTACTAAAAGTTTTATGAGAGAGGGAAACATGGTTTTATGCATCTCAATAATATTAAGTTTCCCCGTTTTATGTTGAAAGCTTTGAAGTTGCATTTGTTTTGTCTTCCTATGCTAGTGGATTTTTGTTTCAAAATTTGTTTTCTCATGATACCCCCATGCATAGGAAGCAGGTTATACTCAAATGTGTTGGTTATTTGCTTCTCGATGCTCTCTTTCACTTCAAATATATATCCTTTGTGAGCATTTTTGAAACTATCAAGCATAACTTAAAGGCATTAAAGAAAAGTACTTCTTGGGAGATAACCCAATAGTTTTGTTGAGTCTTGGGAGTTATTACCTTAGTAATAACTGCTCCTTATCCTTTTTGTTTTGATTTTTGTATCAAGTTCAACTACTTTTGAGAAGTAGAGGAGTTGTGAAAAGTGGCTGTCCTGGGACAAATTTTTGTGCTGCATTGTAAAAATTAGTGAAGGAGCTCAGTACTTCGGATGGAGCCGTATTTTTCTGTGCTTGTTCTCCAAGCTGTTACCCAACTTTAATTAGTTTTGCACTTTTTGATTTGAGAAACTAAAGGTTTTCGAAAAAATCAATCTTTACCTGCTGGTCTGTTTTGACAGATTTCTGTCGTCATTTGCATTTGCCTCTTATATTGATTCCTTTCCAGATTCTTTTGGGGTTCTGGAAAGGAGTTGCTACAGTATCTTTTGTTTTGATGGTTTTTAGTTGAAGTGTGTACCTAAAGGTTATTGTTTTTGCTTACACTAATGTTGCCATCAAAATTTTGTGTATTGCCTTGTGAGAAAAGGAATTTCCAGGAGAACGAGAAAAGGAATCTGCAGAGTTCGTCTTTGAATAGGTAAAAGTGGTGAAAACAGAAGGTTCGCGAAAGCCTAATATTTTTATATTTTTGATGTTTTTATTACATACGGAAGGTTACAAAACGAAACAAAGGAGGAAATGGAGGCCGGGGTGGACACACCCACCCTAAGCGTGGGCCCCAGTTGGTCGTGCCTGGAGGGGGTGTGAGCCCCCTGAGCTTCGTCTCCGCCTCGTTTTCGTACCAGCACCTTTCTTATGCTTTGAAACTTCGTAATATATACCCCCCCGGATCCCACGAGGTTCGTGTATTGTGTTCTCGTCGTGTTTTCGTTTCAATCTGTTTCTGTCAGGAAATCTTCTCAAGTTTAGAGCACCATGGTCTCCGACAACGACAAAGGCAAGAAGCCCGAGGAATATGATCCTCAAAACCCCAAGGATGGGGAGATTTTGGTAGGGGATGAAGAATACATGGAGGAGGACGAGCATCCGGACACCCGCGCTACTGTCACAAGCATTAGAGTGGTGGCAAAACCTACCAAGCTTAGGAGGACAACATTTATGTTTATGGGAGGGAAAACCCTGCGTCATATCCTTGCTCCACGGTCACCTCCTCCACGTACCAAGAATCCCTTATATACTCTTATACATGAGCAACAATACCAACAGGTGCCCAAAGGGAACTTGCCCTCGGTTTGAGATCTGCCTCGTTCTAACCATGCAGCGAAGGAGCACACTAAGAAGGAAGAGTGGGGAAAGAATAGCAAGGATTGAGACTCTCGGTCCGATATGATCATGAACCGCATTGAGCAAAATTCGGAGTTGATCCATACTCTGACCTTCGAGATTGAGGATTTGAGGAAACTGATTGAGGAGCTTATCAAAGAGAACACCACCATCACTGAAGAAGTAATTCATCATCAGGTTTGGCATCCCCTTGGCTTGTTCCAAGCTTGGGGGAGTGCCGCGGTATCACATCATTATCTTTTATATTTTAACTTTTTAGTGGATTCATATCTTTGGTAGAGAAGTTATCTTATGTGTTGGTGTGCATTGTGGAATTAACTCTCCTTTAGTTGATTATATATATCCCTTGGTGTGAGTGCCTTTATGGAATATTAATGAGAAGTTTCATCTTTTACTTTTTGCACTTCTTATTTTAGTTTGCAATCTCCATTATATGATTGATCTTGTTGATCAGTATTGATATCACTTTGGGAGCATCAATTAAACCTAAATTGGTTTTGGCAAACCGAGCTCTGGTTAGTAGCAACGCTTTTTCAGGTTTGAAAGGAAAAGAGAAAAAGCTTACAAGTATTTTGTATCATTTATTTTCTTTCTTGATTAGCTCATAAGCTTAGTATTCTTTATTTAAGATCTTTTGTGTCTTCAAGGAAGATTGCATGTTTGGCTTTATCACTTGTAGGTTTTCTTGTTTCCTTCAACTCTTTTGCTTGCTACCCAGCCTTGCTAGCCAAAAACCTGTTTTGGGAAGGTATATTTCTCATGTTTCCAACACCTTTGAACCAAACATGTGCCATTTGTGTCCACTATATCTACCTAATAGCATTATTGCTATTCCTAGAAAATTTTCAAGCTTCATCTATCTTTTGAATTAAAACTTATTTTGTTATGTGAAAACTAGTTAGTAAATCTCTCACGAACTTGATGACACACCTTATTTTTTTGCCCCTAATAAACTTGAACCATTGTGTCATCGAAGTTGTATATGCTTTCATCTATACGTTGGGATTAGCAGAATCGTGTTGTCACGGGGAATGCTTTCAACACTTATGGATACATATCCAGTTGATATCATGCTCTTTTGTTTGCGAATGTCATCGGTGTGAAATAAAAGGGGAGCTTGTAAGTCCATGGAGTTATGTATGTGTGTTAGAGAAACGCCTAGTCCGCTAGCCTAAGCCATGCCTAATCATGGTGGCAACTTGCAGCATAACCATAGTGAGCAATCTATGAAGCATCCTCGATAAAAACCTATGCAAATAGCAAATAAAAAGATCGCTGAGATGCTCACTGTCTGCTTGTCTTGTCATTTTGATTATGGGATAGCTCCTGTATCATGTGCAATGGGTACCCCGTTGGCGGTTCTTTATGATACACATGTACTTACAATGACAAGAACTTACTGGTAACTAAAGTTGAGTAGCATGAGGCACGACCCTCATACTCAAGGGACATGAGATTGTCAACTTATATTTCGTCAAGCATATACTCCATCCTTGGTCACTTTAACCTTAATCACCTCAAGATGCTTATGAGAGGGGCAATGAGGGCTCAAAGATAGTAAGTACCATAATCTTTTGGAAGCTCTTTATGAACTTGAAATCCCTGCTTCCCTCTATGAAGGGACCTTTCTCCTATTTCTAAGTTGAGTCAGTAAACCTATTTCCTCTCTATCTCCAACAAGCATTTGAGTTGTTGTGTTTCAAGCATTCATATGATGATTTATTCAATCATGTTCTATATCTTCCTTGTTTGCACAAGACTCTTATCTATTGAGTATTACTTTGAAAGCCATCATTGTGAAAAAACCTTTTATGTTTGAGCAAACAGTACTCCTGTTGTGAAACTTCTACAAAAGCTTTTTGTGAAACTGTTTGCCAGCTGTTCTCTGACCAAGAACAAAGTTTGCCAATTCCATTTATGATTTACCTTTATGCATCTCTATTGTGACTCATGTACATGTTGCAAGCTAAGTTATATAATGGTGAGTTGCTTTCTTCTATGAGTTGTGTAATGGTAAGTGTGATGCTTCTTGTCCGTATTCTTTTATCGACACTTCACTCCATAAACCTGTGGACATGTTTACTGAGCTCAGTTTTCGCTTGGGGACAAGCGAAGGTCTAAGCTAGGGGGATTTGATACGTCCAATTTGCATCACCATTCTATATCATAATTTTCCTCTATTCATTGATATATTTCTTATTAAGAGGTGTTACTTATGTCTTTTCATCTGTTTTTGCATGTTGGATGATTCTTGGAGGATGGACTGCTGGAGTCAGGATTCTGATGGAAAAAGAGGTGTTTTGATGCAATTTCGTGAAGATCAGAAAAATACTAGAAAAATAATGGAAAATCATATTTTCCCAGAATACGAAGGAAGATAGAAGGGGAGGCGGAGATGGGCTACAGGGGGGCCACACCCCCTAGGCGCAGGCCCCCCCTGGGTCGTGCCTACAGGGGTGTGGCCCACCTGGCCGGCCTCCGACTCCGCCCTCTCGCCTATATCTTCTCCTCGAAACCTAAAACACGGGGGAGGACCACAGAAAGATTCCACCGCCTCTGCGGGGCAGAAAACACCGAGAGAGAAAGAGCTCTCCGGCAGACAGATTTTTATCGGGGAAATTCCTTCCCGAAGAGGGTAGATCGTCTCCATCAACACCATCATCAAGCTAGGCTTCATCGGGATCATCATCATAATCATCCACACCATCATCTCCACTAGCACCATCATCACCACTCCATCCCGCCGTAACAATTGTGTTGAAGCATAGTTCTTAGGGGAAACTTTCCTGGTGTTGATTACTATTGTAGTTGATGCTTGTGAGTGAAACCAGTGGATTATTGTTTACGTTTAGATTGTTATCCATCACCATATCATCTTTGATCTTGATCAATATGATGTCTTGTGAGTAGTTCGTCTAGTTCTTGAGGACTTTGGAGAAGTCATGTTGTTAGTAGTGGATTTGTGTTGAGATATTATTCAATGGTTTAGTATTTAAGTTGTGGTGCTATTCTTCTAGTGGTGTCATGTGAACGTCAACTACATGATACTTCACCATTTATGGGCCTAGGGGAATGCATTGTGTATTTGGCTATTAATTGTGGGGTTGCTAGAGTGACAGAAACCTAAACCCCTGTTAGGACACCATTGCATAAGGGAGCGTAGGATCTTAGAGTTTAAGGTTGTGGTTAGGTTTATATCTTAATTGCTTTCCTGTAGTTGCGGATGCTTGCAAGGGTTTAATTACAAGTATGTATTAGTCCAAGTAAGGTCGGTACATTAGCACAGGTTCACCCACACAACACTTGCAACACCAAATAAGACTACTCAGCTATTTGAAGCGAAAGCACTTGACAGTATTCCCATGTGTCCTCGAGAACGTTTGGTCCTTATAAGTATTTCCACCGGCTTGTCCTTTGCTAAGAAAGGATTGGGCCACTTGAGCAAATTGTTCATTGTCTTTATTACTTGCATTTTGTTTCTTTGCTTTATCAGAAAACCCCTAAAAATCGGATTGCTAAGTATTTATAGAGATTTCCTACTCCATACCACTAGTCAACACCTTCGGCTCCTCGTTGGGATCGACACTCCTATTTATCGAAAGTACTACGATACACCCCCTATACTTGTGGGTCATCATAAGCTGCAGCAATTTCATAAGTAGGAGCAAGTTCTGCTATAGATCTATCCTCAATATCCTCATGTTTGCTAACATGGTTAAAGAATTCTTCAATATTTTGTTTCCCAATTATGGAGCACACCAAATGAAAGGTCTTTCAGGGTGAACTTGGGGATCAACATGGTGAGCTATAGCAAGGTGACAACTAGAATAGGAACTAATTTTTTTGTGTTTTTGATAAGGGAAAGCAAACCAAACTAAACTATTTTTTTTGGAGTTTTTGATAACAAGAGGCAAACAAAACCAAGCAAAAGAAACTAAGCAAAACAAAAACAAAGTAAAGAGAAAGGTTGTGAAGGACTCCCCTTGTGAAGACGTCCTTAGCCTCCCTAGCAACGGCGCCAGAAAAGCTTGTGATGGGCGTGTTGATGACGCCTTGTTGGGATACCCCAAGAGCAAGGTGTGATGAGCACAACAACAAGTTTTCCCTCAGTAAGAAACCGAGGTTATCGAACCAGTAGGAGGAAGGAAACGACTCAAAGGTGTTGCTAGCAACTTGGAGACCCTACACAACACAAACTCAAGACTTTGCCCCAACGAACAGTGAGGTTGTCAATCTCATCGGTTTGCTGTAACAAAGGATTAACTGTACGGTGTGGAAGGTAGCAGTGGTTTGCAACAAGTAAACGGTAACAGTGGAAGATGTATTAATGGTAAAGATTAGACCGGGGTCCATAGTTCATTAGAGGTGTTCTCCTTAGATAAACAAACATGGCATGCTGGGTAACAAATTACAGCAGGGCAATTGACAGGACTGAGGAAGGCATAACAATGCAATACTAGACATTCATGATCCTATGAGATTCGATTGGGCAATACAACAAGATACATAGACCGCCATCCAACTGCATTTATGACTATAAATCCACCTTCAGGTTATCATCCGAACCCCCTCCGGTATTAAGTTGCAAGCAATGGATAACTACTTTAGCAAAGTGTGTAAGGTAAACAATCCACTTGTTCCATGAACAAGAGACCGTTGTTTTCTCCCTAATGGCAACATCACATCTACAACCTTAGAGATTTCTTTCACTTTCCTTAGATTAAATAGAGGCATGAACCCACTATCGAGCGTAAATACCCCCTCTTGGAGTCACTAGCATCTACTTGGCCAAGATAGCTACTAGAAACGAAGAGCATGCAAGATCTCAAACAAAACAGACATGATAGAATCAATAAGTCAAAACCATTAATCAATCTGACAGTAATCTCAATATCCATTGGATCCCCGCAAACACAACATGCATGATTACAAATAGATGAGATCTTGATCATGAACGGAGCTCACAAGATCTAAACATGATAACACAAATGAGGAGATACAACCATCTAGCTACTACATGGACTCGTAGTCCAAGGTGGAACTACTCACACTTCATACTGGAGGCTGGCATGATGAAGAAGAAGGCCTTCGGGATGATCTCCCCTCCGGTAGGGTGACGGGAAGAGCTTCAGATCCCCCCAATCTAAGGATGATGGTGGTGGCGGCTATAGACGGTTTCGTCGAATATTGATCGGGTACTTAGGGTTTAGGCATCGGGGGGTCTTTATAGGCAAAGATGCGAGGCAGGAGGGTCGCCAGGGCTGCCGCACCCCCAGGCGCGGGCCCACCTTGGCCGCACGGCTAGGGGGTGTGGCCCCCTGGTGGCTCTCCTCCGTCTCGTATTCAGGCTTCGTGTTCCCCACGGTAAAATATTGACTTTGGCTTTTGTCCCGTCCAATTCTGAGAATATTGATTTTCTTCCTTACTGGAACCAAAAACAGAAGAAAACTGGCAACTGACACTGTGGCATCTTGTTAATAGGTTAGTACCAGAAAACATATAAAAACACCTCAAAGTGTAGACAAATCAAAGCAAAGTAGATAGTAAACAAGCATGGAACATCAAAAATTATAGATACGTTTCCGACCTATCAGCAGCCAAAGTGGGGCCACGAGGCAGCCACACCATGTGGCGGCGCGGCCAAAGGGCACGCGCCAGCCCTAGGTGTGGGCCCCTCGGGCGCCCACCGACCTTGACCCTTCGCCTATAAAAGCACCCCAATGTAGAAACCCTAAGTACCCAATCATATCTCCACGAAACAGTCCGTAGCCGCCATCTCCATCCCTAGATAGGGGGGTCTGAAGATCTTCCAGGCACCCTGTCGAAGGGGAGAGATCATCCCGGAGGCCTTCTTCATCACCATGCCAGCCTCCGGAGTGATGCATGAGTAGTTCACCCTAGGACTACGGGTCCATACAGTAGCTATATGGTTGGTTCTCCTCCTTTGTGCTATCATGTTTAGATCTTGTGAGCTCTGTTCATGATCAAGATCATCTATTTTGTAATCCTACATGTTGTGTTTGTTGGGATCCGATGGATATTAAGTACTATGTTCAAGATTGATTATTGATTCTATCATGTCTGTGTTATTTGTGATCTTGCATGCTCTCTGTTGTTCGTAGATGCTTGCAACTCCAAGAGGGAGTATTTATGCTAGATAGTAGGTTCATGCCTCTAGTATTCTAGGGAAGTGACAGAAATCTCTAAGGTTGTAGATGTGTTGTTGCTACTAGGGAGAAAACAACAATCCTTTGTCTAAGGGCAATTGTATTGTTTAATTTACACACTTTGCTTAATACATTTATCTCTTGCTTGCAAATTAATACTAGAAGGGGTTCAGATGATAACCTGAAGGTGGATTATTAGTCATAGATGCAATTAGATTACGGTCTACGTATTATGTTGTAATGCCCAAACGAATCTCATAGGAATCATCATGACTTCTACATGCATATTTTGCATTTTCAATCTGTCAATTGCCCAACTGTAATTTGTTCACCCAACATGCTATTTATCTTAAGGACAAACACCTCTAGTGAACTGTGGACTCTGGTCCATTCCTTTATCGTTGATATTCCATCTACCGTTTATTGTTTACTTTCTACAAGCAATTACTATCTTCCACACTATACGTTTAATCCTTTGTTTTCAGCAAAACCGGTGAGATTGACAACCTCACTGTAAGTTGGAGCAAAGTTCTGTGGTTATGTTGTGCATGTTCCAAGTTGCTACCAACACGTTGGAGTTGTTTCCTTATTCCTACTGGTTCGATAACCTTGGTTTCATAACCGAGGGAAACTTGTTGATGTGCTCATCATACCTTCCTCTTGGGGTTTCCAACAAGCTCTACATATCTGAGCCTTCAATGGGTTGCCGCTTGGGTATACCCGGACCGTTTGGGTATACCCGGTGGATATGCCCTAATATTTCTCGTTTTTGTCACTTGGCTCTACTGATGTTGTATGTGGGGAAATTTGGTTTAGGCTAACTTTGGTACTTTATTTGGTTCCCCGTATTCTCGTTTCCCCCTCAAAACGGTCTTGTGTTTGGTTTCTCGCTACACATAGTAGAAAATGAGTGTTATGCCTTAATATAACATAATTGATCTTATTCCCTTTAATCTATCTAACTATGCCTCCATTCGAGAGAAGTTGTATATGAAAAAGATGCCTCTCGATGTTATGAATCCATTCGGGTGATAATTTGTAATTTCACTGAGTGTTTGAAACGCTATGTTGTTTTCCCTTTCAAAGCTTTTTTTGAACGAATTTTGTCATACACAGTTGATCATTTTAAATTTTCTTTGAGGGGAAGATTCAGTTCATCGTTTCACATGACTTCGATGTTATAAATTTTCTATTTTGATACGGGAAATCTACTCTTAGACCGGTCGGTAGTTTGTAAAACCTGGCACGAAGTATGAACGCACCAGATTAGAATCATTTCAAAAATTCAAAATGTCTTGTAGATCAAACCGTTTGTCCGATTTAAGATCCGTTTCACCGTTGGACTAGTCGCGACGAGATCTTCAAAACTAGATCCCATGTTGGAATAATATGTGAGGATGAAAAAAAATCGGACCAAAAAGTTATCCACCCAAACACGTGAGTTATCCATTCTATAATATGTAAGTTATCTACCCAATAACATACAAGTTACCCATCATATAAACGTGTTGGATAGAGACATTATCGTATACGTGTTGAGAAAGTTTAATTAGAACACAGTAGACTAGTTGTTAGGGTAGGCTTCATTTCCATCAATGTATTATTGTCGACGAGCGATGAAACCTCGGTACCCTAAAACTCTTCGAAGCTTCGTCACCCGTACGTGCAGTAACGATGGACGACCAAGATGAGCTAGAATACTGGTTGCGCATCACGTTGTTTACTACAAATTAGTGTGATGTGTGGTGGGTGGTTAGGCATAAGACCCTATTTATTTATATCGTATAAAAAGCCTAAATTTAATTATTATGTTTGATGTTGGACGCGGCAGCCTTTCGAGGTTAAGTAGTCTATACGCTGCGAGAGTGACGACGGGCGATGAGGCCCAGCCGTTAGAATAACTTTTTTATATTCTATCCGTGGTTAATTTTTATAGTGACGGATAACTTACATGTTATTGGATGGATAACTTACATGATGAAGCATGGATAACTCTCGTGTTACTGATGGGTACTTGTGGGTAAACAAAAAAGTTACCTATCCCTAACACGTGAATCTGTGGGTAAATTTATAACGATGGATAACTTACATATTATTGGGTGTATGACTTATATGCTGAAGTCTGGATAACTCGCGTGTTACGTGTGGATAACTTTTGATCCAAAAAAAAGTTGTCAGAATATACCAACATGAGATCTAGTTTCGAAGATATCGTCTCGACTAGCCTAATTGTAACATCCCATCATTAAAGCTTAGAAATAAGCTGAACACAGATGTGCGCATTGCATTCATGCATAGAAAATCTGTATAATTTTCGCGCTTTTGAAACAAATATGTCATACACAAATCTGAAAATAAAACAGAAAAGAGAAAAGGAAACAGTAAAGAAAAAACTATAACCAGGCCGAAGCCCATTACCCCTCTTTCTTATCCATCGCCAACGAGCAACCACAACCACCCAACCAAAGCCCAGTAGCAGCCCAAGACCAGCCCAATCTATCTTTCTCTCTAATTGACAAGTGGGACCGAGGAGGGACCGTGGAGCAAATCAGAAGAACTTCTAGGGGGTTTTCCACGAAAAGTCTGTCGTCGTCTTCCTCCCCAACGTCACAAGCAGCTGGCTGTCGACATCGCCGCCGTCCGCCTCCGCGCCATGACGTCCGGTCGCGCCAAGATCCATGCCACCGCTCATGGTCGTCTACAAGTAGCCCTGGACACCGCCGGAGAACCCTAATCCCCTTCTTCCTCTTTGATTTCTCTCAGTAGCCAAAAACCTAGCTCGTCGATGTTCGTCGTTCCGGCCACATCCGACCACCCCTTGACTCGCTGAAGCCACCGTTGGAAGCTCCGTCGTGCCCTTGTTCCCATAGGACCAAGCACAGGAGCTGGCGCGCCGTAAATCATGCGGAATCGAGCGTCGTCCTCTGTCGGCCGTCGTGGCCATTTTCGTCGATTCACCATCGTCATGCCTCTCCACGCCATATTGACCTCTCCATCGTCATCAGGGTGAGCTCCTGGATCTTCCAGTACCCTCCAATCACTTTATCTCACTGTAAATCATCATCGCGTCGTTCACCACCGTCGGCCACCGCAGTAAGTCGTCGCCGGAGCAACCCGGTGACCATTTCTGAGCGACGCAACCACTGGGAAGCTTAGCGTGGAGCACTGAGTCGAACGCAACCAACCTTGTGTGCTCGCGTGCTCTCAATACAAAGATCGAATCACGATCTAAGGATCAGATGATGTCAGCGTGACATCACGCTGATGTCATAATTCTATTTTAGAAATTGTGTTAATATTTTCTGTAATAAATAAAAAACCTTAGATATGACATGGAATAGGTCCCACCAGTCAGTGACTGGGGGTAGGATAGGCTCTGGTGAGAAAAACCCTTCATTTCATGCTGACATCAGCATTACCTAATAAACACATTTAGTTATTTAATTAAAAAATTCATAAAATGATCCAATCTTATAAAATCAATAACTTTTGTTTTGTAATTCAAAAAAATATGTCTAATATATGAAAAAATTCAAAAAAATAAAATCTACAACTTAAAAGCATTATCAAATATTATTATGATGATTATTTAAATAAATATTATTTAATAAAAAATTTATAAGTAATAAAACTTTGATAATTAATATTTTAATAATGGTAAATGTTCAAAATATAAATAAAATACCAAAAATCTTAGAAAAATAAGAATTATAATTTAAAACTACAATCATGCATTATTGCTCCACTTAATCAAATATTTGTTATTTATTAAGCCTTTATAAAATAATAAGTCTTGTAAAAATCATATCTTATTATTTATAAATCATAAAATAAATGTAATATACCAAAATAAGCACAAAAATAATACCTATATGTTAAAAATATAATATTCCACTTTTAAGTTAAATAAAAAGTTAAACACTTTAATAACTTGAATTTAAAGCTATTTCCTTAATTAACAATTCATATAAAGGTAAATAAAATTTACTAATAATTCTAAAAATTAGTCAATTGAGTCTAATAAATAGTATTAGTCTTAAATATTGGTAGTATGAAATCAAAATGAATTAACATACTTTAAATACAATTTTATTAAAGTATCTCTCAACCATTAATGTAGATTATTTTATAAAAGGATCCTTATCCAATCTAAAATCTCCAAAAAATAATTGTAATGAGATAAAACCCATTCCTTTACTTGAATTTAATCATAAGTTTATAAACAAATCAAAACACTTTAGTGAGTTCATAAAGAATGAATACTATTATCTACTTATTCATAAACCTTAACCACACCCTTATAGGAAGATAAATCCCTTTATATATTTATAATGTAAGGAAAACATTACCAACTAAAAATAATACCATTCTTAAGTAACTTTAAAGAAACATTATAAAGTGAACAAGGTATAAGTATACCAAGCATTTCACCTAAAGTCTATCTATGTCTTTAAAGTTAACTTTAGTCTATAATACTTTAAATAATGCTAAAGACTTTATTATATGCTTTATAGTTAACTTTGGTCTGTTATAATTAAGTTGTAAAGCATCTCAAGTCCAAACTATTCAAACACAAACAACATCAATCACATTTAATTAACCACAAAGATTGTTTAAACCTTAGTAAGGAAATCTTTTCTTCAAATATTCTTCTTCTTGCCACTTCAGAAAACAGATAACAACTAGTCACAATCACATTACTTCATGCTTTACTTGTATAATAAGATTGTTATTACTTAAGTTCTTTATCAATGCCATTACTTGTAAAGTAAAATATGAAGATAAAGCCATTCTTATATACGTAGTCTTTGAGTAGCATTCCACAAGTGTGTATCTCATTGTTTTATGATATTGTAAATACATGTTGTTTCACACACACTCACAAGCCTTAATAAGAAGCACATGTGTGAAACTTAATCTAAAAGGGCAACACATTCCAAGGAAACCCTTTCCAGTATCCAAACCCTAGAACAACGTTATCCTTGGGATTCACGTTTATCAACTTGCATTACATTGCTTATGCATAAAATCATCTTACTTCTTTAAACATTAGTCCTTACCCGAGCAATGATGCTGATTTCAGATATTGGATCTTTTATATTGTCTTGAAGACCGTGAATGCATAATCTTGCAATCACAAAAGGCAAGTTCACACTTGCTCATGTCCTTTGATTATTTTCTGTAAAGTATTTTACAAATCCAGTGTTGTCATCACCTGCATTTGAAAAAGGTCAGAAAACACTATTTTCATAATAATGTGATTACAAGTTATTTACCATGAGGTAATAACCTACTATAAGAGTTACGGTGGTAAAGGAACATATTATCTAGGACTTAACAACCAATATCGCCAGTGATTCTTGCACCGTATATTACGCGTTGACCATAAGATTTGGAATGGGACGGAGAAGTCAGCTGTATCTTTTCCCTCTCGCATGGAGCCGGATGTGCGGGTCGTGGCTGTTATCACTCGTAGCGTGCATATTATATGGTAATTCATAGAGGATATGCAACATATGGGTGGGAGCCCTCAACGTCCCACGATAGTTCCGGCATCTGAACGGTTTGTACTGCCAATTGCCGTAATTTAATAGGTGGTCTGGCGTAGACCAAAGAGACATGCGGGGTCGCGGAGAAGGCAGTGATTGGCTTGGATCTTATTCTGGGCCTCACACCAAGAAAGTGTGAACGAACCTGCAATTCGGATGTGCAACAAAGCTAAGATCTCTCATGGGTAAAGTGACGCACCTCTGCAGAGTGTAAGAACTGTAACGTGTTACTCCCTGTTACGGGAAGGAGCTGCGAACGTGACGGGAGAGGAAATCCATGAAAGTTCTGCTAAACCCGTGAAGGCTGACGGACATAGCTTTTCAGAATAAAAGCAATCCTTGAAGAAATGTTTATGAAAACCTGCATTACCTACGATTTCTGGTGAACTTGCTGAGTACGCTCGTACTCAAAGTATCTTCTTAACCCTTGCTAGGTTTTAAAGCCAGTATCGACGATGTCCACATCAAGTTATGCGCCAGTATTCATCCTCAAAAGCTCGAGCTCTTCAAAGAAGCCAAGAAAGTCAACATATACATCAACTCAAGTGAAGATGAAGTTACTGATTAGACAGGAATATAATATCTAGCCATAGAACCTATTTCTGTAGTTTATTGCAATAGCAGCAATGCCGACCATTAGTTAAATACTAGTCTTATTAATAGGATAGTTTTTGAGTTATTTATTTCTGATTTCTTCTTTGTAAAAAGTTTCTTTCTCTCTCTTTAACCTAGAGTGTTCTCTGGATCTTGTGTAAAGAGTTAAGTTGTAACCTATAGTCACGTCTTGGACCTGCTATGTTTCTGTTGTACTACTCTGAGGGATGTAATACTAGTGAACGATGTTTCATTGGTGTTATGTCAACGACTATAGTATACTACATCATGCAGTGGTATGCTGGGTCATCGCAAACGGATCTTAATTTGAACAAACGGTTTGACCTAAAAAACATTTTAAATTTTCGTATTGAATTGAGCTGGCTATCTTAGAAAGATATCGTACATGCAATTGCTGGACTACACTCCCGACGGAATTCTACTTTTTTAGACCGATCGTTGCTACAACGTCCAATTAATATTGCTATACGAGTAGATCAACGTGTACATATATTTACTAGGACAGTTTAGATCTACTCGGTTATAAATGTTAAAACTAAAAACTTATAACACGAAAGTCGTGTAAGTGGTAAGACTAAGCTACACTTCGAAGAAAATTTCGAACGGTTCTTCGAGTATAAAGGATTTGGCAAAATCCATTCATATAATGAGAAAACATAAACACGA
This sequence comes from Avena insularis, assembly GCA_023614405.1. NCBI lineage: Eukaryota > Viridiplantae > Streptophyta > Magnoliopsida > Poales > Poaceae > Avena > Avena insularis. Next base: position 30,230,458 of record CM042691.1, read on the forward strand.
AATAGACACCTAAAAGGTCAACGAAACTATGAACCGATCCTCGTAATGGATTCGCAACATCGATCTGTAATTTTTTTATATAAAAATTATTTTAAATCGGTCCATATTTTTATAGATCATAGAAAATTAAGTTAACCACGTTTAGGAAGGAAAGTCATGTGTCATAGCCCACACAGCGAGCCAGAGTTTGCACATCCAGGGCTTGATTTTAGCTTTTACAATCGGGTTAAGTTTTAGGCTATTTTAAAGTTCGTACGGTATAAAAAAAACACATGCGACAGAATATAGTAAACACCCTTATTTTTTTGGTTTTTCTACTTTCAGACCGGTCTGAAAGTGTCCAAACCCGACGGGCTCACAGGAAACGTCCGATTTGAATCAGACGGAGGCGGACAACCCCGCGCGCCCTGTGCGGTTGGTGACTCGTTTTCAATGCTTTACACCAGATCCCACGATCGAATCACCTGGGGCCCCATTCGTCATCGTCTCCCATCCCTCCCACTTCTCTCGACCGTTTCGGGAATCCCGCTCCTCTCTCTCTCCCCTTCTTCTCCGGTGAGTTGGAGGGCGATTCGGCAGTTTCCGTCGGTTCCTCGCTGTTTCTGCTTTCCATTGCTGTCGCCGACGCGTCGACTCCCTCCAGGTGTGCTTGCAGACTTCAGTTTCTCTCATCCGCCGCTCCGACCCTCCCTTCTCTGTTTTCCGGCGGTTCCATTTTGTCGGGTTTGTGCTTGTCGTTGATTTCGACAGGTCCTGTAGTTACCCATGCTTTGTAAGTTGCAATGCGTGCGATTTTGTCTGCTGATTTTGTTTGGCTCCTTCATGCTTCAGCCCCCGTTGTTCAAATCGGTGTTAGTGCTCCCCCTGATCCCCTTTGGTGTCATTTTAGTAATGTTCCCTTATCAGATCTACTGCGTGTGATGTAGTTTTGATGTTCAGATGATTTGATCCATGTGTAATGTTTCCCCCATGGAGATGGGTTCTATTTGAACAGGATTGCTTGATAACAACAGAACTATCCATGGATAACATTGCATACTATTTAGTTGATAACAACTGTTCTATCTATGTGTAACAGTGGGATATGATCCCTTGATAACCATAGATCTATCCATAGATAACATTGGACATCATCACTTGATAACAACAGTACTAACCTGTTATGTGCTAACTTTTGTTTATGAATTGGGTATATTTTGTATAGGATTCCTTGATAACTATAGCGCTAACCTTGGGTAACATTGTGGAATATTCATTGATTACAATAGTACTAACTATTGGAGAATGTATCTGTTAAATTTTGTGTGTGATCTGCTAGTAACTTTTGAGTAAATTGCATGATAACATATGGGTAATGGTATGGGTAACTTGTGAACTACTGACATGATAACATTTTGACTAGCTGTGGTGCCCATAAGAAATCATTTATAAATTATGATGCACCGCTCTGTATGTTTTTAGGCTTTTGAAATTTAGATTCATTGGTTTAGCTAGTTGATAACTTATGCATGTATGCATGGATAACTTCTGTTCTAGCTAGTTGATAACTTATGCTTTGTAAGCATGTAGAACTTCTATTTTAGCTAGTTGATAAGTTATGCATGTAAGCATGGATAACTTCTGCATGCAAGCATGGATAACTTAACTTATGAGGTGGGTAATATAGGGTCCCTTGATAACACTTTGCACTAGTCATGGGTAACATCGGAGATTATTCATTGATAACAACAGTACTAGGCATGTATCTGTAAATTTTTTGTTTGTGTTCTGTTGGTAACTTTTGAGCAAAGTGCATGATAATATATATGCACCGGCATGGATAAGTTATGTTCTATTGGCATGATAACATTAGTTTATGATCATGGTTAACTTATGTACTGATGTGTGGATAAAATTCATTGATTGCAATAGTACTAATTACTCTATAATGTAATGTTTTTGTGTATCATTATGGTTTAGTTTTGTATTTATTTTTTCATTTTAAATTGTTTGTAGTTGCCAGGATGCCGAGAAAACGGAAGGCTGCTGATAATGTTGTTGAGGGTGAAAAACAACCTGCCCGTAAATGTAGAGGCATCTCCTTCCTGTGACCGGTTCTTGGAGTTTCTATCGAATGATCAGAAGGAAACAATTCGATCAATGGAGTTTGATAGTTTGTTAGATATCAAGTGTTCATCACTACACGACGTAGTTATGACTTGGTTTGCTAGTTTATATGACAAGCATACACGTGAATTTGTTGTGCCCGGTCGAGGAAGGTTACCCCTGAACGAGGATAGTGTATTCAGATGTTTGGGTTTGCCGCTTGGTGAAGAGCCGGTTCCTTATTATGCTGATGCAGAAATTCAGGGTGCTCTTGCCCCTGCTCTTTTTCCTGATGATTCTGGCACACCTTTGAGAACTCGAGTTTTCGAAATGTTGAAGGATATGACTTCATATGGAGATGTGTTCAAGCAAGTATATGTGATGTACATTGTGTCTACACTTTTATCACCCACCACCCGGAACCGTGTTTGCCACAAGTGCTACCCTATCATGGTAAGTTTTGGGTGTAATGTCTGTTCATTTTCAATAATGAGTTTGGTTGGTAACTTATATGTTTCTGTGTTGATAACTTTCTTTTTGTTGTTATGATAACCTGTGTGTTATAGGGGTGGTTACATTTTTTTATGTGGTGGTGTGTAATATATGTGCAAGTTTTGATGTTATGTTGATATTTTCTTTTTCATTCTATAATTTCAGCACAACATTGGAAATGTGTCCAAGTTCCAGTGGTGCAAATTTGTTGCTGACCAGCTGCATGAGGAGCTTTCTAGTGGTAGTCATACGCAGGCTTCCCTTTTTCTGTTGCAGGTACAGGTTGCTATTTTTATATTGTGTGAATAATACTTTCTATATTGAAATTTGTTTTATGTTTTAGTTAGTGTACTTATTGTATTCCTTGTCTGTTTTTTAATTTGTTTTCTTTGCAGCTGCTTTATGTTGACTCTCTAGATGTTAGTGGGCTGGATATTGATTTGCCGGAAGGGCGTTATGCTGTGAACATATGGTCAAGAGAGTTAATTGATGAAGTGTTGATTGCTGATCTGCAGAATGATGGGAATGCATATGGAAAGCTTGAGGCGTGTAATATATTTTGTAGCATTTGTGTTTTTATGTTGTTGATAACTTCTTATGTTTAACTGTTGGTAACATGTTGTATGTATGTTTGATTACATTGAATATAAATAGTGGGTAACTTATGTGTTTATTGGGTGGTAACATGTAGGTTATCATGTGATTAAGTTGGGTAATATGTAGAAAATTGGTTGATCACATTTGCTAATTCTGTATCTGTTTCTTTGTGCAGTTGAAGCCTCAGTATGGCATGAGCTTTGGTCTTTTTGGTGGCGTGCAAGGGTTCAACAAATGGTTTGACACTTGTGCAAACCCTAGTTGTTCAAATGAGGTGATATTTTTAGCATTTTGAAATTGTACTTATCTTTTTATTGTCATGTTACTTTTGTTTGCTTCTTGTTTTTGTAATTTTCTTGTTGTTTCCTTTCTTTTTATTTGTGCAGCAAAAGTCGTAGATAGCAAATCTTGTTGGCAGTCTTGCATCCGGTATTTTTGGGTTAATGAGTAACCTTGTGCAAGGCTTGACGGCGGTGCAAGGCAATGCTGGTGCTGAAATGGCGAATTAGTTTAGTGCCCAATTTGGTGGTCAACTTGCAACGCAACCCATTGGAGGAATATTCATGGGTGGAGCTAGCTCAAGTGGTGCTCGTGGTGGTAGCTCAGGTGGTGTCCGTGGAGCTAGGCTTACTCGTTCTACCACTCGTGGAAGGAATGTTCCACGCACTAATGAAGTCTTGTCTCCTATTCTTCCTAGTGATAATACAATTACGAGGATTGACAGCAGTGATTCGGCAGTGGTGGAGATGATGATGCTGAACGTTTTGTCCGTGCTGACAGGAAGGGTAAGGGTGTTGTTGGTGGTTGTGCTGGTGGTTCTTCCAATCTCCAGCTATCTTTGACTTTTCCGGATTCTAATGAAGAGCACAATAATAGTCCAGGAGCAAGATCACCTGATGATCGTCATATGTCACCACCGGAAGCTAGGTCACCTGTTGTAGATCCTGTGTCACCACCGGAAGCTAGGTCACCTGTAAACCGTTTGACTGATACTCCTGTTGTGGAAAAACCCCCTATTCGTGTGTATGAAAGGTCTAGGAAGAAGAAGTCACGTCCGGTTGAGGATGTTGATAATGTGATCAATTCGCGTACTGTTGAAGATATTGATAATGAGATCAAGATTATTGTCTGCAAAAATTTGGGCCTTACTCCTGCCATGATGCGGGCTACTGTTTCAGATAGGTATGAGTGGGCATAATTATTTATCTCAGTCATTGGATAACTTTACTACCTTAGTGTTGGTAACTGTATCATTTTCATCTGATAACTTGTTTTAGTTAATGTGGGTAACCTTTCTATTTTATGTTGATAACTGTATCATTTGTTATCCGATAACTTTTTTATGTTTATTATGATAAAGAAGTCAGATAACTTCTTTATGTTTATAATGATAACTGTAGCATTTCTCTCATGATAACTTCTTTATGTTATTGTTGATAACTGTAATATTTTTCACATGATGACTTCTTTATGTTAGTGTTTATAACTGTATCATTTCTCACTGGATAACTGTAGTATATTTCATCTGATAACTTGTTTCTGTTCATGTTGGTAACTTTTATATTTTCTGTTTATTATGTTCTGATTTTTTTGTTTTATGTTGGCAATTATTTATTACAGCAATAAAGTACCGAAGAAGGCATCGGTTCCTGCATCAAGGTCTTCACCACGGTTGGCAAAACAGCTTTCTGCAGATGAAGGCACATCTGTTATAGATGTTGATGCATCCTCTCCTATTCCTTCGCCTAGTCGTGTTGAAGGACATTCTAATGTTGTTGCAACTCCTGATGTTGTGGATGCGCCTGTTTTGAATGTTGAAGAGGTTATATCTGGTGGAGAAACATGTGGCAATGGTGGTGCTTCTGAAGACGTTGCTGTGACAAGTACACCTCCTACAGTTGTAGTAGGATTATCTGTTGATGTGGCAATGGATGTATCTGAACCAGTCTCGAGAGTTGCAGTGATTATGCATACCATTGATCAGCCCGTTAGCAGCAGCTTTGTAAATATCATGGCAAACGAGACGGAGAACATCATGGAAGTTGCTGATGCCACTAGAGATGCCCCTCATGTTGATGCCAATGTTGATGATGCCCCTCAAGTTGATGCCAATGTTGATGCAGGTGCAGGTTGTTTTGTTTGTCCTGATGGTGTTGTTCTTGTCCCTGCGTCATCACTGTTCACCAACATTGCAGCATGTGCTACTTCTGTTGATGTTGCTGCAAGTCCTGTTGTTTGATCGCTTGGAGATCCATCAACCTAGGGTGAGAGTGAAAAGGAGCCTTCTGTCTTGGATGATAGTACCCAAGAAGATGTACAACCTGTTTTATCTGCTCCTTTGGTTCTTGCGTCTAGTCTTTTCGACCCCCCTGTTAGGAAGCAGTCCAGTGTGCTCGAGACATCTGCTGGTCCTTCGAGTGGTGATGGAAGTTCTGAAGCTGAAGTCACTGTTATCAAGAAAGCGAAATTGGTTGCTCGTGATGGAAAGCTGAGTCTTGCTGCTGGGATGCCATTGCATGTTTTTTCGTATTATGTGCCTGATGCGGATCCTCCTGTTTCTCCTACTGCTGGTGCCCGTGCGAGCACCTTTCGTCTTGTTGGTGTCTTTGTGCACTTTGCTACTCTCGGTAGTGCACTACTGCTCCTCGACTGTTCTGATTCTGATCTTATATTGTTGCACAAGGTTATTCTAGTGCTATCACTGTTTCTCATCACATTTCTGTTGATCCCGGTGATTTATTCCATGTTTTTGAAGCAGAAGATGTTCTTCCTTTGTCTTGGGCACCTTCTCCCAGCACTGGTACACACTTTCACCCTCATAACTTTATATATATGCCCTGGATCACTTTTATATATTAGTGTTGATAACTGTGTCTTGTTTATGTTGTTAACCTACAGTGTTTTTTGTTTTTCAAAGTTTTAAAATGCTTGCAACTTTATTATATATTTGTCTTATATGATTTTTTTGTAATGTAAAACTTTATTCTCTTAATTATGATTTATTTCATAGTGTATGATGTGTCTTTATCATTTTGTGCATTTTTGGTTTGTACTGATAACTTTATTTATATGCCCTTGATCACTTTTATATACCAGTGATGATAACTTTAGCTTATTTATGTTGGTAACCTACACTGTTTTTATTCTGATAACTTTTAGTAACAGATTATATGATATTAACAATTTGTTTTGTTTTGTCCCTTTTTCTTCTTGTCTTTCTTTTTGGACATATTCTATGCAGCTGTTAACTTATTGAACTTACCGAAAACGGGTGGTGATAAAAATGAGGGTGCGAACGGATCTAGTTAAATCTCCCTTTTGGATGAGAAAATTGAAGATCATCGCTGTGATTGCTGTTTTGGGGCTTAGGTTTCAAACTTGAAGATCATGATTCGGTTTCATGGCTATTTGGATCTGTTTTATGACAGTCGTAGTTAAAATTAGGTTTCAACTTATGGGAACTTTTATTTTGTGATTTGTTGTTGATGGAACAATTTGTGCTGTAATTTGTATGACTCTATGTTTGTGTGATGTAATTAAACTACCTTTTATTGTTTTATATATGTTATGTTTTTTAATTTTTTCTTTATGGTGATAAACATGTGGTTTTCTTTCTTTTTTCACGTGGGTTCTGCCATTTCTATCCTTTTTCATTTGGACATTTCCTTTGTCCGTTCTTTATTCTTTTTGTAGTGTATCAACAAAAAGTTGATTGTAATTGCAAAAAGGCGGTAAATGATGAAAATGTAGTTATTTCTCTTGATGATCTGTTGGGTGAAAAGATTGGTTATCAAGCTGTTCGAAGTTTTACGAAAGATACCAAACAGTTAAACCAGACTAGTTGTTCCGTTTCAGGTATCTAAACAAAATTGTTTAGTTACTATTTATGTATTTTGAATGTATATTTTTTATGAGCTGTACTAATTTTTTGTTTTGTTGTAGTTTTTCCTGATTATTCTACTCCTGGTATCGATTCGCTCATCCATTCTTTGTTCTTTGGTAGTGTTACACTCATGACGCATGCTGCATCGTTAGACTTATTCATCCTGCCAAGTCTCTTCTTCCTCCGTTCTCCTATATTAAGACAACTGCAGAAGAAGATGCATTGTATAAGAAGATTATCATACACACGCATGATTCGAATAAGTCGAAGATTAGAAAGTATGTACATATTCTTTTTTTATAATATTCAATCCTTTTTAGTATTCTCTGTTGGTAATGTTTAAATGTTACCATTGGTCACCTCTAATGTTTCATGCTTGATAACTTGACTTATTATGTTATCTGGTTGATAAGTTGTAGTATTACTGGTGGGTCACTTATAGTATTTTAGTGGATAACTCTTAGTTTAACAGTGGATAACTTGGACCTTTTCTTTGTTGTTAGTTGTTTGCTAACCTGTATTACTACTTGTGTATCATTTTGTTCTTCTAGTTGCTGAACTTTATGGTTTTCATTGTGTATCATTTTTAATATTTAGGGTTGATAACTTTACCTTTTTATTTGTACCTCGATGATAAGTTGTACTAATACTGTTTGGTCAGTACTAGTTTTGTTTGGTAACTCTTTTGTTGTTATTTCAGTGGATAAGTTGAACATTTTTTTACTGGTTTGATAACTTGTATTAATACAGGTTGATTACTTGCACTGTTTGTTGGTGATAACTACAGGTTTTCATATTGGATAACTTGTATTCTAATCATTAATTGTTTTTTGCAGCACATCAATTTGTAACATTGATCCAATGTGGGTGACAACTAGTGATTTTGCTGAAAGTGTGATGCCATATGGCGAGCTTTCTAACAATATGTGTGATCTTGCTATTTCTGCAATGCAAGATAATTGCCCGTCCAACAAGATAATTTTTCCTTATATCGTTACTAAATATCTGTTGGAGGGAAGATTCACTGCAAATCTCGTTCGGAGGTCGTTCAGGAGAGATGATAACTATAAACTGAGCCACAAACATATGGTATGCTATCTATTTTGATTTAATTTTTATTTTTATAGTATGCAGTTGATAATTTTAGGCATAGTGTATGATAACCATTGCTTATGTTGTGTTGATAACTCTTTCATTTCTGTCTGGATAACCATTGTTTTTTCTACACGTGCATTTACTTATCTTATGTTCATTTTTTTGTAGCTTTGCTTTGCTGTCCTTCAGGAGCTAGGGACTAAAAAGGACCCTTTGAGCCATTGGTACATGCTTTCTGTTAATATGCCTGCCAAAAGGTTTGAGATTCTTGACTCGCTCCGTGGTGAAGCTAATGTAGAAATAATTGAACATGCGACCAAACTAATGGAAGCAATAAAGAAAATGTATATCGTCAATTATTCTGATTCTAGAAGACAGATTGAAGATTTTGAGTTGATGCATGTCCCTATTTCTAGTCAAGTTGACAGGTTAGTTGGCCGGTTAGATTTGTACGCATGTAATTTTATTTTGTTTTTGTATAATCATTTATACTATGTTTGTTTATTCACTGTTTATTTTCTGTTTTTCAGCACTGATTGTGGGTTCTTCATGCTTAAGAACCTTGAGTTGTGGAATGGAAGCGTTGTGCCTTGTATTTCTCAAGATATGATGCCGGGAATTAAGAAAAAGATGACTTCTTTTTGGTTGAACCATCCTCGTAATGTTCTTCTTAATAGGATGTCACTTTTGGAAGAAAATAAGTTCTAAGGTATATTTTTCCCAAGTTTATCCATAATTTTACATGTTTGTTACCAACACTCTTAAATGTTTGTTATCATGTCATATTTCTGTTAGTTATCCACACTGTGTTAAATAAATTACCCACCTTATACGGGTTTTTTGTATATATGAGTGTTTTTTATGCTTTCTTTCTAGTGTCAATTTTGTTTGATAATTTTTCTATTAATTTTTTTGTGGTATAATTTCAACACATAGTTATGGATAAATGTACTTTTTATTTGCCTGATAACTTCTATTAGTATGCATGGATAACTGTTGTGTTTGTTGGTTGATAACTTGTAGTCATATGTCTGGATAACTTCTGTTTTTAAATAGTATATTAATGTTTAGTGTTTGGTAACTTTTTATATATACGCATTGATAACTGTATATTTAACCAGTGGCTAACCTTTATTTTTTGTATGCATTGATAAGTGGTGTGTTATGTGATGGATAACTTGTACTCATATGCATATATAACTTATGTGTTATCTTGTGGATATTTTGTACTCATATGCATGTATAACTTGAAAACCACAGAATGTACAGCATGAACTATCATATATAGAAACAACAAATATATCGTTATCATTTTCTGTTACATAAACATTCTAGATTTGATATCCTAGGAGCTTCAACCTTTCCTGGCATTTGTGGATTGTGTGACCTTCTGCACCGCAGTGGCTGCATTTCTTTGATTTCTTTGTAGCAAGGTCTAGTGGATTTTTGTTTGATATTTGTCGTGGTCTCCCTTTGGTTACTGACTTCTCTGGGTTCTGAATGTGCTTTGTTGATGACATGTGAGATCCTGATATGCTTGTTGTTTGAAGTGCTGCATAGTTGCTTGTTGACTGTGCCCTGTTTGGTGGGGCAGTTGTCGAAGGTGTCACGCTTGCTTCATTTGGAGCACTAGACGATGGCATAGTAATCGCTTCATTTTCGGCCTCTCTTTTCTTCTTCTCTTCTTGCTATCACATCTAGCTCTTGTTTCATTTCCTTCAAGTGTTTCCTGATGATTTTTCTTCCATCATCTGTCTTTACTCCTATCTTTGCAGCTCTGGCAAACTCTTGTCTGAATGATGCAAACACCATCATATTTCTTGAGTCTTCAGGCATATCTTTCTTCCCTTGTTTTTGTTTGTCATGTGGTTCAGCTAGGATAGTTTCCGCGTCCAATGTCCACCTTTTCAGTATGTACATTTCTGGGATTTGATGGACTTTTATATGCATCATCAATTTTATAATGTGGCAGCATAGCATACCATCACGATCGAATTTGCAGCAATTGCATTCATATGTTCCTTGTTCCCAGTCTGCGAATACCCTATAACTTTTGTAACCATAGTGTGGAACCGGTATCCCTGTTATGCTCAGTTCAAATTGGTATCCGTTGAGGTGGTCGCATTGGTATGACATGCTCTTTCGCATTTCGCTCTGAAACCTGAAGAAGATTTTCCTTGTGTATGCTTTTGCCATTTGTCTCTCCATAATGCTTCCACACCACCACTCTGGGTCTGTCAAAGCTGTATCACACTCTGCCTTTAGCTCAGCATTGTAAATCTTTTCTTGTACTGACATGTATTGTTGTACAAACTCATAAATAGAGTTGCTTGGTTTGACGTAACGCTTGAGCACTGCGTTGAATCCTTCGCTTCTTGCTGTAGTCTGAAGGAATGGGAAAAAGGCATGCATAAAGTACGCGGGTATCCAAACCTTTCTTTGTTCCCACAGTGAGAACAAATCCACATTGTCACGAACATTATGAGTATTTATCATATGCATCCAAGCCTCCTAAAATTCCTCCGGTGACAAGCTGTTGTTCACACATGCATTGAAAGCGTCGAGCAGCTCTAGGTGGTTTGCCATGAATGTCCCTATTTTCTCAGTTGCATTCTGGATGACGTGCCATCTGCAATTCCTGTGAGTTGCATCCGGGAAAATAGCGCTTATAGCACCAACCATGGCAGCGTCTTGATCTGTTATTATATTTTTTGGTGCTAAGCCGTCCATTGCCAGTTTGAACATTTGAAACAGCCACACAAAGTTGTCCTTGAGCTCTCGACGCATTTAACTCGCATCCAAACTGAACCGATAGTCCATGGTTGTTTATCCCAATAAATGGAGCGCATGGTAGTTTATACCGGTTCGTTAGGTAGGTAGTGTCGAACGATATGCAATCGTTGTATCCAGACTTGTATGCTCTTCGTGATGCCCCGTCTACCCAAAACAGGTTCTCAACCCTGTCGTCTTCATCAAGTGTAAATTTGTAGAAGAAATCTGGATCTTCTGCCTTCATCTTTTCGAAGTATGCCAAGGTGTCTTGCATGTCGTGGTGATTGTTTTCACTGCGAAAACAAGCTCTTAGGTTCACCACATCTTTTTCTATGTATGGCACATCATTCAGACTACCGTAGAAACTTGCCATCAGCTGCATCTGTCGGCATGTTTCGATGTTGCATGCATGAAGCATCCGCAAGAACACCTTTTCTTCTGCTGGTATATTTCGGTGTGAACGCAAGAACCTTGTTAATGAAGGTTTTATTATCAGGGGATGGTTATGATCATCCGATGAATGCTGAACATACCACCATGCATCCTTTGTCTTTACATACAAGTGTGCTGTACACCCAGTCCTTGGATGTGTATTTTTTTCCTCTTCTTGACACATGATTTTGAGTTCTGGGTGTCTTCCTTTTCTTCGTGAGGTTTACCATCTTTTGTGCACACAAGATATGCCTTGTTTAGCTCATTTCTTGCGTCTTTTTTTGACCAATCTATCCTTATTCCGAAACCCTTTCGCTGTGAATACGCCCTGTAGTGTTCTCTAGCTGATTCAAAACTATCAAAGCGCATTCCATTTGATGGTGGTTGCGGTGTGGAATGTACTTCATCTCTTGTATCATTATTTTCTGCATTATTCTCCCATCCTCATTTGAATCTGCTGTGTGTACTGCTGTTTCTTCGATTGTCCCACCCGTTGCTGTTTCTTGTGCAGCTTGTTCAACTATAGTATACATGCAGTCGTTGTTAGTATGTTCTTCAATTTGGACATCACCTGTTATGCAAATAAACACAAGTTATCATTTCTAATTTTTTTTTGCAGGAATGGGTATATATAATGAGAAGTCATGGATAACACCAGTTATAATAGGTGGGTAACTTTCTATACTAGCAAGTATTCTGTGAACATGTCATCTGTTTTTTTGCAATGGTCTACATCGATAAGTTGTACTCATAGTTATGGATAACTTCTGCATATAGGCATGGATAACTGTAGCTTTAACTAGTGGATAACGTGTACGTATATTGCTGGATAACTATATTTTTAGCTAGTGATAACTTCTACTCATGTTGCTGGATAACTATTCTAGTATGTAAGCATGTTTAACTGTAGTATAATATAGTGGATAACTTCTTTATATAAGCATGGATAAGTTCTGTTTTAGCTAGTTGATAATTTGTGCATTTAAGCATGTACTGCTCATATGTTTGTATAACTGTAAGCATGGATAACTTTTGCTCATATGCATGTATAACTGCAGTTTTAGTAGTGGATAACTTATGTTCTATATGGTGGGTAACTTATACATCTACGCATGGATAACTTATGTTCTATCTTGTTGATAACCTGTGCATGCAAGCATGGATAACTTATGTTAAAATACTGCTGGATAAGTTGATTTAGCTAGTTGATCTGGTTATGCATTTAGGTCAATATCCATGGTTTAGCTAGTTGATAACATATGTGTGTAAGCATGGATAACTTCTGTTCTAGCTAGTTGATAACATATGTGTAAGCATGGATAACTTCTGTTCTAGCTAGTTGATATCATATGAATGTAAGCATGGATAACTTCTGTTCTAGCTTGTTGATAACCGTTGCATGCAAGCATGGATAACTTATGTAAAAATACTGCTGGATTGCATATAATCATCATACTTTCATTTACAGCATGTATAACTTCTGTTTTAGCTAGTTGATCACATATGGATGTAAACATGGATAACTTCTGTTCTAGCTAGTTGATAACATATGTGTGTAAGCATGGATAACTTCTGCATGAAAGCATGAATAACTTATGTTCTAGCTTGTTGATAACCTCTGCATGCAAGCATGGATAACTTATGTAAAAATACTGCTGGGTTACATATAATCATCATACCTTTATTTATAGCATGTATAACTTCTGTTTTAGCTAGTTGATAACATATGGATGTAAGCATGGATAACTTCTGTTCTAGCTAGTTGATAACATATGGATGTAAGCATAGATAACTTCTGCATGCAAGCATGGATAACTTATGTTCTAGCTTGTTGATAACCTCTGCATGCAAGCATGGATAACTTATGTTAAAATACTGTTGGATTGCATATAATCATCATACCTTCATTTACAACTTGCATGATAGCATTTGTGTGTGAACCATCAGCATTGTCTTCTTCTATTTCTTGATCTGGTTCTGCATTTAGGTCTATATCCATGGTTTCCGATCTGTTCAACCAAAATATTCATGATGTTATAAGATTTAGTTGTTAGGACGAAGCAATTAATAGGAAATCATGTCTATTTAGTTGTTAGTTATCCTAAATTAGATGTTTTTAATGCAGGAATCAACATATACTGTCAATGAAGCTTAGGATGATTGGTTTTTTTATAGTTTGAACAAGATTGGACATATGTCAGATGCAAAACTGAAGAGTAGTTATAGATGACCTGTTTTTCGTTTAGATCCATGTTGTGCAGCAGTATATTGCAATATTGAGAACCATATAGAGACGTTGCTACCAAAATCATGGTGAATTGAAGGTTTGATTTTGAGAAGTACCTGCTGTTTTTCCCCGTGTGTTCTTTTTTTTTGCTTTTCAGTAGCAGGCGCTGAGCATCAAGGTGTTAAGGTGGAGCTGCAATGGAGTTTTTGGCTAGAGGATGAAGGCGATATGGACAGGTGAGTAATTGGAAGAGGGGGATAGCGCTAGATCTGGGGAGATTTCGTTTCTATTCTGGTTTGGGGTTTTGCTTGGAGAGGAAGATGGTCCAGACCGCAGCCAGCTGTTCTTTCCTTTTTGGACCTGGTCATACGACCGGGGTGGGAGGGGACGGGCGCGGGGCGACGCGGGGTCACGTGATCGCGATCGGAACGCCCACCAGAAACGCGTATTCTCAAGGCGTTCGCCGGGTAGGCGCGTCCTATTTTTTTTGGTCCATGCGAAAAATGTGAGAAACACGCAAGCAAACACGCCCTTGGGAGGTGCCTGTCTGCTGGACGGCACCATCTGCTGTTCTTTTGGGCCCACCGGTCATCGTCCCGTTAGGGTCCACCTCGTATAGCCCGAAGGTTCCAGGCTTTCAGCTCCTGCCGGTTGGGGCCCACGCGCTCAGCCTCCCCTCGCCGGCGCGAGCGAGGTGATTTCTCGTTGGGTCGGGGATTCGGGTGGGGAGGCTGATGGCCGCATAATAAACAAACAAGCGCACGTACTCCCAACTCGCGATTCTTCTTCTTCGATCTGAAACTGGCCTGTTTTCTCTCTCTCTCTCTCTCTCCCGAGAATGATCCGAATCTGTACTGAGATTCTTCTCTTCCTGATCTGCGCAGGCTCCGTCCTTCGCCTGGAGTCATCTGGATTCTGGATCCATCCTTCACAGACAGGTGTGCTGCTTGGCGACTGGCTGAAACACTGCTGCTTTAGAGTCGATACGGTTTACTGAACTGCTGATAAGACTACTTGGCTGTTACTGTGTAATAAACACAAGCAAGTGGGAGAAGATTAAAGAACACACACATAGTACAACTACTCAATTTGCATTGCAGGTAGGTAGGGACACGTATCTAACACGGCCAGTCTGCTAGTTATTAGTCAACTTGATGCGTTATTTTCAGACCATGAGTTCAGAATTACTACAGTATTACTTAACTGATTAGTCAACTTGATTGGATAGACCATCACTCCTGTTTGGTCTCTGGCAGCCTGTATCTGTATGTCAGGTGCCACTAGATACGCTTACTCTGCATACTTCCAGTGGTGTCCTGTTCTGAAAGCCCAAGCTCATACATTTCAACAATAAAAAGTAGTAACAGGTTTAGGAACTGATTCTGATTAGACCCTCTTTCTTTTTGGTATTTTTAACTCTCAACATGCATGATAATTGCATCAGATTCAAGGTGTACTACTTCAAGGTGTGTGTTACTCTTTTGAAGGGTCGGAGGCCCATATAATATTGTAAGAAATTAAAGAAGGAAGAACCCCTGTGTGCAGTTTAGCCCCAAGTCCCACATACTATTTTCAGTATTTCTCTACTAGCAGTAGCAGCCTAGGAGGTCCATCCAATAGTTTCTAATTTTTGGCCAATTAGGTTGTGTTAGATTGTATCTGAGATGCTGCAGCTACCATGCCCAGTGGCCAGTTGAATGTACTTGTCTTGTGTATAGGAAGCAAAAGGGACAATATCACATCTTTTACTGATGGAATATTCTTTTTTTTACAGCACTCATAGAATACATCTCACAGTTACTAACTAAGGTATGCAGTTTCAGGGAAAGGGTAGTGACATCGAAGACTTTGTAGTAAATTGAGGCTGAGCTAAGTTCCAAGATAAGTACTGCTAATTCATCATCTCGGTTCTTTGGTAAATCAACCAATGTCTCATTATTCAGTTTTGGCATCAGTAGGAAAAGCAGACCCTAGGATCATTCACGCAGTCTTGCAAAAAAACTTGTATATCTTGAAACAAACCTTTCTGTTTTCAAAGCCTCTATCAGAATACTGCATTAGTGATGGTGCACTTTTTCTTTTTCTAGCATTAGTAGGAAATTCAGACCCTAGGGTCATTCACGCAGTCTTGCAAAATACTTGTATCTTGAAACAAACCTTTTCTTTCCTTTTCAAAATTACATTAGTGTGGTGCACTTTTCTTTCCTTTTCAAAATTACAAACCCACACAGAAATCTTAAGAATTGGTCAAATCCAATTATAATTCCATTTACCACATCTCCCACATCTTTCGGCCCTTCCAATCCAAACCAAAAACAGCAAAGGAAAGGCCCTCCTGTAGTTACAAAATCACAGCTCTACGAAGTTAACACAAACAAACTATCAAAGCGCTGTAAAAAACCCCAAAAATCTTTCCAAAACATTTCACCACCGAACAACAAGTCAAAATCAGAGCTTTTCAATATGTACTTATGTGAGTTCAGGTTAAGCACGACATCCTTCTCTTGTGCTGATGTAGTGGGACTCTCTGCACCGGCCTGGAAACAAAACTTTCCCTTCGTCGAGGAACTGACGCTGCCGTCGAATCGATGCTGTTACTGCTGATGTTGATCTGATCTGATTTGACTGACAAGTACTTCAACTTAGACAAACTGGATGAGAATACCGCTGATCTAGCCTTCGAGGCGTTCTTGCAGCTGGAGTGGCTGAACGATTGGCTCCCACTGAGCTCAGCTGGATACCTGTTTACTGATTTTGTCAGCCTTGGTTTACTGACAGAATGGCTTGCTACGCTGTGCCTTCGCCGGCTGCACTCGGTTGGTGACATGAAGTGAGGAACCGAGCCATGAGACACCCTGCTTTTGGCCTTTTCGGTTGCCTGAGGGCTGTCTGCAGCATCAATGTGCCCTACCACCAGAGTGCTTCTCGGTGACCCTTTCTCGTCGCTGAGAGCATGGCAGATCGATGAAGAAACCTTCTTAATCTCTTCAAGTGAGACCGCGGCGCTCCTTATTTTTTTGTTGAGATCCTGGAGCTCTTGCTCGGCGTCGCATATTTCCTTGTCAAGCTCCAGGAGCCGCTTCTGCTTTAGCATTTTCAGGTCCTACATCAAGGAAAGGAACACCTTTTGCATGTAAAGTGGGAATTTTGATCAAGGTGATCACATTTTTTTATTCAGTTTTCTTACCTCTGAAATCTCTCTGCAGGATTCTATCAACCTGGCTCTTTTTGCAAAGCCCAGAGAACAGATTGTCTCACCGACATCATCTTTAGAAGGACTGATGTGCACTACCATCAGAACTTTGGAACCATCACCTGTTTTGAACAAATCAAAAGAAACATATAGGTTTATATTACATTTTGTACCTTTGATGCTTCATATTGGTATGGGAAATTCCCTTACCAAGAGAATCACTGAGAATCTGGGTGAGCTTGCTGTTTCTGCAGAGTTTGAAAAAAAAAGGTAAGCATAAGCACTTCTGAGGTAACTTGTAATGTTAGGATCAATCTGACTAGTTAAAGAGGAAGGTCAGTTTACCTGTAAGGAACATGACTTTTCTTTCGCCTTAGTGCAGCAATGACATCTCCAAGGGCCGATAGAGAGAGGTTAATGGCCTTGCCTTCATCCATTGTCAACCCAGACGCACCAGTCTTCAGCAACCGCTCACTGCCACCAAGATCGACAAGCCAAAACTTGCTGACTTCTTCAGTGACACCTCCAGATCTCCTTATGGTAATTCTTGTCAAGCTACACACAGACACAGCTAAGGCACATAAAATTGGGTACTGTCCAAGTTACCATACTGTATAAACTGAAACGCTCTGGCTGGAACAGCTCATCAACCCACCAGTGTGATCGGCTCGAAACATTGTTGACATTTGTCCAGGACGTCGATCGGGATCGTCGCCCTCTGCAGTACCATTGGTTGGCTTTCTTTATGTCCGGCATCGCAACATCGGTGAGCCCTTCAACCTCAACGGCGCCGCTTTTAGTTGCTAGAATGCTGAGATTACTGAAAAACTCAAAAAACATACAAACATTGCACTTTCAGAATCGATGGTCTTACTAAATAATTTACAGGTCAATTGATCTGTCTTTACCATGTTGTATGGCATTCTGTGGACCTGGAGAGGTGCTGCTTCGGTGCCAACAAGTCCCTGAGACTTCCCATGTAGACCTCAAGCATGCTTATCGAGAAAGAATATGTTGATGAGCTATCTTGAGAAGCATGAGAAAACAGTTCTTCAATCGCTCGAGGCACGACGCCGAGGTTATCATTAGTTCCTTCCTGCATGGGATTTTTGCAAGGAAAGGTAAGATGGTACACATATAATGTCTTCAGTTCAGTTGAAACATGACTAGAGCAGGCACCAACTGACCATTGTGTATGTCTTTCCTGTCCCAGTCTGTCCAAAAGCAAGGATGCAAACATTGTGCCCGTCAAGTGCAGATCTGAGGATTGGCTTTACCTCATGGAAGACATCATCTGCACCATGAACACATGATCGAAGTGAGTTATATAGTTTAAGAAGATGAGCAGTGGAAAGGCAGTGGAGCAAGATGAAGAAGCTACCCTGCGTTGACTCCTGGTCAAACACCCTATCTACACTGAAATCCTTCTTGCCACCCACTGCTCGAACTGCGATCTTCTCCTGCTCAATAGTTACTGGTGATTTGGTCTTGAAGTTGCTGGTTGAGATTGACGGCCGGACCCGGCAGAACACCCTGATGCTTCCTGAATTTGAGCCAAACTCAGCTCCTTGGACTCTCAAGAAACACCAAGAATCAAAGGCATTACCTTTCAGGTCTATGAGCTTGTCCAGCGCCTCCCGCCTTTTCCGGTTGAGATGTCCCTGCCTTGATCTCATACCCGAAATCTCATCTGAAACAACGCCAGGCCAAAAGAGAATTACCTTCCGATTTTTTTCTGTTTCAGTGAACCGTGATATGAACACGAGAGAAGGAGTTGTTTGTCTGAACCTTGCAGAGTTGAGATGTCCTTGTCATGGCCAAGTACGATCCCACCGTTGGGGAGATCCAAGCCCAGGCTCTCCAGCGGCAGCATCACATGACCCCCCATGGCGTCCTTCTCCATGCAAAGAAACCAAGAGCTCGTTCTCCCTTCCTTCCTCAGAGAAGCTTCGTCTGCTTCATATCCAGAGAGGAACCAAAGTATCAGCTTATGCGTGTGAAGGGATCCGAAACAACTCAATGCAAGCAAAGAATGACAAGAGCAGAGGGAATATATTCCAAACACTTTTGCAATGATTGGCCTTATGCGGGGTAGTAGGACGACATCAATATGTGTACTTCAAAGGGAATCTACACATCTGAAGAACAGTGGTAGTACATAATTTCTCCAATACCTTATGAGTGTTGCGCCTAGAGCTCCTCCTGGACCTAAATCTCTTCTCCCAAGCAGCCTCTGCAGAACAAGAGATAAGAGTGTGTTGGTAACAAGGGACAAAAAGAACACAAGAGAGGTGAGTAGTACAGCAGAAATTACTTTGGTATCTTGAGGAGAACCTGCTACTGCCTGAGCATGTCCCTGATTCCTTTTCTCCCTGGGAAGCAGGGTGTTCTGCTCTTGGTCCTGAATCCTGATCCAGTGCCAGAGTAAGGACAGATATGAGGAAGGAAGAGTGAGCCAAGGGGACAGCCTCTCACTACAATGCAGCTCAAGATCTTTCTTGGATCTTGATGCCTAAAAGTTGGGGTTGTAGCTAGCAGCAATTGCCAAAGCTCAAAGCTGCATGCAGCACATGGCTGTGGAAGAAGGAAGAATCCTACCTATCCAGAGCCACATGCATGCTCTAGCTTTATTCCACTCAAGAACAGCACACAAGCAAGCTAAGCTATACACCAGAAAGTGCTTCACACCACACTGGGAAGGGAAAGCCTCACAAGGGGGTTCTTTCCAAGATCAGGTAAAAATGATGTTTCAGAGGAAGAAATCCAGCAATGAAGAGTTGCGCAAAGAGGGAGAGAGAGAGAGAGAGAGAGAGAGAGAGAGAGAGAGAGGCTAGTCCAGTTAAGGTGACAGTTAGGTGGCGTGGAGGGGCCTGGATTTAGAATATCGAGGGCAGGAAATGGTGTGATCAAACAGCCTCCGCACCACGCGCTGGAAGAACAGGTGGTGGACGGATCGTCTGTGGTGTCAGGGTTTGAAGGCAATTTGCTGTGTTGTCTGCTACATGGAGTAGGATTTTAATCGTTGGTAGCTCTGGTTTTTATGAACATGTTTTGCTGTTGAATTAGTAGGCTGCTAGCAGCAGTTAATGAATTTGCTGGAGGTTGGCGAAAGTGGTGTTAATTCTTTTGTTTGTTTTTTGCTCAGAGGCAAAAGATTTGTCCTTTCAAGTAATAATAGTTTGTGTGCAGGATAAGATCCCCGGGTGAAGAGGACAGCCAAATCTTATTCTAGGACACGCCAGGTCAATTTGCGCTTTTCCAGATAAATTGGTACTCCCTCTGTTTCAAAATATAAAATGTTTTAACTTTGTGAAACAAATATATCTAGACTTCTTTTAATGTTGGTCTTGGTGCTTTATTTTTATGTTGGAAAATATTGCTCATGAAGAAGGCCTGGTTTTTAATTGGAAGGCCATTATAACTTCCTTTAATACAAAAAAAGCTACTCCTCACAGATATTGTTAGATTCTGTTTTTCTTTGGACAATTGAATACTGTAATATTTTTGGTATTGAGGCTATAGAATTTATTAGTTTTTATTTTCGGCAGTCACCAATTGAAATTTGGAGAATCAAGCTGCCTTACTCCCAACATCTAGTTCGAAAATTGGCCAAAAAATTATACTCCCTTCTTCCGGAAATAATTGACTTAGATTTGTTCTAAATTCTCATGTATCTATACACTAAAACATGTATAGATATATGTAAATCTAGACAAATACGAATCACTTGTTTCCGGACTGAGTGAGTATTACTTTTTATTTTCCAAGTCACTTATTTCCGGACACGTCAATTTAGCTGGTCAAAATATCCTAGAGGAAGTAGTCGCAGCATATGTACCTGCCGCAGAAAATCCGCGCGGGATACTGGGAACCCAATATAAAGGTATTCTAGTTTTCTGTCCTCCATTGACAAATGATAGTATGAGTAGATGGTCCCATGATCTGACCGCAGAAACACTCCGCAGAACTGCAAATATTCCCAAACTTCATTAAACTGTAGGGTTGCTAGCAAGAAAGGGAGTAATAAGATCACTTACCTATGAAAAATTTCTACTGCCAACAAAATCTTTACTGAAGTATGGCCCACTGACAGAGATGAGCAAATTCAGATTTATTTTAGCCTGTCTTAAAAGCTAGAATTATTTTGGGAACCAGAGTGGTTAAATTTTCATGGAATTCTTTGTTCCAAAAAAGGCCCTTATGCTAACGACATCCTATGACAACTGATGATTTTCAACTTTCTGATCGGAGAAGACCTAATGGAGCACAGTTGTGTGACGAGGGTGGAGTAAAGAACACACGACAGATGACAGAACCTTCCTCCTCAAAGTCCTCCCATTCAAGAAAAGCTCCAATGGTCCGGATGTCACATCTTGTCAAGTCAATGCTACTATGCCGGAGCAGTGGTTAGGGTTAATTTGCAGTAAATACTACTTACTCCGACTCATATTAGTTGACTTTATTTTGTATAGATTCATATGTATCTACTTAAGTATCTAGTCTAGATGCATGTGTCTAGACAAAGTGGAGTCAACTAATATGGGTCGGAGGGAGTACTTCAACTCCAGTTACCCTCTAGTACATCTCAATAACAAAATACGCACCATAATCAGTCTTCTCATACAGTCACAAACCTTATACCATCACAAATCCCTGGGTTATTTGGTAGCCAGTCATGTCATGAAGAGCACCCATCAACTGTCGGATATGAAATGTAGCTTATCCATGGCTTCTTGCAATAATTAATATTCAGAGGTACAGCTCTCTCTCATCCATCTTGTATTCTTCTTCTCCTCCCGTCTCTTCTGAAACGTAACCTTTGAAAGGAGGGAAAATAATGGTTTGATGGGAATCTTCTCTTAAATACTATCTTTGTTTTGCACCATTCTCCTACATTATTCACGCTCAACTGCTAGTGCTCACCTAACGGTTGTACTTGCCGATAATTAAGAACTTATTATCAAGAGATGTAGATTGCATCTCCTGTGTAAATGATGGGATATGGTTTGATGCATGCTAGTGGATGCGAATAAAATACAGGTTATGCCTGCTCCAAACCCGGATAGGTCCAAGGTTTTCAACCGAACTAGTTAGACCAAGACAAAAGTGCTAATATAATTATAAAAAAGAAATACAGTACAAGTGTTGACAAAGTTCCAATTATCATCATCCCAATTTTCCTAATTGCATTGGATACCAAGCGCATGCAGATCCCTATTAGTTCACAGAAGTGAATTCCAAGTGCATGCAAATCTCTTCTGGATCATCAATTCATCATGTGCTTCCCTTGTGAAGTGAGCAGGAGATTGCTGATCAAGTGCATATGATAAGTACTTTGGATACCACCCTGCTCGGTACTCCGGCATTATCCTCTCCCACAGTTGTTGTACAACTTGAAACAAGGAAACAGTAGTGGTACCATCACTGCCCATAAAATGCCATAAAGATCTGAGATGTGGAATAGGAGACTGTACCCAATCTGTATCATCAAGTTCGAAATATTATTACTCCTCCCTACTTGCTGTTACTCCAACCCTGTACCGTGGAGTAAAATGTTGGCGAAAGAACAAACCAAGTGGTGAAAATAGAACGGGGATTAGGGCATCTCTACCGGGCCGACGCATCCCGTCCAAGCGTGTTCAAACTTGTCCGCGTGGGGCGTCCGCGTCGCCAGCGGCTGACCCTTTCGGACAAACGCGTCCAGCTTGACCCATCTGTGCATCTAATCTGGCAACGGTTGCGTCGGTCCGGACGCGCGCCGACAGCGCGGGTGTCTTGCACGTTGGCGCCTCGGAGCTTATATGTAAATGAAACGTTAGTACTTAACGATAGCTTTTCATTAGATTAAGTTCTGCCGGTAAAAAAAAAGGCTGTTTAAACAAAATAGGGGGTGTTGCTACTGCTACGGCTACTACTGGAGGAGGACGGCGCGGCGGCTACTCACCGTCGTTGCCACTGGCACCGTTGCCACTGCCGCCGGCCCCGTCGATCGCTGCCCTAGCGGACCAGATGACCCGCTGCTGGACGCGTTCACGGTGACGGTCACGCGCATGGTCGCGAGGCACCGTCTTGCCCGCCGCCTTCCTCCGGTCCTCCGCCGCTCGGTTCGCTAGGGCCTTCCCCATCTCGGTGGCCCAGTGGCTACGCGCCTCCTGGGCGGCGAGCACCTCCACCGGAGCCGGAGCCAGAACCGGAACCGGAGCACCATTGGGGCCGAAGCGCAGCGCCTGCGCTATTTGCACGGGGACGGCGATCGACGTCTCTAGCTGGTCTACCTCCCCCTCCTTGTCGTCATCCTCCGCCACCTCCGTGTTGTCGGCGTCGACGAGACCCCACGCGACCACCGCTTCAGCGGCCAGAGCCACGCGCTCCTCCTCGGCCGTCGAGTCGGTGACATGCTCGCGCCGCACCTCTTCCACATCGCTGCGCGCTTTGGCGGCATGGCGGAGCTCGCGGATGGCAGCCTTGACGGCCTCCTTGGCCACCACCTCCAGCGTGGTCATGGTCGCCTCGTGGCGGATCTCGCGAAAAGCCGCTGATGCGGCCTCCAAGGCCACCGCCTCGTGGCAATTGCTGTGTTGTCTGCTAAGTGGAGTAGGATTTTAATTGTTGGTAGCTCTGATTTTGCTGTTGAATTAGTAGGCTGCTAGCAGCAGTTAATGAATTTGCTGGAAGTTGGCGATTTCTTCTGTTTGTCTTTTGCTCAGAGGCAAAAGATTTGTCCTTTCAAATAATAATAATTGTTTGTGTCTGTGTGCAGGATAAGATCCCCTGGTGAAGAGGACAGCTAAATCTTATTCTAGGACACGCCAGGTCAATTTGCGCTTTTCCAGATAAACTGGTACGTGTGTTGGTCATGGTGCTTTATTTTTATGTTGAAAAACATTGGTCATGAAGAAAGCCTGATTTTTAATTGGAAGACCATTATAACTTCCTTTAATACAAAAAAAGCTACTCCTCGCAGATATTGTCATATTCTATTTTTCTTTGGACAATTGAATACTGTAATATTTTTGGTACCGAGGCTATAGAATTTATCAGTTTTTATGTTTTGCGGTCACCAATTGAAATTTGGAGAAACAAGCTGCCTTACTCCCAACATCTACTTTGAAAATTGCCCAAAAAATTTACCCCCTCATCCGAAAATAATGGACTTAGATTTGTTCTAAATTCTCATATATCTATACACTAAAACATATATAGATACATACAAAACTAAACAAATACGAATTACTTTTTTCCAGACTTAGTGAGTGTTACTTTCTCCATCCCGAGTCACTTATTTCAGGACAAGTCAATTTAGTTGGTCAAAATATCCTAGAGGAAGTAGTCGCAGCATATGTACCTGCCGTAGAAAATCCGCGTGGGATACTGGGATCCCAATATAAGGTATTCTAGTTTTCTGTACTCCATTGACAAATGAGTATGAGTAGATGGTCCCATGATCTGACCGCAGAAACACTCTGCAGAACTGCAAGTATTCGGCAAAAATCACTGTTTTGACCTAATTAACGATTGACCTACTTTTTCAAAGATATCCCGATCTGACCTGTTTTCATGGCGCTTTACCAAAGGGCGCCATGGTCAGTAGCATGACGCCCTCTGCAAAAGCGCCATGCACCCATGGCGCTCCCTCAGAAAACGCCATGGCCCCGTCCGACGTGGCGGCAGTCGTGGCACACGCGGGCCCGTTTTAATGTTTGGCGCTTTCCACGGGGGCACCATGCTACTAGACACGACACTTTTGTGGAAAGCGTCATGGTCCTTAACCCTAGAAAAGGCTCGGACGCCCTCCCAGCGCCATACCTCTTTGTTTCTCCCAGCTCCTCTCTCTCTCTCTCTCTCTCTCTCTCTCTCTCTCTCTGTCTCGCCCCAAGCTCTTCCCCTACTCGAATCCCTTCGAATCGGTTGCTTTTCTCCGTGGATTTGGACTTCCCCTTGCTTCAAGAGGTAATCTCCCCCTAACCCCTTGGTTTTGTCCAAATAGATTTGTGAAATTTGGTTCTATTTTGGTAAAGAATGTAGAACCCTAACCCTAACCCTAACCCTAGCTATATCTTGGCTTGATGTTGTTGCTTCTAGTTGTTAGATTGGTAGTTTATGGCTAGGATTTGTATGTTAGAATTAGCAAAGTGGCATGACTTGTTTTAGTTGGTAGCTACGGTTGGTGGTGGTAATATAGTTGTCTTTGATGCGTAATGGTTGGTGTCATTGTTTTTTAGATGGCAAGAATCGTTAATGTTCATCATGTGGACAAGGCCGCATTCTTGAAAGGCAATACCGAGTGTGACCCGGAGGAGGTAGTCATGGTGTTTGGCACAAGTCCTACATATGCCGAGGTTGTGGAAAGAGTGAGGAATGATTTGAAATGGATGGAACCTAGTGATGTGTATGAGTTGGTTCACAATAGATTGAAGATAATGCCTATCAACTCCGAGTTGAATTGGAGTGCGTATAAGGAGATGGTGGCGGAATCTGAAGATAAGTCACTTGAGATATTTGCCACAAGAAAGGTTGCGGCTCGGTTGCACATTGACTTGAACCGGCATGCTTCCATGAGCCCAGCTCGAGGTGAGCCACATGTGTATGACACAACAATGAGCCAACCTCCATTGAGCCCGGTTCGCGTAGAGCCAACCTACGACGATACAGCAACGAGGCAACCTTCCATGAGCCCTTTTCGCAATGACAACTATGAAGCACCTCAAATGGAGGATGATGACTTTGAGGGTGATGAGGTTGAGTATGGGCTTCGTGACAATGAAGTAGGAGATGTGGAGGCAAATTGCCATAAGGAGGACATGGACCATGATCTCCCTTATTTGAGGTGTCATGCATCGGACTCCGAGGATGAAGGACCGGATGAAGATGTGGATGAGGATGGTCTAACGGTTAAATTTGCCGAAGCTCACAAAAAAGTAGTAGGTCGGGATCATCGACCTTCATTGTTCCGTGATGTTAGTCTTGCGGATGAGACCCAAGTTGACAGTGGAATTAGTCGAGTGCTCGAGGCACGAGCACCTTCTAAAAAGGACCTGAAGCCAAAAAAGTACGGGATAAATCCCGGGGTGAAGTTTGATAGCTTGTTGGAATTTCAGGTGGATCAAGGACTATGCAGTGAAGTACCACCGACTGTACAAGGTGGCTCACTCGGACACTAAGGTGCGTTACACAGTGAAGTGTGAGAAGCAAGGATGTCCATGGGTTGTTCGCGTACGACCATTGAGGGGAGGGCCATAATGGATCATTGTAAGTTGTCAGTCCATTCATATGTGTGATGACAAGTTTATCAAGGATGCCAAAGTTATGAAAGAGGACCATCGGCAGCTGACCTCCGATTTCATCGCGTGTAGAGTTGCAAATAACATAAGGTCTCTCCCAACATATACTATTAAGGGTGTCATAGATTTGGTTAAAGAAGTATTCGGTTATAAAGTAAAGTATGGTAAGGCGTGGAAGGCCAAACAAGCCGCATTTTAGATGTTGTATGGTGATTGGGAAGAAGCATACAACCGCCTCCCTAGGTTGTTGGGAGCAATGGCCGCAAGGAACCCAGGAATGTATTATGTAGTGGAGCCTCTTGGGTCGGTGACTAGGTTGTACAATGGTGCCACTGTCCGAGTATTTGGCCGTGAATTTTGGACATTTTGGACATGCATCAGGGGATTCAAACATTGTCGGCCTGTTATGTCCGTGGATGGCACCTTTTTGACCGGCAAGTTCAAGGGCACACTATTAACTGCCATATGCCACGACGCAAACAACCGGGTTTTACCTTTGGCTTTTGCCTTGGTTTCGGTGGAGAACAACGACAACTAGGAGTGGTTTTTCCATATATTGAGGACCAAGGTTATAGAACCTGATAGAGAGGTTTGCATCATCTCAGATCGCCATCAAGGAATACTGAATGCAGTCGAGAAGGACATTCCTGGGTGTGCTCGTATCCACCATCGATGGTGCATGAGGCATTTGTGTCCAACTTCTATAGAGCTTGTGGCAACAAGGAACGTGCCGACGATCTACAAGATTGTTGTCTTGCCTTCACCGCTCGGCATTTTCAAAAACTATATGATAGATTGTATTGTCTCACAGATGATGGTGGCAAAGAGTTTCTCGGAAGGCACCTTAATGAACGGACAAAGTGGGAAAGGGCTTATGATTATGGCGGAAAGAGATACAGTGATTCCACCAGTAACATGGCTGAATGCTTCAATAAAGTACTTAAAGGTGTACGTCAATTGCCTGTGACTGATATAGCGGAGTACACATTTCAGAAGTTGAATGAATACTTTCTAAAGTATAGTGATGAAACGGATAAGCAAATAGCTAGGGATAACAAGAAAAAAAGAAGTATGAGTACCCACCATTGGTTGATAATTGGCTGGAATATCAATCAAAGAAAGGGGATACACAAACGGTTGAATGTTTCGACAACCAAGAACTGATTTACCAAGTGAATGAGCATGGAGGCAACACAAGGGAAGGTGTGCAACATTGGGGACTGTCCTATAAGGTGTGGCTACGCAATGGTTATTGCTCCTGCGAGAGGCCGACATTGTACCATCTCCCTTGCTCACACGTGATGAAGGCAGCATCTGAACGAATGGTGGGTCTTAATCACCCGTATACGGTTAGGTTGGATGAGCATTCCATCCAAGCGGTAAAGAACACATGGGCGGGTAGATTTCAGCCTTACCTTGACCAATCTCAATGGCCAGAATATCATGGTGTCCAACTTTGGCCCGATCCGTCAATTAAGGTTGTTGGTCGGGGAAGAAGACAAACCAAACGTTTCCGAGGTGACATGGACGATTTTTTTATAATTTTTATTGTGCATTTAAGTGTATTTCTATTTACTAACTATTAGGTTGCATTCTTGTTATAGGTATGTCGACCCAACCCACCAAGGAGAACAATGATGGGAACGGTATGAGCTACTCCAAAGTGTGGGCGGAGGCTTTGAGGAGGGTGAAGGAGGGTGAAGATGAAGTAGCTCAGTTGATCAAGAAAAGGGAAGAGGAAAGGAGGAAGGCTGAAGAAGAACGTCGGTGGGAAGAAGATTTCAACAGGAGATTGCGTGAGGCAAGCATCAAGAAAGCAAAGAAAGAACGTGAGAGGAAGGAAAAAGAAGCAAAATATGAAAGAGACATGTACTTGAAGAGCTTGAGGAATCATCGTCGGTTTGAGAAGGTGTCTGAAGAGGCTAGCCTCATAATGGAGGAAGAGGAGATCAAGAAGAAAGAAGAGAGTAGACGCCAATTCGAGGCGCAGTTCAACTCTATTGTCCAGCTTGCACGCGACTTGAGGGAAAAGGAAGAGGCAGAGGAAGAGAGGAAAAGGAAGGCGAAGGGGAAGGAGCCTAGCGCGACACAGTAGAGTTGTCACCATGCTATGATCTATGTTATGGACTCCACTATGTGGAATTTATCTTGAACATTGTCATGCCGAATTTGTCGTATGTAAAACCCCTTAAGGGCGCAACGCCATGCATTTTGTAAACATTCACTACACTTGCCTATAATGTTTGTTGTGTACTGTAAAATTTCTGGAATGTTGCCATTAGCATGGAAACTAGCTCCAATTTATGAGAATGCAGGCGCATGACGCCCTCTCCAAAAACGCCATGCTAGGAAGCATGGCTTTCCTGGAGGGCGCCATGCTACCATACCATGGCGCCATTTACGAATACAGGTTCTGGCTGTCAAGAAAACCTAGACCAGAAAATCTGCTAAGTCAGGCGCATGACGCCCTCTCCAAAAACGCCATGCTAGGAAGCATGGCGCTTTCCTGGAGGGCGCCATGCTACCATGGCGCTTTTAGCCAGCTCTGGCGCGCTGGGACACAGTGCCCGCGTGCGGTCGAAGAAAACCTAGACCAGAAAATCTGCTAAGTCAGGCGCATGACGCCCTCTCCAAAAACGCTATGCTAGGAAGCATGGCGCTTTCCTGGAAGGCGCTATGCTACCATGGCGCTTTTAGCCAACTCTGGCGCGCTGGGACACAGTTTTTTAGCAGATGAACAGATCCTAACAGATCAACAAGCATCCAGTTTAGTTTTTTATAGATCCAAACATCAACAAGCAAGTTTAAACTACAAGTTCATAATGACCACAAGCGCTAGTTCAAGCTACGAGTTCATTTTCTCCCTTTCCCCCTTTTGGCCACTCGATCCTCATTCGCCTTGCTCCGTCCCTCCTGCCTCCTAGTCCTCCGCGGAGGATCGGAGTCTTCCTCCTTGCAGCTAGGATCACGGCGTGACACATTGTAACACCCTCAGAATCGGCCCTATGCAAGTTTCAGCGCTTTCCGCCAAACCCATATAGAAACGATTCAAAGATGCCCACCAGGCACTTGCGTGCGGGTGGAAAACAAAATAATATCATTACACAATAGTCCTCGATGGAATCCATAAAACACATATATACAGCAGCGACTCATCGAGTCAAGAATACAATATACAGTACAAAGATCCAAATCACCTTGAAAACGATACAACGTCCGAGTACGGACAAGATGCAAATTAGGCTAAGAGCCCTGAAGAATAACCAATGGCGTCCATAACCCTGCCTAGGCCAAGCCAGAAGGGTAACCCTGCTAACGACGTCGATCTCAAAACCTGCTTAAACAAAAGGGGTGCCGACAAAGGGCAAAAGAAAAAGAGAGCGGTCAGATCGAGGCCAGTACACGGCGAGACTAGAATTCGGCGGTCCTCGCCTACATAGGTATGGTGGACTGAAGCGGCAGCGCAGCATGCACTAAACAACCTATAGAGACTCAATACAACTAGCGGCTATCAGATAGGGATAAGAAAAACCTACTCGGATCCAACCTGATTTTAACACCAAACATACCCATCCTGGTGTTCCCCCTCGATACCAACCGAGGAAGTCAACCGAGGAACTCACACCATTGGCAGTTTTATTCATTTCGTTATAGTTGCGGCAATTACTAGTCAGATATAGATAGCATGAGTCATCCTGATATAATAAGCAGTGGGCAGTTTTAGTCAACCATTCCGTTGTAGTACTTACTAGTCAGATACATATAGCATGAGGCATCCCAAAACCCAGTAGTTGTTGTACTTTTATTTAGCCATTCCGTGGTAGTTGCAATACTTACTAGTCAGATACAATGGTAGCAGACGACAACCCAAACAAGCAATTGTTGGCACTTTTATTTAGCCATTCCATTATAGTGAAGCTGATTACTAGTCATTATAAAGTCAAAGTTATAGCACTACTTTAGTTATAGTTGTCTATGATCGAGATACTGTGCTCAAAGTCGTCCATAACCATGACACGGCTTCAGAAAGTTTTACCTGCAGGGGCACAAATAGCAACACACGCACGATCAACCTCGAGAAAAACCAATAAAAACCCAACGAGGCATCTCGACAGAGCAATTGCAAGATTCATATAAATTTCAGGGGGCCACCCCACCAAGCTACCCGCGACGAAGTTGGCCGGCTCCGAGACGGACTCAGAGGTTTGTGCCAATGGCTGTAAACGACCGGGAACCCGAAAGTGTGACTGGGCTTGTCGATACCGCGAAAACATTCCACATTTGTTCCTAACAAGACAAGGCCCACGCGCAATCGTAAATAGGCAGTAAAGCATGGCATAAGTACAGGATAGTAATAAAGCCCCAAACTATTTTGTGGTCCCAAGAAATAAATATGACTCAAGCTCTGGCTAGGGGGATTCATGGTCCCACATGCGGATAGTGCGAATATTCAAAGAACAGGTATCAAGTACTCGGGGTCCTACGGGACACAAGTGGACGGTTAAAAACCAAATAACATCTATTGCCCACCTGTGCCTCTGCATTATTTACCTACTTCAATTTTTAGTTATTAAACAGTAATTAAAGTTATGATCAGCTCCAACATAAAGCATATGGCAGCCTTCCAACAGCTGTGGTACTGGACGACACGCAACAACACTTAAGCAAGCGACTACGACGCGCAAGTCCAACTATCTACCAAACAACAGGTAATAGGATGTGTCCAAGGCAATATAAGGCTGCAAGGGATATCACGGATACGAAAACTAGAGCATCGCAACACAGATAGCAATAGATCAACAGGAGGGAATAAAGACTATAAAAGTAAGATAGGTAGAAAGGGGGAGGATGCTCGCCTGAAAACACTGCCGAAGGTTCACCGGGGATCAGGTCGACACTCGCATCAACTCATCGGCCTAATCCGCGAAGAAGCAAAGCACTAGCAAAAACACCGGATGCAATATTTAATACTACGGCAGAAGATCGGGCATGATGCATGTATGATGTATGACATGGCAAAGATGCGATGTAACTAGACAAAATTAAGCGGAACCGGGGTCCCGACAATTAAATAGATTGTTCATGTTGTTTAGATACCCCGCAATTTAAATGTTGTCTCAACAAGGCAAAACATGTCACCCGCTCGCTACACAATTTTAAATGGAGCCAATATTAGACTAGATTCGCCCGCATATGGCCCCATATTTAATTTAGGTGAATCGGCATAAGGCCCCCAACCCACATGACAATATGTATGCAAGCATGGCAATTTTATATGCAACAAGTAATATATCATTTAATAAAATAAGAGCTCGGGTTTGGGTTCACACATCTCGGACCGAAGATCTTGGTTCGATGTGGTTCCGGTTCGATCTCGCCAGGATCGGTCTTCAGTTCCGAGAAGGAGATCTTGTTGGTCTGGTGGTGTTCGAGGAATCGGGCCTGGTCTCACCGGGATCAGTCTTCGGGTTCGGGAACGGGCCTTCAGGGTAGGAGTAACTGATGTAGTCGGTCTACAACTTGTCGTTTGTTCAGGCTTCAACACGCCACCAGAGATCATAGCCATAGAGGTAACTGACATAGATCACAGGCAGCAATCTGGACCAAAGGCCAAAGGAAGATTGTGATCATCTACAAGTGTAACACTACCCTCATGAAACAAACGTGCAGAGACATAAACAAGCAACCACTGGGCACGCAGGGATGATGAGTAGCGTGTATCGCAGCCACTGGCCAAGAACGAGCGGCCAGACGGTGTCAGAAGCGACAGGGTGACGAGGACGGGCCGGGCAGAGGAGACAGGGCCGCGGTGGCGGGGGCCTGGGAGGTGCCGCGGACGGGCTTGGCGGCAGGGTGACAGGGGAGGCGTGCAGAGGCGGCCGGGCGACGGGGCAAGGCCAGCAGCGGCGCTGTCGATGGCCGGTGGACGTCGTGGTCGCTGCCGGCGGCGCAGGTGACACGGGGTGGCCAGAGGAGGCGGGCGCGGGGAGTGACGCAGGCGGTGGCGCACGACGCGGCAGAGGAGGCCGACGTGCGGAGTCGGGGCTCCGGCCGGAGGCGAGGAGGGCGTGGCGGTGGCGTCCTGCAGAAGGGGCGCCATCGACGACGGTGACGGGGCCGCGGTGGTCAGGAGGGCGAGGCTGGGGCGGCGACAAGGCGGACGAGGTGGTTGGCGGCGCCACCAGGGGAGGATACACGGGTCGAGGCCGAGCGATGCGGGCGCTGCACCGACGCTGGCGGCGGGCTCGGAATTAGGAGGTTGGGGACGAGGCGGTGGCACCGAGGGAGGCCGGCGGCGGGGGCGGTGTCGGGTTGGGGAAGGAGACGAGCGAGGAGGGGGTCGCGGGCGACAGGATCGTGGGGAGCAGGTGCGGGACGCGGGGCGGTGGGGCCAGGGAGCGGGGCGGTGTCTCCGCGTGCGTGCGTGCGTGGTGTGGGTCGGGAACAGGAGATGGGAGGAGTGGGGTGGCGGCGGCTGGGGTGGGGAAATGGTTGGGGGTTAGGGTTGGAGAGGGCTTAGGGATCTAAGGGTCAGAATTTAACCGGGGGTAGGCTATTGGTTTGCTGGGCTTTTGGCCCGGCAGGCTAATGGCCTTCCCCGGTAAAACATTTTTATTTTATAAATCTTTTTGTAAATAGTTTTATAGACAAAACAAAATATCCGAACGGCCAGGGTTTTAATTTGAAATGAAGATAGGGGAAGTATGTAGAAAACAAAGAGGAACTTTCTGAAAATAGTTTTAGGTTAAAACAAGCATGATGATGTCATGATGATGCACAAAGTATAAACAGCAACGATTTTCTAGTAGTGGTTTTCTCGGGGTGCTACACACATGTGCCCGACGCTTGTTCTCCCATTCACTTGGCGTGTATGGATTCCTCGGTAGCCTCCTCCTCCTTACCCGCGACCGTTGACTAGACTGCGGGGCGTCGTGTAATTGAGACATGCCTATCTCCTCCTGTTCATCCTCGTCCTCACCATCTTCCTCCTCATCCTCATCCTGGCCAGCTTCCTCCTCCTCGTACTCGCCCTCTTCCTCATGTTCATCTTGTGCATCATCTTCTAGGCTGGAAGACCTAACTGGCGATGCGGCGTCGACGGTGCGGCAACCAAGCAAGACACCTAATCCACGGCCCCAACGCTTGGTACGCTATGACATTGATGAATATGTTAGAACATTTCAACACACATAAAAATACAATATAACTAGGAACGGTATGAACACATACCTCCACAAATACTCGAAGGGCTGACTCAGACTCCTTGCCAGGAGGATGTTTAATTGCTTCCTCGGCCTCGTTCACGTGTTTCGAGATCTCCTCGCGCTAGCAAAAGAACAAAAAGTCAATTTTATGTCGCTATAATCGCATATAACAGTCCCCAGGACAATGCTTACCACAAAACGGACAACCCCCGCTGAATTTGCACCCCTGCCGCCTCGGACAAGTCTGTTGTACTCTAGCTGGCTCAGATCGTCAAAAGAAGGATAAGGATCCTCCACTATGTCATGAGATGCAAACGGTTTAATCGCAGTACAAACGAGACACCTTCCCAAGCCACACAAGGTACCGATTGAACGCTGCAGCATCATGCGGCGCCTCAGGATGAGAGACCGCATTCGGGTTTTCGATCTCCTCAATCCTTGCATATAACTTCTGAACATACTTGTGATGATATGCAGCCCAATCTTTTTCCCTCTTCTGCTTGATCTTGTCCAATCTATAATCAAATTCATCGACTTAATACTATCATGAGACGCCCAAGAAAATTAGATACTGAGTGTATAAGGATCACTCACCCGTGAAGAGCTATGCTAGTGTCCTTGTATGGCGGCGGGGTCTCCTAAAATAATCCAAATTGCCTCATCACCCGTTGTGGAAGGTGGAACTCAACAGCGTAGACACAAATCAACGGGGCACGAATCCTCCAGAGATGTTCTTCTTGCATACATTTGCGATTCAAGTCCGCCTGGAACCAAACACCCGTACCCACATTCCCTCTAGTTCCATATGGTTCCCATTCCACCTGCTCCTTAAGGCGCCAAATGCGGTTGTCTTTGATTTGTCTTGACAGCTTGCTTGTATTTGGGAGCCTCCAATTCAGTTGTGGATGCGTGCCCCAAACTTGTTGTAAAGGTGTTGGCTTCCACCTCGAAGGTTGCCGATATAGTGGAAGGTGAATCGAGCCCGTTGGGGTGAGGTTTATCGGAGAACAAGGGAGGCCTCTCATGGCGTTGGTGGTTTGAAACCACCCCCTCTCCAAACGTAGAAGTACTTCCCCTCAAAAGGAAGGAACTACGGGAAACAAATCCTTGTGTCTCCGCGTACACTCCATTGGTTACTTCTATCCTTTACCGCACTTTACTTACTTGTTCTTTCTTAGTGTTGTGCTAGATTGTGCATGGTTGACATATAGGTAAATTCACTATAGTTGCATACTCTAGAGAATTTACCTTTCTTGTCAAACCCTAACTTGAAAAAGAATAAAATTTGAAGTAGCACCTATTCACCCCCCTCTAGGTGCCCATATGATCCTTTCACACATGAATGAAGCATTCCTTCCAGTGCCATCTGAGAAAAGTGTCCTACTAATGGCATACCATAAGTATGCACGGGCATACATCTGGATCACCTCCTCATCGGCGTCCTCGGGGCACTTGCTGAAATTTTCTTGTATCCATTTGTAAGTAGCACTGGCAGACATCTTCTCTTGCGTTGGCGCCTTACCAATTAAGCCAATCATCACTTCATGCCACTTACCCGAATCTGAGCTCATACACACGGGCTGTCCTTTGATGGGAAGCGCAAAAATCATGGAGACGTCCTGCAGAGTGACCGTCATCTCACCACAAGAGAGGTGAAAACTGTGTGTCTCCGGTCTCCATCTATCAACAAGCGCTGTGATCAAACAAGGGTTCATATGCGGCGTCGAACGCGAGACAAGCTGGATGAAAGGGAGAAGTCCAGTCCGCTCAACATATGGAGTGTAGCGCTCATCATATGGCATCTTCTTGCTATGCACCTCCTTGGACCTTAGGTGCAACCATTTGAAGACATGCTTATTCTCCTCGATGTACCGCACACGGTTCCGTTGATCATAATGCCCATGCAAAATAGATTGTCCTTCCATCCTACAAGTGGTTGCAAAAATCCAAGTGAATACACCATCCACCACAATATGCACATATGAATACATATATGAGTACATTCATGAAATATACCATTCATTCCATATAAACAATAGCCTAACAATTGCCATATATGCCAACAATAGCCCAACAATAGTCCATATATTAATACATTCATTCCATATCATCTACACAAATCACAATATGAACACACCATTCAACTAAGCTACTAACCCTAACTAAGCATTTCATATCATCTACACACCATTCCATATCTGTGTATTCATATGCCCATATGTACATGTCAAATATAAACTACTAACCCTAACTAAGAAATTTCAATGATTTACTCACTAACTTTAACAAACTATCA
Organism: Avena insularis; assembly: GCA_023614405.1. NCBI lineage: Eukaryota > Viridiplantae > Streptophyta > Magnoliopsida > Poales > Poaceae > Avena > Avena insularis. The sequence goes on from CM042691.1 coordinate 30,266,016, forward strand.
TTCTACCACACTTATGAATACAAAGAAATTCGACATTATACCATATACATGCCTCATTGCCAACGAACTAGGGTTAGGAGGTAGAGGACGATGTGATTAATTCAACCAATACAACAAGGAGAATCGAAGGAGAATACCTCAAGTGGGGGAGAGGAAGAAATTCCACCAGGAAATTGACTCAAATATGAGGGGGGAGCATGTGGATTTGAGGGGGATTGGGGGTAGCCGCCGCCGCTGTTTCTGTCTGCTCGGGGAGGGGTATGGCGCTGGAAGGGCGCCCGAGCCTTTTCTAGGGTTAAGGACCATGGCGCTTTCCGCAAAAGCGCCGTGTCTAGTAGCATGACGCCCCCGCGGAAAGCGCCAAACATTAAAACGGGCCCACGTGTGCCACGACTGCCGCCACGTCGGACGGGTCCATGGCGTTTTCTGAGGGAGCGCCATGGGTGCATGGCGCTGACCATGGCGGCCTCTGGTAAACCGCCATGAAAACAGGTCAGATCGGGATATCTTCGAAAAAGTAGGTCAATTTGTAAGATCAATCGTTAATTAGGTCAAAACAGTGATTTTTGCCCAAATATTCCCAAACTTCATTAAACTGTAGGGTTGCTAGCAGAGAAAAGGGAGTAATAAGATCACTTACCTATGAAAAATTTCTACCGCCAACAAAATCTTTACTGAAGTATGGCCCACTGACAGAGATGAGCAAATTTTCATGGAATTCTTTGTTCCAAAAAAGGCCCTTATGCTAACGACATCCTATGATAACTGATGATTTTTATTTTTCTGATCGGAGAAGACCTAATGGAGCACAGTTGTGTGACAAGGGTGGAGTAAAGAACACACGACAGATGAGAGAACCTTCCTCCTCAAAGTCCTCCCATTCAAGAAAAGCTCCAATGGTCCGGATGTCATATCTTGTCAAGTCAATGCTACTATGCCGGAGCAGTGGTTAGGGTTAATTGGTAATAATACTACTCTCTCCGACCTATGTTAGTTGACTTTACTTTACAGATTCATACGTATCTAGCTAGGTATTTAGTCTAGACTACATGTGTATCTAGACAAAGTGGAGTCAACTAATATGGGTTAGAGGGAGTACTTCAACTCCAGTTATCCCCTACATCTCAATAACAAAATACGCATAAAGGAGTCGAAAACAAAATGGCACCATAATCAGTCTTCTCATACAGTCACAAACCTTATACTATCACAAATCCCTGGGTTATTTGGTAGCAAGTCATGTCATGAAGAGCACCCATCCACTGTCGGATATGAAATGTAGCTTATCCATGGCTTCTTGCAATAATTAATATTCAGAGGTACAGCTCTGTGATCCATCTTGTATTCTTCTCCTCCGGGCTCTTCTGAAACCGTACCTTTGAAAGAAGGGAAAATAATGGTTTGATGGAAATCTTTTCTTAAATACTACTCCCTCCATTTTAAATGTAAGGCGTCTTTAATCAAAAGTCAACATCTTCTAAGTTTGACCAAGTTTATATAAAAAATATAAATATCTAGCAATATCGAATGGACATATTAGGAAACTATACTTTACGGTGAATCTATTGATATTCATTTGATATTGTGAATATTTATATTTTTATATATAAATTTGGTCAAACTTAGAATACGTCTTACATTTTTGGACAAAAGGAGTATCTTTGTTTTGCACCATTCTCCTACATCCACGCTCAACTGCTAGTGCTCACCTAACGGTTGTACTTGCCGATAATTAAGAACTTATTATATCAAGATGTAGATTGCATCTCCTGTGTAAAAGATGGGATGTGGTTTGCATGCTAGTGGATGCTAATAAAATACAGGTTATGCCCGCTCCAAACCCAATAGGTCTAAGGTTTCAACTGATCTAGTTAGACCAAGACAAAGTACTAATAATTATAAAAAAGAAATACAGTACAAGTGATGACAAAGTTCCAATTATCATCCCAATTTACCAATTGCATTGGATACCTACTGCATGCACTCTATTAAAGCATCTCTAGCAGAAACGTACTATAAAACGCGGATGCGGTAGGTTAAAACTTGGTTTGCGGTATAAAAAACGCTAGGAAGAACAGATACACTAACCCAAGCTATATATTTAAAAAACATTACCCATTGGCATCAGATTCATGCATAAGTTTAGCAAAAAATGATGCTGCGTCCTGTATCTAGACTTCATCTAGCATCTACGTAGCTCCACCGGCAGTACCTACTCATCGGATCAGCTACGGCGGCGACGACGCGCGCTTACTCCTCAGCGTTGTTGGCGTCGTCGTCGTAGTCGTCGTTTGTGAAGTATTCGTCGGGGTAGTCGGCTTCGAGGGCCTCGAGCCGCGCAACGTGCTCGCGGAGGGAGAGGCGACTGGCATGGCGAAGATCGCGCTTCTCCGTCCTACGAGCGAGGCGGCGATGCTTCCGGTGCTGCACGATGTTCATGAGGGCGGTGCATAGGGAGTTGAACTTGGTCTCGTTCACCAAGAGATCCTCGTGCTCGTCGTCGACAGCCTGCTCGCGGACGACCGGCAGGTACGCTCAGATTTCGGCCATCAAGAGCTCCTTGCCATCGTCTGTGGCAGGGTCAGCCAGCAGCGGCGGGGTCGCCCGGGTGTGCCCAAGGGCGCCACGGCCATGTCCCTGCTCGGAGAGGCGCTCGCGTTCCTCCTCCTTCGACAATAACGCCGGGCAAGCTCGCAGGCCGGAGCTCCCGGCGTGGCCGTGTGCACCCAAATCGGGCTTCGATTGGCCGGCCATGGCAAGATGGGGAGTGGGCACAGAGGTTGGTGGCGGCGATATTTTTTTTTGACGGCGGGTGTGGACGAAATCGGAAACGTGGGCAGACGACGATAGTGGTTTCTAGGTGAGGGAGGAAGGGAAAATGCATGCGGGATACCGCATCTAGCCCTCCCCGCACCAAATATATGGGGGACAGATGAGCCTCGATGCGAGATACAACAAAAAAATTACAATATTCGGTCTTTTATGGTATCTGAAAAGGCCAAGCCTCGGTACCACCGGCACAAAATTTTGCGGGCCGGCTAGATGCTCTTAGTTCACAGAAGTGAATTCCAGGTGCATGCAAATCCCTTGTGAAGTGAGCAGGAGATTGCTGATCAAGTGCATATGATAAGTAATTACTTTGGATACCACCCTGCTCGGTACTCCGACATTATCTTCTTCCACAGTTGTATATTACTTGAAACAAGGAAACAGTAGTGGTGCCATCACTGCCCATAAAATGCCATAAAGATCTGAGAAGTGGAATAGGAGACTGTACCCAATTTGTATCATCAAGTTCGAAATATTACTACTCCTCTCCACTTGCTGTTACTCCAACCCTGTACCGTGGGGAAAAAAGTTGGCGAAAGAACAAACCAAGTGGTGAAAATAGAATGGGGATTAGGGCATCTCCACCGAGGCGGACACATCCCATCTGAACGTGTCCAAACTTGTCCGTACGGACGCGCGGGCTGTGCGCGACGCCCCGGCGACTGACCCTTCTGGACAAACGCGTCCAGCTTGACCCATCCGTGCATCTAATCTGGTCAACGGTTGCGTCGGCGCCGATAGCGCGGGTGTCCTGCCCGTTGGCGCCTTGGGGCCCATATGTAAGCGAAACATTAGTACTTAACGATAGCTTTTCATTAGATTAAGTCCTGCCAGTTACAAAAAGACCGTTTAAACAAAATAGGGGGAGGGGGGGGGTGATACTAATACTACGGCTACTCGCTGCCGCCGGCCCCGTCGATCGCCGTTCTAGCGGACCAGATGGCCCGCTGCTGGACGCGTTCGCGGTGGCGGCTGCGCGCATGGTCACGAGCCACCGTCTTGTTCGCCGTCTTCCTCCGGTCCTCCCGCCGCCTGGTTTGGCAGGGCCTTCCCCATCTCGGCGGCCTAGTGGCTACGCGCCTCCTGGGCGGCGAGCACCTCCGCCCGAGCCGGAACCGGAACCGGAGCACCATTGGGGCCGAAGCTCAGCGCCTGCGCTATCTGCACGGGGACGACGATCAACACCTCTAGCTGGTCCACCTCCTCCCCCCTCCTCCTCGTCGTCCTCCACCACCTCCGTGTTGTCGGCGTCGACGAGACCCCACGCGACCACCGCCTCAGTGGCCAGAGCCACACGCTCCTCCTCCTTCGCCAAGTCGGCAACATGCTCGCGCCGCGCCTCTTTCGCGTCGCTGTGTGCTTTGGCAGCGTGGCGGAGCTCGCGGATGGTGGCCTCCTTAGCAGCTTCCTCCAGCGTGGTCATGGCCGCATCGTGGCGGATCTCGCGAAGAGCCGCTGATACGGCCTCCAAGGCCACCGCCTCCACCGCCTCCTTGGCGGCGACGTGGTGTATGTCGGTCACCACCCATCGGGCGGCCACCATTGCTTCCGCCTCCACCACCCGCTGCAGCGCCAGCTCGGCGATATTGCCTTCCTTCTCGAAGGCCAGCACCTGCGCCTCGCCCATGCGTCGGGCCAGCAGTGTGGCCTCGAGGTGGACCTCGTCGACCTCCACGTCCGGGTAGCGGGTGTTGCACATCTCCCGGATCTTTGTCCAGTTGGCGATCTTGTGGCAGGGCATGGCTGCAGGTGGGTGGCGCTTTTTCGGCTGCTGATTTGCTCTTGCTTTGCGGCTTATTGTCTCTGCCATGCCGGCGGCCGTCTTTTATAGACCGCGGCGGAGGCGGAAAACGGCCTGGGATGCACGGAAAGCGAGACGCGCACGAAAAACAATGACAGGAAACACCGGCCGCGTGGGAAGCCGCCGGCGCTGATAGCCGACGTCGCATCGCTATTAACGTCCTATCGCGAGAGTGTCAACCTGTGATAATGGGAGGGAGAAGGACAGATGAATCGGGCCGCTGTGCACGGTCGGCCGAACAGGCCGGACCCCCTCCCCAAATCAACCGCAGTCCGACTCAAACGGACAGAAACGGACTATTTGGATCGACCTCGTCGACCTCCACGTCCGGGTAGCGGGTGTGGCACATCTCCCGGATCTTTGTCTAGTTGGCGATCTTGCGGCAGGGCATGGCTGCAGGTGGCTGGCGCTTTTTCGGCTGCTAGTTTGCTCTTGCTTTGCGATTTATTGTCTCTGCCATGCTGACGGCCGTCTTTTATAAACCGCGGCGGAGGCGGAAAACGGCCTGGGATGCACGGAAAGCGAGACGCGCATGGGAACCAATGACAGGAAACACCGGCCATGCGGGAAGCCGCCGACGCTGATAGCCGACGTCGCGTCGCTATTAACGTCCTATCGCGAGAGTGTCAACCTGTGATAATGGGAGAGAGAAGGACAGATGAATCGGACCGCTGGGCACAGTCGGTCGAACAGGCCGGACCCCCTCCCCAAATCAACCGCAGTCCGACTCAAACGGACATAAACGGACTGTTTGGATCGACCGGTTGCCCTTAACTAATTGGAGGGGGGCACAAAAGGTACAATCTTGCAACATGTATGAATCCTCCTCCCCGTGTGGGCGACTGACCGAGCAGCAAACACAGGGACCCCTTGGCCTGCATGCATGGCTCTCACAGTAGCGGTAGTAGTAGTAGGCTTTGATCAGTCTCAAGTCTGAACAGTTCGTGTGTTGCTGTGTGTGTCACGGCGTTCAGGCCTGTCAGTCTGTGTGTATGTGTAGCTCCAGACTTGGAGTGAAAGCCAAAGAAACTCGCATAATGATCTTCCTACGGACGCTTTACACTTTGTACTGGATTGTGGATCAGGAACTCTTGCTCGTTTGACTTTCAGTTGCTCGGTAAAACCACACGTGTGTTACTGCACATTTCAGTGATTAAGTTTTCTCTCTCTCTCTTAACATTGGGCAATTGGGCAATTGGAAATACTAATTATAGTATAGTGCAACTACTCCCTCCGTTTCAAAATATAAGATGTTTTAGCCTTGTAAAGCAAATGTCTTTAGACTTTTTTTAGTATATATAAGTTCACTCAAGTTTAAAATAAATCTAGACACTAAAAAAAGTCTAGATACATTTAATTTATAAACCTAAAACATCTTATATTTTAAAACAGAGGGAGTACATGTTACTACTGCAAACTTGGGTAAGCTAGGAATGACACTATAACATTGATGTACTACATAGTAAATAATCTTCAGTATGTGCCCTTGGGATCTGTGCAGCTGGGTCAGGGACCAGGGTAAAAAACACTGCATGATTAGGTCATGATCTACGACTCATTATTTTTCTTCTTCTTTTACTTCCCCGGCCCAGAGGGATTGACCTTGGAACCCTCCAGAAGTACAAGTTGTGAAGGAATGCAATGTGATCGGCAGAGCTAACCATGCAGTGTTTTTATACTAGAATAAGTGTTGTATTCTAAGCCTGAAATTTCCTGCGTTCCATCATTATGTGTGATGGGGTTGCATTTTATAGAAAAGCAAACTTTCTTCTTCCCTTTTCGAAATGCTTCATCATGCTCCCTCCCTCCTCTCAGGTCAAGTCATGTGACGCTCGCTTGTGTTTTGCAACTTGGATGGCTTGCAGCGTTGGGCAAGGCATCTCCAACAGTTGCTTGCTCGCGTCATGGCCAAGCATGATGGACGGATGGAACATACTTGGTGCACCGAGGGTACCCTTTACACTCTTTACTACTCCTTTCGATCCATATTAGTTGACTCAACTTTGTCTAAATTCATATATATCTAGTTAAGTGTCTAGTCTAGATTTATCTGTTTCTAGACAAAGTTGAGTCAACTAATATAGGTCAGAGGGAGTATATAAAAAAATAAACTAAATTTTTATGAATCCAACTTTTTAAGAAATTTAGTTTATTTATTTGTACTAGACAAAAAAGCGTATCCTAAAGGCGGAAAATGGCTTTGGCACCCAAGCTCTATCGAGGACTTTATTTAAAAAAAATTGAAAACTTGATTTTGAAGTTTCAAAAAATTCAGAATAAATACATGGATGTAGTAAACCATGTACACTATGGGAGTGCAAAATTTTAATATAAAATAAGGCTCAAGAAAAAAGACAAATTGGACAATTTTTTGGATGATTCAAAAGTTGCACTGTTCACACTCTCAGATCTGCATTTTTGTCATTTTTTCCTAGGATAGAATATTTGGTATTTCGTATTGAAGTTTTTACATACTGGTCGAATAAATCATTGACTACAGCCTGGTATTTTTTGAAGCTCTAAATTTGAATATTTTTGAAGATTTGGAAAAAGTCCTTGTAACACCCTCAGAATCGGCCCTATGCAAGTTTTAGCGAAACCCGCCAAACCCGCATAGAAACGATTCAAAGGTTCCCACCAGGCACTTTCGTGCGGGTGGAAAACGAAGTAATAACATTACACAACAGTCCTCGATGGGTCCCACAGAACAGATATATATATACAACAGCGACTCCTCGAGTCAAGAATACAGAGGTAATGTACAAAGATCCAAATCACCTTGAAAACGATGGGGCGTCCGACTACGGACAAGATGCAAATGGGGCTAAGAGCCCTGAAGAATAACCAATGGCGTCCATAACCCTGCCCAGGCCAAGCCGGAAGGGTAACCCTGCTAACGACGTCGATCTCAAAACCTGCTTAAACAAAATGGGTGCCGACAAAAGGCAGAGGAAAAAGAGGAGCGTCAGTACTGAGGCCAGTACACGGCGAGGCTAGAATTCGGCGGTCCTCGCCTACATAGGTATGGTGGACTGAAGCGGCAGCGGCAGCATGCACTAAACAACCTATAGAGACTCGATATAACTGTCGGCTATCAGAGAGGGGTAAGAAAGACCTATTTGGAACCAACCTGATTCTAACACCAAATAAACCCATCCTGGTGTTTCCCCTCGAGACCCAATGAGGAAGTCAACCGAGTAACTCACACAGTTGGCAGTTTTATTTATTCAGTTATCGTTGCAGCAATTACTAGTCAGGTATAGGTAGTCATCCTGATAAAATAAGCAGTGGGCCGTTTTAGTTAATCATTCCATTGTAGTTGCAACACTTACTAGTCAGATACAATTAGCATGAGATATCCCAAAAACCCAGCAGTTGTTGGTACTTTTATTTAGCCATTCCGTTGTAGTTGCAATACTTACTAGTCAGGTACAATGGTCGCAAACGACAACCCAAGCAAGCAATTGTTGGCAGTTTTATTTAGCCATTCCATTATAGTGAAGCTGATTACTAGTCATTATAAAGTCAAATTTATAGCACTACTTTAGTTATAGTTGTCTATGATCGAGATACTGTGCTCCAAGTCGTCCATAATCATGACACGGCTTTGAAAGTTTTTACCTAGGGTGCACAAATAGCAACACACACTCGATCAACCTCGGAAAAACCAAATCAAAACCCAACGAGGCTTTCACGACAAAGCAATCGCAGGATTCAGAAATATTTCAGGGGGCCACCCCATTGAACAGACCCGCAACGAAGTTAGCTGACTCCGAGACGGACTCAAGGTTTGCGACAATGGCTGTAAACGACTGGGAACCCAAAACTGGGCTTGTCGATACCGCGAAAACACTCCGCTTACCTAAACAGTACAGGTGCTCCTCGCACAATCGTAAATAAAGCAGTAAAGCATGGCATAAGTACAGGATAGTAAATAAAACCTCAAACTAGTTTGTGGCCCCAAGAAATAAGAATGAATCAAGCTCTGGCTCAGGGGGGTCCCATAATCCTCCCGGATGTGGATAGCGCGAGTATTCAAGGAACAGGTATCAAGTACTCGGGGTCCTACGGGACACAAGTGGACGGTTAACAACCAAATAACATCTATTGCCCACCTGTGCCTCTGCTTACCTACTTCAATTTTAGTTGTTGAACAGGAATTAAAGTGAACGATAAGTAAAGCCATGATCATCTCCAACATCAAACATGCGGCAATACTCCAACAACTATGGTACTGGACGACACGCAACAGCACTTGAGCAAGCGACTACGACGCGCAAGTCCAACTATCTACCAAACAACAGGTAATAGGATGTGTCCAAGGCAATATAAGGCGGCAAGGGATATCTCGGGTACGAAAACTAGAGCATCGCAACACAGATAGCAATAGATCAACAGGAGGGAATAAATACTATAAAAGTAAGATAGGTAGAAAGGGGGAGATGCTCGCCTGAAAACATTGCCGAAGGTTCAACCGAAGATCGGGTCGACACTCGCATCAACTCAACGGCCTTATCCGCGAAGAAGCAAAACACTAGAAGGAACACCGGAGGCGCTATCTGCTGGAAGAAGCTCGTGTTTGGTCCATGGCGCGTGGACGTCGGGTCTGCTCCATCGATCGCCGGGGAGTTGTTGATCGAATCAACAAGATTATATATGCAGAGGGGGGAGGGAGACAAGTACAGGCGCGGCGGCGGCTTCCAGCTCCGAACGGAAAGCCGAGTCGACTCCAGCACGGAGATGCCGAGACTCGGTTCGCCCAGATACGGAAGAGAGAGCCGAACCGGGGCCATAGGGGCTACTTTTTTTTTTAACTGTGTGCGCTAATACCTGAGTACTCGTGGACTGCGAGCTACTAGCTACCTTGCACAATTCCATAATGAAGCTAGGAATTAAGAGCGCCACCACTCGTTCGCCGTTTCTATGTTCAATTCCGGTGTTATTTAACGTATGATGGATGTAACATTAGGCCTGGAAATGTCCAATTTCTCACTCTTTAGGTCGAATTTCCGATTTTGATCAAATTTTGAACAAACTCGGCGAAATATGGACGAATATAGGCTATTTCATTTAAACATACGCGAGTTCGTATATATTTTGTCAAATTCGGACATATAGCCGAATTTTAACTGCATTAGGAAAAATAAAAATAAAAAACTAGGCTATGCCGATGCCACCGAGCGTGCCGCTCACATGCCGAAGTTGCGGTAGAAGCATGTGTAGTCGGCGTCCTAGGTGTCGTAGTCGCCGTCGTCGTCGCTCGGCGGCTACGGTGGTCGGGAGCTGTCTTGGCCGACGTCGCTGCAGCGCCACGACTATGACGAGGGCCCGTCCTCGTCGTTGTCGTCGTCGAGGACAACGAGCGCCGCGCCTTGGTAGGCGCGCTCCCGGCGAGCGAAGCGGGTGGCCTCGCGCTCGTCCTGCTCCTTAAGGCGCCAAATGCGGTTGGCCTCCTCGTGCTCCCAGCCAGGGAACGCTCCATCGCCATCTTGAGGACGAAGGTGTCCTTGTCGACGGGGACGACCCAGTCCGCCGGCTCGGTCTTTGTTGATGACGATGTCGTGCGACCTCGTCCTCAGCGGTGAGCGCACCGCCGACTCCACCTCCCGCTTCACCGGCCGAAGCGGGGGCGTGGCGACTATGCCGGCATGACGTGATTGCGCCGACGCGAGGTGACTACGCCGGCGCCGAACCAGACGACCACGACGTTGAGGCTGGGGACGAGGATCTGATGCCCCCATCCTCCTCGGTAGCCAGTTCGACGCCAGACGTCGCCGAGCGGCCGACGGTGGCGATCGAGGAGGGTAGCCTAGCTTGGGCTAGTCTCTGGCGGCGATGTGCTTGAGGGCGGCCTGGAGCGTCCGGCCTGGAGAACTCCACTACCGATGGCGTGCCACGGAGTTGTGCTGCTTAGGCGGCGTGCCGGCGCCATCGTGCGCCTCCAGCTGATGGCGCCGGCGCTCGGCGACAAAATTTTCCCACTATGACAAGTTGCCTAGGTCTTCGGCGAGCTCCAGGTCCTCCATGGCCGCAATGGCGGCCTGGATCTCCTCCACCATGTCAGCGCCCTCAGGCACCGACGGCACCGACACTCTGCCGACGCTGAGCTTCCAGGTCGGCGGGCACCGAAATTTTGGCGCCGTGTAGCCGACATCGTGGAGCAGCAGCGCCTCCCAGGGCTACAAAGACCAGAGCCATTTGCCGCCGCCGGTTCGCCGAGGTACCTCTCCGCCATTGCTATCGCCGAGGTCTTCTTCTCGTCGCCGAAGAAGAAGTTTGTGGTTGGCGGAATGGGAGGAGTGAGTCTATGCTCTAGGAATCGGCGATGGCAACAACATTTATAGCCAAAAGAGCAAAGGGCGGTGAAGGCAGGAGGGGTGTAGCGGCGTGGGCGAGAAAAGGGGAAACGGTGAAATGGCAAGCCGGCGGTGGCGCCCCATTACAGCGACGCGACAGACGATCATTGACCGACAGTCCGTCACGGGAGCCAAGGCGACGGGATGAGGATGACTCGGTTTCACACGCTGACATGGGTATGCCCTACGGGTGCCTAATGGTAGCCTATCCGGTCCGGCCAAGTATAAGCCCATGCAATTATCTGCTCCTGATGACGAAGCCCAGGAAGGATTCGGGTGACCCAGACCCATGAAGGATGTGACTCCTTGAAGAACATGGCTAGCTTTAGTTAGAAATTCAAAAGGAAAAACCTAATCTGTAATCGATTCGATCTACCCCTAAGACCTGGCCTCCCTATATAAAGGCCAGGAGGGCACGACGAGGAGGACAATCCACAACCCTAGCATACTCACCCGCTAGATCTCATATGCGCACCCCTATAACCCTCGGTTTCACCATCAATCAAGAATAGACAAGCATGAGTAAGGTTTCCCTCCGGGGGGGCGAACCTGGGTAAATCTCGTGTCTCGCATTGCTTGTTTGTTAGCCGTCCCACAATCTCCAGTGTTCCCCTCTTCTTCAAAACCCAAACCCGTAATAATGGGCATTGACGAGTCGAACCCTCGTCAATTGGTGTCGTCTATGAGAACTGGGGATGCTGATGTTGCGGTCGTGATGGACCCATCACCTGCAATCTTTGATTCCTCTATGAGGGAGAATCATCTCCTCCTCAGCACCATCGACTTCAGCGTCCACTCACCGGAGACTCGCGCGGATACCGCCAATCGGTATGCTCAGCGCACCCACGCTAATGTACGACTCGGATAGCGACAACAATTTCAATTCCGATCTCTATGATCCGCCATATGAAGAAGGGACCTACGGCTCTGGATTGAAAAGTTGTGGGAGCAGCGACCTCCCCCACCGTTTCATGTCCACGACCATCTTCAATGCTCACGATGCCCGTGACAATGGCGACAACGGGACTGCACGGAGAGGAAATTCCCCACCGTTTCATGTCCACGACCATCTTCGAATGAAGGGAGGGAGGAAATTAAAGGGACACGAATCTGCTCAAGATCGGAGGCGGGAACAGCTATAGGGGCGGTGGCTGCACGGAGAGGCTTCGACTTGTGAACAGAAACCTTATCAATTCCCAAGCCGAGTCCAATCCAGCACGTACGGAGATACAAGAATAGAGAGCCGAGCAGGGGATGCACGCGTGCTTACGCCCGCCATAGGCAAGGGCATCTTCACTCGGCCGACTCGTTCAGTCGATTTAAACGGTTTGTTTCTGTCCATTTAGATCGGACCGTGGTCGATTTCGGGAGAAGGTCCGACAGACCGTGTCCAGTGGCGTGGCCCATTTGTCCGGCCGCCTTGACGGTCTATTCTGTCCACCGCCTCGATTTAAACGGTCTGTTTCTGTCCATCGCCTCCTGCTTGACAACGATGTTGTCGTCGTCTTCCTCGTCATTGTCGTTCTGGCTGTCGAGCTTGGCGTCGGAGTGGTTGACGGCGCCCTCATCGTCCGAGTCGATGTCGGGGACAGGGTAGACCTCCCCCGGCATCAGGTCGTGGCGGATGGTGGTGGCGCGCCGCACCTTGTGCTCCCACTCGAGGAACTGGACCCACTACGCCTCGGACTGGTAGCCAGCCTCCCACCATTGGCCTGCGGGAGGCTCCTGATCCAGCGACGGATCTCTTCCTCCAGCCCTTTGCCCTTCTTGGACACAGGCGGCACTGGGACACGGTCCCGGTTGAGGTGCCAGCCGGTGGGGAGGGACACGTCGTTGTCTGATGGCCCGGCCCTCCCTCCAGCGGCGCTCGCACTCCGCAATGTGGAAGTACTGCCGTTCGCGGTGCTCCCCCTCCCGCGGTGGCGGTTGATCCACCACGACGCGGCCCCAGAAATCCTTCGGCCGCGGCGGAGGCGGCATGGATGTGCCGCGGAGGAAAGCCGACAACTAGGAGCGCTGGCTGCTAGAGCCAGACACCTCATGGTCGTGCTTGCTTCTCCCCTTCTTCATCCACGACGACGTCGTCATCGTTGGTGGTGTCGGCGGCTAGGGTTTGCGATGATGAGAGGTGAGGAGGGCGACATCGATGGGCATAGGGTTAAATAGCTCAGCCGCCCGTGAACACGCGCAGCTTTCCGCTCCTTCGCCATCAATGCCGGCGCAGAAACGCATGCGGCGCCTAGTGGGTCAGCGTGTCGTCACGTCGCCATTGATGGCACAGGCAGCCGCTGGTCAGCCTTCCACGCAGCACCTCTGAATCGTTATCGCGGTTGCGTCTAAATCGGTGTTGCTGACCGCGTCTGAATGAATACCGACGATAAGCGGTGACTGACGGATAGGCCAGTGACGTCAATGGGCAGGACACCCGCGCTGTCCGCGCGCGTCTAGGCCGACGTAGCCGGGTCCTAGATTAGATGTCGTCCGCGCAGACACGGACACACTCGGACGGGATGGATCGATCCTACGGAGATGCCCTAACTAGAGACAGGTGCATGCACAAATACTCTTCGTCTCAAAATATAAAATATTTTAGGTTTGTGAAAAAAAAATATACAGATTTTTGCAGACCAAGGTATAGATACATTTGTTTCACAAAACTAAAACATCTTATATTTTGAAACAGAGGTAGTAGGTAACTAGAGTACCCGTGAACTGCGAGCTACTAGCTCTCCTACCAATCCTCCATTGAAAAATTTGTGCAATGTTAAACCATTAGCAAATTAGTGCAATGGTCATATAAAAAAAAATTAGTGCAATGGTCTAAAAACGGATATACTAGGCACTCCGATGGAAAACCCAACCACACTTCATTCGGGCAACGCTAATTTTTTTATACTTATATATAAACTGTCAAATGTTCAGGTCTCGCAAATCATACGAAATTATAGGACGGACATATATCATTTGATTTTCGCCATAAATAAATATATAAATATACTCCCTTCATTCGAAACCATAAGCCATGTGATCCACTTTAGAACTCTACAAAAGTACAAGGTGTGAAGAATGCAATATGATCCACCCAACTGCGAATGCGAGCTTTGGGTCCGTTGCATTTTTGGAAGCAAACTTTTCTTCCTTTTTCTAAATGCTCATCATGCATGAACTTTTCTTCCTTTTTCTAAATGCTCATCATGCATGCCCCTTCCTCTCAGGTCAGGTCAGGTGACGGTTGCTTCTGTTTTGCTACTTGGATGGCTTGTAACGTTGAGCAAGGGACCTCGAACATTTGCTTGCCGGCATCATTGACACCCATGATGGACGGAGGGTACAACCTTGGTCCAACCCGAACCCATATATATATATATACCACATTAAAGTTAAAGAAGAACCACAAAATAAGCATTGGAGATATTCATACACAAACAGTGTTAGTATGTATCTCAAACCAGTTAAGAACACCAAGACAGATCCGGCACGCTAGACTTCTTACTTTCACGCATTGGAGGTCAAATCTCCCCCGACATACTTACGCCGGCATCACACAATCAAAGTAATCATCATCCTCAAGATAAACGAAGGGGGGTCCCATAGCAGGATGGCCACCCTCATATCCGAGCCCCAAAATAGGGTGTTGTAGCGCATCCATCCCTTGGTTCTTGCACGCGTAGCAGTGACCTAAACAGAAAGTGCACGATTCAGGAGATCAAAAACGATAGTTTTACAGCAAATAAATTTAACACGATTCATGGTTAATTAGAACGAAAGAGAAGGCAAAAAAAGGCATATACCATCATCATATGAACTTAGTTCGTAACATGAATAGTACTTTCTTCCATAGAGCTCTTTCAGTTCAGCGAAAAAAAGTTTCGATGACCACTGGTCGTCTGACACCTTTTTAGTCTTCACAGTGAAGTTGAAGTGATGAAATATATGGTTGTAGCTCTCCACACTGAAACATTGGTGTTGAATCTTCTCAAAGCAATACAACATGTCCTGAAACAACACCCTATAAATAAAAAGGCCGCTCTTCTATTAAAATGGACAAAATAGTAGAACATCACGTACTTTGAAGTGCTTCTTTCCTTCTATGTACTTCTCAAAAGCCAACATGACTTCCTCGGCCATCCACTTCATACCATTCTCAATGATTTGTTTCGTAGATGCTTCGCCTCTACAGCAAATAGATTAAAATTGCTGCATGCTTCAACAATTATATGATAATCATATAGTAGGACATACTGTGCTAGTTTTGCTGTTACAGTCGACGCAAGGGACTCCGAGACTTCAGGAGCTTCAATTTTCTCTCCTGCTGCCCAATATGCTTCAGCATCCAGTTTATGCTGGGCTGGGTCGCTGTAGCCATGTTCATGGGCAATCAAAGCCTCCACGATGTCGATGAATAAATGTCCTTGTGTCCTGAATCAGACCAACACCCAAAGGATCACAAAATGCAAAGTAACAATCCACACACGTCACTGAGCCCAAGAGGTAGAGTATGGCAGAAGTTATGGTATACATACTGAAGAAGTTGTAAAACAGCATTGAGCTCCATATATACACACACTATTCACTGAGGGACAACAAGTCAAAATTTATATGACATGCATCATGAGTTTCTGATCACGTATGCACGCTTCACATAAATTGGCATGGCGCCACAGTTTAGTTTGTGAGACAAGTAAATAGTGATGGGAGTGGGTCAACAATAGGGTGCCCTCTACCCTCTTTAGTTCAATATAAAATAAATTAACTTTTGTGATGGCATCATCGTTTTGAAAAGTTTAGTTCATTTTTTTGAACTAAAGAGGGTAAAGGGTACCCTAATGATGACCCACTTCCATCTATACAAGTAAATCAAAGAAACTATCAACAGAAAATCAACCGGATTGTCCCTTTGTAATATACTACTGTTTGGTTTGTTTACTTGCAGGCTAGGATTCATCAAGGATATTGAATTGGGATAAGATGCATGGAAGGAACATGTCAAGCAGAGCTGGAAAAAAAATATCAGCTCCTATACAAGAGCAAGGCAGTATTCTGAACCTAAAAGGGAATGTTTTCTGTTTAAACTGCAAAAATGCAGGGAGGATCACATGTGCTGACACACTTTGATCTCTTCTATGGCACGACTTCACTTCTATGTGCTCAGCAGGATGGGTAGCGATACTGTGCAGTAAAGGAGGAGAGGCGGGTGCAACACAACATAAAGAAACATCTAGTAAGGCTATTTGAATTAAGAGAGGTTAACAGCCTTAGCGCCCACCACATAAGATGTTTATCTATGTTTGAAGCAAACAAAAAAGAACAAATCTATTTCCTCCAAATATTTTGTCACCTATTCTATGCCTATGCAGTCTCCCGCAGCCATGGCATATGGCTATCTTCAATAATTATCTCATTGTGAACCTAGGTCAACACCACGCTAATGACATGTTGCCCTGCTGCTTTTTCCCATTATTTGATCCATGTATATACAAGTAAAATTAAGTGCTTTGAGACTTCTAGCAACATTAATGCATTACAAACTACAACCTAATAAATAAAACACGAGACGAAGAGAAGCAAAATAATCATACGTACCAAGGAACTGATTTACTTTTGTGCTTCTCCTCAACAATTTCAGAGCCAGTCTCACTATTCGTAGTGTCATAAGCACATTCCGACCTATAGCAACAAAAGCTACCACTTATTTGGTATAAATAATCCTCTTCAACTAATTTTCGAAGTTCACAATTAATATACATGTTTGAATGATATGCAGAACAGATGAAAGAATGCTACATATATTTTTTATTGCTTTGAGGCTTCTAAGTAGTACTAATAAGCAGCAAGATAAACATTGATTGAGATCAATAAATAGCAAAATCAATCAACAAATGTTAATCCGTGATTCTATGTGCAAAAAGAGGCCAATGTAGTACCTGTGAGTTGAGTCAAGTGTAGGAGGTGACCGAGCGAGTTTCAGTGCTCTCACTTCACTGGCATACTCCTCAATGCTTACCAAGAAAAGCGAACCAATATGCTTGTTAGCCAGCAACTATTACGATGGAGATATTGCAATAATAACCAGGGATTCTCGCTGAAGTTATTTTTTAGGGAGCTAGCAGAGGCCAATGTAGTACCTAGGAGTTGAGTAAAGTTTCGGAGGTGATTGATGCACTGTTGGTGCTTCCAACTCCCTGTTGCTCACCTCACTGTCATGCTTCTCAACCCTGATGGAAACAAGCACGGTTATGCTCACTGGTGAATAATAATTTTGATTCATGTATTACAAATAAAATTTATTTCTTCGTGTGATAATGCTACATCTGCAAATTTAAAACTTGTAACTAGTGACAAAAGCAAGATAAACCTAGAGATCAACAGAAAGCAAACTAAATCAATAAATAGCATGCCTCAATAAATAGTATGCCATGGTTCTAATGAGCAACACGCATGCCAATGTAGTACCGTTGCAAAACATATGTGTGTATTAGCTAAAATATACTCAAATAGTTCCAAGATAGGTTTATAAATCTAGGAAGTGCTGGAATTTTCGGAAGAAAATTCATTAAATTTTCCAATTGTTGGAAATTGATTCCTATTTATCAGAAATATATATGCTAAAAGAAAAGGGGGAAAGAAACGCGTGTGTGCATGTGGTCTAGTGACTGCTGTGATGCAATATAGCAAGCACAAGGGCAGACCCCATGTCATTGAGGTATGAGAAAAGGAGGTTCCAGGTCAAATGCTCTTGGCCCGGAGGGATTTCCGGACTGCTTTAAGGCATGTCGGCAGCAACAAGCTCCTCCATTCATGCGGATGTCCTGGTTAGTTCAATCCTTCCCATGGCTTTGAATTATTATGTAAATTAGTGTTTGTTTACCATGCTCAGTCATGTCTCTTTGCTGCTGGTAACAGACACTGTATATCTATGGTCTCTATTTATTATTTGTAAAAATAAAAATTCATATATTTATTAATTGTTCATGTGAGTAACCAAGGTGGCTGTGACCATGAGTTTGTATAGATTATAGCTCTAATTTTTTGGTGCTGTTTATAAACCTGTGTTATTTACCATTTTATCATCACATGAAATTTGTATGTGATTTTATAATCATGTGATTAAATGGAGGTTAACCATCTTATACCCTAATTATTCATGTTTCATTCAAACAGGAAGCACATCAAGCTTTGTGGATAACACACGCACAGGACAAGAAGCAACATATAATGGCCATACCTGTGAGTTAAGTCAGGTGTAGGAGGTGATTGATCAAGTGTCAATGCTTCAAACTCCCTCCTGGTCTCCTCTCTGACATGCTCCTCAATGCTGACCAGAACAAGCAAGGTAATATATGCTCATTAGTCACTGATTAATATGAGAGCTACTGCAATAATAACCAGGGCATTCTATATAAGGACAAAAGGCTAGTGAAAATAAAAATAATAAAAATACGTTGCAAACTGGTGATGGTAATGTAATTGAAAGGGGAAAACCTTGTAGATCTCTTGGATCGCCTGGGGCGATCTGAGTAGAGAGAACTATGGCGAAGACGAGCTCGTCCAGGTTCTAGTGACCTGCAAAGGGTTGAAGATCTGGAGTTAGGTTGTACTAACATCATTGTCTTGTCTAAAAGTATTGGAGGATTCTATTCGCAGCCCTCGAGGAATCCCGGTGATGAAAAGACGAAAAGTACGAGATATCCTTGCAAGCTATACAAGACGACCAGAAAGCAGGCTTTCTCATTCGAAGCATCAAAAGCTAGACATGAAGAATCGACTCCGAAGCGGATAGTTGGTAAGAAGAAAAGTCCAAATTACTACTGTGGATGTCTCCAAAGAAAACGTATCAAAAGTAATAATTGCAATTTTTGGCACAGATGGACTTCTTGGCTGAATACTACTACTTCCGTTCCGTAATGTAGAACGTTTTGGCAAACTAATAAAATAGTTTGCTAAACTGTTATATATTATGGAACAGGTTTTTTTTTTTGAACGGGAGAGCCCCGAAGGGGTTAGAAGCCATCTATTAAAATAAAACAGGGGAGTTACAGATTTTCACGCAGGACCCAAGAAGAATAAAAAATACGACCAGGCCCATGCGCTTTACAAAAAGAACCCTACAGCAGATAAGAAGAAAACAATCGGGTCCTTCTTCCACACCGCCTCTGCAACAGTTGGGCCTCATGCTAGAGGTTGATTGAATGCCGGATCTTGCCGGCAAGCTTGATGGCCTCATCATGGCCAGGATAATCGGCTGACAAATAGCTTCCGATTTGGATGAGCAGAAAGGATTGGCTCCACGACTCCACAACAGAACGCCAACTCCGCTCCTCGAGGATCTCCTGCATCCCGACGCACCCACAACGCCCAGGCGGAGCAAACCAATCTTGGAACAGCAGCGAAGAGCAGCCAAAATCCATCTCCGCCGCTCAAAGATACCGGGCTCCCTCCTCAGAGCTCCTTCCCGAGATGAGGAGGAAAAGCCAGAGAAGATGCAGCATCGACGGATCCATCTGTAAGGCCTCCCAGGGAAGAACGAGGCCGCAGTGTCGCTGGAGTACTCCCCCTCACCACCAAGGCCGGCCAGGAGCCACACCAACTCACCACGAACTGCAGAACGGCGGCCTTCCCCCTCGCCGCCACGGCCGGCCGAGAAGAAACGCTGTCCACATGACCAAGTCCAGAAGAGAAGACCACAAAACCGCTTATTGAAGGAGACCTCACCGGATTTTCCACCCACGCCCAGCTTCCACCATGAAAGCCTGACAGAGAGCACCTCCAGTGACCACCTGATGCCACGGAGAAGCACCAGCTCGACCAGCCTCCAGAAGAAAGGGAAGACGGCCTTATTGGGGAAGATGCCTATCTCCATCCTCCTCCTAAGCCACATCTCCTGCCACCGGAGCCAAAGCTACAAGGACGATGAAGAAAAGGATGCTCCAGATTCGGCCGATGGGATCTAGAGACCTACTCCCAAACTCTACAAAGGGAAGATCTACACAAGAACTAAATCTAATACTACTTCCGGCGCCATCCCTTTGCACACTCCAGCCGGCAACGCCAGCAAGAGCGGCTCCGGTCTGGCCCGGCGGCGCAAAGGAGAGAACCAGGCGGGGGCGGTTCTAGAGAGAACGAGAGGAGCGAGAGGAAGGAGTCGTATGGAACAGATTTGTAGTTGTTTCAATAGAAGAAGCCCCTCACGTTATCCCTTCTTGGCGGCTGAGGGGAAACCCTAGATTGCCGCCGCCCAGCCCCTCCCCATTTCCCTTCATCCTCACCGCTGCCAGAGGGTGTGGTTAGGCAAAACCTGGCCGGAACCAGTGGCGACAGGGCCTCCCTCGCCTCCTTGCCCTTGGTCGGAGCGGGTCGGCAACATGGCTGGGACGTGGCGTAGCCGGGCGTCACGACGTGACGGTTGGCGGCCTCCTTCTCCAGGAAGGTCGAAGGCGGTTGGTGCAGTGGCGGCCTCCCTATCCCGCGACTCGGCCCCTGG
This sequence comes from Avena insularis, assembly GCA_023614405.1. Classification (NCBI taxonomy): domain Eukaryota; kingdom Viridiplantae; phylum Streptophyta; class Magnoliopsida; order Poales; family Poaceae; genus Avena; species Avena insularis. The sequence continues at coordinate 30,286,483 of CM042691.1, forward strand.
CCGCGGCTTGCGAGTTAGAGGTGAGTGAGGCGGTTGGCCGGTGAGAGGCGGGCTCCGGTGCGGTCGAAGCCGACGATGGTGGCGTCCTAGGATGTCGTTACATTGTTGAAGACGTTGTTGCTGTGAATCCCAGCTCGTGCATAAGGTTTTGTGGGAAACCCTAGATCTGTGTTATTCCTAGATCAGACGATGACGACACTTTTAGTGTCGTTCACCATCTTGAGGGGCGTCGTTTTGGAGCTCGAGATGCATGGAGGGATCAGCTAGTGGGGCAGTGTTTCATCCACCGCATTGACAAAGGCGGGTATCGGCAGCGAGGCGCAACAGTTCTCGACGACGAGCGTGATGATAGCTTCGCGCAGGGTGGGGGATGCTGCACCATGTTTGTCGGTAGGATATCGGCGAAATTTATGCGGATCGAAGATTGCTTGACAGTTTGACGAAGGTGATGAATTATGTGGCATATGTAGATGAGTTGGTCGCTTAGAGTCTGCTAAATCGGATGCACACTCTCATTTTAGCTAGAGGGTGTCTCGGGTATGTGATTCGCTTTGCTGTGATAACTCCTCAAGTAACAAGACAACATGTCTCGCTCCCCAACGCGAGAGGAGAAAATTACTAAAGTTGTCTGATGCCCAGCACAGGATAGGAGATTGTATCGTTGAAACAAGGGGAAAAAAAAGGGAGAAAGGGGTTGTTATACCTTGGATTTGGGCCATGGCTGCTGGAAGAAGACGGTGTTTGGTCCTCCATGGCGCGTACGTGGAGGACGGCGGAGGGCGTGCTCCGTCGATCGCCGGCGGGCTCCGTTTTATTCAAGTCGATGAGACGCTCCTAAGTGTGTATCTGTCGTACGTAGGTGCGGATCCAGACGAATCGGCCGGCGCGCGCACGATCGAGGCGAGGTCCACGTCCACGTTCGATCCCAAGTCTCGTTAGCTGGGCTAGTCGAGTCCGACGAGCGTCGTCTCCGTGTTGGACTGGACTCGGCTTTGGAATCGGTTGCTGCGTGGGTTCCCGTTTACAAGTCTCCTTACCCCCATGGATCGGCACCTAGCTAGTAGCATTGGAATCGAATAAAAACAGATCCCGTACGTTGATCGATGATGGAGCGTACCCGCCGCCGCCGCCGTCGTCCACGCGCCATGGACCAGCAGACACCATCTTCTTCCAGCAGCAGCAGCAGCAGCAGCCATGGTCCCGATCCAAGGTAGCGGCGACCCTTTACGTTCATCATAATCTTTCCCTCCGCATATCGAGTAGTGGCCAAAACCGCACATTTGCAAGGATGTCTGGCAATGGTCTGTTCCTTGACCCTTCTGACGATGATTATCACTCTCAGCTCTTTCTAGAAACGCTCAATATGGGCATGGGACAAGACAATGCTTGTTAGTAGTACTACAACCTAACTCCAGATCTTAAAACCTTTGCAGGTCACCCGCACCCGCAGGACCTCGTGTTCGCCACAGTTTTCTCTACTCAGATCGCCCCAGGCGATCCAAGAGATCTACTACAAGGTTTTTCCTTTTCCATCGCAGTTACTCCGTAATTGTGCCTATTACCATCGCCAGTTCATAACATATTACTAGTAATTTTTTTAATTATTCAGACATGCTTTCAGCCCTTCTCGTTGACAAAATAGAATGCCCTGGCTATTATTGAAGTGTTTACCATCATCATAATCAGTGACTAAAGACCATATTACCATGCTTTGTTTTTGTCAGGGTTGAGGAGCATGCCGGAGAGGTGAGCAGCAGGGAGTTTGAAGCATTGACACTGGATCAATCACCTCCTACGCCTGTCTCAACTCACAGGTATGTATATGACCATTCTACATTGCTTCTTCTCTTTTGTCTTCCTTTGACGGCTCTTGCTTCTTCTCTTTAAATGATGATGGGCGCTTGTTGTATGTAACCCCCAAAAGTTCTGGCAAGTTTTTAAATGTTTTGATGTGGCAGTAAGAAACAACAAAATAAATTTTACCTGTAATACATTTTTTTTGAGGTATTTACCTGTAATACATGAATCAGGTAATTTCACACATTCAATTCTTTACTGCTCAACAAGCGCATGATATTTCCCGGTTTTGCTCCTCGCCCATGTGGTGATATTTAATCCTGCGGCGCTGGAGGGAGAGGGAGTGGGAGAGTTGTAAATGTTTGATTAGATTTTTTTCTGCTCAATCTATACTGCGATGGAGGGAGTAATTTTATATGCAATGCTACTTTCTTTCAAAGAAGCTGGTAATTATTTCCCATAATTCCACCGACCAAACAATGTTCTGATCAGGGTTGAGGAGAAGGTTGGCATGGCGAGTGGCAGTGAGGGTCCTACAGCCGATCTACCTGAACTCAAGGCACTAGCGTTAAATGAGGCACCTCCTAAACCTGAATCAAGTCTTAGGTATGATATCATTGTTTACTTATTTGTAATCAGCGTTCTGCATATCATTCAAATACGTTGGATTTATCGGCTTCATGAAAATTACTGAAGAAGATTATGGATATCGAATAAATGGTAGTCCCTCTGTTTCATAATTCTTGTCATGGTTTGAACTAATACCACGGCAATATTCTGGAACGGATTGAACTATAACCACGACAAGAATTCTGGGACGCTGGGAGTAGTTTTTACAATAAACACCAATTGTTCTCGTATTTGTGGCTTTAGGTCCAAGGAATGTGACACTGCCAGCAGCGAGACCGAGTCGGAAGTTGTTGTGGAGGAGTCTGAAGATGAATCAGATTTTGATTTGTATGTATGATTTTTCTGCTCTTAATATGGTGGTGTATTTGTTGTTCATAATTTGTTACTAAAATGCATTAATATAGCAAGAAGCATCAAAGCTGTAAATTTTGACCTGTATATATACATCAATCAAATATGCAAAAAAAAGAAAAGAAAAAAGAAGCACAACATCATGCCATTGAACTGTTGAAATTCTAGTTTATTGACCAATTGCTATTACTCCCTCCTTGCCATAATATAGTGCATATAAGTTTTTAAAAAAGTCAAACGTCATCAACTTTGACCAAGTTTATTGAGAAATTTATCTATATCTACAATACAAAATGTGTACCACATAAAAATATACATCATAATGAATCTAATATTATTGATTTGGTATTTTAGGTGTTGCTACTTTTTTCTACACACTTGGTCAAATTTTACATTGTTTGACTTATGAGAAATCATATATGCACTACATTTTGGCAAGGATATAAGCCCATCAAGCACAGAATATTGATCTAGCTCATAACAGCAGCAGGAAATAAACCGAACATGTGTTACTATCCATTTGAAGTAAGTGTGCCTTGTTTTGATATAAGCCCATCAAGCAAAGAATACTGATCTAGCTCAATGCTATTTAACATATTTTCAGTCCGCATAGCATAACCCTTTGCTTTATATTTCCTTTAGGCTCTGATTTGTTGTCTGCTTTTAACCATATAGACATGCTTTCCTTTAGGGAGGAGGAGCGGCGTAAACTCGAAGAGTACAAAGAGAAAATGTTTAATGAGGATTTTGCTGCTCAGAGTACCACTTTAGCTGCTTCTTGTGATAAAAGCTCAGCTCTTGAGCATGTCACTGAATATTCCGGAGGCTGGGGCTTACATCCCCATTTCGAGAAAAAAAAAGTCACTGAGTATTCCGGAGATGCCGAATGGGCTAGACGAGCATACATAACGCAGACCGAGTCTTTGCTTGCTTTTTTAGATGCTCGGCGTACTATGGCGGCAGCTTCAAGAGATAAACCAAGGTAAAGTTTCCAATCATCTGCTCTCTGTTTCTTCTCATTGTGTTACAATCCTCTCCATTGCTTCACACTATCTGCATTTTTTCTCTACGCATTACCATTTTATGCAATCACGGTTAGGGTTTAGCGCCTTAGAACTACATATTAGTGTTTGCAACTTTGCACCACACATATATTTTTGTTGATTTACTCCTTTGGTGCACTGTTTGGTTCTTAACATGTGTAGACTATTGTTGAGAACTTCATCATCATACCCTGCTTTGTATTTGATCAGGAAATGGAAAATTCTAAAGTTCTTGTAAATACAGGTGCGAAGTATCTGATGAAGATATTATTGAAAATGGAAATAAATGGATGAGTGAAGAGGTGATGGTGGCTTTCAATGAATACATTGGAAGAAATGATGAACTCAAGGTCTGTATTTTAATTGCAGGGAAGTATCCGTTTACAGCCATGCAAGACTCTAATAATGTTATTGTTGTTGTCTTTGTTTTAGAAACTTGATCACTGCTTCGAGAAACTTTGCCATCAATGCTTCAACGTAGAATTTTATTTCAAGATTTTCCACCACTTCAATTTCGACGTGAAGACGAAGCTTCCTGGTTCAGATGATTGGATATCGAGAACATACTTTGCTGAAGTGAAGGAGATGTTTGGGGAAAAGTTTTATTTCTGTTGCCCACTGGAATCACGTGAAAATGGTATTAACCCTTATCTCAACAAAGAATCTACGAATAACTATACAACTGTGTGATCAATCTTCTGAGTTCATTTTTTTTCCAGGTCAATGTTATGCTTGCCATAACCAAGGGGTGGATGATCTGAGGCATCCAGCTACAGGTGGATTTGAGATGGGTTTTCCAGATATTGTATTCCCTTATATGTAGGTGGTTGTTTGTAAGTTGCACGCACATGGCTTTTTGCAAGGTTGAAATCATTTGTAAGTTAAAAGATTAAAGTTGAATAAAATCTCTACCTTTTTATTGGATGTAGCAAGACATTTTCTCTTGAGCAGTTTGTGGGCAGCCTATTGAATGCTTGTACATATATCGACGTCTTTGTAGTGGTTGTTGATGGGGTGTGGAACATGTCTTTATTTATCTGCAAATCTACGAAGGGCCTGTTTTTTGGGCTGTGGCTGGCTGGCTATGCAGCCGTGGAGGAAAAGCTGCTGTGCAGACAAAGCTGCTGTTCTGAGTTTCACTGTTTGGCAACTTAGTTGGTTGTCTGGCTTTGGATGCAAAATTGTCTAAAATACTCTCAAAGTTTAAAATTTTAGTAAATGCTATTGTGCACTTATAAAATATACCATATATTTTTACAGATCCATGCCATACTATTTTAGCTACTATACTTCTAATGGAGGCGGTGTATTTATCAATGAAATATAACCAAGTTGGCGAATGTTTTGTTCACATAACAAATGAATTTACAATCAGCAACAATTCATGAGTACCTATTGTATTTACCTACTTCTGTAATTGAGTGGTACATCACGAGCAAGCAAATGAATTACAAGACACCACCACATTCCTCTCTTTACCCGAAGAACTAGACCAACAGCGCATCTCTGTAGAACAATGACGTGAGCAAGCAAATTTCAGAAACAAATCGGGACCCAAGCCCAGCGGAGGAGCACGGCAGGTCAGCTGGCCGGATGAACTCGAGCAACGCCACTTCGATCTTCCAATCGGGACCCGGCCAGGAATGGGGCCGAAGGCTGGTGGAGGGTCGGGCAGTACGGCGGCGATGCAATTTGCCTGTCCCTTCGATCTGGAACAGCGGTTGTCCGACGGGGAGGAGATCGCCGGCGGGAGGAGGTATGCCGGAGGGGAGGAGGTGTGGCGGGGAGAAGCACCGACGGCAGAGAGGAGGTCGGGAGCGGAGGAGCTCCGGCGATGCTACAATGGGTCGCCGTGGGGGTGGGGATGCGGTTTCTTTTTTTTAGGCCCGGATAGATTTTTGAGAGATATTTTCGTAAGCCGACGAGTGGCAGTATGCTCGTAATTTCTTTAAAGGATTTGTCCAAACACAGATAACGTTCTGGATGCAAGAGAAAAAAGCTGCGGGAAGCACCTCTCCATGTGCTTTCCCTTGTTTGAGCTACATAAAAGCTCAAACAAACACCCTCGAAATGCGCTTGAAGGTAGCAACGTGAGTAGATATAGGGGAAAATAGGAGATTAGAGAGCCGAATGGGAAGAGTGAGGATCCTTGGACTGGCCCTGCAAATTCTGGAGATCGGTGGACTGGTCGCTGCCTTGTTCGGATGATGTGTCTGTGATGTAAAGATAAGACCTACATACATGGTCACAGACACAAAGATAAGACCTACAGACATGGTCTGATGGCCTGGTAACGCACCCGAATGCGCTCTGTCAGTAATATTCCGTGTCAACAGACACAATGAAAAATCTCGATGAACGCGTTGGATACATACTATAAGCACTAGAATTCGACTCCTGTAAGACCTCTGTAGCCTGAGTCAAATTACACCAGCAATTTTCTGGATTCGAGTCCGAGGACTCGAGTTTGAAGTAGATAACGTTGTTTTGCCCAAAGGTAGTTAACTAACCATGATCCGTCGGGTGAGTCAGGCACGTATATCAACTATCCCTATGAACTAAACACTATGACCCAAAATTTTGTTTGGATGAAGGCGCTCGAGGACTTCAGAGTCTCCAGTTGAATCTAGGATTTGACTAAACACTCGGAGGCTACTGACATGGGTATGTCCTATGGGTGCCTAATGTTAGTCTATCCAGTCCGGCCCAGCAGAAGCCCATGCAATTATCTGCTCCTGATGACGAAGCCAGAAAGGATTCGGGTGGCCCAGTCCCATGAAGGATGCGATTCCTTGAAGAACACTGCTAGCTTTAGATAGAAATTTAAAGGGAAAAACCCTAATCTGTAACCGACTCAACCTACCCGAGACCTGGCCTCCCCATATAAATGCTAGAAGGGTACAACTAGGAGGACAATCCATAATCCTAGCATACTCACCCGCCAGATCTCATCTGCGCACCCTATAACCCTCAGTTTCGCCATCAATCAAGAACAGACAAGAAGGAGTAAGGTTTCCCTCCGCGGGCCCGAACCTGGGTAAATCTCGTGTCCCGCATTATATTTTTTGTTAGCCGTCCCACGATCTCCAGCGTTCCCCTATTCTCAAAAACCAAAGCTCGTAACAATGGGCACCGACGGGTCGAACCCTCGTCACACGCTGACAGAGCGGGGCCACGGGCGGGATTTTTTTAACGATTCCTCCGCGTCCGACGTTCCTAGGGGGTTCCCAGCGCCCCGGGTTTGGCTTGGAAATGCTGGACGAAATTTGGGCCATATCCGGCGCTATTCGGCGTTCAGGGAACGCGGCTGGGAAAAATTCCGCCGTATGGATGAAAAAATGGGCCTGGGAACGCCCTCTTGAGAACACAGGTGGATATGCTCTAATAAGGTGCGATTTGGAGGGACTGAAGTAATTAGAGTTTAGTACCAGTATGTGTTACTACACACTTTGAGTAAGAGCTCCATCGGCGACCCCCAAAAAACTCCCAATAGGCCTATGGACTCAGTGGCGAAAATAGGTTTCTATCGGTGCGCCGAAACATCATCAGCATATTTTGAAACCTAATACAGTAGCCGACATGTCCACTCTGACCCTTCCTACAAGGGCAGTCTTGGGAGCACCGACAGTCCAAGCCATGTAGAATTTTGCCGTGGAGCCCTCTTGCCATCCAAACACACTTATTCCCCACCCCATTTGGCTCAGCCCATCTCGGCTCGCCTCCTACCCCCGAGCCGCATTGCCATCGCCGCTGATGCTACCGCCTCCATGTGCTTGCCTCCCACCCGCCTCCCTCCTAGGTTCTCCATAGCCTCGACGACTCCACTAGTGGGCCGCAATCTCGTGTTCTCTTGAATCACTTCCCCATACCCCCACCGGTTGGAGCTTCTTCACCGTGTACTTCCGCCGCCAACGATCCTTCTGTCACACGGACCGATGGCTATAGCGGCCCTTTGTCGCCACCATCGTAGGACTCTGGTATGTCCCCTCCTCGACAGAAGCGCGGTCATCATCGCTATTTGCTCGCCTTGACTCCTAGGTGTTCGGCGTTTTGCCTCAATGGACAACGATGATGAGATGATGATGGAGCTCTATATGAAAGAGGAGGATGATGTCGCTGCTCACCAAGAGAAATAGATGCTAATCTTGGGATCTCTTCTTCGTATCTGCCAGCATCTCCATGCCGCTCCTCGGCGCAGTGGTTTGCGGGTGGGAAAAGCCAAGAACAAGGAGCGACATCGTCTTGTACATGCACTATTTCTTGACACTAACTATCTTAAGGACGACGCAACTCATATGCCGAAATATTCCCGCCGCCGATTTAGGATGAACAAGGAGTTGTTCATGAAGATTGTGTTCAACGTCCGAGAGTACGATGACTATTTCATATGCAAGAAATACCGCACCAGACTGTGGGGATTCTCGTCGGTTTAGAAATACATGGCAACCCTATGTTGTTTTGCGTATGGTTCTCCACCAGATACCCAAGACGATTATCTCTGTATGGCTGAGAGAACATGCTCTGAGAGCGTCTATAGGTTTTGCTAGGAAGTCATGGAACTATTTGGTCTAGTTTATTTGAGAGAACCAAAGGCAGAAGATACAAATCGGATTCTGTCACAAAATACAGCTAGAGAATTTCTTATGATGCTTGGTAGAATCGATTGTATGCGGTTGGAAGAATTGTCCATTTGCTTGATAAGACCTGCACAAAGGACATACTAGAGAGTGCACTATCATACTTGAAGCGATGGCAGATCATGATCTCTGGATGGCATGGGGGGGAACTCACAATGATATCAACATGTTACAATGCTCTCCGGTGTTTGCTAGGATAGAGGAGGGTCAATCTACGGCCATCAACTATGCGATCCATGGTCGCGCATACAACAAAAGGTACTACCTAGCCGATGGTATCTACCCTTCTTGGTCTATATTTGTGAAGACAATTACCGATCTTGATAAGGAGAGGAAGGCTTTGTTTGCTAGAAGGCTTTTGGTGTGGTCCCGCAACATTTTGCTATTGTTCGGTACACTACTCTCAGATGGTCAGAGTCTCGGATGTGCGAGATTATGAACTGTTGTGTGATTATGCACAACATGACCATCGGGAGTGAGCGGGCAGAATCAGTGATTGATGACCAACAATAGGATCATCAAGGACCTCTAGCTCAAGTAGATGAGGTTCCGGAAGCTAAGTTTGCTGCATGTTGAGCTCCAAAGTGATCTAGTGGACCATTTATGGGGTTTCAAAGGAAATACCACCCGATCCATCGACATGTTTGGTTTCTACATTTGTCTTGTATGGATAATTCTATTTGTTTGTTTTGAATTGTTGTGTGAAACTGTTTTAGTTTAAAGGTATGTAATATGGTTTGACTAAATGAAACTATGCAATATATTGTATTTTGTCCAAATTCTGTATAGGGGCCGGTGGTTTTGCACACGTCGTTGTCGGACGGCTCTCCCACTATTTAGACAACAACTGCCGGCACTCCCCATACCGATGTGCCGTCTATGCTGTCGGCTACAATTTGGGGAGTGCCAATGGAGATGATGCAAGCTAGGAATGGCAACATTGTGAGTAACATGGAAGTAAATGCGATGACCCAGCATACCCTGCATGTTGTAGTATACTATAGTTGTGGTCATAACACTCACGGATTACCATTCCGTAAATATTACATCCTCAGAGTGGTATAACAGAAACAAAGCGGGTCCACAACATACATTGTTATTATTACAATCAGAATTTACATGACGAATTTGAGATCCTCCTAGGTCTATAGAGGTATCCCGATGACTTAGGGCTAAACTATAATAACTCAGAGAACATAATTAAGAAGCAACTAAGGTTTATACGAGATTTAATATAGATAGAGGATAGAGATCTATGCTACTGGACTAGATCACTATATATGCTACATCTACACTTCAGATATGTCGGTCTCCATTCCATAGATATTTTTGTAATTGTTCCCTTCGACGCTTCCGGATAATTCTGGTTCTTCGTAGCGGAATTCTTCTTGGTCTTCAATTGGATATAGTATTTCCTCTTCCTGTCTGTTAATGTCTTCAGAATCTAGCAAGGGTTAAGAAGACACGTTGAGTACAAGCGTACTTAGCAAGTTCACTAAAAAGGAGTGTTTGATGCACTATATCTATAGCCACAGACCATAGGTCGTAGGCAATGCAAGTTTTTGTAAACATTTCTTAAAAGGTTGCTTTTATTCTGAAAAGCTATGTCCGTCAGCCTTCACGGGTTTACCAGAACTTTCATGGAGTTCCTTTCCCACCGCGTTCGCAGCTCCTTCCCGGAATAGGGAGTAACAAGTTACAGTTCTTTTACTCTGCATAGGTGCGTTACTTTACCCATGAGAGATCTTAGCATTGTTGCACATCCGGGCGCGCATTCCCATTCACACTTCCTTGGTATGAGGCCCAGACTAAGATCCAAGCCAATCACTGTCCTTCTCCGCGACTCCGCATAAACCACAATTGTTGGGTGCCCAAACTCAAGGTAGACTTTTCCCCTTATAAAACGGCTATACCTTAACAACAACCATTAACACTAGAAATCTGTCTTTTGTAAGCCCAGATCCACGGTAGACTTCGCCCGTGTAAAACGGATATACCCACGATCTGCAACTTACAAATGCCTAGAACAGTGTCCAATGCATGCGAAAGGGAGCCGATCCAGCTGACTTCTCCGTCCCATTCCAAATCTCATGGTTAACGCGTAATATACGGCGCAAGAATCACTGGCGACATTGGTTGTCAAGTCCTAGATAATATGTTCCTTTACCACCGGAACTTTCATAGTAGATTATTACCTCATGGTAAATAACCTATAATCATATTATTATGAAAATAATGTTTTCTGTCCTTTTTTAAATGCAGGTGATGACAACACTAGATTTGTAAAATACTGTACAAAAAATAATCAAAGGACATGAGCAAGTGTGAACTTGCCTTGATATAGCGAAGTATTGTTGTCGAATGTCTCGACTTGACCCTGGACCTCGGGTTCTACAAAAGTACCATCATTGCCCGGTAAGGACAATGTTTAAAGAAGCAATTTGCTGTTATGCATAAGTAATGCTATGCATTTTGTAAAACCTTAAGTTACATGTGAGTTGGATTTAGATGATTTATTTAGGATGTGAGTTATCTTTAAGTTTACTTCATAAAGGAGTGTAGTTGTAAGGGTTTTTGGATAACATATAAGACATGAAAGTAAGGTGCAATTGTAATACAATTCTAAGATTGGGTGATATCATGTAATCATTACAAGGTTTATGTTTTATTTTTGTTATGGCTTAAAAGAAATGGTATAGTGTTTCTTTTGGAAGTGGCAAAAAGAATAACATTTGAAGAAAATATTATTTATGTTAAGTTAATCAACTCTGAAGATTAATAAGATTAAAGTTATGGTTTAGGATAAGGTTTAAATGATTTTGAGTCATCACATACCTAGCTTATGATATGTCAGACCAAAGTTAACTATAAAGATATAATTGTACTTGGGATATAATATTTATGGCATTAACAATAATTAGGGTTTTACTTAAGCATGATGAAACTTAGTCTTAAAGAATTAAAGGTAGTATATTTAATATTCGTAGATTATACTATAAGATTTTTCTATATAAAGAAAATAGGTGAATTTATTTTATAATATATTTAGTGAATACTAAGTTTGTTAATATGATTATATATGAATTGAGATCACTTATTTCCAATTTAAGTTAATGATCTGCAAGACTAACTTTGTAAATCTTGGACTTATAGTTGATTAAATATTTTAAAGGAATATTATAAAATTGATTGTTTAGATTTGGATAGTATCCTAAATTATAATTATAGGTTAGACTATTTCAGAGTTAAAAGATTGTGTTTTGAACATGATTATTTCTTACTTAGGAAATAATGTTAAATAATTAATAAAACAACTATCTCATTTTAATAATTGAAGATATATGATCTAAGAATTTTAAAATGTTTTTGGAATAATATTTTTAGTATTATTCTAGTAAGTATTCTTACTTAAAATCTTAAAATTGAATTTTATTTATCTTTAGGTATTATCTTGATTTTTTTTATATAAAATTTCTCAATTATTGAATGTCTTTAAATATTTGTTTTAAGTTTTATTTGTAAAATTTTAAGCTAGTATTTTTATTAGATAAGAGATTTATTTTTAAGTATGAAAGTGATTTTTATTTTTTTTAGGAATTTTTCTGAATTTATTAAATTTCGTTTAGTTATTTAAGGGTGTTAATGTTTATCTGCATTTTATTAAACTTAAATATATATGATTATATTTTTCTTAGGTAGATATGGTTTTAATAAACATTTCAATATATTAAATATATTTTTAGGATTTTTCTACATTTTTTTCTAGAGATAAAATAGTGTATAGAGTATCTTGGTTATTTTTTTAGCTTATATTATTTTTATCATTACTTTTATTAGAAGTTGTTTGGTTGGTAATTAGAATGGCCTGGCCCGGCCTAACCAGGTCTGGCTCGGGGTCAACACGACCCCGGCCCCTTCACCCTTCTCGCTCATAGCCCCTTCCTGGGACAAACCCGATCCTCCCCTCTGTGACGCCCACTCCGCCTCTCGCCAAATCCCGGCGAACACCGGTCTCTGCGGCCACCGCCGCCAGCCACCCTAGCTCTGCCCATCCCAGACCTACTCATCCCTCCAATTCGATTTGTGTATGACGCCCTATTGATCTCGCCCCCTTCAATTATCTGGTTCTAGGGTTCTTGCTGCCCATGGCTCTAGAGGTTTATTTGTCGTGGTGACCTGGTGATGCGGAGAGGGTCTGGTGGTGGTGTGTTCGTGGTCACTGGCCACAGTTGCTTGAGGTGACGAGCTGGTGGTGCTGATTGCCGCAGGTTGCAGCTCGGCGCGGGGCTAGCACATGGTGCTTGTGCTGCTGCTCGATTTAGGTTTATCTCTGCCTCCTCTTCAACGAGCAGTAGCTTGTCAAAGGTAGGTGATCCTTTACTCACCCCTTCCTCTCAGTTTTACTCCTGCCACTTTATCTATGTCCAACCCTAGCTAGGGTTCCTATCTCTGTTTCCTAAGCACATTACAGTAGGTTTGATCCTAAAATTCTACTTATCTGAATTGAGCTAGTGGATGGCATAGGGCTGTGATTACCTTATGATGATGACAGTAGCTAATTATGTAGCTAAAAGCAGAAGTAGAGCTAGTGCTTCTAAGTTGAACTGTCACCTAATTTCAGCGGAGAAAGTATTGGAACCATTGTTATCACCCTTGGTAGTAGTTATATAAGATAAGCTACTCCCGTATAAAGGGATGTCTCTGTTTGGATGAAGTTCTCATCCAGAAATGTGTGGTTTTGTTACGGTATTTTCTTTGATCAAGGTATATCCTTATTAGGCATATCATAGTGATGGATCCAATGGTTGATGCTTTAATTAAAGATAATGTCCTTGAATATATTGATCTTATTAAACTGATGGAATAGTCTGATACTGAAATGCATGATTCCTAGAAGAAAGATCTAGGAAAATGATTTGCTGAAATTTATTTATTTAACAGAATGTTAGTTCATGTACTTGCCAATGATGCCAAGTCTGAGGCTTTACTTGTGTGGCACATGATCATATATAATGGTTGCCTTGCAACCTAGTTGGCTAATGCCCAACTACCATTAATAAGACAGTGATCATATGATTCCTAGTTTTTTTAGCTAGAAAAAGGATTATGTGGTGTTATTCTCATGTTCTATGTAGATTCACTAATGAGATAGCACTGTGATGCCTCCCTTAGGATGGAACACAGTGATCTCCATTACTGTATAAGCTAAGCTTGCCAAATAGAGTATAGAAGAAAATTTCATTCAGTTTGGATGATCTTGATGCAGATTCCTAATATGTGATCTTGGTCAATGATGCATAAGGCTGAGACCAATTCTTTCTGATATAAGAACACATACTAAGATTTAGAAAGCCTTGTATGTCTCTATGTTGATTTTGCAAAGCAACACTTTGCAATTATGAGAGTACCACTCAACCTAATCCTCCTAGATATATTCTAGTTGAAGGGTAGGTGGAATTTGTTGATTTGTAGAGTTCCCCTAGTATTTACAGATCTATGTGTGGAATACAAGAATGGTTTCTACAGGATCCAGTGGTTGGTTCTGATGATTTTTACCTGATGTTGGTGAGTGGCTTATGGCCTGTTGTAGATCTTCTACTTGCCTTTGATCAGCTGCTGGAACTCCTCCTTGAGCACCTAGATGGCTTTCCCAAGCAACCAGGGTGCTTGTGATGTAGATGATTCTGTTATGTTGACAGATCTAATGCTTGTCCTGCTCCTCCTTGCACTCCCTGGCCTTCTCCCTCTTGATCCAGTCACTGATCTCTTCTTGGATTGGTCCTGATCCTCCTCCTTCTTGCTTGTGATTACGTACAACTAGTTCCTCTTGTGGAGTGGTTTACCCAGATCCTACTGCAGTAATCTAATGATGTGAAGTTTGTTGTGCTAGCTATTCTAAATTTCAGTGATCTTGTGTTCTTGTTGTTCTAGTGATGTGGAGGAAATGGAAATGCTAGTAGCTGTGATACAGCTGTGCTTATTCATATGTACTTCATGTGTTGTCTGTGGTGTTGACAACACCGCAGCTGCATGTGGTGTGTGTGCTGCCTGCTTGCTTGCATATGGGTCCCTCTCAGGTCCAAGTTTCAATGCCAGGATTGTGGATGAGCTCAAATAGGAACTGGAGATATTTTCCTAAAACTTGAATGTTTGCCTTTTACTATACAGTGGTGAAACTTGCCCCTATTTGCCGATGACGTTGTACTGAGGCCAGATTTGAAATAAGAACAGATACTATTTTATTTGGTGAAACTTGCCCCTCTTTCTAAATAAGCTCAATCATGAAATGAACAATGCACCCCACTGTTAGACTGAGAGCAAAATTATTAATACTAACTCCTTTTTGTTTTTATCTTATATTTCTTTGTTTTGCAGGAATCAAAAGAATATCCAAGATCATAAAAGTAGATAGAGATTCTAGCTTAGGTTTAAATCTTCTGTAATATTCTTATTTAATTGTAATAACAATGTAATTCTTATATATTTTAGTGAAGCTTTTCTTTTTTCTTTATTTGCAACTATTCATCTATGTAATGACTTCTAATTACTTGTATTGATTAAATATTTGTATGATTAAATAAAGATTTCTTCTTATTTGTTTTCTGTATTTTACCTTATTCTTATTCTTTTATTGTAAAAGAATAATATAATACTTCATGTATTCTTTTTTTATAAATAATTCTGTAATTTCCTTGTTGTAATCTTTTCTTTTTATTCCTTTGTTATAAAAGGATAATGTGATATACATATATTCTTTTAATAAAGAACTTTTCTATTTGTTTCATTAATGTAATTCATTTTCCATTTTCTTTATTCATTTTATTATTATTTTTTTATACTATTTTCTTTATTCTTTTATTACGAAAGAACAATGCAATGTTGGTCTTAAAGAATCTTTATACTTTTGTTGATAGCACTTGTATCTGTCTTATTGTGAATAATTATTTATAATTCAAATTCCTCCCCTCATAATTCAACAAAACAATAGGTCATGTCAAAATTCATCACACCCCCCCTTGGATGACACTAAACCAATTTCATCAGAGTGAGAATTCTATCACTCTAGCTTTTTAATTTGGCGAAAAATTTACCCGGATTTTCAGATGCATGCATACAGATGCACAAAATCCTAAATCTACCCTTCGTTTAGTCCTAAATGCTGGGATGTTACAGTAAATTATTTGGTCATCTCTTCAACATGCATGTGCCCTTGGAATAAATTATTTGGTCACCTCTTCATGTGCCCTTGAGATCTATCCAAATGGATAAGGGCTAGGATAAGAACACTACATGATTAAGTCATGATGTAATCTTTCTTTTCTTATTTTATTTTATTTCCTTGACCTTGAAACTCTACATAAGTGCAAGGTGTGAAGAATGCAATGAGAGCAACACAACTGTGGATGTGAGCTTTGGATTAGTTGTATTTTTGGAAGAAAACTTTATTCCTTTTTGTAAATTCTCATCATGCCCCCTTTCTCCCAGGTCAGGTCACGTGACGGTTGCTTGTGTTTTGCTATTTGGATGGCTTGTAGCGTTGGGCAAGGGATCTCAAACAGTTGCTTGGTGTAACTTGAACCCACACATACCACACTAAGGGCTTGTTTGATTCATAGGATTCATAAAACATAGGAATAGGGAAACCATAGGATTGGAGTGGCATGCCCACTTGAATCCTATAGGATTAGGTACCTATAGGATTTTGGATCAAGTAGTGTTTGATTGCACATGAAAATCAAAGAAATTATACAAAGAGGTTGGAGTGGATGGAATTTTCCTCCAAAATAGAGTGCAAAGGAATCCTTTGAAGGATTTCCTAAGGATTGCAATCCTTTGAATCAAACATCAGTTATAGAAAAAATTTCTAAGGTTCTAAATCCTACAAAATTCTTACATAATTCCTTTGAATCAAACAAGCCCTAAAGTTTAAGAAGACCCATAAATAAAGTTCAGGAGATATTCATACACAAGTGTGTATCTCAAACCAATTCAGAACACCAAGACAAATCGAGAAAATTTCATTTATCTACCATAACCGAGGATAGGGTTTTTAAAAAACTACCACAATTTGAGACTTTTGCAGAAAACTACCAGTTCATCGCCTAACAATTGACAAACAACTACCACCTTTGTGTAACCCTTGTCTTAGCCTTAGTTGACAACGTTTCCGACAGGACAGGCCCACCTGGCAGCAATGACATGGCAGTGCGGGACGACTTTACGACACGATCGTGTGTGACCGTTAACGGCGTAGTAGCGGGTCCTACCCGTTGGTGAGGAACAGAGGGAACTTAACCCCACCAAGTCGTTGACCAGGAGGTCGGTGTGTCGTCGTCTCCCTCCTTCCACATCTGGCGAAGCTGCTGCGTTGGCCCTATCCTTATGCTGCTGCGTCGGAGAGCCATCCCGCACTGCCGCGTCATCGTTGCCAGGTGGGCTTGCCCCTTCGGAAACGTTGTTAACTAAACCTAAGTCAAGGGCTACACGAAAGTGATAGTTTTTTTTGCAACTATTAGGCGCTGAATTGGTAGTTTTTTTTGCATAAGTCCCGAATTGTAGTAGTTTTTGAAACCCTAGGCTCAATTGTGGTAGTTAAATGCAATATTCTCGGGCAAATCATTAGCTCCGTAGCTAAGGTCCGGCACACAAGACTTCTTAGTTTCACGCATTGGAGGTCAAGTCTCGCCCGACATACTTACGCCGGCATCACACAATCAAAGTAATCATCATCCTTAAGATAAACGAAGGGGGGTCCCATGGCAGCACGGCCACCCTCATATCCGAGCCCCAAAATAGGGTGATGTAGTGCATCCATTCCTTGATTGTTGCACGCGTAGCAGTGACCTAAAAAAGTATACAATTTAGGAGATCAAAAACGATAATTTTGCAGCAAACAAGCTTAACATGATTCATGGTTAATTAGAACGAAAGAGAAGGCAAAAAGGCATATACCATCATCATACGAACTTAGTTCGTAACATGAATAGTACTTTCTTCCATATAGCTCTTTCAGTTCAACGAAAAAAAGTTTTGATGACCACTGGTCGTCTGAAATATTTTTTGTCTTCACAGTAAAGTTGAAGTGATGAAATATATGTTGTAGCTCTCCACACTGTAGCACTGGTGTTGAATCTCCTCAAAGCAATACAACAGTCCTGAAACAACACCCTATAAATAGAAAAGCTTTCTCTAGATTGAAATGGACAAAACAGTACAAAATCGCTTACTTTGAAGTTTTTCTTTCCTTCTATGTACTTCTCAAAAGCCAACATGACTTCCTTGGCCATCCACTTCATACCATTCTCAATGATTTGTTCTGTAGATGCTTCGTCCCTACAACAAATAGGTTAAAATTTCTGCATGCTTCAACAATTATATGATAATAATATAGTAGAACATATTGTGCTAGTTTTGCTGTTACAGACGCAAGGGATTTCGAGACTTCAGGAGCTTCAATTTTCTCTCCTGCTACCCAATATGCTTCAGCATCTAGTTTATGCTGGGCTGGGTCGCTGTAGCCATGTCCATGGGCAATCAAAGCCTCCACAATGTCGATGAATAAATGTCCTTGTACCCTGAGTCAGACCAACACCCAAAGGATCACAAATTCCAAAGTAACAATCCACACACACATCACTGAGCCCAAGAGGTAGAGTATGGCAGAAGTTATGGTATACATACTAAAAAGTTGTAAAACAACATTGAGCTCCGTATATATATATATACATTGTTCACTGATGTACAACAATTCAAAATTTATATGACATGCATCATGAGTTTCTGATCACGTACCCACGCTTCACATAAATTGGTATGGCACCACAATTTAGTTTGTGAGACAAGTAAATAGTGATGGGAGTGGGTCAACAATAGGGTGCCCTCTACCCTCTTTAGTTTAATATGAAATAAATTAACTTTTGTGATGACATCATCGTTTTGAAAAGGTTAGTTCATTTTTTTGAACTAAAGAGGGTAAAGGGTATCCTAATGATGACCCACTTCCATCTATACAAGTAAATAAAAGAAACTATCAACACAAAATCAACCGGATTGTCCCCTTGTAATGTACTACTGTTTGGTTTGTTTACTTGCAGGCTGCATCAAGGATCTTGAATTGGGATAAGATGCATGGAAGGAACATGTCAAGCAGAGCTAGGAAAAAAAATCTTAGCTCCTATACAAGAACAAGGCAGTATTCTGAATCTAAAAGGGAAAATTTTCTGTTTAAACTGCAAAAAAGCAGGGAGGATCACAGGGGCTGACATACTTGATCTCTTCTATGGCACGACTTCACTTCTATGTGCTCAGCGGGATGGGTAGCGATACTATGTAGTAAAGGAGGAGAGGCGGGTGCAACGCAGCATAAAGAAACATCTAGTAAGGCTATTTGTATTAAGAGGGGTTAATAGCCTTAGCGCCCACCACATAAAATTTTATGCCCACAACATAAAGAAACATCTATGTTTAAAGCAAACAAAAAAGAACAAATATATTTCCTCCAAATATTTTGTCACATATTCTATGCTTATGCAGTCTCCCACAAACATGGCGTCTGGCTATCTTCAATACAGTAGTTATCTCATTGTGAATCTAGGTCAACAGCACGCTACACCACACTAATGACATGTTGCCCTGCTGCCTTTTTTCATTATTTGATCCATGTATATACAAGTAAAATTAAGTGCTCTGATACTTCTAGCTACATTAATGCATTACAAACTACAACCTAATAAATAAAACACGAGATGAACAGAAGTAAAATAATTAATCATACATACCAAGGAACTGATTTGCTTTTGTGCTTCTCCTCAGCAATTTCAGAGCCAGTCTTACTATTTGTAGTGTCATAAGCACATTCTGTCGACCTAGAGCAATAAAAGCTACCACTTATTTGGTATAAATAATCCTCTTCAACTAATTTTCGAAGTTCACAATTAATATACATGTTTGAATGATATGCAGAACCGTATATATTTTATTGCTTTGAGGCTTCTAAGAAGTAATATAATAAGAAGAGAGATATACACTAATGACATGTTGCCCTGCTGCTTTTTTATTTTTTTCCATTATTCAATCCATGTATATACAAGTAAAATTAAGTGCTTTGAGACTACTGCCAACATTAATGAATTACAAACTACAACTTAAAAAATAAAACATGAGATGAACAAAAGAAAAATAATCATACGTACCAAGGAACTGATTTACTTTTGTGCTTCTCCTCAACAATTTCAGAGTCGGTCTCAATATTCGTACTGTCATAAGCACATTCCGTCAACCTAGAGAATTTCTTATGATGCTTGGTAGAATCCATTGCATGCGGTTGGAAGAATTGTCCATTTGCTTGACAAGGCCTGCACAAAGGCCATACTAGAGAATGCACCGTCTTATTTGAAGAAGTGGCGGATCATGATCTCTGGATGGCATGAAGGGAACTCACAATAATATCAACGTGTTACAATGCTCTCCGGTGTTTGCTAGGCTAGTGGAGGGTCAATCTACGACCATCAACTATGAGATCCATGGTAGCGCATACAACAAAATGTACTACCTAGCCGATGCTATCTACCCTTCATATATTTGTGAAGACAATTACCGATCTTGATAAGGAGAAGAAGGCTTTGTTTGCTAGCAGGCTTTTGGTGTGGTCCAGCAGCATTTTGCTATTGTTCGGTACTCTGCTCTTAGATGGTCAGAGTCTCGGATGTGGGAGATTATGAACTGTTGTGTGATTATGCACAACATGACCATCGGAGTGAGCAGGCAGAATCCGTGATTGATGACCATCCGTATGATCATCAAGGACATCTAGCTCAACTAGATGAGGTTCCGGCAACTAATTTTGCTGCATGTTGATCTCCAAAGTGATCTAGTGCAGCATTTATGGGGTTTCAAAGGAAATACCACCCGATCCATCGACATGTTTGGTTGCTATATTTGTCTTGTATGAATAATTCTATTTGTTTGTTTTGAATTGTTGTGTGAAACTGTTTTAGTTTAAAAGTATGTAATATGGTTTGATTTATTGAAACTATGCAATATATTGTATTTTGTCCAAATTCTGTATAGGGGCCGGTGGTTTTGCACACGTCGTTGTCGGACGTCTCTCCCACTATTTAGACAACAACTGCCGGCACTCCCCATACCGATGTGCCGACTATGCTGTCGGCTACAATTTGGGGAGTGCCGATGGAGTTGATGTAAGCTAGGAATGGCAACATTGTGAGTAACATGAAAGTAAATTATTTGGTCATCTCTTCGGCATGCATGTGCCCTTGGAATAAATTATTTGGTCACCTCTTCATGTGCCCTTGAGATCTATCCAAATGGATAAGGGCTAGGATAAGAACACTACATGATTAAGTCATGATCTAATCTTTCTTTTATTATTTTCTTTTATTTCCTTGACCTTGAAACTCTACATAAGTACAAGGTGTGAAGAATGCAATGAGAACGACATAACTGTGGATGCGAGCTTTGGATTAGTTGCATTTTTGGAAGCAAACTTTATTCCTTTTTCTAAATGCTCATAAAGCCCCCTTCCTCTCAGGTCAGGTCACATGAAGGTTGCTTGTGTTTTGCTATTTGGATGGCTTGTAGCGTTGGGAAAGGGATCCCAAACAGTTACTTGGTGCAACCCGAATCCACACATACCACACTAAAGTTTAAGAAGACCCATAAATAAAGTTTAGGAGATATTCATACACAAGTGTGTATCTCAAACCAGTTCAGAACACCAAGACAAATTGAGAACATTGCATTTATCTACCATAATTGAGGCTAGGGTTTTAAAAAACTACCACAATTCGGGAATTTTGCAGAAAACTACCAGTTCATCGCGTAACAATTGCCAAAAACTACCATCTTTGTGTAACCCTTGTCTTAGACTTAGTTGGCAATGTTTCCGATAGGATGGGCCCACCTGGCAGTGATGGCATGGCAGTGCAGGATGACTTTCCGACATGGTCGTGTGTGACCGTTAATGGCGTAGTGGCGGGTCCCACCCATCGGTGTGGAACAGAGGGAACTTAACCCCACGAGTCATTGACCAGTCGGTCGGTGTGTCTTCGTCTCCCTCATTCCACATTTGGCGAAGCTGCTGCATCGGCCACCTATCCTTATGCTGCTGCGTCGGAGAGCCATCCCGCACTACCGCGTCATCGCTGCTAGGTGGGCCTGCCCCATCGGAAACGTTGTTAATTGAACCTAAGTCAAGGGTTAGACGAAAGTGATAGTTATTTTTGCAACTGTTAGGCACTGAATTGGTAGTTTTCTGCAAAAGTCCCAAATTGTAGTAATTTTTAAAACCCTAGGCTCAGTTGTGGTAGTTAAATGCAGTATTCTTGATCAAATCATTAGCTCTGTAGCTAAGGTCCGGCACACAAGACTTCTTACTTTCACGCATTGGAGGTCAAATCTCCCCCGCCATACTTACGTAGGCATCACACAATCAAAGTAATCATCATCCTCAAGATAAACGAAGGGGGGTCCCATAGCAGGATGGCCACCCTCATATCTGAGGCCCAAAATAGGGTGTTGTAGTGCATCCATTCCTTGATTCTTGCACGCGTAGAAGTGACCTAAAAAAGTATATAATTTAGGAGATCAAAAACGATAATTTTGTAGCAAACAAGCTTAACACGGTTCATGGTTAATTAGAACGAAAGAGAAGGCAAAAAAGGTATATACCATCGTCATATGAACTTAGTTCGTAACATGAATAGTACTTTCTTCCATATAGCTCTTTCAGTTCAGCGAAAAAAAGTTTTGATGACCACTGGACGTCTGAAATCTTTTTTGTCTTCACAGTAAAGTTGAAGTGATGAAATATATGATTGTAGCTCTCCACACTGGAGCACTGGTGTTGAATCTCGTCAAAGCAATACAACACGTCCTAAAACAACACCCTATAAATAGAAAATCTTTCTCTAGATTGAAAAGGACAAAACAGTAGAAAATCGCTTACTTTGAAGTGCTTCTTTCCTTCTATGTACTTCTCAAAAGCCAACATGACTTCCTCGGCCATCCACTTCATACCATTCTCAATGATTTGTTCTGTAGATGCTTCGCCCCTACAACAAATAGGTTAAAATTCCCGCATGATTCAACAATTATATGATGATCATATAGTAGAACATATTGTGCTAGTTTTGCTGTTACAGACGCAAGGGACTCCGAGACTTTAGGAGCTTCAATTTTCTCTCCTGTTGCCCAATATGTTTCAGCATCCAGTTTATGTTGGGCTGGGTCGCTGTAGCCATGTTCATGGGCAATCAAAGCCTCCACGATGTCGATGAATAAATGTCCTTGTGCCCTGAATCAGAAAAACACCCAAAGGATCACAAATGCAAAGTAACAATCCACCCACACATCACTGAGCCCAAGAGGTAGAGTATGGCAGAAGTTATGGTATTCATACTGAAAAGTTGTAAAACAGCATTGAGCTCCATATATATACACATTTCACTGAGGTACAACAAGTCAAAATTTATATGACATGCATCATGAGTTTCCGATCACGTACCGCACGCTTCACATAAATTGTCATGGCACCACAATTTAGTTTGTGAGACAAGTAAATAGTGATGGGAGTGGGTCAACAATAGGGTGCCCTCTACCCTCTTTAGTTCAATATATAAAATGAATTAACTTTTGTGACGACATCATTGTTTTGAAAAGGTTAGTTAATTTTTTGAACTAATTAAAGAGGGTAAAGGGTACCCTAATGAGAACCCCCTTCCATCTATACAAGTAAATCAAAGAAACTATCAACACAAAATCAACCGGATTGTAATGTACTACTGTTTGGTTTGTTTACTTGCAGGATAGGATGCATTAAGGATCTTGAATTGGGACAAGATGCAGGGAAGGAACATGTCAAGCAGAGTTGGGAAAAAAATCTCAGCTCCTATACAAGAGCAAGGCAGTATTCTGAACCTAAAAGGGAAAGTTTTCTATTTAAACTGCAAAAAAGCAGGGAGGATCACAGGGGCTCACACACTTGGATCTCTTCTATGGCAATACTTCGCTTCTATGTGCTCAGCGGGATGGGTAGCGATACTGAGCGGTAAAGGAGGAGAGGCGGGTGCAATGCAGTATAAAGAAACATCTAGTATGGTTATTTGTATTAAGAAAGGTTAACAACCTTAGAATCAACCATATAAGATGTTATGTATCTATGTTTGAATCAAACAAAAAATAACAAATCTATTTCCTCCAAATATTTTGTCACCTATTCTACCTATGCAGTCTCCCGCAGCCATGACATATGTCTATCTTCAATACTTATCTAGTTGTGAACCTAGGTCAACACCACGCTAATGACATGTTGTCCTGCTGCTTTTTTTCCATTATTTAATCCATGTATATACAAGTAAAACTAAGTCCTTTGAGACTTCTGGAAACATTAATGCATTACAAACTACAACTTAAAAAATAAAACACGAGATGAATAGAAGCAAAATAATCATACGTACCAAGGAACTGTTTTACTTTTGTGCTTCTCCTCAACAATTTCAGATCCACTCTCACTATTCGTAGTGTCATAAGCACATACCGTCGACCTAGAGCAACAAAAGCTAGCACTTATTTGGTATAAATAATCCTCTTCAACTAATTTTCAAAGTTCACAATTAATATACATGTTTGAATGATATTCATAACATATGAAAGAATGCTACATATATATTTTATTGCTTTGATGCTTCTCAGTAGTACTAATAAGAAGCAAGATAAACACTGAGATCAATAAAAAGCAAAATCAACCAATCCATGATTCTATATAGCTGTGCAAAAAGAGGCTAATGTGGTACCTGTGAGTTGAATCAAGTGTAGGAGGTGACCGCGCGAGTTTCAGTGCTCTCACTTCACTGGCATACTCCTCAAAGCTTACCAATACAAGCAAACCAATATGTTTATTAGCCAACGACTACTACGATGGACGTATTGCAATAATAACCAGGGATTCTTGCTGAAGTTTTTTTTCAGGGAGCTAGCAGAGTCCATTGTAGTACCTAGGAGTTGAGTCATGTGTCGGAGGTGATTGATGCATCGTCGGTGCTTCCAACTCCCTGTTGCTCACCTCACTGTCATGCTTATCAACCCTGATGGAAACAAGCACGGTTATGCTCACTGGTGAATGATAATTTTGATTCATGTATTACAAATAAAATTTATTTCTTCGTGTGATAATGCTACATCTGCAAATTTAAAACTTGTAACTAGTGACAAAAGCAAGATAAACCTAGAGATCAACAGAAAGCAAACTAAATCAATAAATAGTATGCCATGGTTCTAATGAGCAACACGCATGCCAATGTAGTACCGTTGCAAAACATATGTGTGTATTAGCTAAAATATAATCAAATAGTTACAAGATAGGTTTATAAATCTAGGAAGTGCTGGAATTTTTGGAAGAAAATTCATTAAAATTTTCAATTGTTGGAAATAGATTCCTATTTGTCGGAAATATATATGCTTAAAAGAAAAGGGAAAAGAAACGCGTGTGTGCATGTGGTCTAGTGACTGCCATTTAAAGAGAAGAACTAACAGCCATCAAAGAAAAACAAAGGAGAAGAAGCAACATATAA
The DNA here is from genome assembly GCA_023614405.1 of Avena insularis. Lineage (NCBI taxonomy): Eukaryota > Viridiplantae > Streptophyta > Magnoliopsida > Poales > Poaceae > Avena > Avena insularis. The sequence continues at coordinate 30,311,530 of CM042691.1, forward strand.
TGGCCATACCTGTGACTTAAGTCAGGTGTAGGAGGTGATTGATCAAGTGACAATGCTTCAAACTCCCTCCTGGTCTCCGCTCTGACATGCTCCTCAATGCTGACCAGAACAAGCAAGGTAATATGCTCATTAGTCACTGATTATTATGATGGGAGGTACTGCAATAATAACCAGGGCATTCTATATAAGGACCGAAGGCTAGTGTGAATAACAAAAAACTAATACGTTGCAAACTGGTGATGGTAATAGGCATAATTTCAGCAACTGTTTCCTTCAACAAAAAAAAATGATTTCGGCAACTGTAATTGAAAGGGGAAAACCTTGTAGATCTCTTGGATCGCCTGGGGCGATCTGAGTAGAGAAAACTCTGGAGAAGACGAGCTCGTTCGGGTTCCAGTGACCTGCAAAGGGTTGAAGATCTGGAGTTAGGTTGTACTAACAGCATTGTCTTGTCTAAAAGTATTGGAGGATTATATTCACAGCCCTCGCGGAATCCCGGTGATGAAATGAAAAGACGAAAAGTATGAGATATCCTTGCAGGCTATACAACACGACGAGAAAGGGCTTTCTCATTCGAAGCATCAAAAGCTAGACATGAAGAATCGACTCCGAAGCGGATAGTTGGTAAGAAGAACAGTCCGAATTACTATTGTGGATGTCTTCAAAGAAAACGTATCAAAACTATAATTCCTATTTTTATTACAGATGGACCTCCTGGCTGAATACTATGGAACATATTTTTAGTTGTTTCAATAGAAGAAGCCCCTCGCGTTGTCCCTTCTTGGAGGCCGAGGGGGAACCCTAGATTGCCGCCGCCCAGCCCCCTCCCCCTTTCCCTTTATCCTCACCACTGCCAGAGGTTGCGGTTAGGCAAAACCTGGCTGGAACCGGTGGTGACGGGGCCTCCCTCGCCTCCTTGCCCTTGGTCGGAGCACAGCCGGACGTCACGGCGCGACGGTTGGCGGCCTCCTTCTCTAGGGAGGTCGAAGGCGGTTGGTGCAGTGGTGGCCTCCCTATCCTACGACTCGGCCCCTGGCTGCGGCGTGCGAGTTAGAGGTGAGTGAGGCGGTTGGCCGGTGAGAGGCGGGCTCCGATGCGGTCGAAGCCGACGATGGTGGCGTCCTAGGATGCCGTTACCTTGTTGAAGACGCTGTTGCTGTGAATCCCACCTCATGCCTAAGGTTTTGTGGGAAACCCTAGATCTGGGTTATTCCCAGGTCAGACGATGACGAAACTTTTAGCGTCGTTCACCATCTTGAAGGGCATCATTTTGGAGCTCGAGATGCATGGAGGGATCAGCTAGTGGGGCAGTGTTTCATCCACCGCGTTGACGGAGGCGGGTATCGGCGGCATGGCGCAGCGGTTCTCTGCGACAAGCATGATGAAAGCTTCGTGCAGGGTGCGGGGACGCTGTCTCACGTCGTGGTGGCGTTTGTCGGTAGGATATCGGCGAAATTTATGCGGATCCTAACCATGAAGATTGCTTGACGCTTCGACGAAGGTGATGAATTCTAAGGGGAGAGAGGTGTTGTTACCTTGGATTTGGGCCATGGCTGCTAGAAGAAGATGGTGTTTGGTCCTCCATGGCCGGCGCGTGGACGACGGCGGAGGTCCACGTCCACGTTCGATCCCAAGTCTCATTATTTACAAGTTTTTTAGCTGGGCTAGTCGAGTCCGACGTGCGTCTCCGTGTTGGACTGGACTCAGCTTTGGAATCAGTTGCTGCGTGGGTTCCCGTTTACAAGTCTCCTTACCCATGGATCGGCACCTAGCTAGCATTGAAATCGAATAAAACAGATCACGTACGTTGATCGATGATGGAGAGTACCCGCCGCCGCCACCGTCACCGTCATCCACGCGCCATGGACCAGCAGACACCATCTTCTTCCACCACCACCACCAGCAGCAGCAGCAGCCATGGTCCCGATCCAAGGTAGCGGCGACCCTTTGCGTTCATCATAATCTTACCCTCGCATATCTAGTGACCAAAACCAAAACCGCACATTTGCAAGGATGTCTGGCCATGGTCTGTTCCTTGACCCTGCTTCCTGTCTAGTGACAATGATTATCAGTCTCAGCTCTTCCTAGAAACGCTCAATTTGGGCATTAGACTAGTCACAATGGAAAGTATCATATAGTAGTATCATGCATATGATACTAGTATATGATATCATCTCCACAATGCATAGTATCATATAGTAGTATCATAGTCTTGGTGTATTTATTGTTTTGTAGAATCTCAATGTAAAAATGTGGACAAGATTTGTTTGGAATTAATTTTTCTAGTTTTATGTGTTATGATACCGTATCTACCTATGATACCAACACAATCTCTTTCATCATTAATTACTATGACACATAAGCATTTTGCATGCATATGGTGCATGATACCACCTATGATACCTCCATTGGGGATAGTCTTAGACAAGAGACAATTAATGCTCTTAGTAGTACAACCTAACTCCAGATCTTATTACAACCTTTGCAGGTCACCCGCACCCGTAGGAGCTAGGGTTCGCCACAGTTTTCTCTACTCAGATCACCCTAGGCGATCCAGGAGATCTACAAGGTCTTTTTTCCTTTTCCATTGCAGTTAGCGCTATTGTGCGGTTGTGCCTATTACCATCGCCAGTTCACAACATTTACTACTCCCTCCGACAATATTAGTTGACTTAGATTTATTTAAATATGGATATGGATGTATCTAACACTGAAATATTATGTATTTAGACAAATTCGATTCAACTAATATGGGTCGGAGGGAGTAGTTTTTTTTAAAATTATTCACACAAGCTTTCAGTCCTTCTCATTGACAAAATAGAATGCCCTGGTTATTGTTGCAGTACCCTCCGATCATAATAATCAGTGACTAAAGGCCAAATTACCATGCTTGTTTTTGTCAGGGATGAGGAGCATGCCGGAGAGGTGAGCAGCATGGAGTTGGAAGCATTGACACTGGATCAATCACCCCCTACACCTGACTCAACTCACAGGTATGTATGACCATTGTACATTGCTTCTTATCTTTTGTCTTCCTTTGACAGCTGTTGGTTCTTCTCTTTAAATGATGATGATGGGCGCTTGTTGTATATAACCCCCAAAAGTTCTGGCAAGTTTTAAATTTGCAGATGTGGCAGTATGAAACAACGAAATAAAATTTACATGTAATACATGAATTAGATAATTTCACACATTCAATACTTTGCTGTTCAACAAGCGCATGATATTTCCCGGTTTTGCTCCTCGCCCGTGCGGTGATATTTAATCCTGCGGCGCTGGAGGGAGAGCTGTAAATGTTTGATTAGATTTTTTTCTGCTCAATCTATACTACGATGGAGTAGTTTTATATGCAATGCTACTTTCTTTTAAAGAAGCTGGTAATTATTTCCCATAATTCCACCGACCAACAATGTTCTGATCAGGGTTGAGGAGAAGGTTGGCATGGCGAGTGGCAGTGAGGGTCCTACAACGGATCCACCTGAATTCAAGGCACTAGCGCTAAATGAGGCACCTCCTAAACCTGAATTGAGTCTTAGGTATGATATCATTGTTTACTTATTTGTAATGAGCGTTATGCATATCATTCAAATACGTTGGAATCATCAGCTTCATGAAAATTATTGAAGAAGATTATGGATATCGAATAAATGGTAGTCCCTCCGTTCCATAATTCTTGTCGTGCTTTGAACTAAAAACCATGACAAGAATTCTGGAATGGATTGAACTAAAACCACAACAAGAATTCTGAAACGCAGGGAGTATTTTTTACAATAAACACCAATTGTTCTCATATTTGTGGCTTTAGGTCCAAGGAATGTGACACTGCCAGCAGTGAGACTGAGTCAGAAGTTGTTGTGGAGGAGTCTGAAGATGAATCAGATTTTGATTTGTATGTATGATTTTTCTCCTGTTAATATGGTGGTGTATCTGTTGTTCATGATTTGTTACTAAAATGCATTAATATAGCAAGAAGCATCGAAGCTGTAAATTTTTACCTATATATACACATCAATCAAATATGCAAAAAAGAAAAGAAAAAAAGAAGCAGAACATCATGCCATTGAACTGTCAACATTCTAGTTTATTGACCAATTGCTATTACTCCCTCCTTGCCATAATATAGTGCATATAAGTTCTTAAAAAAGTCAAACGTCATCAACTTTGACCAAATTTATTGAGAAATTTATCTATATCTACAATACAAAATGTGTACCACATAAAAATATACATCATAATAGATCTAATAGTATCGATTTGGTATTTTAGGTGTTGCTACTTTTTTCTACACACTTGGTCAAATTTTACATTGTTTGACTTATGAGAAATCATATATGCACTATATTTTGGCAACGATATAAGCCCATCAAGCACAGAATATTGATCTAGCTCATAACGACAGCAGGAAATAAACCGAACATGTGTTACTCTCCATTTGAAGTAATTGTGCCTTGTTTTGATATAAGCCCATCAAGCGAAGAATACTGATCTAGCTCAATGCTATTTAACATATTTTCAGTCCGCATAGCATAACCCTTTGCTTTATATTGCCTTTAGGCTCTGATTTGTTGCCTGCTTTTAACCATATAGACATGCTTTCCTTTAGGGAGGAGGAGCGGCGTAAACTCGAAGAGTACAAAGAGAGAATGTTTGATAAGGATTTTGCTGCTCAGAGTACCACTTTAGCTGCCTCTTGTGATAAAAGCTCAGATGTTGAGCATGTCACTGGATATTCTAAAGGTAGGGGCTTATATCCCTATTTCGAGAAAAAAAAGTCACTGCGTATTCTGGAGATGCCGAATGGGCTAGAAGAGCATACATAACGCAGACCGAGTCTTTGCTTGCTCGTTTAGATGCTCGGCATGCTATGGTGGCATCTTCAAGAGATAAACCAAGGCAAAGTTTCCAATCATCTGCTCTCTGTTTCTTCTTATTGTGTTACAATCCTCTCCATTGGTTCACACTATCTGCATTTTTCTCTCTACGCATTACCATTTTGTGCAATCACGGTTAGGGTTTAGCGCCTTAGAATCTATGCTAAATTGGCCGGCACCGACCCGCGCGCCGCCGATCCAGCAGCCTCCGACAGTCGTCGAGGTCCTTGGCGGCGAGGAGGAGGGCCGTGATCTCCAAGTCGTCGTCCTGGAGCAGCTCGTCGAGGTCGGAATCATCCGAAGACGACCAGTCGGAGAGATCGACCTCCGTGTCGGAGTTCATCTCTGATTCCGACGGCTCGGCAGCGGATTCCGGTGGAGGAACGGTGGGTGGTGGCGCAGGGAAGTCAGGGCCGCCGGGGCGTGCGGGGGAGCTTGCCAATTTTGGCCTCGGGCGGTGACGGCGGCGGCGGAGAATCTGGTGGCGGCGGCAGCTGCGTGGAATGGGGAAGGGAAGGAGGCGGGTGGGAACTGAAATTTCCTCCCGCACGCGAGTGAGGGTTGCCCTACGGATCGGGCCGCGAACCCCCAATAGTAGAGGTCGAGAGGCGTTTTTCGGCGGAACCCTTAAACAATTTTTTACGGGCCGCGCTGTTTAGGGGTCCTGATATGCGCCGTTTTTCGCTCGCAACCCATAAATTGGCAGTGATGCTCTTAGAACTACATATTAGTGTTTGCAACTTTGCACCCACATACATTTTTGTTGATTTACTCCTCTGGTGCACTGTTTGGTTCTTAACATGTGTAGACTATTGTTGAAAACTTCATCATCATACCCTGCTCTGTATTTGATCAGGAAATGGAAAATTCTAAAGTGCTTGTAAATACAGGTGCGAAGTATCTGATGAAGATATTATTGAAAATAGAAATAAATGGATGAGTGAAGAGGTGATGGTGGCTTTCAATGAATACATTGGAAGAAATGATGAACTCAAGGTCTGTATTTTAATTGCAGGGAAGTATCCGTTTACAGCCATGCAAGACACTAATAATGTTGTTGTTGTTGTTGTTGTTGTTGTTGTTGTTATTATTGTTGTTGTTGTCGTCTTTGATTTAGAAACTTGATCACTGCTTCGAGAAACTTTGCCATCAATGCTTCAACGTAGAATTTTATTTCAAGATTTTCCACCACTTCAATTTCGACGTGAAGACGAAGCTTCCTGGTTCAGATGATTGGATATCGAGAACATACTTTGCTGAAGTGAAGGAGATGTTTGGGGAAAAGTTTTATTTCTGTTGCCCACTGGAATCACGTGAAAATGGTATTAACCCTTATCTCAACGAACAATCTACGAATAACTATACAACTATGTGATCAATCCTCTGAGTTCAATTTTTTTTCCAGGTCAATGTTATGCTTGCCATAACCAAGGGGTGGATGATCTGAGGCATCCAGCTACAGGTGGATTTGAGAGGGGTCTGCCAGATACTGTATTCCCTTATATGTAGGTGGTTATTTGTAAGTTGCAAGGTTGAAATCATTTGTAAGTTAAAAGATTAAAGTCGAATAAAATCTCTACCTTTTTATTGGATGTAGCAAGACTTTTTCTCTCGAGCAGTTTGTGGGCAGCCTATTGAATGCTTGTACATATATCGACGTCTTTGTAGTAGCACATGTCTTTATTTATCTGCAAATTTAGGAAATGCGCTTGAAGGTCACTGCAAATTCTGGAGATCGCTGGACTGGTCGCTGCCTTGTTCGTAGCAGCGAGGGAAGACTGAGGATCCTTGCTGGTTACTTCCTCCGTTTGGAAATATAAGATGTTTTAGTTTGTGAATAAGATGTATCTAGACATCTTTTAGTGTCTAGATTCATTTGAACCTATACACTAAAACATGTCTAGATACATCTCCTTCACAAACCTAAAACATCTTATATTTCTAAACGGAGGGAATACTTGATACAGTGAAGGAAAAAGAAATCAAGAATAGACCCTTCAGGAGGGGAATGGACTGAATCCACCGCATCACGCAACTTAGATCGAATGACTATCACTAATTTGGGTGACATGGAAGCATGTAGTATCAACGAATAGCTAGTTGCTCTTTTTTTTTGAGTCAGACTCGATCTTTATTAGACAACAGGGTTTACAAGAGACTCGCGCTTAACTTCCTGAAGTCTTCTTGAAAAACAACTTCAGGTCCCGAGCCTGTTTAAAAAGAAAACGCATCTAAAAAAACATCAGGTCCCAAGCCGAGCTACGTGACAGTGCGGCACTCCGTCCTCGCAAAATTTGCAAGAACATAACTAACCCTAATTAATTTGTCCTCGACCCACCTTTACAAAAGAGCAACGATTACCCAGATGAACTAGACCCTTAATATCTAAAACATGATTTGTAAATGAAAAACGATCTGGCCCAATAGAATGTAACATCGACACGAGTTGGCTGCAGTCTGTCTCCACGATAATTGGCAGCTGGGAGCGGGCCAAAGCCAGGTCGACACCCTCAAAGCAGGCTTGTAATTCGGCTTCCAGTGGTTCCGCACACTGCGGATAAAAATAGCTAATTTCTATTAGTGGGGTTTATCTATATAAAGACTAAAGAGTAGTGTTGATGTGGGAATGTAAAGATAAATCTAAGGACATCTTTTTTGAGCAAAGGAAAAGATTACCAGCTCATCTTGTAGCCGCCACTTGACATATAATGTGTTTTGTTGCACTAAGTAGTCATGGATATTTGTAGGAAGAACCATCTTATCTTGTGGCATAGAATGTAAATGCAGGAGACACAAATGAGCATTGTTTCTGTTCATATAGTTGCTCGGAACGGTAGCTTAGCTTGTGGGCCAACTAAGTATCATCTCCTTAGATATACCTCGCAACTTTTGTTACTGACAAATATTATAGGAAGTGTCTAGATCTCAGGCGCCTGCGAACTTTTTATGTCTAAGTCGCTGATGTCATCCTAATATTTGTGCTAATTCTCAGTTGCAACCTAGTTGCAACTCATTAAATTCTCAGTTACACCCGTGTTGCAATTCATGTGTAACTTTTATTGTGCACGAATCACGAGGTAAATTGAGTAAAAGAGACGACTGAGACTTAAAAAGTTCTTAGGCGCCTGAGAACTGTTAGGAATAGATAACTTGTATTTCTCCGGGGGCCAAAGGCCACAATATATAATACAGGTACAGGTACAAATATGCAGGAAGCCCCCTAACATATGAGGAAACTATAATATACAAATATATACATCTAACACCCCCCCTCAAACTCATGGTGGATCCACAACACTGAGTTTGGAGAGTAAGAAATCATGCTGCGCTCTGGTATGTGCCTTCGTAAATAAATCCGCCAACTGTAAATCTAAAGGCACATACTGAAGCGCAACAACCTGAGCCTGCACCTGAGCACGTGTATAGAAAGCATCAACACTAATATGTTTGGTAAGCTCATGCTTGACCGGATTACATGCAACACTAATAGCACCTGTACTGTCAGACAAAACCAGAGTGAGTGTGGTAATAGAGATCCCAAAATCCGCAAGTAACCACCGTAACCAGGTCACCTCAGCAGTCAACCAGACCATAGCACGCAACTCAGTCTCAACACTCGAACGGGAAACCACTGTCTGTTTCTTCGTCTTCCAAGCAATGAGCGAACCACCAAAAAACACACAGTAAGCAGAAAGTGAACGGCGATCCGTATAGCACTGGAGCTGGAGGGAGCTGGAACGAGGAAAGAAAAGGCGACGAGTGATCGTACTACGAAGATAACGAAGAACACGAAGAAGATGACTATAGTGAACAGTGGTAGGAGTAGAAACAAACTGACTCAGAATATGAACAGGATAAGAGATGTCAGGACGAGCGACAACAAGATAAACAAGACTTTCAACAAGATGACGATAACGCGTCGAATCAGGAAGAGGATCACCATCAGTAGGTTGAAGCTTAACATTAAGCTCCATAGGGGTCTCAACAGTGCGCTCATCCCCAAGAGCAGCACGAGCAAGAAGATCCTGAATATACTTTTCCTAGGAGATGTAAAAGCTATCAGAAGTGGAGGAAACCTCAATCCCAAGAAAGTATCGAAGAGGACCAAGATCAGTCATAAGAAACTGATCACGAAGACGAGCCTTAACAAAGGCGATATACTCATAATCATCACCAGTAATGATCATATCATCAACATAGAGAAGAAGAAGAGTGCGTCCACGAGGAGAAGTGTGAAAAAACAGCGCTGGATCATGAGCACTAGGGGAGAAACCAGCAACAATCACTATAGACGCAAAGCGCTCAAACTAGGCACGAGAGGCCTGTTTGATGCCATAAAGAGAACGTCGAAGACGACAAACCATCCCCTCGGGAACAGAATACCCAGGAGGAGGCTGCATATAACCTCCTCACTCAACTCGTCATTGAGAAAGGCGTTCTGAACATCAAGCTGGGACACAGACCAGTGATGAACAGAAGCAACAATAAGAAGAGTACGCACAGTGGTCATATGATCCATATGAGCAAAGGTCTCATCATAGTCACGACCATGCTCCTGCTAAAAACCACGAGCCACAAGACGCGCTTTATAGCGCTCAAGAGATCCATCAGAGCGGGTCTTAATCTTATAGACCCACTTACACGTGATAGGACGAACACCGGGAGGGGGAGAAACAAGATCCCAGGTGCCAGTGCTCTCAAGCGCAGCAATCTCCTCAGCCATGGCCAGCTGCCATTCAGGATGATGCTCAGCATCCCGATAAGAAGTCGTCTCGGAGGCAACCGAAAGACCATACTGACTAGGAGAGTAACGGTTGGGGGCACGACGCTGACGAACAGGACGAGTAGAGGGAAGCTCATCAGAGGAAGACGACTCAGGAGACGACGATGAAGAAGAGGGAATAGCAGAGGAAGACTCCGGAGAACAAGGAGAACTAGATGGAGCAGAGGAGGACAGTGTCGAAGAAGAGACATCAGGGGAAGAAGATCCTGAAGAAGACACAATAGGAGTAGAAGGAGGTGTGTCAGGAAAGAGTAGAAAAGAGATATCTTCCACCGGGTAGGTACCAGCGGTGGGACGAGGATAGAAAGGACGCGTCTCATCAAAAGTAACATCACGAGAGATACGCATCCGACGACCAACGGGATCCCAACAGCGATAGCCCTTATGCTCATCACTGTATTCAAAGAAGACACACTCAACGACTGAGCGATCAGTTTGGTGCGTTCGCGAGGAGCAAGTAGAACATTGCAAACACAACCAAACAAGCGAAGCATGGAATAGTCTGGAGACTGTCCAGATAGGCACGCAAGAGGGATACCACCCTGCAGAGCGGCAGAAGGATGAATAGTGATGAGGTAAGCCGATGTAGCGACAGCCTCAGCCCAGAAATGCGGCGGAAGAGAAGAAGCAATCATCATGGCACGAGTGGTCTCAAGAAGATGGCGATGCTTACGCTCAGCAACGCCATTCTGGGCATGTGCGCCAGGACAGGAGAACTGAGCAATGGTGCCCTGCTCAGCAAGAACACCTCGCAACATCTAGGAGATATACTCACCAGCAGAATCAGCACGAAACACACGAATGGGTGTAGAATATTAAGTACGGACCATGGCCGCAAAACACTAATATATGGAGAGCACTTCACTGCGAGAGCGCATAAAATACAACCAAGTGTACCGAGAAAAATCATCAATAAATAAAATATAGTAGCGATGGCCCCCTTTCAAAGCGAAAGGAGCCGGACCCCAAACATCAGAATAAACTAAATCAAAAGGTCGCTGAGATACAAACGCGCTAGTAGGATAGGAAAGCTAAATCTGTTTACCCAACCTATAACCCTGACAATGTAAAGACTCATCTCCTGAGACAGACCCCAGAAGACCATGATGAACTAATGACGACAGGCGAGAGTCACAAAGGTGACCAAGACGATGATGCCACTGCTGAAAGGAGCTGGTAGCAGAGGCGACGACTGGAGAAGAACTGGCAGATGAAGTAGTAGCGGAAGGAACACGAAGCCAGTCTAACTCCCAGAGTCCTGAAGAGTCACGACTGCGAGGGCCAGCTCCAACCAGGGCATGTGTGCGACAGTCCTGGACAATACAAGAATCAACATCAAGAATGACGCGACAACCAGAGTCAGTAAGCTGGCTAGCAGAGAACAGATTCATCTTAAGAAGAGGGACATGAGAAATATCAGGAACAGAAAAAGAGGAAGTAGAAAGGATGCCCAGACTAGAAACAGAAAGAGAGGTACCATCAGCCGTGAAAACACGGACATGAGAAGGGAGAGAACAAAGAGCGGACAGAAAAGAAGACTCAGAGGTCATATGAAAGGAAGCTCCAGAATCCAGATACCACAGGGACGTACCTGACTGTGTAGAAGGTGGTGATCACGCAGGGCCTGAAGAATCAGTCACAGAACCAGCGGTGCCTATCGAAGAAGAGCCTGTAGCAGCAAGAAGACCGTGAAGACTCCTGATAATATCCTGATCGGAGAGAGTAACTGCCGAAGATCCGGAAGGAGCCAACTGCCCATGAGCCTGGTGCTGCTGACGTAAACTGGGATCCCGTGTATAACAGGTGGCCAAAGTGTTGCCATCCTTGTTACAGTAAGAGCAGTGACGAAGAGAACCACGGCGACCACGACCACGCCTTTGCTAACTAACCACGGCTGGTGCTGACTCTGACCTTGACCTGGAGGAGTGGGTAGTATCGGCGGCGGCACATAGGCCGCTGCTGAGTCGAGGGAGCACACGGCATAGGAGGACCACGAGTAGCAAACACAGATAGAACCGCAAGAAGACCAGCACCACGGAGACGGATCTCCTCAGCCCGAAGCTCGGACAATACCTCAGAGAGCGGAACACGACCACGAGCATTAAGCTGAGCACGCCGGGGCTCAAACTCCTGGCGGAGCCGAGACAGAAACTCATAGATGCGGTGAAACTCCAAATCCGAGCGCACAATCTGGCAGCACGAGAATGTGCCACAAACAGCAGTACAGAGAGAATCAAGCTGACGCCAGATAGCAGCACTCTGAGTATAGAACTCATCAATAGTGAAATCATCCTGCTGAAGAGCATGCTCCTGGCGAACCACAGATAGGTAAAAAGCATTCCCAGACGGCTGATAGCACTGACGAAGATGTGCCCACTGAGCGGCAACAGTAGGGAGACTCATGTACTCAGCAGCATACTGGGGCAGAACACTGGAGGTGAGAACAGCAGCAGCACGAGCATCCTCATCGACCCACTGAGTGTAGGCAGTCAGAGCGTGACGATAGGCCTCGAGATCAGAAGAGTACTGCTTGAACTTCAGGTCATAAGCAGCAACAACACTATCATCAGCACTCTGAGCAGCATCCTTGGCCTCCTGAGAAGCATCGGCGCTGAGAACAATCGGTGTCGGCGGAAGAGGAGCCATAAGAGCACGGGGCACGGCGGACAAGAGACCTCGCCGGAGAGCACACCCCAAAGACGGAGACCACGCATGTGAACGCGCATAAAGGCAGCGAAATCAGGGTAATTTACGCCATCGAAGATCACCGGGCAGCGAGGAATCGCAACATAACCCGATGAAGAAGACATATCTCTCTCTTTTTTTTTGGATCTAGATCTAGATCTGGCTGCTGAAAGTCAACGCTCGCGAGCACCAATCTCCAGTCAATTCCTCCTAGAACAGGGCACCACCGGTGATCTGAGCACTGGGATAAGCTAGATCGGGGCGGCGCGAACCTATTCCGGGGAAATCGAGACCGGAAGAGAAGGCGGCTAAGACGGGCCCGCAGGCGGCCAGAAGGCTCGGGCGGGAGGCAGCGGGCGACACGTCCTGGCGTCAAGGCGGGCAGGAGGCGTCGGGGGAGGCCTGCGACTTGCAGGAGGCGGCGTGCCTGCGGCTTGCAGGTGCGGTCAGGTGCGTGCGTCGGCTTGCAGTAGATCACTGGTTGGAGAACGATCGGGATCCGGATCAGGAAGTAGATCACGCCTTGCAGGAAGCCCGAGAAAAAATTTGGAGACCGATCGAGAACTGGATCGGGATCTGAAAACCGACTACAGACAGGCAGACGGCCAGGAACTCAGCGGAGACAGGCGACGACCGACGGCGGCGCTGTCGGCAAGGCCAACGGCGACAGGGACGGTGGCGGCGACGAAGTTGTGAGGAGAAAAACTAGGCTAAACGTGGCTCTGATACCATGTTAGAAATAGACAACTTGTATTCCTGTGGGGGCCAAAGGCCACAATATATAATACAGATACAGATGCAAATATGCAGGAAGCCCCTAACGTATGGAGAAACTATAATATACAAATATATACATCTAACCAAAACTAGCAAATCCGAATATTATAACTCAATAATATGGTGTCACCTTAACATACCTCATGGGATGCTTATCCTACTTATAAAGATTTGAGTTGGTGGTCGTTTGTTCACTTCTTTCCTCGTCTCGACCTTGACAAGTGCGGCCATACAGACCTGCGAGCATAGCAGCGAGCTACTGTCTCTATCGTTTCAGATAAATTAAAGAATCGAAGTGAATTAATTTGACATGTAACTTATAAACTTAATAAGCATGCTATCAAGGGTACTTAGAAATTTCTACCTGAAGATTTGAAACATTGTTATTAGTTGCAAGATACAGATTAGAAATCTTTGACGTATAATGTTTGGACTGGAGGGAGTATATTTCTGTCACACCCTCGTCACCGATGATGACAGGCAATCACCAGGATGAGCTGGCGAGCTCTATGGGTCCAGTTTTAGTGAAGGAAAGCTCCTGCAACGACGCGTCGACCTGTGAGCTGGATGGTGTAAGTGGTACCACGTGTGTGTGTCTGTCGCACCTTGTGGTTATAAAGGGTAACAATCTATGCAAGATAAATTATGTTGAAAATAGATGAAACTCTGAATCCTCATCCTTCTTGCTATCTATCTCACCTAAACTTCTTTCTCTCACCCCAATTCGCTCCAAATTCTCTCTCTGTATCAGCTGGATCTTGTGATTGTTCCCTCCACAACCCCTAGGACATCACAATATGGTATCAAGAGCCACATCTCGTTTCGCTCCGTAATCTTGAGGTCGAACCCGTAAAATCCCACAGAGCAAGGTGTCATGTTGCTTCGGCGACACCGCGCAAAATCCTAAGGGGTTGGGGCCGATTCAAAGGAGAGTCGCGACCACTAGTAGAAAACGAGTCTTTCGTGTGGGCCATTAGTCCCGACTGTGGCTGGGCCGGGACTAATGGTCCAAATCCAACGGCTTGGAGCCTCCCACGCTGTACGACACCATTATTTTCGGGCCGATTGGGACCATTGGTCCCGGTTTGAGATACAAAACGGGACTAATGGGTCTGGGGCCTGCTGCACACTGCGGGCACCCCATTAGTCCTGGTTTGTATCTTAAACCGGGATAAATGGGCTGACCCTATATATATGGCATAGACGGTGACCGACGCTCTGGCGCTTACAGAGAAGGCATGCGTTTTTTTCGCCTTATGGCCGAGGCGAACAAGTGACATGATGGTGTTATGTGTTTTCCATATGTTGAATATCGGAATGAGCAGGCTCACACATCCTCAATAGTCATTCAGAGCCGCCTGCTCTGGTCCGATTTTATGTCCGACTATAATATTTGGATCAAGCATGGAAAAAGAGGGGTTATGATGGAAGACGACGATGAAGAAGAGATCGATGATAACAACTACCGATCTATGTTCCCTGAATATGTTGATACTGCAATGGAAGACAATGAAGAAGGAGGTGAAGAACGGGAACCAGATGATCCCGCTGATTATCTTGGTCGGGTCATTTCTGATGCAAAGCGAGACTACGACACATAAAAGTAGAAGTTGTAGTTCGAGCAGATGTTACAGGACCACAACAAATTATTGTATCCAACTTGTGAAGATGGCTAGAAGAATCTGGGTAGCACACTGGAATTGCTAAAGTGGACGATAGAGATCGGATTGACTGACTTAGGATTTGAAAAGTTGCTGGTACTAATGAAAAAGATGTTTCCAAGAAAGAACCAATTGCCCGTTAGTATGTACGAAGCAAAAAAGCTTGTCTGCCCTCTAGGATTAGACGTGCAGAAAATACATGCATGCCCTAATGACTATGGAAACGGGACTAAAGGCCCCCTTTAGTCCTGGTCCAACCACAAACCGGAACTAACACTCAAGACATTTATTAATATTTAAAAACCGGGACTACGAAATCGGTACTAAAGGCCCCTCCTTTAGTCATGCTCATATCTAGCCCTATAGTACACAGCTTCAGGGTCGTCTTCTTCATCATCGTTGTCGCTAGGCGCACGCGGTTGGATCCTTAGCCCAACCATAGCATACTCCGGGGGCACCTGCCGCTCCGGCCTCGGATTCACGACGCATAGGGGAGGGGGCTCCCGGATGACAACGCCGCTATGCCCACGGTCTTCACCACCGCCACCCTTCTTATGGCTCTGCGGCAGGTGCAGGCACCGCTGGCAAGGATGATCTCCCTGCACGATGTACCACGTCATGCCGACAATAGTCCGGTTTGTCCATCACATGCGGCGACCAGCTTCGTTGTGGTTCACTGGGGGAGGGACGTCACCCTCGTACCTGGAGAGTTCCCTTTCCCGCCGGTTAGCGAAGAAGACTTTCCAAGTGTCATAGTTGTCGGGATCCCAATGAGGATCCATCAGCTGCTCCGACGTAAGCTTGTGGTAGAAGTGGTTTGTGATGGCCAACTGGCGGGTGAAACCTTGAGGCACAGGAGGGACAGGAACCCCTCGGCAGCCAAAGATCCAGCCGACGGCAGCGGTAGCTTCGGGCATGGGTACTGAGGCATACATCGCCTCGGTCTTCTAGAGGGTCAGAATGGCCCAGTATGCTGTGTCCATTGTTGTGAGAGAGGAAGGTGTGGATGTGTGGATAGCCATGGCGCGGTCGGCCTAGATATCGAGGGAAAGTGCGGGAAAACATGGTGGGAAGCGGTGGGAAATAGCGGGAAATATCTTTCGTCCCGGTTAGTGGCTTCAACCGAAACTAAAAGCCTCGGTTAGAGGGACAGTGCGGGAAAACATGGCGGAAGCGGTGGGAAATGGCGAAAAATATCTTTAGTCCCGGTTAGTGGCTCCAACCGGGAGTAAACGCCCCGGTTAAAGGGAAAGACATGAAAACAAAGGGTTAATAGCTTGACAAGTTAGAATATTTATTTTATAAAATAGAAAATTAATGTGTATTACTTATTCAAATTCAAGCACTTTTATATTTAAAGTTTACCGTGATTCAAAAATATGCAAAATATAATAGTTAATGCATTTTTTAATTAAAAATGGAAAAAATGGTTAATAGTTTAACTAGTTAGAATAATTCTTTTATAAAACAAAAAATGGATTTGGATTACTTATTCAAATTCAAGTACTTTTCATGTTGAAAGTTTTTTCAAATTCATAAGTATTCCAAAACTGTATAATTCAAATGTTTTAAAATAATAAAAAACGACACAATTCACGTTAGGTTTGGCCCAGCGCGTGCAATTTTGGGCCTTTTATCCCGGCCCAGCTCACCAGCCGGGACTAAAGGGGGTGGACAGCGCGCGCTGATGCTCAAAAAGCCCCTCCCTTTAGTCCCATTGTGTTGCACCAGTCAGGACTAATGTCCCCCTTTAGTCCCGGTGTTGGAGATATGCCCTAGAGGCAATAATAAATGTAGTTATTATTATATCTTTGTCTTTATGATAAATGTTTATATTCATGCTATAATAGTATTAACTGGAAACATTAATATTTGTGTGATTTGTAAACTAAATTAGAGTCCCTAGTAAAGTCTATTTAATAATACTAGCTTGTTGGTTAATAGATGATCGTGGTTTCTCGATCATAAAAATTGAGATGTTATTAACAACGAGATCATATCATTAGGAGAATGGTATGATGGACATACTCCTATAGATAAGCGTAGCATAAAGATCAAGCCATTTTAATAGTTCAATTGCTATAAGCTTTCTGATACATAGTAACCTAATTCCTTCAACCATGAGATCATGCTAATCACCATCACCGGAAGGATGCTTTGATGACATCAAACACCACACCGTAACTTGGTTTCTATAAAGGTGGCATTGAGTGTTCGGAAAGTATGGGTTGAGGCACATAGATCAAGAGTGGGATTTGTCCATCCATATGACAGATAGATATACTCTGGGCCCTCTCGGTGGAATGTCATCCAATTAGCTTGCAAGCTCGTGACTGTCTCACAAGGGATCACATATCACGGGAACGAGAAAAGAGTACTTATCAGTAACGAGGTTGAACTACGTATGCAGAGATACCAACGATCAAAACCTCGGATAAGTAAACTATCGTGAGACAAAGGGAAATTGGTATCGTATGTAAGTGGTACATTCGATCGCAAAGTAATCGTAGAAATATGTGGGAGCCATATGAATTTCCAGATTCCTCTATTGGTTATTGATCGGAGAAGTGTCTCGGTCATGTCCGCATAAATCACGAACCGTAGGGAGACACACTTAAGGATTCGATGTTGTTGTGTAGTTATGGAATGATGAGTAAGAGACCAAATGTTGTTCGGAGTCTCGGATGGGATCCCGGATATCATGAGGAGATCCGGAATGGTCCGGGGAATAAGATTCATATAAGGAAAGTCCTGTTTCGGAGTTCGGAAATGATTCCGGTGTTTTCACCAGGAATGTTTTAGAAGGGTCTGGAAGGTCCGGCACTCCGGAGGGGAAGGGTACATGGATGTGTCATGACAATGTGGAATGGTTGCATCATGTACTAGGTCACTTGTCTGGGCAATATGAAGAGAGAAATCAAATCCAAGTTTGAAAGTCAAATGCCAATTTGAAAAGTCAAATCCGAAGTTTGCTTGGTGGAGGGAGAGTAGGAAACCTACCTAGGGTAGGAGTCCCACTCCCTCCTGAAGGGTTTCGCGGCATAGTAAATCAAAATTTTCTACAGATGCGAACAGAGGGAAGCCAAGATCTAATCTAGGAGATGCAAACAACGAGAGAGATTGGATTAGATCTTCATACCCTTGAAGATTCGACAATGAACGTTCGTCGGAACGTGGGTGATGTAGTCATACTCGCTTCTCCTCCTCGCGATCCGATCCGATCTAGCACCACAAGTGGCGATGCCTCCATGAGATGCACACGTGAAGCACCTCGACGTATCCTCCTTCCTTGGTCCAGCAAGTATGGTGGAGAGATGGGTTGGATCTACAACGCGATGGCGCGGTGCAATTGGTGGAGAATTTCTGCAGCAGGGCTTCGCCTACAAGCAGTCGGGATGGAGAGAGGAGGGCAGCAAGGCGGCTAGGCTTGGAGGGGAAGGTGTGGGGGGTGGTGCGCCCCCATCCCTCTATATATAGAGGGGTGGGCGCAGCCCTAACCCCTCCCCCAAGCCCTAGGCCGGCGGCCAAAGGAGGAGGAGTGGGGGGCAAGGAACCCCCCCTTCTAGAAGCTCTATCTAGGGTTTTACCCTAGCTGGCCGGTTGGGCCCTATGGGGCCTTGTGCCCCCTGGCCCAATGCGGCCAGGGCACTCCCTCATAGGCCCATGCCCCCTCCCGTAAGGTGGGGCCACGTTGGTCCCCTTCCGGAAGGTTCTAGAAGCTTCCGATACAATACCGATTAACCCGGAACAATTCCGAACTCCAATAACTGCACTGCCTTATATGAATCTTATTCTCCGGACCATTCCGGAACCTCTCGTGATGTCCCGGATCCCGTCGGAGACTCCGAACAAAAACTCATAAACCAATTATCCAATCTATCCTAGCGTCGAGACACGTTAAGTGTGTGACCCTACGAGTTCGAGAATATGCGGACATGATCTTCTATCAATAATCAACAGCGGGGTCTGGAAACCCATATTGACTCCCACACATTCATCGATGATCATATCGGATGAACCACGATGCCAGGATTCAATCAATCCCATATATATACCCTTCGTCTCGCGATATTTTACTTGCCCGAGATTCGATCGTCGGTACCGTCATACCTAGTTCAATCTCGTTCGTAGCAAGTACTTTACTCGTTCCGTAATCCGATATCACTTTGTGATTAACTCCTTAACCACATGCTTGCAAGCGTTGTTGATATCGATTACCGAGTGGGCCCGAAGTATATCTCTCCGACTTGGGAGGGACAAATTCCATCTCGATACATACAACCCAACAGGCACTTTCCGATCACCTGAGAGACACCTTTATGATCACCCTCTCATAGGATGACGTTTGATGACCTCAAAGCTTTCTTCCGATACCAGGGAGTTGTATTATCTCATGGTCTAAGGAATACAATATTTGACATAAGAAAAGCTTCGCAAAGATGAACACGATGACACGATCTAATTGCTTCGCTTAGTTTGGGTATGTCCATCACATCATTCTCCCAATGATATGATCTCATTATTAATCGACAACTCATGTCCATGGTTAGGAAACCTTAACCATCATTAATCAATGAGCTAGTCCATAGAGGCGTACTAGGGACATGGTGTTGTTTACAAACCACACAAGTATTAATGTTTCCGCTTAATACAATTCTAGCATGGAATATAAACTTTATCATGAACAAGAATTATAATAATAACATCTTTATTATTGCCTCTAGGGAATAATTCCAACAGTCTCCCACTTGCACTAGAGTCAATAATCTAGTTTACATTTGGCAACAATCTCACACCCATGGCAATCGAGGTGCTGATCATGTTTACGTGGAAGAGGTTTAGTCAACGGATCTGCGACATTCAGATCTGTATGTACTTTGCTAATCTTCAGATCTCCATCTGCTATATAATCTCGGATTATATGAAACTTGCGGTTGATATGCTTGGTCTTTGGATGATATCTTGGTTCCTTAGCGAGTGCTATGGCGCCAGTGTTGTCACACAATATCTCCAGTGGGTCCAATGCACTTGGAACCACGCCAAGCTCAGTGATGAAGTTTCTGATCCAAACTCCTTCACTTGACGCTTCTGCAGCAGCCATGTATTCCGCTTCTACTGTAGATCCCGCGATCACGCTTTGCTTGCAGCTTCTCCAGCTCACAGCTCCTCCATTCAAAATATAAACGTATCCTGTCTGAAATTTAGAATCATCCTTGTCGGTGTCAAAACTAGCGTCGACGTAACCCTTTATGACGAGCTGTTCATCATCTCCATAGACTAAGAACATTTCTTTAGTCCTATTTAGGTACTTTAGGATGTTCTTCACGGCTGTCCAGTGTTCCACTCCTAGATCACTTTGATATCGGCTCGTCAAACTAAGAGCATTGGACACATCCGGTCTAGTACACAGCATGGCATACATGATAGAACCTATGGCCAAGGCATAAGGCACTTTGCTCATAGCTTCCCTATCATTTACTGGTATGGACCGAGCCTTGCTCAATATCTTACCCGACAACATAGGCCTTTGAACCTTTCTTTGCCTTATCCATTCGAACCTTTTGAACTTTGTCTAGGTATGTACTCTGGCTTAAAGCTATTAGGCGTCTTTGTCTATCTCTATAGATTTTGATGCCCAATATATAAGCAGCTTCACCTAGGTCTTTCATTGAAAAACACTTGTTCAAATAACTCTTCACATCGTTAAGCATGTTAATGTAATTTCCAATAATCAATATGTCATCCACATATAGTACCAGAAATGTCACCGAGCTCCCACTCACTTTCTTGTAGATACAAGCTTCGTAGCTATTTGGAACAAATCCAAAGCTCTTGATCACTTGATCAAAACGAAGGTTCCAACTCCAAGATGCTTGCTTCAGTCCATAAATGGAACGCTGAAGTTTGCATACCTTATCAGTATCCTTAGGATCGACAAAACCTTCGGGTTGCATCATATACAACTCTTCATCAATGTTGCCATTGAGGAACGCAGTCTTGACATCCATCTGCCATATTTCATAATCATGAAACGCAGCAATTGCTAATAAAATCCGAATGGGCTTAAACATCTCTACGGGAGAGAAAGTCTCATCGTAGTCAACACCTTGAACTTGTCGAAAACCTTTCGCGACAAGCCGTGCTTTATAGACGGTAACATTACCATCCGCGTCCGTTTTCTTCTTGAAAATCCATTTGCACTCAACGTCCTTTCGGTCGCTAGGAGGGTCCATCAAAGTCCATACTTGGTTTTCGCTCATGGATCCCAATTCGGATTTCATGGCCTCTAGCCATTTCTCAGAGTCTGGGCTCATCATCGCTTCCTCATAGTTCGCAGGCTCACTGTCATCTACTAACAAGACAGTTAAGACAGGGTTGCCGTACCACTCAGGAGGGGCACACGACCTTGTCGACCTACGAAGTTCAGTAGCAGCATCATCCGAAGCTTCATGATCCTTATCATTAGCTTCCTCTATTATTGGTCCAGGCGGCACTGGAACAATTTCAGGTGCTGCGCTACTCTCCAATTCAAGAGAAGGTTCAATAACCTCGTCTAGCTCTACTTTCCTCCCACTCACTTCTTTCGAGAGAAACTCCTTCTCAAGAAAGGAACCGTTCTTTGCGACAAACACTTTGCCTTCGGTTCTGTGATAGAAGGTATACCCAATAGTTTCCTTAGGGTATCCTATGAAGACGCATTTCTCCACTTTGGGTTCGAGCTTGTCCGGCATCAACTTCTTGACGTAAGCTTCGCATCCCCAAACCTTAAGAAACGACAACTTAGGTTTAGCACCAAACCACAGTTCATATGGTGTCGTCTCAACGGATTTAGATGGTGCCCTATTTAAAGTGAATGCAGCGGTTTCTAATGCATAACCCCAAAATGATAACGGCAAATCAGTAAGAGACATCATCGATCGGACCATATCTAATAAAGTTCGATTCCGGCGTTCAGACACACCATTGCGTTGTGGTGTTCTGGGTGGCGTGAGTTGCGAAACAATTCTGCTTGCTTGAAGATGCGTGAGAAAATCATAACTCAAATATTCGCCCCCACGATCGGATCGTAGAAACTTAATCTTTCTATTACAATGGTTCTCCACTTCATTCTGAAATTCCTTGAACTTTTCAAATGTTTCATATTTATGTTTCATTAAATAGATATACCCATATCTACTTAAGTCATCGGTAAAAGTGAGAAAATAGCGATATCCACCGTCAAACACTCATCGGTCGCATACATCGGTATGTATGATTTCCAACAAGTCCGCTGTCCGCTCCATCATTAGGAGAATGGGTTTTGATCATCTTGCCCATGAGGCATGGTTCGCATGTGTCAAATGATTCAAAATCAAGAGACTCCAAAGTCCATCGAATGGAGTTTCTTCATGCGCTTTACACCAATATGACCTGAGCAGCGATGCCACAAATAAGTAGTATTATCACTATCTACTTTGCATCTCTTAGCCTCAATGTTATGGATGTGTGTTTCATCCCTTTCGAGATTTAGAAGAAATAAACCATTCACAATAGGTGCATGACCATAAAAGATGTTACTCATATAAATAGAACAACCATTATTCTCCGATTTAAATGAATAACCGTCTTGCAATAAACAAGATCCAGAAATAATGTTCATGCTCAACGCAGGCACATAATAAAATTTATTGAGGTTTAAAACTAATCCCGAAGGTAAAACTAAGGAGAGCGTGCCGACGACCATCACATCAACTCTTGATCCGTTGCCAACGCACATCGTCACCTCATCCCTCGCAAGCCGCCGTCTATTCCGTAGCTCCTGTTTAGAGTTACAAATATTAGCAACTGAACCAGTATCAAATACCCAGGCACTACAACGAGGGCTAGTAAGGAAAACATCAATAACATGTATATCAAATATACCTTTGATGGTGCCAGGCTTCTTGTCCGCTAAGTACTTCGGACAATTGCGCTTCCAGTGACCCTTGTCCTTGCAATAGAAGCACTCAGTGTCCGGCTTTGGACCAGACCTGAGCTTCTTCTCAGTAGGGGCAACGCGCTTGCCGGCGCCTTTCTTGAAGGGCTTCTTTGCACCCTTACCTTTCTTAAAGGAGGGCTTGTTGACCATCAACACATGATTATCCTTTTTGATGTCCACCTCCGCAGCCTTCAGCTTTGCGAAGAGCTCGGTGATCGTATCAGTAGAACCAATCTGATTGTGAGTCACTACAAAACTCTTGTAGCTGGGAGGGAGTGATTGCAGAACCCTGTCAATCTTGAGATCCTCTGGAATCTTGCAGTCCAGTTGCTCAAGGCGTTGAGTGTAGCCCGACATATTGATGGCGTGCTCACTAACAGAACTCCCTTCCTCCATCTTGCAGTTAAAGAATCTCTCAGAGATCTCATATCTCTCAGAATGGGCCTGAGTCTAAAACATGGTTTTTAGTTCCTCAAGAATCTCAAAGGGCCCGGGATAGCCTTCAAAACGATTTTGAAGGTCCGATTCCATAGCAAACAACATGGTGCTCTTAATCACACCATAATCATCTTTGCGGGACTGATAGACAGCTTTCTCATCAGCCAGCGCAGTTGCAGCAGGGGGGTTACCTAACGCTTTCTCAAGGACATAGTCCTTTTGATCGCCAGAGAGAATGATTCTCAGATTGCGGAACCAGCTGGTGAAGTTAGACCCATTGTTCTTAAGCTTTTCTTTCTCAGCAAAAACGTTGAAGTTGAAGTTGGACTTAGCCATGTGATCTACAATATTTGCAAGTACAAATTAGACTATGTTCATGATAACTAGTTCAACTTTTAATCAAATTACTAGATGAACTCCCACTAAATTCAACATCCCTCAAGTTGTTTAGTGAACATGATCCAAATTCACCACACCTAATCCGATCATCACGAGAAGAGATGTGGTTTCAATGGTGGACAACGAAGTGTCGATCATATCATTCATATGACTCATGCTTAACCTTTCGGTTCATGTGTTCCGAGGCCATGTCTGTACATGCTAGGCTCGTCAAGTTAGACCCAAGTATTTCCGCGTGTGCAAAACTGGTTTGCACCCGTTGTATGTGAGCGTAGAGTCTGTAGCACCCGATCATCACGTGATGCTTGGACACGACGAACTTCATAGCGGTGCATACATGGGAGAACACGTTTTATCTTGATCTTTAAGTGAGGAATCATCTTATAATGCTACCGTCGCGATCTAAGCATAATAAGATACATAAAAGGATAAACATCACATGCATATAACTTTATGTGACATGGTATAGCCAATCTTCGCGCAATGATCTCCATCTTGTGCGTGCCGGCATGATCTCCATCACTCCACCATGATTGCCTCCACCACGAATAGCAACTACAACTATTGCTATCTACTTAGCGATAAAGTAAAGCTATTACATGGCGTATAAGAAGTTGACTCGCAGGTCATACACAATTATAAAGACAACCATATGGCTCCTGTCGGTTGTGTACTCATCGACATGCAAGTCGTGAAACGTTACAAAACATGATCATCGCATACATTATACACATCACATCTTGGGCCGTACCATATCACAGAAAACACTCCCTGCAAAAACAAGTTAGACGCCTATACTTTGTTGTTGCATGTTTTACGTGGCTTATGGGAGTAGCAAGCTAAGAACGCTTACCTACGGAAAGCCACAACGGTGATATTATGGTTGCCAAACTCCGGTGTTAAACCCATGACAACTATAGTGAGAGAAACAGGCATCCACCAGCCGCATGTGTGGAACAAGCCACACGTCAAGTGCGGAGCCGGTCATGACGACGTCGCGTAAGGTTGGCCTGGACCGCTTCAATCTCACTATCCCGCGTCATAAGAAGAACACAAACAAGAGGCTTGCAACAGAAAACATCAACGCCCGCAACAACCATGTTACGTTCTACTCGTGAATCACATCTACGCATAGATCTAGCTCTGATACCACTGAAGGGTTTCACGGCATAGTAAATCAAAATTTTCTACGGATGCGAACAGAGGGAAGCCAAGATCTAATCTAGGAGATGCAAACAACGAGAGAGATTGGATTAGATCTTCATACCCTTGAAGATTCGCTGGTGAGCGTTTCGAACGTGGGTGATGTAGTCGTACTCGCTTCTCCTCCTCGCGATCCGATCCGATCTAGCACCACAAGTGGCGATGCCTCCGTGAGATGCACACGTGCAACACCTCGACGTCTCCTCCTTCCTTGGTCCAGAAAGTATGGTGGAGAGATGGGTTGGATCTACAACACGACGGCGCGGTGCAATTGGTGGAGAATTTCTGCAGCAGGGCTTCGCCTACAAGCAGTCGGGAGGGAGAGAGGAGGGCAGCAGGGCGGCTAGGGTTGGAGGGGAAGGTGTGGGGGGTGGGGCGCCCCCATCCCTCTATATATAGAGGGGTGGGCGCATCCCTAACCCCTCCCCCAAGCCCTAGGCCGGCGGCCAAAGGAGGAGGAGTGGGGGGCAAGGAACCCCCCTTCTAGAAGCTCTATCTAGGGTTTTACCCTAGCTGGCCGGTTGGGACCTATGGGGCCTTGTGCCCCCTGGCCCAATGCGGCCAGGGCACTCCCTCATAGGCCCATGCCCCCTCCCGGAAGGTGGGGCCACATTGGTCCCCTTTCGGAAGGTTCTAGAAGCTTCCGGTACAATACCGATTAACCCGGAACAATTCCGAACTCCAAAAACTGCACTGCCTTATATGAATCTTATTCTCCGGACCATTCCAGAACCTCTCGTGATGTCCCGGATCCCATCCGAGACTCCGAACAAAAACTCATAAACCAATTATCCAATCTATCCTAGCATCGAGACACGTTAAGTGTGTGACCCTGCGGGTTCGAGAATATGTGGACATGATCTTCTATCAATAATCAACAACGGGGTCTGGAAACCCATATTGACTCCCACACATTCATCGATGATCATATCGGATGAACCACGATGCCAGGATTCAATCAATCCCATATATATATACCCTTCGTCTCACGATATTTTACTTGCCCGAGATTCGATCGTCGGTACCGTCATACCTAGTTCAATCTCGTTCACAGCAAGTACTTTACTCGTTCCGTAATCCGATATCACTTTGTGATTAACTCCTTAACCACATGCTTGCAAGCGGTGTTGATATCGATTACCGAGTGGGCTCGAAGTATATCTCTCCGACTTGGGAGGGACAAATCCCATCTCGATACATACAACCCAACAGGCACTTTCCGATCACCTGAGAGACACCTTTATGATCACCCTCTCATAGGATGACGTTTGATGACCTCAAAGCTTTCTTACGATACCAGGGAGTTGTATTATCTCATGGTCTAAGGAATACAATATTTGACATAAGAAAAGCTTCGCAAAGATGAACACGATGACACGATCTAATTGCTTCGCTTAGTTTGGGTCTGTCCATCACATCATTCTCCCAATGATATGATCTCATTATTAATCGACAACTCATGTCCATGGTTAGGAAACCTTAACCATCATTAATCAATGAGCTAGTCCATAGAGGCGTACTAGGGACACGGTGTTGTTTACAAACCACACAAGTATTACTGTTTCCGCTTAATACAATTCTAGCATGGAATATAAACTTTATCATGAACAAGAATTATAATAATAAAATCTTTATTATTGCCTCTAGGGCATAATTCCAACACCTCCACCCGCCGGCCAAGGAGGAGGAGTTGGAGGAGGAATCCCTCCTCCCAACCGCCTCCCTCCCACCTATATAAGGAGGGGTAGGGCTCCCCCTACCCCTCACATACCAAACCCTAGCTACAAGGCGCCACCACCCTCTAAGTGCTACCGCCGCCTAGGGCTCCTCCCAAGTCACCGAGTTAGGGTTTCCCTAAACCCTAGCCGCCGGCTACACCTCTCCCCTTGGTGCCTCTAAACCGTAGATCACCAAGGCCTCTCTCTTACTCCACCATACTCGCTCCGTCTTAGGCAAAGCCCTGCGGGATCTTCCCTCTACTTCCGACACCATGCCGTCGTGCTGCCGGAATCACGAGAAAGGTGCTACAACCTCTGCTGCCTGCTGGAACAAGGGAGAGGAAGGTCTTCATCAGTGTCGTGTGTGACGTGAAAGCGCTGTAGCGCAGCCGGAAGGATCGTCTACGCGATCTTGAGATCGGCAAGTGTACGACTACATCACCCACGAGAATCTGCTCTCGTTAACCGCTTTAGAATCTTTGAGGGTGATTTCTTCTATCGACTCGTTGCTACAATCTAGTAGATAGATCTTGGCTTGTTTGTGTGCATGCGGTAGAAATTTTTGTTTTCCATGCTATGAACCCCGACAGTGGTATCAGAGCCGTGTCTATATGTAGATCTATTGCACGAGTAGAACACAATGGTCATTATGGGTGGTGGTGCTTTTATTATCAATTGCTTTTTGTGTACTTTGCATCTTGCGGTATGATGGGATGAAGCGGCCCGGGCTAACCTTACATGACATCGTTCATGAGACTTGCTCCACGCTCAACATGCAACTTGTATTTCATAATTGGCTTTGCGGGTGTCTGTCTCTCCCATCATAGTATAGATTCAATTTATAACGGGCACTTGATAGTTCAAGCATCAACGTTGTGGTTCTTGTTCGTAAGTTAGAACGACACTTATTGAAAGACCCAAACCACGTAAAATATGCAAAGAAAATTAGAGGCGTCTAACTTTGTTTTGCAAGGGTGTGCTGTGATGTGATATGGCCATGATTGTGATTATATATGATGTATGCAATGTTCCTTATTGTAAGTTGGCAACCGGCAGGAGCCATATGGTTGTCTTTTAATTCCGTTAAGACCTGCGTGTCTATTCAAAGTAGTTGTAATAGTTGATGCTGGTGGACGACAACCATGAAGCGGCTCCATTGACCTTGACGCCATACCGGTGATGATGGAGATCATGTTCGTGCTTAAAGATGGATATCGGAAGCACAAGAAGAAATGCCATATCATATCACATATTATGAATTGCATGTGATGTTAATCATTTTATGCATGTTGTATTGCTTAGTTCACGACGGTAGCATTATAAGATGATCCCTCATGCACACAATTTCAAGTTTTAAAGTTTTCATCCTTAGTAAGCACCATTGCTAAAGCTCGTTGTTTCGAAGCACCACGTCATGATCGGGTGTGCTAGATTCTGCGAGTGTATACAACGTGAGCAAGCCAGATTTTCTCATGCAGAAGCTAAGGTCTGATCTTGACGAGACTAGCATGTACCGACATGGTCTCGGAACACGGATCACCGAAAGGTAAAGCATGAGTCATATAGTAGATATGATGAACATGTTGATTGTTCACCATTGAAGCTACATCAACTCTCGTGATGATCGGTTTTGATGTGGTGGATTTGGTTCGTGTGATCACTAAAACAATTTGAGGGATATTGTTTCATGGGTTTCGCAGCATAGCAAATCAAAAAATTTCCTACGGATGCGAACAAGAGAGCCAAGATCTAATCTAGGAGATGCAATCAATGAGATATATAGATGAGATCTTCATACCCTTGAAGAAATCGCACACCAGAAATGTTCAATAGAACGTGGTTGATGTAGTCGTACTAGTCGTCTCCTCCTCGCGATCCGATCCGATCCTACGCCGCAAGTGGCGGTGCCTCCGAGACATGCACACGTACGGTGCAGCGACGTCTCCTCCTTCCTTGGTCTAGCATGTATGGTGGAGAGATAGATTGGATCTGCAGCACGATGGCGTGGTGCTTGTGGTGGAGAGTTTCTGCGGCAGGGCTTCGCCTACGCGCCGTCGGGAGAGAGAGAGGTGGAGGGGTAGCAGGACGGCGGCTAGGGTTGGAGGAGTCGGAGAGGGGGAGGGTGCGCCCCGGCCCTCCTTATTTAGGGGGGTGGCCGGCCCCGTTGGCACCTCCTCCAAGCCCTAGGGCGGCGGCCCCAAGGGTAGAGTGGGGGGCAAGTTTTCCCCTTTCCTTCTAGAAGGCTCCCCTAGGGTTTCCCCTAGGGCTGGCCGGCTGGGCCTTGGGGCCTTGTGCCCCTGGCCCAAAGTGGCCAGGGAACTTTCCCTTAGGCCCACGCAGGACTCCGACAAGTAGGCCCACTCCAGAACCTTCTAGAACCTTCCGGTACAATACCGATAAACTCCGAAATGATTCCGAAATCCAAAAACTGCTTTCCTTTATATGAATCTTATTCTCCGGACCATTCCGGAGCCTCTCGTGATGTCCTGGATCTCATCTGAGACTCTGAACAAAAACTCATAAACCAATTATCCATTCTATCCTAGCGTCGATGCACGTTAAGTGTGTGACCCTACGGGTTCGAGAATATGTAGACATGATCTTCTATCAATAATCAACAGCGGGATCTGGAAACCCATATTGACTCCCACACATTCATCGATGATCATATCAGATGAACCACGATGCCAGGATTCAATTAATCCCATATATGTATTCCCTTCGTCACGTGATATTTTACTTGCCCGAGATTTGATCGTCGGTATCGACATACCTAGTTCAATCTCGTTCACAGCAAGTACTTTACTCGTTCCGTAATCCGATATCACTTTGTGATTAACTCGTTAACCACGTGCTTGCAAGCGGTGTTGATATCGATTACCGAGTGGGCCCGAAGTATATCTCTCCGACTCGGGAGGGACAAATTCCATCTCGATACATACAACCCAACAAGTACTTTCCGATCACCTGAGAGACACATTTATGATCACCCTCACATAGGATGACGTTTGATGACCTCAAAGCTTTCTTCCGATACCAGGGAGTTGTATTATCTCATGGTCTAAGGAATACAATACTTGACATAGGAAAAAGCTTCGCAAAGATGAACACGATGACACGATCTAATTGCTATGCTTGATTTGGGTCTGTCCATCATATCATTCTCCTAATGACATGATCTCATTATTAATCGACAACTCATGTCTATAGTTAGGAAACCTTAACCATAATTAATCAATGAGCTAGTCCATAGAGGCGTACTAGGGACACGGTGTTGTTCATAAACCATACAAGTATCAAAGTTTCCGCTTAATACAATTCTAGCATGGAATAGAAACTTTATCATGAACAAGAATTATAATAATAACATCTTTATTATTGCCTCTAGGGCATAATTCCAACAGTCTCCCACTTGCACTAGAGTCAATAATCTAGTTTACATCTGGCAACAATCTAACACCCATGGCATTAAGGTGCTGATCATGTTTTGCTCGTGGAAGAGGTTTAGTCCACGGATCTACGACATTCAGATCCATATGTACTTTGCTAATCTTCAGATCTCCATCTGCTATATAATCTCGAATTATATGAAATCGGCGGTTGATGTGCTTGGTCTTTGGATGATATCTTGGTTCCTTAGCCAGTGCTATGGCTCCAGTGTTGTCGCACAATATCTCTAGTGGGTCCAAGGCACTTGGAACCACACCAAGCTTAGTGATGAAGTTCCTGATCCAAACTCCTTCACTTGACGCTTCTGAAGCAGCCATGTATTCCGCTTCTGTTGTAGATCCCGCGATCACGCTTTTCTTGCATCTTCTCCAGCTCACAGCTCCACCATTCAAAATATAAACGTATCCTGTCTGAGATTTAGAATCATCCGGGTCGGTGTCGAAACTAGCATCGACGTAACCTTTTACGACAAGCTGCTCATCACCTCCATAGACCAAGAACATTTCTTTAGTCCTATTTAAATACTTTAGGATGTTCTATACGGCTGTCCAGTGTTCCACTCCTGGATCACTTTGGTATCTGCTCGTCAAACTAAGAGCATTGGACACATTCGGTCTAGTACATAGCTTGACATACATGATAGAACCTATAGCCAAGGCATATGGCACTTTGATCATAGTATCTCTATCGTTTACCGTAGATGGACACTGATCCTTGATCAATATCTTACCTGAAAACATGGGCAATGAACCTTTCTTTGCTTTATCCTATCTGAACCTTTTCAGAACTTTGTTTAGATATGTACTTTGGCTTAAAGCTATTAGGCGTCTTTGTCTATCTCTATAGATTTTGATGCCTAATATATAAGCAGCTTCTCCTAGGTCTTTCATTGAAAAACATTTATTCAAATAACTCTTCACATCGTTAATCATACCAATGTCATTTCCAATAATCAATATGTCATCCACATATAGTACTAAAAATGTCACTGAGCTCCCACTCACTTTCTTGTAGATACAAGCTTCGTAGAAATTTGGAACAAATCCAAAACTCTTGATCACTTGATCAAAACGAAGGTTCCAACTCCGAGATGCTTGCTTCAGTCCATAAATGGAACGCTGAAGTTTGCACACCTTATTAGCATCCTTAGGATCGACAAAACCTTCGGGCTGCATCATATACAACTCTTCATCAATGTTGCCATTGAGGAACGCAGTCTTGACATCCATCTGCCATTTTTCATAATCATGAAATGCAGCAATTGCTAATAAAATCCGAATGGACTTAAACATCGCTACGGGAGAGAAAGTCTCATCGTAGTCAACACCTAGAACTTGCCGAAACCCTTTTGCGACAAGCCGAGCTTTATAGTGTTGTAATTATGCCCTAGAGGCAATAATAAAGATGTTATTATTATAATTCTTGTTCATGATAAAGTTTATATTCCATGCTAGAATTGTATTAAGCGGAAACATTAATACTTGTGTGGTTTGTAAACAACACCGTGTCCCTAGTACGCCTCTATGGACTAGCTCATTGATTAATGATGGTTAAGGTTTCCTAACCATGGACATGAGTTGTCGATTAATAATGAGATCATATCATTGGGAGAATGATATGGTGGACATACCCAAACTAAGCGAAGCAATTAGATCGTGTCATCGTGTTCATCTTTGCAAAGCTTTTCCTATGTCAAATATTGTATTCCTTAGACCATGAGATAATACAACTCCCTGGTATTGGAAGAAAGCTTTGAGGCCATCAAACGTCATCCTATGAGAGGGTGATCATAAAGGTGTCTCTCAGGTGATCGGAAAGTACCTGTTGGGTTGTATGTATCGAGATGGGATTTGTCCCTCCCAAGTCGGAGAGATATACTTCGGGCCCACTCGTGTCGATATCAACACCGCTTGCAAGCATGTGGTTAAGGAGTTAATCACAAAGTGATATCGGATTACGAACGAGTAAAGTACTTCTTGTGAGCGAGATTGAACTAGGTATGACGATACCGGCGATCGAATCTCGGGCAAGTAAAATATCGCGAGGCAGAAGGGAATATATATATGGGATTGATTGAATCCTGGCATCGTGGTTCATCCGATATGATCATCGATGAATGTGTGGGAGTCAATATGGGTTTCGCACCGCTGTTGATTATTGATAGAAGATCATGTCGCATATTCTCGAACCCAGGTCACACATAACGTGTCTCGGCCTAGGATAGATTGGATAATTGGTTTATGAGTTTTTGTTCGAGTCTCGGATGGGATCCGGGACATCACGAGAGGTTCGGAGTGGTCCGGAGAATAAGATTCATATAAGGCGGTGCAGTTTTGGAGTTGAATTGTTGGGTTAATCGGTATTGTGGAAGCTTCTAGAACCTTCGGAAGGGGACCAACGTGGCCCCACCTTCCGGAGGAGGGCTTGGGCCTATGAGGGAGTGCCCTGGCCGCATTGGGCCAGGGCACAAGGCCCCATAGGGCCCAGCCGGCCAAAGAGGGTTTAAACCCTAGATAGACCTTCTAGAAGGGGTTTCCTTGCCCCCACTCTTCCTCCTTGGGGCCGGTTTGGGCTTGGGGAGGGGCTAGGCTCGACCCCCTCTATATAGAGGGCTGGGCGCACCACCCCTCACACCTTCCCTCCAACCCTAGCCGCCTGCTGCCTTCCTCTCTCCCTCCCAGCTTGTGGCGAAGCCTGCCTGAAATTCTCCACCATATACACCACGCCGTCGTGTTGTAGATCCAATCCGTCTCTCCACCATACTTGCTGGTCCGAGGAAGGAGTAGACGTCGAGGTGCTGCACGTGTGCATCTCACGGAGGCACCGCCACTTGTGGTGCTAGATCGGATCGGATCGCGAGGAGGAGAAGCGAGTACGACTACATCACCCACGCTCGAGCGTTAACGCTGTCTTGAATCTTCAAGGGTATGAAGATCTAATCCAATCCTCTCGTTGTTTGCATCTCCTAGATTAGATCTTGGCTTTCCTCTGTTCGCTCCGTAGAAAACTTTGATTTACTATGCCGCGAAACCCTTCAGTGGTATCAGAGCTAGATCTATGCGTAGATGTGATTCACGAGTAGAACGCAACATGGTTGTTGCAGGCGTTGATGTTTTCTGTTGCAGGCCTCTTGTTTTTGTTCTTCTTATGACGCGGGATAGTGAGATTGAAACGGTCCAGGCCAACCTTACGCGACGTCGTTCGCGAGACCGGCTCCGCACTTGACGTGTGGCTTGTTCCACACATGCGGCTGGTGGATGCCTGTTTCTCTCACTATAGTTGTCATGGGTTTAACACCGGAGTTTGGCAACCATAATATCACCGTTGTGGCTTTCCGTAGGTAAGAATCGTTCTTAGCTTGCTACTCCCATAAGCCACGTAAAACATGCAACAACAAAGTAGAGGCGTCTAACTTGTTTTTGCAGGGAGTGTTTTCTGTGATATGGTATGGCCCAAGATGTGATGTGTATAATGTATGCGATGATCATGTTTTGTAATGTTTCACGACTTGCATGTCGATGAGTACACAACCGGCAGGAGCCATATGGTTGTCTTTATAATTTTGTATGACCTGTGTGTCAACTTCTTATGCGCCATAATAGTTTCACTTTATCGCTAAGTAGTTAGCAATAGTTGTAGTTGCTATTCGTGGTGGAGGCAATCATGGTGGAGTGATGGAGATCATGCTGGCACGCACAAGATGGAGATCATTCTTGTTAAGATTGGCTATACCATGTCACATTAAAGTTATATGCATGTGATGTTTATCCCTTTATGTATCTTATCATGCTTAGATCGCGACGGTAGCATTATAAGATGATTCCTCACTTAAAGATCAAGATAAAAACTATGTTCTCCCCAAGTATGCACCGTTGCGAAAGTTCGTCGTGTCCAAGCATCACGTGATGATCGGGTGCTATAGACTCTACGCTCACATACAACGGGTGCAAGCCAGTTTTGCACATGCGGAAATACTTGGGTCTAACTTGACGAGCCTAGCATGTACAGACATGGCCTCGGAACACAAGAACCGAAAGGTTAAGCATGAGTCATATGAATGATATGATCGACACTTCGTTGTCCACCATTGAAACCGCATCTCTTCTCGTGATGATCGGATTAGGTGTGGTGAATTTGGGTCGTGTTCACTAAACAACTTGAGGGATGTTGAATTTAGTGGGAGTTCATCTAGTAATTTGATTAAGTTGAACTATTTATCATGAACATAGTCTAAATTGTACTTGCAAATACTGTAGATCACATGGGCAAGTCCAACTTCAACTTCAACGTTTTTGCTGAGATAGAAAAGCTTAGAAACAATGGGTCTAACTTCACCAAATGGTTCCGCAATCTGAGAATCATTCTCTCTGGCGGTCAAAAGGACTATGTCCTTGAAAGTGCGCTAGGTGACACCCCTGCTCTAAATGCGCCGGCTGATGAGAAAGTTGTCTATCAGTCGCGCAAGGATGATTATGATTTGATTAAGATCGCCATGTTGTATGCTATGGAATCGGACCTTCAAAATTGTTTTAAAGACTATCCCGGGCCCTTTGAGATTCTCGAGGAGCTGAAAACCATGTTTCAGACTCAGGCCCGTTCTGAGAGATATGAGATCTCTAAGAAATTCTTTAACTACAAGATGGAGGAAGGGAGTTCCGTTAGTGAGCATGCCATTGAGATGACGGGCTACACTCAACGCCTTGAGCAACTGGACTACAAGATTCCAGAGGAGCTCAAGATTGACACTCCTAGCTACAAAAGTTTTGTAGTTGATCACAATCAGATTGGTTCCACTGATGCGATCACCGAGCTCTTCGCAAAGCTGAAGGCTACGGAGGTGGACATCAAGAAGGATAATCATGTGTTGATGGTCAACAAGCCCTCCTTTAAGAAAGGTAAGGGTGCAAAGAAGCCCTTCAAGAAAGGCGGCTTAAGCGCGTTGCCCGCCGAGAAGAAGCTCAGTCCGGTCCTAAGCGGACAGTGCTTCTATTGCAAGGACAAGGGTCCTTTGGGCAAGTATGCGAAGTACTTAGCGGACAAGAAGGCTGGCACCATCAAAGGTATATTTGATATACATGTTATTAATGTTTTCCTTACTAGCCCTCGTTGTAGTGCACAGGTATTTGATACCGGGTTCGTTGCTAATATTTGTAACTCGAAATAGGAGCTACGGAATAGACGGCTGACTTGCGAGGATGAGGTGACGATGCGCGTTGGCAACAGATCAAGAGTTGATGTGATGGCCGTCGGCACGCTCTCCTTAGTTTTACCTTCGGGATTAGTTTTAAACCTTAATAAATGTTATTATGTGCCTGCGTTGAGCATGAACATTATTTCTGGATCGTGTTTATTACAAGACGGTTATTCATTTAAATCGGAGAATAATGGTTGTTCTATTTATATGAGTAACATCTTTTATGGTCATGCACCTCTTGTGAATGGTTTATTTCTTCTAAATCTCGAAAGGGATGAAACACACATCCATAACATTGAGGCTAAGAGATGCAAAGTAGATAGTGATAATACTCCTTATTTGTACTTTGTCGTCTAGGTCATATTGGTGTAAAGCGCATGAAGAAACTCCATTCTGATGGACTTTTGGAGTCTCTTGATTTTGAATCATTTGACACATGCGAACCATGCCTCATGGGCAAGATGATCAAAACCCCGTTCTCCGGAATGATGGAGCGAGGAACGGACTTGTTGGAAATCATACATACCGATGTGTGCGGACCGATGAGTGTTTCGACGCGCGGTGGATATCGCTATTTTCTCACTTTTACCGATGACTTAAGTAGATATGGGTATATCTATTTAATGAAACATAAATCTGAAACATTTGAAAAGTTCAAGGAATTTCAGAATGAAGTGGAGAACCATCATAACAGAAAGATTAAGTTTCTACGATCCGATCGTGGGGGCGAATATTTGAGTTATGATTTTCTCACGCATCTTAAAGCAAGCGGAATCGTTTCGCAACTCACGCCACCCGGAACACCACAGCGCAATGGTGTGTCTAAACGCCGGAATCAAACTCTATTAGATATGGTCTGATCAATGATGTCTCTTACTGATTTGTCGTTATCATTTTGGGGTTATGCATTAGAAACCGCTGCATTCACTTTAAATAGGGCACCATCTAAATCCGTTGAGACGACACCGTATGAACTGTGGTTTGGTGCTAAACCTAAGTTGTCATTTCTTAAAGTTTGGGGATGCGAAGCTTACGTCAAGAAGTTGATGTCGGACAAGCTCGAACCCAAAGCGGAGAAATGCGTCTTCATAGGATACCCTAAGGAAACTATTGGGTATACCTTCTATCACAGAACCGAAGGCAAAGTGTTTGTCGCAAAGAACGGTTCCTTTCTTGAGAAGGAGTTTCTCTCGAAAGAAGTGAGTGGGAGGAAAGTAGAGCTAGACGAGGTTATTGAACCTTCTCTTGAATTGGAGAGTAGCGCAGCACCTGAAATTGTTCCAAGGCGCTTTGCACCAATAATAGAGGAAGCTAATGAAAAGGATCATGAAGCTTGACGATCTCGCTCTTGAACATCGCAGTCGACAAGGTCGCGTGCCCCTCTGAGTGGTACGGCAACCTGTCTTAAGCTGTCTTGTTAGTAGATGACGGTGAGCACTGCGAACTATGAGGAAGCGATGATGAGCCCAGACTCTGAGAAATGGCTAGAAGCCATGAAATCCGAATTGGGATCCATGAGCGAAAACCAAGTATGGACTTTGGTGGACCCTCCTAGCGACCGAAAGGCCGTTGAGTGCAAATGGATCTTCAAGAAGAAAACGGACGCGGATGGTAATGTTACCGTCTATAAAGCACGGCTTGTCGTGAAAGGTTTTCGACAAGTTCAAGGTGTTGACTATGATGCGACTTTCTCTCTCGTAGCGATG
This sequence comes from Avena insularis, assembly GCA_023614405.1. NCBI lineage: Eukaryota > Viridiplantae > Streptophyta > Magnoliopsida > Poales > Poaceae > Avena > Avena insularis. The sequence continues at coordinate 30,348,372 of CM042691.1, forward strand.
TTTAAGTCCATTCGGATTTTATTAGCAATTGCTGCGTTTCATGATTATGAAATATGGCAAATGGATGTCAAGACTGCATTCCTCAATGGCAACATTGATGAAGAGTTGTATATGATGCAACCCGAAGGTTTTGTCGATCCTAAGGATGCCGATAAAGTGTGCAAACTTCAGCGTTCCATTTATGGACTGAAGCAAGCATCTCGGAGTTGGAACCTTCGTTTTGATCAAGTGATCAAGAGCTTTGGATTTGTTACAAATTGCTACGAAGCTTGTATCTACAAGAAAGTGAGTGGGAGCTCGGTGACATTTCTGGTACTATATGTGGATGACATATTAATTATTGGAAATGACATTAACATGCTTAACGATGTGAAGAGTTATTTGAACAAGTGTTTTTCAATGAAAGACCTAGGTGAAGCTGCTTATATATTGGGCATCAAGATCTATAGAGATAGACAAAGACGCTTGATAGCTTTAAGCCAGAGTACATACCTAGACAAAGTTCTGAAAAGGTTCAGAATGGATAAGGCAAAGAAAGGTTGAACGCCTATGTTGTCAGGTAAGATATTGAGCAAGGCTCAGTGTCCAGCTACGGTAAATGATAGGGAAGCTATGAGCAAAGTGCCTTATGCCTCGGCCATAGGTTCTATCATGTATGCCATGTTGTGTACTAGACCGGATGTGTCCAATCTCTTAGTTTGACGAGCAGATATCAAAGTGATCCAGGAGTGGAACACTGGACAGCCGTGAATAACATCCTAAAGTACCTAAATAGGACTAAAGAAATGTTCTTAGTCTATGGGGGTGATGAACAACTCGTCGTAAAAGGTTACGTCGATGCTAGTTTCGACACCGACAAGGATGATTCTAAATCTCAGATTGGATACATGTATATTTTGAATGGAGGAGCTGTGAGCTGGAGAAGCTGCAAGCAAAGCGTGATCGCGGGATCTACAGTATAAGCGGAATACATGGCTGCTGCAGAAGCGTCAAGTGAAGGAGTTTGGATCAGAAACTTCATCACTGAGCTTGTCGTGGTTCCAAGTGCATTGGACCCACTGGAGATATTGTGTGACAACACTGGCGCCATAGCACTCGCTAAGGAACCAAGATATCATCCAAAGACCAAGCATATCAACCGCAAGTTTCATATAATCCGAGATTATATAGCAGATGGAGATCTGAAGATTAGCAAAGTACATACAGATCTGAATGTCGCAGATCCATTGACTAAACCTCTTCCACGTGTAAAACATGATCAGCACCTCAACGCCATGGGTGTGAGATTGTTGCCAAATGTAAACTAGATTATTGACTCTAGTGCAAGTGGGAGACTGTTGGAATTATGCCCTAGAGGCAATAATAAAGATGTTATTATTATAATTCTTGTTCATGATAAAGTTTATATTCCATGCTAGAATTGTATTAAGCGGAAACATTAATACTTGTGTGGTTTGTAAACAACACCGTGTCCCTAGTACGCCTCTATGGACTAGCTCATTGATTAATGATGGTTAAGGTTTCCTAACCATGGACATGAGTTGTCGATTAATAATGAGATCATATCATTGGGAGAATGATATGGTGGACAGACCCAAACTAAGCGAAGCAATTAGATCGTGTCATCGTGTTCATCTTTGCAAAGCTTTTCCTATGTCAAATATTGTATTCCTTAGACCATGAGATAATACAACTCCCTGGTATCGGGAGAAAGCTTTGAGGCCATCAAACGTCATCCTATGAGAGGGTGATCATAAAGGTGTCTCTCAGGTGATCGGAAAGTACCTGTTGGGTTGTATGTATCGAGATGGGATTTGTCCCTCCCAAGTCGGAGAGATATACTTGGGCCCTCGTGTCGATATCAACACGCTTGCAAGCATGTGGTTAAGGAGTTAATCACAAAGTGATATAGGATTACGGACGAGTAAAGTACTAACGTGAGCGAGATTGAACTAGGTATGACGATACCGACGATCGAATCTCGGGCAAGTAAAATATCGCGAGACGAAGGGAATATATATATGGGATTGATTGAATCCTGGCATCGTGGTTCATCCGATATGATCATCGATGAATGTGTGGGAGTCAATATGGGTTTCCAGACCCCGCTGCTGATTATTGATAGAAGATCATGTCCGCATATTCTCGAACCCGCAGGGTCACACACTTAACGTGTCTCGACGCTAGGATAGATTGGATAATTGGTTTATGAGTTTTTGTTCGGAGTCTCAGATGGGATCCGGGACATCACGAGAGGTTACAGGTGGTCGGAGAATAAGATTCATATAAGGCGGTGCAGTTTTGGAGTTGAATTGTTAGGGTTAATCGGTATTATACCGGAAGCTTCTAGAACCTTCCGGAAGGGGACCAACGTGGCCCCACCTTCCGGGAGGGGGCTTGGGCCTATGAGGGAGTTCCCTGGCCGCATTGGGCCAGGGGCACAAGGCCCCATAGGGCCCAGCCGGCCAAAGAGGGTTTAAACCCTAGATAGACCTTCTAGAAGGGGGGGTTTCCTTTCCCCCCACTCTTCCTCCTTGGGGCCGCCGGTTTGGGCTTGGGGGAGGGGATAGGGCTGCGCCCCCCTCTATATATAGAGGGCTGGGGGCGCACCACCCCCTCACACCTTCCCCTCCAACCCTAGCCGCCCTGCTGCCTTGCTCTCTCCCTCCGACTTGTGGTGAAGCCTGCTGCAGAAATTCTCCACCATATACACCACGCCCGTCGTGTTGTAGATCCAATCCGTCTCTCCACCATACTTGCTGGTCCAGGAAGGAGGAGGCGTCGAGTGCTGCGTGTGCATCTCACGGAGGCACCACCACTTGTGGTGCTAGATCGGATCGGATCGCGAGGAGGAGAAGCGATGCGACTACATCACCCACGTTAAACAGAGCGTTCATTGGCAAATCTTCAAGGGTATGAAGATCTAATCCAATCTCTCTCGTTGTTTGCATCTCCTAGATTAGATCTTGGCTTTCCCTCTGTTCGCTCCGTAGAAAACTTTGATTTACTATGCCGTGAAACCCTTCATATAGACAGTAACATTACCATCCGCGTCTGTTTTCTTCTTGAAAATCCATTTGCACTCAACGGCCTTACGGTCGCTAGGAGGGTCTACCAAAGTCGATACATGGTTTTCGCTCATGGATCCCAATTCGGATTTCATGGCCTCTAGCCATTTCTCAGAGTCTGGGCTCATCATTGCTTCCTCATAATTTGCCGGTTCAGTGTTATCTATCAACAAGACGGTTAAGATAGGGTTGACATACCAATTAGGAGTGGCACGTGACCTTGTCGACCTGCGAAGTTCAGTAGTAGCATCATTCGAAGTTTCATGATCCTCGTCATTAGCTTCCTCTCTTGTTGGTGCAGACGGCACTGGAACAATTTCAGGTGCTGTGCTACTCTCCAACTCGAGAGAAGGTTCAATAACCTCGTCTAGCTCTACCTTCCTCCCACTCACTTCTTTCGAGAGAAACTCCTTCTCAAGAAAGGATCCGTTCTTTGCAAAAAACACTTTGCCTTCGGATCTGTGGTAGAAGGTATACCCAATCGTTTCCTTAGGGTATCCTATGAAGACGCATTGCGTTGTGGTGTTCCGGGTGGCGTGACTTGCGAAACGATTCCGCTTGCTATAAGATGCGTGAGAAAATCATAACTCAAATATTCACCTCCACGATCGGATCGTAGAAATTTAATTTTCCGGTTATGATGGTTTTCCACTTCGTTCTGAAATTCTTTGAACTTTTCAAATGTTTCAGATTTATGTTTCATTAAATAGATATACCCATATCTACTTAAGTCATCAGTAAAAGTGAGAAAATAGCGATATCCACCGCGTGTCGAAACACTCATTGGTCTGGATACATCGGTATGTATGATTTCCAATAAGTCCGTTGCTCGCTCCATTATTCTATAGAACGGGGTTTTGATCATCTTGCCCATGAGGCACGGCTCGCACGTGTCAAATGATTCAAAATCAAGAGACTCCAAAAGTCCATCAGAATCAAGTTTATTCATGCGTTTACACCAATATGACCTAGACGGCAGTGCCACAAATAAGTTGGATTATCACTATCTACTTTGCATCTCTTAGCCTCAATGTTATGGATGTGCGTTTCATTGCTTTCGAGATTCGGAAGAAATAAACCATTCACAACAGGTGCATGACCATAAAAGATGTTATTCATATAAATAGAACAACCATTATTCTCCGATTTAAATGAATAACCGTCTTGCAATAAACACGATCTAGATATGATGTTCATGCTCAACGCAGGCACATAATAACACTTATTAAGGTTTAAAACTAATCCCGAAGGTAAAACTAAGGAGAGCGTGCCTTCGGCCATCACATCAACTTTTCATCCATTGCCAACGTGCATCGTCACCTCATCCCTTGCTAGCCGCCATCTATTCCGTAGCTCCTATTTCGAGTTACAAATATTAGCAACTGAACCAGTATCATATACCCAAGCACTACAACGAGCGCTAGTAAGGTAAACATAAATAACATGTTTATCAAATATACCTTTAATCGTGCCAGCCTTCTTGTCCGCTAAGTACTTCGGACAGTTGCGCTTCCAATGACCCTTGTCCTTGCAATAGAAGCACTCAATGTCCGGCTTAGGTCCAGACTTGAGCTTCTTCTCAGCAGGGGTAACGCGCTTGCCGTTGCCTTTCTTGAAGGATTTCTTTGCACCTTTAGCTTTCTTAAAGCTAGTGGTCTTGTTGACCATCAACACATGATTATCTTTCTTGATATCCACCTCCGCAGCTTTCAGCTTAGCGAAGAGCTCAGTGATCATATCAGTGGAACCAATTTGATTGTGAATAACTACAAAACCTTTGTAGCTAGGAGGGAGTGATTGCAGAACTCTATCAATCTTGAGCTCTTCTGGAATCTTGATGTCTAGTTGCTCAAGACGTTGAGTGTAGCCTGACATCTTAATGGCGTGCTCACTAATGGAACTCCCTTCCTCCATCTTGCAGTTAAAGAACTTCTCAGAGATGTCATATCTCTCGAGCAGACTGAGTGCGAAACATGGTTTTCAGTTCCTCAAGTATCTCAAAGGGCCCGTCGAACTCCTCAAAATGATTTTGAAGTTCCGGTTCCATAGCAAACAACATGGTACTCTTAATCGCTCCATAATCATCTTTGCGTGACTGATAAACAGCTTTTTCATCAGCCGGCGCATTAGTAGCAGGGTCGTCACCTAGCGCTTTCTCAAGTACATAGGCCTTTTGTCCGCCAGAGAGAATGTCAACACCCGGATTTTTCAATCGTAGATGCCTGTTATGCCATACATCGCAATCCCAGGATTACCATTTTTGCGAGACATAACAAAATTGGATACCATAGTACATCATCCATTACAAACGATACATAAGTTCTTACACAAATAGGGATCTCATGATCCAGTTCTTAATACATCATCAAGCAGCGGAATACGTAATAATATCGGTAGCGTAGGCGAAGCTCCATCTTCGAGTCACGAGGCAATGTACGATGGGAGATGATCCTAGTTGTCGTAACCTTCACCGGGGTCCATCTTCCGTACTCCTCTTCATAGTCCGCCATGGGAATAGCCAGGGACAAAGCCATGAGTACTCTTTAAGTACTCGCAAACTAATACTAACAGGTAAGGGGTTTTTGGATAATAGGACACTAGGCTCTAAGGTTGTTTTGCAAAAAGCCAGGTTTATCTCTACTATGTTCCAAAGCTAGTCAAAATTTTATAACTCCTAAGTGGGATCTTGTAATTCAGGTCACAACTCTGTTGTGGTTAAGTCAAAGTCTCAATTCATCTCACAAGTCATTTTGAAAAGTCTGACGGGACAGATGGCCACTCAGCTGTCCATAACTTGTGACGCCGCTATTGAATAGTTTGACACTCTGCAGAGATTGTACACTTTCACCACAACATTCGATACATCCATCAGGAACAAATCCTGAATTCGCCATACTCAGTATGCGGATAATCAATCCTAACCTTTCAATTACACGCCCTAGTATAAGCACCTCTCCTGTGAGTTTGGCCTCCCAACCATGACCAACTGTCATCTTGGGTACTGCCTAGGTGGACAATCTTCACAAGGTAGCCTCAGCTCAGACCTTGGCCATGAGGGAACTAATACTAAGGAATATAAGTTTCTAGTCAAGCCCTACCCAATCTTCGGGTATTGTGGTTGTACGATAAAATTGGAATGGTATCGCATCTAGACAACCATCAGTTTTATAAAGGGGTAAGGCTCATGCCTCAACATTTTCATCACCAAAATCATCAAGTGTTTGGAAACACATGTCCAAAACATTTCAATAGAATGATCCATCATTCCAAGGTTTTCATAACCATTTTTCCACCAAGTATTCCCATCTAAAAGTTGATCAAGTTTTATGCTTAGCACTAGCATCTATAGGTGGGGGTAGTACTAATGGGGGTGGTAAACTAGTGGAGTTCTAACTAAGTTCAATCTCATGCCTTAAGAGGACATCAAGATTATCTAGCTTAGGCCAAATTTTATGCTCTTTATGCAACCTTCAGCACTTTCCAAAATCTACCAGTCACTTAAGTAAACTCTAAGTAAGCTTTGATAAAGAAATAAAGTAAGAAGCTTGCACATAAAACTAGGATTTGGTTTATCAAGTGTATATGATCACATATGCTCAAGGCATATAGTAGTCATAACACAAGTATGGGTTTGTGGCATCAGTAGGGTAGTTTGCACATTCACTAGTAGTATTTGGCTTGCTAAAGTAGAGTATCTTGCAAGTGTTAGCTTGCATCAATGTCAATATAAGTTTGCCTTGTGCAGAGCAGTGGTTGAAGTTCTCCTCGGCTTCTTCTTCGTAGTATCATCCTTCCTCCTCGTATCCTTGGTCAGTACTAGCGTCTATGAATAAATACGAGGTACACAATCACCAAACAATACTTAACTACTTGCAATCATCACACACAAGGGTCCTATGGATGATCTAGCATCATCTCTAACATTACAAGGTTAAGGCTTGGTTTAATTCTTTTTATTTTTGGAAAAGTAATTTCTACTCATTGAAAAATTACTTAAGACTTAATATTCTCCAAACTAAACATGGGATCATGTTGACACATGTCATCACCACATATTGTAGTCCATGGGAATGTGATTTAAAGTAGTGTCACAATTTAATAAGGTTTTACCCCTTTATTTTAATTAATTAAAGTGGCTAGAAATGCTTATGTAGCATTCTTTTATTCCTTGAACAATATTTCTGTAAGTAAACCTATATATTTTTATATATTCTGAAAGGTATGGTTAAATGTGATTTTTGAGAGTTGGAATCAACTCAAAAGCTATTATGGTTTAAATTTGAAAAATGTTTGAATGCAGAAAAGATTCTGCCTTGTTATTTTTACCATGGGTGATCTATAGATCCAAATGACTTGAATCCAACGGGCTTGGATTCAGCATTCACAGACCTTTCCCACAAAATTGGTTTCATTCAAATTGGTGCCTGCGCGGGAAAAGTTAACGGGCCGGCCTGCTAAGCGCAGTGCTCCCGCGGGCTGCTTAAGTGGGTGTCCCCACTCGTCAGTGACACGGGGCTGGGCGAAGCGGTATGGGGCAACGTGGATCGTTCGATCTAGCTCTAATCTATCGGCTGGGAGTCATCGTCGACGCGAGACAGCTCCGACGAGAACAAAACCTAGCGCGGCCAGTGAGGGTTGCTAGGGGCTCACCGGGTCTTGGCGAGAGGGCAGGCGAGGCAGCCGAAGTCGGCGGCGAACTTAGGGGTGGTCGCGGCAGCTCCTGGGGTGGACGAAATCGATGGCTCCTTTCTTCTCCGGAAGCGGCAGGCTCCAGTGAAATTCCGGCGAGGTGGTGCTCGCCTTGCTATGAGAATGGTGTGGCCGGATTAGTGAGGAGAGGGGAGTGAGATGGTGTGAAGAATTCGTGCGGGGGTGGCCTCTATTTATAGTCGAGCGAGGGGACCGTCGGGGCGCACAGTGAGCTCGTCGGGGGCGATGTTACAGGCGGCTAATGGCATGGGCAAGGGTAGGGGACGGTTCTGTGTCTCCTGGCGATGCTCAACGGCATGGTCTCGAGGCATGGGGTGGTGTGGTTTGATGCAGGCGCGGTGCTTTCTGTAGCGGCGGCGGCGTCTTCGACGGCGGTGGCTGCGTCGCAGGCGGCAAGCAGGAATGTTTGGCGGTCTCACGGGTTGATAAGCGATCGTGTATGCCTGGCCGGGCGGCCTGTGATGGGTGATGGTCGAGGGTGGCGCTCTGGCGCATGCTCGGCATGGTCTGGGCGCGGCTTGTGCGCGTGGTCCATGGTTGGCAACGCTCGTGGCTGGGACAGGGAGTGGCGGTGGACGGTGGGCTGCCTCCCAGACAAGGTTGGCAAGGCTAGTTCTTCCTCTAGTCTACTGTCCACAATGGGGTGACATGGGGGTGCTCGGCTGTTCACCATTAATGGCAATGGCAAGCTCACAGGGGTGCTAGTGTTGGGCTAATCTTTCTAGATGATCTACTGAGCTGTGTGTGAGCTAACTAGGGAACACGTTAGGCTCAAAACACTGCACACTATTTGATGTTTTGTTTGATTTGTGTCTGCAACCTGTTTGATGAAATGGCCGCATGAAATCAAGTTTTGAATTTTGAAAATATTTTTGGTGGGTTTGCTAGATTGGTGCTGGTGAGTCTGCAGATATTTGGGTTTTGAAAGTTGAGCTTGTTTGAATGGTTTTTGAAAAAGTGGGATCTTCCCATATGAAGAAGATTCAATTTTGAATTGTCATTTAAACTATGCATTTGAAAGTTTCTGGATGATCACAAAGTGGGCCTTGATACTTTGTTATGAGTACAATCAAGGGGTGCAAAGATCCAGCAAAGTTTCTATTAAGTTCTGAAAGTTTGAGACAGCCAAAGTAGGCATGGGAGTTAAATTGGTCAAAGTGACCATTCCCTTAATATATTTGTTTTGATTTACTTGTCTTTAGGAAAAGTGTGGGAAATGTTTTAGATAATGTTTATTTCACCTAAGAAACATTTTACAAGCAATGGATCACACAAACAAGGTGGTTTTAAAGAAATTCAAAATCCATGCATACACATATGCATGCATTCATGATTTTATTTAGAAAAGTTTTTGTTAACCCTAATCTTGATGATTAGTGATTGATGATCTAAGTTTGGTATTTTTGGGATGTTACAGAGAATGATTATCAGATTGCGGAACCAGTTGGTGAAGTTAGACCCATTGTTCTTAAGCTTTTCTTTCTCAGCAAAAGCGTTGAAGTTGAAGTTGGACTTATCCATTTGATCTACAAAATTTGCAAATACAATTTAGACTATGTTCATGATAACTAGTTCAACTTAATCAAATTACTAGATGAACTCCCACTAAATTCAACATCCCTCAAGTTGTTTAGTGAACACGATCCAAATTCACCACACCTAATTCGATCTTCACGAGAAGAGATGTGGTTTCAATGGTGGAGAAGAAAGTGTTGATCATATCATTCATATGACTCATGTTTAACCTTTCGGTTCGTGTGTTCTGAGGCCATGCCTATACATGCTAGGCTCGTCAAGTTAAACCCAAGTATTTTCGCGTGTGCAAAACTGGCTTGCATCCGTTGTATGTGAACGTAGAGTTTATAGCACCCGATCATCACGAGGTGCTTGAAAGCCATTTAACTTTCAACGGTGCATACATGGGGAGAACACAATTTTATCTTGATCTTTAAGTGAGGAATCATCTTATAATACTACCGTGACGATCTAAGCATAATAAGATACATAAAAGGATAAACATCACATGCATATAATTTTATGTGACATGGTATAGCCAATCTCCGCGCAATGATCTCCATCTTGTGTGCTCCAGCATGATCTCCATCACTCCACCATGATTGCCTCCACCATGAATAGCAACTAAAACTATTGCTAACTACTTAGCGATAAAGTAAAGCTATTACATGGCATATAAGAAGTTGACACGCAGGTAATACACAATTATAAAGACAACCATACGGCTCCTACCGGTTGTGAACTCATCGACATGCAAGTCGTGAAATATTACAAAAAATGATCATTGCATACATCTCAATTCATACACATCATGTCTTGGGCCATACCATATCACAAAACACTCCCTGCAAAAACAAGTTAGACGCCTCTACTTTGTTGTTGCATGTTTTACGTGGCTTATGGGAGTAACAAGCTAAGAACGATTCTTACCTACGGAAAGCCACAACGGTGATATTATGGTTGCTAACATCCGGTGTAAATCCCATGACTACTATAGTGAGAGAAACTGGCATCCACCAGCCGCATGTGTGGAACAAGCCACACGTCAAGTGCGGAGCCGGTCAGTTGGCCTGAACCGCTTCAATCTCCCTCTGCCGCGCCATAATAAATACACAACAAGAGGCTTGCAACAGAAAACATCAACGCCCGCAACAAGCATGTTGCGTTCTACTCGTGAAACACATCTACGCATAGATCTAGCTCTGATACCACTTATGGGTTTTGCAGCATAGTAAATCAAAAAATTCCTACGGATGCGAACAAGAAAGCCAAGATCTAATCTAGGAGATGAAATCAACGAGAGAGATAGATGATATTTTCATACCCTTGAAGAAATTGCACAGTGGAAACGTTCAACAGAACGTGGTTGATGTAGTCGTACTAGCCGTCTCCTCCTCGCGATCTGATCCAATCCTACACCGCAAGTGGCGGCGCCTCCGAGAGATGCACACGTACGGTGCAGCGACGTCTCCTCCTTCCTTGGTCCAGCAAGTATGGTGGAGAGATAGATTGGATCTGCAACACGACGGCGTGGTGCTTGTGGTGGAGAGTTTCTGCGGCAGGGCTTCGCCTACGCGCAGTCGGGAGAGAGAGAGAGGTGGAGGGGCAGCAGGACGGCGTCTAGGGTTGGAGGATTCGGAGAGAGGGAGGGTGCACCCCTGCCCTCCTTATATAGGGGGTGGACGGCCTCCTTGGCCCCTCCTCCAAGCCCTAGGGCGGCGGCCCCAAGGGTGGAGTGGGGGGCATGTTTTCCCCTTTCCTTCTAGAAGGCTCCCCTAGGGTTTCCCCTAGGGCTGGCCGGCTGGGCCTTGGGGCCTTGTGCCCCTAGCCCAAAGTGGCCAGGGCACTTCCCCTTAGGCCCACGCAGGCCTCCGACAAGTGGGCCCACGTTGGTCCCACTCCGGAACCTTCTAGAACCTTCCGGTACAATACCGATAAACTCCGAAACGATTCCGAAATCCAAAAACTGCTTTCCTTTATATGAATCTTATTCTCCGGACCATTCCGGAACCTCTCGTGATGTCCTCGATCTCATCCGAGACTCCGAACAAAAACTCATAAACCATTTATCCATTCTATCCTAGCGCCGATGCATGTTAAGTGTGTGACCCTACGGGTTCGAGAATATGCAGACATGATCTTCTTTCAATAATCAACAGCAGGATCTGGAAACCCATATTGACTCCCACACATTCATCGATGATCATATCAGATGAACCACGATGCCAGGATTCAATTAATCCCATATATGTATTCCCTTCATCACGCGATATTTTACTTTCCCGAGTTTCGATCGTCGGTATCGACATACCTAGTTCAATCTCGTTCACAGCAAGTACTTTACTCGTTCCGTAATCCGATATCACTTTGTGATTAACTCCTTAACCACGTGCTTGCAAGCGGCGTTGATATCGATTACCGAGTGGGCCCGAAGTATATCTCTCTGACTCGGGAGGGACAAATTCCATCTCGATACATACAACCCAACAAGTACTTTCCGATCACCTGAGAGACACCTTTATGATCACCCTCACATAGGATGACGTTTGATGACCTCAAAGCTTTACTGATGGAGTTGTATTATCTCATGGTCTAAGGAATACAATACTTGACATAGGAAAAAGCTTCGCAAAGATGAACACGATGACACGATCTAATTGCTCTGCTTAATTTGGGTTTGTCCATCATATCATTCTCCTAATGACATGATCTCATTATTAAGCGACAACTCATGTCTATGGTTAGGAAAGCTTAACCATCATTAATAAATGAGCTAGTCCATAGAGGCGTACTAGGGACACAGTGTTGTTCATAAACCACACAAGTATCAAAGTTTCCGCTTAATACAATTCTAGCATGGAATATAAACTTTATCATGAATAAGAATTATAATAATAACATCTTTATTATTGCCTCTAGGGCATAATTCCAACATTGTTTTGAGTGGGAGTTCACCTAGATTAATTTAACTATTAGTTAGAACTCAATTTGTCATAAACTTAGTCTAAACTATTGCAAATATGTTGTAGATCAATGGCGGCCCCTACCATCAATTTTAATGCGTTCCTAGAGAAAGAAAAGTTGAAAAACAATGGAAGCAACTTCGCGGATTGGTTCCGCAATTTGAGGATTGCCCTCAATGCTGGTAATTTGACCTATGTGCTGGATGCACTGCTGGGTGACCCGCCTGCAGCTACAGCTACCGATGAAGTAAAGAATGTTTACCTCACTCGGAAGAATCTGTACTCCACATTTCAGTGTGCTATCTTGTATGGTTTGGAATCGGAGCTTCAGAAAAGGTTTGAGAACCATGACCCACATGATATTGTCCGTGAACTCAAAATGATATTTGAGGCTCACGCAGCAGTTGAGAGTTATGAGGCTTCTGAAAAGTTCTTTAACTACAAGATGGAAGAGGGCAGCTCCGTCAGTGAGCACATGCTTAAGATGTCTGGGCACACAAATAAACTCCAAAGTTTGGGTATAGTGATTCCTAATTCTTTGGGGATTCACCGTGTCCTCCAATCACTGCCACCAATTTACAAGAACTTTCTGATGAACTACAATATGCAAAGCATGGACAAGATGTTGCCAGAACTCTTCTCCATGTTGAAATCTGCACAAGTGGAGATCAAGAAAGAGCACCAAGTGTTGTTGGTCAATAAGACCACCAAATTCAAGAAGCAAGGCAAGTCTAAGAAAAAGGGAAACTTCAAGAAGGGCAGTAAGAAAGTTGCCGCGCCGGCGAAGAAGACCAAGGCTGGGCCTAAGCCTGATACTGAGTGCTTTTACTACAAGGGAGAAGGTCACTGGAAGTGTAATTGCCCAAAGTACTTGGCGGATTTGAAGAATAGCAACATCAAGAATAAAGGTATATCCGATATACATGTAATTGATGTGTATCTCACTAGTACTCATAGTAGTGCCTGGGTATTTGATACTGGTTTGGTTGCTCATATTTGTAACTCGAAACAGGTGCTGCAGAATAAACGGAAGCTAGCGGAGAACGAGGTGACAATGCGTGTTGGAAATGGATCAAATGTTGATGTGATCGCGGTCGGCACGCTACCTCTTCATCTACCATCGGGATTAGTTTTATACTTAAATAATTGTTATTTGGTGCCTGCGTTGAGCATGAACATTATATCTGGATCATGTTTATTGCGAGACGGTTACTTGTTTAAGTCCGAGAATAATGGTTGTTCGATTTATATGAGTAATATGTTTTATGCACATGCACCTTTGATAGATGGTCTATTCTTATTGAATCTCTATTGTGGAAATACACACATTAATAACATTGAAGCTAAACGTTTGAAATTGAGCGACAACTCGACCTATATGTGGCACTGTCGTCTTGGTCACATTGGAGTGAAGCGTATGAAGAAACTCCATTCCGATGGACTTCTTGAATCACTTTAAATATGCGAAGCATGTCTGATGGGTAAAATGAATAAGACTCCATTTTCTGGTATGATGGAGCGAGCTACGGACTTATTGGAAAGCATACATACCGATGTGTGTGGTCCAATGAGTGTAGCATCGCGCGGTGGTTATCTTTATGTTCTTACCTTCACGGATAACTTGAGTAGATATGGGTATATCTATTTCATGAAACATAAGTCCGAAACTTTCGAGAAGTTTAAGGAATTTCAAAGTGAGGTAGAGAATCAACGTAACAAGAAGATTAAATTTCTACGATCTGATCGTGGAGGTGAATATCTAAGTTACGAGTTTGGCGAGCATTTGAAGAAATGCGGAATACTTTCACAATTGACACCGCCGGGAACAACACAGCGTAATGGTGTGTCCGAACATCGTAATCGAACTCTCTTAGATATGGTTCGTTCTACGATGTCACTTACAGTTTTACCGCTATCGTTTTGGGGTTATGCATTAGAAACAACCGCATTGACTTTAAATAGGGCACCATCTAAATCCGTTGAAACGACACCGTATGAATTATGGTTTGGGAACAATCCTAAATTGTCGTTCCTTAAAGTTTGGGGTTGCGAAGCTTATGTAAAGAAGTTACAGCCGGACAAGCTTGAACCCAAAACGGAAAAATGTGTCTTGATAGGATAACCGAAGGAAACTATTGGGTATACCTTCTATCATAGATCCGAAGGCAAAATCTTCGTTGCCAAGAATGGATCCTTTCTAGAGAAAGAATTTCTCTCGAAAGAAGTGACTGGAAGGAAAGTAGAACTTGACGAGGTTGTTGAACCTTCTCTCGAATTTGCGAGTAGCACAGCACCGGAAGTAGTTCCTGTGGCGCCTACACCAATAAGAGAGGAAGCTAATGATGATGATCATGAAACTTCGGTTGAAGTTACTACAGAACCTCGCAGGTCAACGAGAAATCGTACCACTCCTGATTGGTATGATCCCGTTATGAGTGTCATGTTGGTGGACAACACCGATGACCTTGTGACGTATGAGGAAGTGATGATGAGCCCAGATTCCAATAAATGGCAAGAGGCCATGAAATCCGAGATTGGATCCATGTGTGAAAACCAAGTATGGACTTTGGTGGACTTACCGGATGGCCAGAAGGCTCTCGAGAACAAATGGTTTTTCAAGAAGAAAACAAATGCTGATGGTAATGTTATTGTCTATAATGCTCGACTTGTCGCAAAAGGGTTTCGACAAATTCAAGAAGTTGACTACGATGAGACTTTCTCACCGGTAGCAAAGCTAAAGTCTGTGAGGATTATGTTAACAATCGCTGCATATTATGATTATGCGATATGGCAGATGGATGTCAAAACGGCGTTCCTCAATGGAGACATTGATGAAGAGTTATATATGATGCAACCCAAAGGTTTTGTCGATCCTAAAGATGCTAACAAGGTATGTAAACTTCAACGGCCCATATATGGATTGAAGCAAGCATCCCGAAGTTGGAATCGACATTTTGATGAAGTAATCAAAAGTTTTGGTTTTATACAAACTTATGGAGAAGCTTGTATTTACAAGAAAGTGAGTGGGATCTCTGTAGCATTCTTAATACTATATGTAGATGACATATTGTTGATTGGGAATGATGTAGACCTTCTTAATAGTGTCAAGGATTATTTGAATAATAGTTTTTCAATGAAAGATCTTGGCGAAGCAGCTTACATATTAGGCATAAAGATTTATAGAGATAGATCAAGACGCCTAATATCATTGTCACAGAGTACATATTTGGACAAAGTTCTAAATAGGTTTGGAATGGAAGATAGCAAGAAAGGGTTCTTGCCCATGTTGCTAATCGACCTTGAGTAAAACTCAAAGTCTGCACGGCAGAAGATAGAGAAAGGATGAGTAAGACTCCCTATGCCTCAGCCATAGGATCTCTTATGTATGCCATGCTATGTACTAGACCCGACATTGCATATGCTGTTAGTTTGATTAGCAGATATCAAAGTGATCTAGGAGTGGATCATTGGACATCAGTCAAAAACATCCTTAAGTACTTGAGAAGAACTAAGGATATGGTTCTTTCTTATGGAGGTGATGAACAGCTCGTTGTTAATGGCTACACCGATGCTAGTTGGAACACCGATCTGGATGATTCTAAATCTCAGTATGGATGCATATTTACTTTGAATGGTGTAGCAGTTAGCTGGAGGAGTGCAAAGCAAAGCATTGTGGCGAGATCTTCAACTGAATCGTAATACATAGCTGCTTCGGAGGCTTCACAAGAGGCGATATGGATGAAGGAGTTCATTACAGAGCTTGGTGTGGTTCCAAGTGCGCTGGACCCAATGTCTATCTACTGTGATAACATGGGCGCCATAGCCAATGCGCAAGAACCAAGGTCACACAAGAAGCTGAAGCACATCAAGCTACGTTTTCACGCTATTCAAGAGCATGCCCAAGATGGCGACATAAAGATTTGCAAAGTACACACAGATCTGAATGTGGCGGATCCGTTGACTAAACCTCTCCCGAGGGCAAAACATGACCAACACCAAACTGACATGGGTGTTCGGTATATTACCATGTAATCTAGATTAGTTGACTCTAGTGCAAGTGGGAGACTGTTGGAGATATGACCTAGAGGCAATAATAAATGTAGTTATTATTATATCTTTGTGTTTATGATAATGTTTACATTCATGCTATAACAGTATTAACCGGAAGCATTAATACTTGTGTGATTTGTAAACTAAATTAGAGTCCCTAGTAAAGCCTCTTTAATAATACTAGCATGTTGGTTAATAGATGATCGTGGTTTCTCGATCATGGACATTGAGATGTTATTAACAACGAGATCATATCATTAGGAGAATGGTATGATGGACATACTCCTATAGATAAGCGTAGCATAAAGATCAAGTCATTTTAATAGTTCAATTGCTATAAGCTTTCTGATACATAGTAACCTAATTCCTTCGACCATGAGATCGCTAATCACCATCACCGGAAGGATGCTTTGATGACATCAAACACCACACCGTAAATGGGTGGCTATAAAGGTGGCTTTGAGTGTTCGGAAAGTATGGGTTGAGGCACATGGATCAAGAGTGGGATTTGTCCATCCATATGACAGATAGATATACTCTGGGCCCTCTCAGTGGAATGTCATCCAATTAGCTTGCAAGCATGTGACTGGCTCACAAGGGATCACATATCACGGGAACGAGAAAATAGTACTTATCAGTAACGAGGTTGAACTACGTATGCAGAGATACCGACGATCAAAACCTCGGATAAGTAAACTATCGTGAGACAAAGGGAAATTGGTATCGTATGTAAGTGGTTCATTCGATCGCAAAGTAATCGTAGAAATATATGGGAGCCATATGAATTTCCATATTCCTCTATTGGTTATTGATCGGAGAAGTGTCTCGGTCATGTCCGCATAAATCACGAACTGTAGGGAGACACACTTAAGGATTTGATGTTGTTGCGTAGTTATGGAATGATTAGTAAGAGACCGAATGTTGTTTGGAGTCTCGGATGGGATCTGGGATATCACGAGGAGATCCGGAATGGTCCGGGGAGTAAGATTCATATAAGGAAAGTCCTGTTTTGGAGTTCGGAAATGATTCCGGTGTTTTCACCAGGAATGTTCTAGAAGGGTCTGGAAGGTCCGACACTCTGGAGGGGAAGGGTACATGGATGTGTCATGACAATGTGGAATGGTTGCATCATGTACTAGGTCACTTGGCTGGGCAATATGAAGAGAGAAATCAAATCCAAGTTTGAAAGTCAAATCCGAAGTTTGCTTGGTGGAGGGAGAGTAGGAAACCTACCTAGGGTAGGAGTCCCACTCCCTCCACCCGCCGGCCAAGGAGGAGGAGTTGGAGGAGGACTCCCTCCTCCCAACCGCCTCCCTCCCACCTATATAAGGAGGGGTAGGACGCCCCTACCCCTCACACACCAAACCCTAGCTACAAGGCGCCACCACCCTCCAAGTGCTGCCGCCGCCTAGGGCTCCTCCCAAGTCGCCGAGTTAGGGTTTCCCCAAACCCTAGCCGCCAGCTACACATCTCCCCTTGGTGCCTCTAAACCGTAGATCGCCAAGGCCTCTCTCTTACTCCACCATACTCGCTCCGGCTTAGGCGAAGCCCTGCAGGATCTTCCCTCTACTTCCGACACCACGCCGTCGTGCTACCGGAATCACGAGGAGAGTGCTACAACCTCCACTGTCTGCTGGAACAAGGGAGAGGAAGGTCTTCATCAGTGCACGAGCGTGTGACCATTGAAGCGCTGCCGGAACGCAGCGCCGGAAGGATTGACTGCGCGATCTTGAGATCGGCAAGTGTACGACTACATCACCCACGAGAATCTGCTCTCGTTAACCGCTTTGAAATCTTCGAGGGTGAGTTCTTCTATCGACTCGTTGCTACAATCTAGTAGATAGATCTTGGCTTGTTTGTGTGCATGCGGTAGAAATTTTTTGTTTTCCATGCTACGAACCCCGGCACCCGGCTGGTGCCACGCAGCAAGACTAAAGTGGGGGTGGGAGGGGGGTATATGTACGCGGCCTCCTCCCTCGGTCGAATCCACCGACCAGGACTTGGAGGCCATGCGACCACGATAGCGGCGCCAGGCTGCCGAATTTTTTTGTCGACGGTTGCCACCCATCGCCATCGCGCCTGCGCCCTTCGCGCTGGCCGCCACCGCGCGTTCTCCTCCCTGCGTCCCTTCCCGCGCCTATCTCGCGGCGCCATCCGCCACCACCACGGCCTTCGTCAGAGGCCTCCATCGCGCCACAGCCACCGCGCCTCCCCTGCCACCGCCACCGCGAGTTGCAATTAGGTATTTTAGTTGAAATTAGATGTATTTTAGTTGGAATTTAGTTGAAATAGAAATAGAAACAACATTTTATTATTGCATAGGATTATTGCATTTTTAGTTGAAAATATATTTTAGTGTATAAAATAGGAAATAGAAAAATAGATGTGTAGCAATATTTTTTTAGTTGCATTTTTAGTTGCAAATATAAGTTGTGCATTTTTATTTGCAAATATATGTGTAGCAATATTTTTGTGCAAATATATGTGTAGCAATATTTGTGTGTGAGAATAGATGTTTTTTGCAAATAGAAATATTGTGTGCATTTTAAAATAATATTGTGTGCATCTCGTGTCGTGGGAATGGTCACGGCAGATGCTGCAATCGGCAGCGAGTAGTAGAATGAGGGGCAAGGGCGGCCAGCCATCTGCGGTGCGAGATGAGGGCGGAGACACAAGGTTTTACCCAGGTTCGACCGAGGGTAAAGACCTACTCTGCTAGATTGTATTATGAAGGTGGTACAATGGGTGAGCTCGGCTGGCGGCGAGTCGCTTGGGTGTATGATGGAACGTATCTCTAAAGCCCTGCAGGAAGGTTTATATAGACTCACCTCCCCTAGGGTTTACATATCTCAACCGAATCAGTTAAGGCTTCGGTACTTATTTAACCTAATCCGACTGGGCCTATCTACTCGCCTGGGCCTTCAACTTCCAGTCACTTGGATCCACAACGGGCCCTGATCCAGTCGCCATCTTGTAGGCCCACTCGCCAGTTCTTGGGCCAGTCGGAAACGCCCTGCTGGGTATACCCCGGTGGGCATATCCCCATCAGTAGTCCCTAAGGCCGTCGTTGATTGGGCGCAGGTGGTTGCTAGTAGTCGAAGTATACGGATTCAAAGCAAGCATCCAGTCGAATCGTCGGCGGGCTCCTACACGAAGGAAACCACTAGTCACCCTGATCGCAGCTTTCGCGGGTCGAGTCGGCGAAACACTGTCGTAGTGATTGGGTCGGCGAGCCGAGTGGCTGAAGTTGGACCGTTAAACATGGTCAAACTAGCCGTTGGGGTAATCCAACAGTAACTTTTGGCATAATCACCGCGTAGTAACGGCTCCCTGATTTGGCTTGTAACAACCGCTATATAAGGGGAATGGCAGGCGATCAGAGAACCATCTTATCGCCATTTCCTCCGATTGCACGCACTCTCACCTCCCTTCACATCGCGATCCAGCCAACCCGAAATCCTCCGACCCCCCACAAATCCTTCCGCCATGGCCCTCTCCACCGAGCCTTGAGGTAGATCTAAGTGTACGAGGGCGCAACTGGCGTCCTTTGAGGAGGCCGGGATCCTGCGCGCCGGCTGTTGGCGCATCCCCGCGGCCGGAGAGGTGACCCCGAACCCGCGCGAGGGGGAATTCATCTACTTCACCAGCCACCTAGAACGGGGGCTAGGATTCCCTACGTCCCTATTCTTTCGGCGCTTCTGCGCCTACTACGGGATCCAACCGTCGGACCTGGGTCCACCGACATCGAGCAGCTCGCCATCTTCGTGGCGTTCTGCGAGTGCTACCTGGGCTGCCGACCCTACTTCCCTCTATGGCAAGATCTGTTCCACGGACGGATCAGCCGCGAGGAAGCAGGCGGCCCAATGCTTGCCGCGGGCAGCCTGACATTCCAGCTGAAGTCGAAGGCTTCGTTCTTCGACTTGATGCTGCCTGCCAAGGCGGCGAGCGACTAGAAGAAGTCTTGGTTCTACGTTGCCGAGGCGACCCCGGAGGGCGAGGCGGCGATCCCACTATACTCCGCCAACCGGTCCGAACCGCGTCGTCTCCAAGTCGGCAAGCTCCCCACCGACCAACGGATGGTCGTGGACGAAATGCTCCAAACCATCCGCAGTCTGAAGAAGAAAGGCCTCCAGACAATTAACTTATACAACTGCTGGCTCGGGCGGTGGCTCGTCCCTCTGGCTCGGCGCGACCACTACATGTATCAATACACGGGCCGGGAGGACTCGACGAAGTCCTGCCTCGCTGAGTGGAAGCTCGAGGACTACACCCCAGCACTGAAGAAGATCACCCAGGCGGTGTACCTGGACGCAAAGGCTGGGGTCGCCCCCTACACCGCGAAGCATCCAGCCCCAACGGTAAATCACCTCGCATCATTCGCAGTCGCAGTTTTTGCAGTCGCGGTCATTCTAATTTCATTTTGTGTTCATTGCACCTATTCCAAGTGGTGGAAGGATGGCTCCCGCCTTCAGACGATGAGAACTCGAGCTCATCCATCCAGGACATGGGCGAGTCGCCTCCCGCCAAGGGAGACACCGAGAGCAACGAGAGCAACGGCGACGACGAATCCGAGGAGGAGGTCGCCCCGCTGGTCCGCAAGACCCGCGGGCAGCGTCAGCGTGAGCTTGAGGCGAGTAAAAGCCTCGAGCGTCATGATGACGACGACGAACTTCCGGAGACCACCTCGCGCCGCCAAGCTACTCCGTCGAAGAAGAAGAAGAAGAAGGAGAAGGAGGCGAAGGCCCCTCCGAAGAAGAAGACGAAGCCGATGAAGCCGGCCTCGCCACCGCACTCGGCGAGCAGCTCTGACGCCCCCAGCCCGGCCAAGGACGAGGCGCCGCCGACGACAACCGCGCTGGACATGGCCACCGTCGAGGTGCCACTGGCCTCGATGCCTCCGCCATTCGCCCGATCTGGGCTGGGCTAGCTCCGCCGGCGGCTTCACCTCGTAGGGAAGCTCCTGCTGAAGATGTCCCAGAAGCTCCCATTGCAGCCTCGACGACGAAGAAGCCGTCCGTGTCTTGGGAACGCGACGTTCTGGAGATGGGCCTCAGCCGCCGACTGGGCCCCAAAATGGAGAAGCCGGCCGGCATCCGCACGGGGCTACGCTTCATTCCAGTCGCCAAGTGAGTTCGCTCACCTACTTTTGTCTTTCATAGCAACTTGAGTTATCTTGCTCACACGATCGATTTACAGGACCAGAGCGAAGAAGATAGTCCACCCGACCGTGGCTAAGGTGCCACCCGTCGACAGCGAGGAGGATCCTTCCCGTAAGAGGAAGGCGGACGAAGTCGTTGCCCCTGCGGATGGCGCCACGAAGGCCAAGGGTGACGATGTCGTCACGATCTCCGATGACACGGCGGTCGCGCTGAATGAACCCGCAACAGAGGCGGCCGTTCCTATGAAGGAGGGTGCTCCCTCGCCTGGGGCGTCCGAGCCGGCCTCCTTTGGTGTCGGTGCCTCTATCACAACATTCCCGCGCTTCATGACCAAGGCGGCTGCAGCGAGTGGGACCTCGCCCTCGAGCCGTGCACCTGGGGTTGCCGACGCAGAGGTCGAGCAACGTCGTGGGCACACGCCGGCTCTCCTCGCATCCGTGGATGCGATACAACTTCACGGCATGCTTGGCGCAGCCATCCAGGTATGTCCAGTCCCTGAGGATCAGGTCGGTGTGACGCAGCGGTCTGATTCTTTTAGTGCCTTGTTGTTATTTTTCGCGTCCAGTCCTCGAGTGCGTACTCGCTGAATTTCAGCGGGTGGGCACTTAGGATTTTTTGATCGCCAGTCCCCGAGTGCATACTCGCTGAATTTCAGCGGGTGGGCACTTAGGATTTTCGATTGACAGTCCCCGAGTGCGTACTCGCTGAATTTCAGCGGGTGGGCACTTAGGATTTTTTGATTGCCAGTCCCCGAGTGCGTACTCGCTAAATTTCAGCGGGTGGGCACTTAGGATTTTTTGATTGCCAGTCCCCGAGTGCGTCCTCGCTGACTTTTAGCGGGTGGGCACTTAGTATTTCGCTTTGGTTAACTGTTTGAATTGTGTGCAGGGCCTGCAACGTGAGTCAGCTGACCGATTGGCAGCGAAACACCGCGCGGAGAAGGAACTGGCCACCGTCCAAGAGGCGAATAAGGGGCTTCAGGCGGTTGCCGCGAAGGCAGAGGAGGCTTGCCAGGGACTTGTCCCGGCGGGGGAGTTGGCAGTGGCTCAATCGGCGTTGAGCTCGGCTGAGAAGCGGATCGCCGATCTCGGCCTTGAGCGAGGAGGAAGCGAGGAAGCGAGCTCGGCGGATGGGCGACCAAAGGCGCCCGTTCTGACGCCCGCAGAGGAACATAAAGTGTCCGACGCCCTTGTTGCTGGGCTTCAGGACAACTATACTTCGCTTCAACGCTTCATCACGGATCTCTCCTGCCCCTTGATTGGTAAGTTTATCTGCCCCTGCATTTGCCTTTTTGTGATATCCGACGTACTCAATGTTATCTTCTATTCACAGGTCGCATCCTTGATAGCGCGGAAGAGGCGAGCTCGTTCGACGCGCGGCAATGTGTGGCCACGCTCGTCGACTCGGCGACGTTGTCGGCGACATGCATCCGAGCCTACCTCCAGGAGATATCGCCCACGGAAGTAATTCCTAGCGACCTTGTCGAGGTGTGGAAGTACTTGGAGAAGGCGCCCTGGGTCGTTGAGTTCATGACGCGATCGGCGTTCCGGCACGGAGCGGCAACGACGCTTAGCCTCGGGCTTGCTCACTTCCCGGAGGACTTCGACCTCGATGACGTGACGAGTGGCTACCCGTCGTCGACTGGCGCGGTGGAGATCTCCGAGGTGCTCAAGTTGATGGACCGCGCCGCGATGTACTCCGAGCGTGTCTGGGCAATGGGCAACCTCCTTCCTTACTAGGAGACGGTCGTCGCACCCAACGACCCTGAGCCGCCGCACCGGGACTTCAAGGTCGAACAGCCCTTTCGTGCGGCGATGGCGGGTGAGCTAACGACGTATCCATCGAACCCGTACACTCCCTTCATCCGCAATCGCAAGGGTGCTGGCGAGTCGTCGTCTAAGCCTGCGGAGTAAACTAGGTTGCCCTGGGGCGTTAGTAGCAGTTCTGCCATTCGGCATACTATGTATTTTGAGACGATTGCAACATGTTATGAATGATATATAGTGTTGTTTTGTGACTTGTCGTGTGTTTTCTGATTGTGGGTTGAACGAGTCCCCGAGCGCGTCCGCCTGTTTTTATGGGGTTTACCTCGTGTGTTATGTGTTTGCGTTTTTTTTTGAATATTTTGTTATTGCGGTCGACTCGCCCGGGCTCAGAGAGCCAGTCGCAAGGCGACTCCCTTGAGCGCTTTGTACTTCACCGTTTTCCCTTGCGCGGATGAGGTCGGGTGGCCGAGTCCCTGAGCGTGGTACTTGGTTGTTCTAGGCGCAACTCGAGGGTGGGTGAGGACTTGGCGCGTTAGTTCGAGCGCATCACTCCTGCCTGGCCCATTGGGTCAGTCGCATGGCGAGTCCTGGGCATGCTCTCATACTTGGCGTTTTCCCGAGCCGCTCGCGCTGAACTGGTCGTCAGTCCCCGAGTGTGGTACTTGGCCATTCGAGTCGCTATGTTGAGGATGCGGAGGATCATGGTCGCTGTAAGCGGCGATTGTCTTGGCTCGTGAAACCCGATCAGTAAGCGATTCCAATGGGGCTCCGAGTTGGCGTTTTTCGTGGACGATGCAAGACCTGAGGTGACCCAGTGCTCTTGCACCGCACTACTTAGCCATGCCGATCGCTGTACCAGAGGTTGACTTTTGCGGTTAGCTTGACGCTGTTATTATGAGTGCGAGTGGCACAAGACACGGAGAGTAGGCGCAATTTGCGGTAACCAATTCTTTTTATTTCATAGCGACTGGAGAGTACATATGTGGGGTTCTAGGAGTAGAACTTCCGTAGGAGGTTTACATTCCATGGTCGCTTGACGTCGAGTTTGCCGTCCCCGCGGACGTCGACGAGGTAGTAGGCGTCGTTGCCGAGTACTCGCCCGATGGCGAATGGTCCTTCCCACGGAGGGGAAAGCTTGTGCATGCCCTTCTTGTCCTGGATGAGGCGCAACACCAGGTCGCCTTCTTGGAAGGTGCGAGTTTTCACCCGCCGGCTGTGGTAGCGACGGAGTCCCTGCTGGTAGATGGCGGTGCTTGACCGAGCGAGGTCACGTGCCTCGTCGAGTTGATCGATTCCAGCCTGGCGGGCGAGTTCATTTGCAGCCTCCGTGTAGTGGACGACGCTCGGCGAGTCGTGCTCAAGGTCAGTGGGCATGACTACCTCGGCGCCGTACACCATGAAGAAGGGGGTGAACCCTGTCGACCTGTTGACTGAGGTGCGGATGCCCCAGATAAAGGATGGTAGCTCCTCGACCCAGCACCCGGCGGTGCACTCGAGTGGTACTTGGAGTCGCGGCTTCAGGCTGTGGAGGATGCTCTGGTTGGCCCGTTCGGCTTGGCCGTTGGACTCCGGGTGGGCGACTGACGCCAGGTCGAGCCGGATGTGGTGTTCCTCACAGAACTCGGCCATGGCACCCTTGGCAAAGTTAGTGCCGTTGTCCGTGATGATGCTATTTGGGAACCCGTAGCGATATATGAGCTCGCGTAAGAACTTGGTAGCGGTCTTCCCATCGCATTTCCGGACTGGCTTGGCCTCCACCAATTTTGTGAATTTGTCGACCGCGACCAGGAGGTGGGTGTAGCCGGAGGGGGCCTTTTTGAAGGGGCCTACCATATCCATACCCCACACGGCGAATGGCCAGGTGATGGGGATTGTCTTCAGCACCGAGCTCGGCACGTGCGTCTGGTTGGCGTACTTCTAGCACCTGGTGCACCGCTGGACGATGTCGACGGCGTCGGTGTGTTCAGTGGGCCAGTAGAAGCCATGCCGCATAGCCTTGGCGACCAAAGAGAGGGCGCCAACATGGTGGCCACAGTCGCCGGAGTGGATGTCATGGAGGATCTTGCGTCCCTCGGCCGGTTGGACGCAGCGTTGGAACATGCCGGTGACGCTGCGCTTGTGGAGCTCGCCGTCGATGATGGTGAAGGATTTGCATCGGCGTGCGATCATTCGGGCGTCCGTCTGCCGGCAAGGTGCCGACCTCCAGGTAGGCGACGTAGGGCTTGGTCCAGTTGTCTAGCTCGGTGACGAGTGCGACCAGGGCTGCCTCTGGCTGCAGCGGGACTCCGATGTTGATCTCCCTTGGGGGAGAGACTGATGGCTTGGTGATCGTGTCGAGGAAGACGCCGGCGGGTGGTGCGAGTCGAGCCGACCCAATGCGAGAGAGTGCGTCGGCCTCCTCGTTCTTCCGCCTGTCAATCCACTCGACGGAGTATCCTGCGAAGTGTCCGCCCAGCTTGTCCACTGCTTGGCGATATGCCGCCATGGTGGGGGCAGGCGCCGCGAGCGACTTGCCCAAATGACGAGGTCGGAGTCTCCGTAGCAGCGTAGGCGGTTGACGTTCATCTCCTTGGCAGCTCGCATGCCGTGGAGTAGTGCCTCATACTCGGCCATGTTGTTGGTGCAGGGGGTGAAGTCGAGGCAGAGTATGTAGCGGAGCTTGTCGCCCTTTGGTGAAGTCAGCACGATCCCTGCTCCTGCGCCGTCCACGTTCTTGGAGCCGTCGAAGTGCAGGCTCCAGTAATGGAGGTATGGCAGCTTTTCTGGCTGCTGGGCCTCTTCCCAGTCGGCGATGAAGTCCGCTAGAGCCTGCGACTTGATCGCTTTTCGTGGCTCATACTTGATATTATGGACGCCGATTTCGACGGCCCACTTAGCGACTCGCTCGGTCGCCTCGCGGTTGCGGATGATGTCCTGCAACGGTGCTGAGTAGACGACCGTGATCGGGTGCTCCTAGAAGTAGTGCGGTAGGCGCCGCTGTGCTCTGAAGACCGCGTATACCAGTTTCTGGTACTACGGGTATCGTTGGCGCGACTCGGTGAGGACCTCGCTGATGTAGTACACCGGTCGCTGTACTGGGCGCTCCTTTCCTTCCTCCGGCCGCTCGACGACCATGACGGCGCTGACGACGCGCTCGGAAGCTGCGACGTAGACCAGCATGGGTTCTTTGTCGGTGGGGGCGGCGAGTAGAGGTGCGGCGAGTAGCACCTTCTTGAGGTCGCGGAGTGTGTAGTCCGCCTCCTTGTCCCACTGGAAGGTGGGGTTCTTGCGCATCAGACGGTATAGGGGCATCGCCTTTTACCGAGCGGGGATGAAGCGACTGAGAGCCGCTACTCGCCCGACCAGCTTCTGGACGTCGCGGAGGCACTCGGGTTTGCCGAGTCGGGCGATCGTGTCGATCTTGGTGGGAGTTGCCTTGATCCCTCGCTTGGAGACGACATACCCCAGTAGTTGTCCTGCTGGTACACCGAAGGTGCATTTGCCTGGGTTAAGTTTTATCTTGTATTTTCGCAAGTTGGCGAACGTTTCCGCCAGGTCGGCGAGTAGATCACCCTGGCGAGCGGACTTTACGACCACGTCATCGATATAGACGTGGATGTTGCGGCCAATTTGGCTCGCGAGGCACTCCTACATGCACCGCTGGTAGGTCCCCCCGGCGTTCTTGAGGCCGAAGGTCATGGCGGTGTAGCAGAAGGCTCCGAATGGCATGATGAACGCTGTCTTCTCCTCGTCCTCGACATCCATTTTGATTTGGTTGTATCCAGAGTAGGCGTCGAGGAAACATAGTGACTCCGAGCCCGCGGTGGAGTCGATTATTTGGTCGATCCGCGGGAGGACGAACTGCTCTTTTGGGCAGGCGCCGTTCAAGTTTGTGTAGTCGATACACATCCTCCAGGTCCCGTTCTTCTTCTCGACCAGGACTGGGTTTGCCAGCCACTTGGAGTACTTGATTGGCCAGATGAAACCTACAGCGAGTAGACGCTGCACCTCCTCGGCGATGGCTCGGCGGCGCTCTTCATTGAAGGGCCGTGGCGACTGTTTGACGGGTCGCACTTTGGGGTCGGCGTTTAGTTTGTGCTCAGCGAGCTCCCTAGGGACACCAGGCATGTCAGAGGGCTTCCATGCGAAGATGTCCCTGTTCTCACGGAGGAACTCGATGAGCGCGCCTTCCTAGGCTGGGCTCATCCCTGTTCCGATCGTCACCGTCTGGCTGGAGTCGCCCGGGACCAGCTCGACGGTGCGGGTGTGCGTCGTTGCCTCGAAGGCTGAGGTGTTTGCTCGATGCGGAAGTTTGCTGGTGTGCCGAAGGTGACTGGCAGCGTGACCTTGCCGATCGTGTACGCCTTTCGACCGGGGACAATGTCGTGGAACATGGTGTGGGTTGTCTCGATCATCGATTGCGGGAGCCGCAGCCGCCTGAAGGTGTCCAGGTACAAGATGTTGATGGAGCTGCCGCCGTCCATCAATGTCTTGGGGAGCCAGTAGTCGCCCACCTTTGGCTTGACCACCAGGGCGACTCGGCCTGGGCACTCGATGCGCGGCGAGTGGTCCTGGCGGCTCCAGGTGATGGGCTGCTCCGACCAGTTGAGAAACTGGGGAACGTCCACCTGGGCCACCGCGTTGACGGCGACGGCGCAGGTGATGACCTTCTTCTCGCGCTTCGTGCTGAAGCCGGTGAAGGTATGGAGCGATCCGGCCACGTTGCCGAACTTTCCGCCGTTTGGAGGGTTGTTGTCGGGGTCCTCCCTTGCTCGTCGTGCCTTCTCAATCTCCCTGAGGGTATGGCAGTCGACAGTCGTGTGTGTTGCGGGTTTGCCTTCCCTGCTATGAAACGCACAAGGTTGGTTAAGGAGGGCCGCAGGGTCGAACCTTGGCTTGGCCTTGTAGTTGCCGCCGTTGCGGCGTTGTCCTCCGTCGCGGCGGAAGCTTTTGGGCTCGCGTTGTGCGTGCCCGGCGTTGCGACGAAGTCGACTCGCCCGTCACTGCGGCGCTTGCCGGTGAGGCGAGTGTTGCTGTAGCGTAGGTCGGACCGTCCGCTGTCGTTGCCGCTCGTGCGGCGTTGACCTCCCGACTCGTCGTCGGTTTCCTGGTTTGGATCTTCCTCCGTGTATCGTTTGGCGATCTCGAGGAGGTCCGGTATGTTGTCGAGTGTGCGAGAATGTCGCTTGAGCTTGGCGACCAAAGGCTCGTAGCAGCACGAGGTCTTGAAGCAATGGATCGCGGTGTCCGGGTGGATGCCGACCGCGTTAAGTTCTTGCCACCGCTGGACCCGATGGTCGATTTCGCTGGGGTCCCCGGACGACGCTCCAGGTCCTCTATGGTGGTGGCGGGTGTAGGAGCACTCGAAGTGCACAGCGGCGTCGCGCATCTCCTCCTGTGAGAGTCGATACTATCACGGGAGGTGTTGATCCATCGCCGCACATCCCCTCCATCATCAGGGGGAGGTAACGGGCGGCTAGCAGGTCGGTGTGGCCTGCGATCCCCATCGCCATGAGGTATGTATCGAGCCAGACGGCGGGGTCGTACGAGGGGTCGTACTTTTCTATCTCCTTCGGCGCCTTGAAGTTCGGCGGGTATTTCTCGCCTCGGATCATTGGTCCGAAGCACTTGGGGCCGAGTCGACTTAGCGACCCCATTGGCTCGCCGTCACGGCGATTGGTTAGGGTGTGTCACAGGTCGTCGGGCTGGCATGCGCGCCAGCTTTGGTTGTTGATGATGTGGGTTCAGGCGTCAATGGGTTGACCGTTGGCGGCGACGAAGTTGGTCGCTAGCCTGGGGTCATTGGTGGAGAGTGCCGCGTTCGCGGGTCGGTGTTGGAGCTACAGTGGCTCTGGTGGCGGGCAGTTGAGGGTGTTTGCCGCCATTGGGCTGCCGCTCGAGGCCGCTCTGCTTCCCGAAGAACGCGAGTACACTCGACCCTGCGAGTCGGCGCCTGCGTTTTGCTGCTCGACGGCCTTTGCGAGCAGGGCCCTAACGTACTAGATCTGTAGGGCGCCGTCGCCGGTGGCCGTGATGTTGTCGGCTATTGCTCGGCCTGCCACGAGGTTGTCCATCGGGGTGGAGAACAGTGGGAGGCCATTCGCGTCCCGCTCCCGTGAGGAGACTACTATCCGCGGCTGATCCCTGGGGGGTGTGCGGTTGGGTGGAGGTGGGGCGCCCATCGCCGTCGACCCTGGCGGGGGCCGGGCGCTTCCTCCTGGTGGCGCGTTCTCGCAGATCGCGCGCTCGGCCACGCGGGCCGGGTCGTTTTCGTCGTCGAAGTTCAGGGCGCGCCCCTGGACGGTGGGGTTCAGGCGCGACCTGATTCGCTGCTGGTGGTAGCGTGATAGCTCGCGGCCATCACCGCTCATGGCGAAATTTTTCGCCGGCTTGCTCTTGCGCATCGCCTCGCCAGCCAGCGGAGTTCCTCGACCTCCGTTGCCGTGGCGTTAGGAGGGATCGGGGTGGAGAAGGGGTCCTCCGGCGGTTCGGTGTCGGTCGCCATGTAGGTCGCAACGTGGCGACCGGTCCCGTCGCGGAGGTCGGCGGAATTTTCCGACCCGGAGTCGAAGTCGAAGATCCCAAGGATGGAGGGGTCCTCGAAGTCTCCCATGTTGGAGACCTGGGTGATGGAGCCCGCGGGTGAAGCCGCGGTGATGGATCCGGCGAATGACGCCGGGGTCGCCGAGTCGGCGTCGTCGTTGAGGGTCGCGTCTTCTGCGGCCGCTGAGTTTTCGACCAAGTTACTGTGGGCCGAGTTGTACTCGGAGGCGAGGCGATGGATCATGCGGATCTGGCTCTCGGAGAGCCGATCGCGTGGAGGAGACTCGTGGATGCAAGCCGAGTCCTCCGAGACGATGACGTCGGTGAGGTCGAAAAGAGGCTGATCGCGTCGTCTTGACGATCAGCGTGATTGTCGCGCCACGCCGGACGTAGCTGCTTTCGGCAAGATTTGGAGCATCACGATCGCCGTCGCTATCATGCGGTGGCGACCGTCTCGTTGATGGGCGATTGAATCTCGCCGCAGAACACCGGCCGGACCGGCCAGGCCCCACGGTGGGCGCCATCGTCGGGAATGGTCACGACAGATGCTGCAATCGGTAGTAGTAGAAACGAGGGCAAGGGCGGCCAGCCATCTGCGGTGCGAGATGAGGGCGGAGACACAAGGTTTTACCCAGGTTCGCCCCCCGGAGGGTAAATACCTACTCCTGCTAGATTGTATTATGAAGGTGGTACAATGGGTGAGCTCGGCGGCTAGGCGGCGAGTCGCTTGGGTGTATGATGGAACATATCCCTACACGCCCTGCAGGGAGGTTTATATAGACTCACCTTCCCTAGGGTTTACATATCTCAACCGAATCAGTTAAGGCTTCGGTACTTATTTAACCTAATCCGACTGGGCCTATCTACTACTTTGGGCCTTGACTTCGATCGCTTGGATCCACACCGGCCTCGATCCGATCGTTGCCGTCTTGGTGCCCACTCGCCGATTCTTGGGCGATCGGAAGCTCATTGGTATACCGGTGGGCATATCCCCATCATCTCGTGTTGGGCCACGTAGAGATAAAACAAAAAATTCCCCTCTAACATGGTGATCCCAAGATCTAGCCGAGGTAGAAGGCCACGAGGTTTACCACTAGACGCGCAGTTGTGGATTACTGATGAAGCGCGCCAGTTGATGCAGTGCAGTCCTTTGCGATCTGATTGTCCTGGTGGTGATCGTACAACACCTCTACTGGTATCCACACGTGCAAGGAGGAGCAACAGCGGCGAACTGCTAGGTTCGGTACGACGGCAGGACTGTTGTGGAGTTAGGGTTTCCAACACATGGAATGACCTAACCGATCAACGATTTACCTTTCTGGGTTGCGGTTGAAAGAACATGTTGGCCCCCCATGTGTGGTTTGGGTAATTAATGACAATCTTTATGGACTAATATGTGTATTAAGTTATACTTGTAGGATTTGTCCATTGGCATCGCTTGGAGCATGTGTTGGATTCAAGGTTGATGAAATGCAAAGAAGATATCTTGGGCAAGCTCAATATGCAAGGTCGATGATGAGGAATTAAGAAAGGCGTTCCATCTTGAGAAGGTCAAGATCATCTACATCGAGCTCAAGTAGAATGCTCAAGGCAAAGGTATAATCTTGATAGGTTTTCCCTTTTGTCGGTCTCACGTTGTGTGTGTGAGACCGGGTTTAGGATAGATAACCGTACTATCAAGAGGGGCTCTCGTATGAGTAATTCGGTCACATCGTTCGGAGAGAGCTCAAACCTTTGCATACTTGCATCATCGTATTTGGTTGTTATTTGGTATTATCCATGTGAGGATATAGAGCTTGTGGTAATCTCCATAATAAGCTCTTGTTCATCAAAATCGGATCTCCCATTTGTATCTTGTTGCGATTTTGATTTATGCGGCTTTTCGGTTTCTCACCAAGTGAGGTATATCACATTATTCTACTTGATACTTTCTAACTTGGTGATAATCAATATTTCCACCTATTATTGGGAAGCCCTTGTCGTCCTCTATCCAACGCAATTTTAATCGGGTCAATCAGAGCTTCCAGTCAAAAGTTATTGCCGTTTGAATATTTGTCTATTTGTCTGTTTTCTGGGCCAAGCGGTAGTACCGCCCGGACGGGCCGGTACTACCACCCGGGCCTAAAAACGGCATGTTTTCCTTCTGCCTCGCTAGGTACCTTTTTGCGGTAGTACCGGCCGGCTCGGTCTTACCGCCCGGGTGGGCCGGTAGTACCGACCGACCCGTTTATTTGTCCAAATCCTTTTTCCTGTTTCAGATCCAGATCTGCTGCCTGCGTTGACCTGCCCCATCGCCCTGCGCTGGTTCGGCCTGCATGCGCTGCTGCTGAGCCCCGCACTGCTACGCGCCTCACGCCCGCCCGGCTCGCCCGCCTCGCTCCTGCGCAGCTGCCCGCGTTGCCCTGATCTGCCGCTGATGCGCGCCTGCATGCGGCCCCATGCCCTGCTGCACCGGCGCTGCGCCATGCTGCTGCCGCTGCACTACTCCATGCCGCTGCTCTGCTGCTGCGCGCATGCAGCGCTAGCAGCTGCTGCCTGCGCTGGCAGCGGGGCCCGCTGCCGCTGGTCCTCTCGCCGCGCGCGCGTGTGCCCCCACCTGCTGGCTGCTTTGCTGCTGCTTTCTCTTCTCAGCTCGCTCACTCGCCTGGTCCCTTGACCGATTTGTTGTTTGGGTCCGGTAGTACCGGATCCGGTACTACCGGACCGTTCAGAAAAATATCCCAACAGCCGGTACTACCGGACCGTTCAGAAAAATATCCCAACAGCCATATTTTGGCTAGCCCTATATAAGTCTTTTGTCCATTTTCATTTAGGGTTACTTCTTCCTCCTTTTCTTGTCCAAGCTTTGCCCCCATTTGCTCTACTCTTTAAGCTTGATTTCTACACACCCCTCCGTTGATTCTTGCAAATATTTGAGGTGTTGTTGGAGGAGATCTAGATCTACGTTTTAACCAAACCAAAACATCTCTTTGTGAGTGTATCTTTGGGGATCTAGATTTTGGGGGATTTTGTGTCTCTCTTTGATTTCTCCTCTCTTGTTCCCCCAATAGCTTTGGTAGCTTTGTTGGAACTTGAGAGTGAGGGATTTGAGCATCGTTGTGCTGCTCTTGCCATTTGCATTTGTTGCATCGGTTTGGGTTCTCCTCGGAGGATTTGGTTTGAATTGCTCATTGGAGCTTGTCCCTCTTGGGTTCTTGGAACCCTAGACGGTTTTGTGGCCTTGGTGGCATTGTAGCCTTGGTGGCATTTGTTGAGGCCTTTTGTGGCGTTTGTTGGGAGCCTCCAATTAAGTTGTGGAGTTGTGCCCCAACCTTGTGAGAGGTTCCGATTGCCACCGACAAGTGCACTGATAGTGGAAGCATGGATCGATCCCATTGGGGTGAGATTCGCCGGAGAATAAGGGAGGCCTTTTGTGGCGTTGGTGGTTTGATACCACCCCCTCTCCAAATGAGACGTACTCCAAGTTGGGAGGAACTCGGTAAAATATCGGTGTCCCCGCGTGCCTCGGTTATCTCTATACCCGAGCTCTTTACTTATGCACTTTACATTGTGATAGCCTTCGTGCTTGAAGTAATATATATCTTGCTATCACTTTGTTGCTTGTATTGCTTAGCATAAGTTGTTGGCGCACATAGGTAAACCTTAGTTGTTCTAGGTTGTGCTTTACAAAGTAAACACTAGTTTTATTCCGCCTTTGTTGAGCCACTCTAGGAAAAAATTTAATCGCCTATTCACTCCCCCTCTAGGCGACATCCGTATCCTTTCAATTGGTATCAGAGCCCGGTCTCTCATTTTAGGCTTCACCACCTTGAGAGTAAAGATGTCGGCTAGGGGATTAGTGCACAAGGACACGCTCACATTCGATGGCACAAATTATGATGTTTGGAAAATTCGCATGCTTAATTTATTTCGGGAAATTCACCCAATTATCGAGGGCTATCTATATGTGGGTTTCTCTTCTCCTATGGATACCCAAAACGAATCTTTAGAGGAGAAGTTGAACTCTCATATAGATGCTCTAGCTACTAAAATTATTGTGCATGTTGTGAGCAATGTAGTTCTTTCTTCTACCATGCCTTATTCAAGCGCTCGTGAGATATGGACCAAGCTTCAAGATAAATATAGCAAGTCCAACATTATTGAGGATGATTGTGTTGCTTCCACTTCGGGTCGAGATGAGTTCTCATCCTCTACCACTTCACCAACATGTGATTTTTCACAAGGTAATGATATGGTGAGTGGTGATAGAAATTGCAATATGGATAGTGTGTTCACTATTTGTAATCCCTCATATCTATCTAGTTGCAATGATCTATCTTTGGACCTTAACACTTCTAGCACTCAAAATTCCTCACATGCTTGTGTTAATAGTCCTTGCATATCATGTAGAAATGACTTGAATAAATCTCATGATGATATGCTCATGTTGTCTTGTTGCCATGATAAAAATGCTTCTATTTCCTCTAGTGCTTGTGTTGCTAACCATGTAGAGGAAAATGAAGATTCTATGGGACAAGACAAGGTCTTGAAGAGAGCTACAAGTGCAATCTCATCATCACCTTCTTCTGGTTCTCACATGTGCCTTATGGCTAAGGTAACAAAGGTAACCTCTTTGGATCCCATTGTATCTCATGATGATGATGATGAGGTTGAGAATGATAATGATGATTATCGAGGTAAGTATGATATTACCTCTATTAAGAAAATGGGAGAGGTTGTCTATAGTGCTCTCTACAAAAATAAAATTGCTTCCTCCAACCTTCTAGAAATCTTGAATTATGCTATAGAAGGCAATGATCTTATTGAGGAGCAAGAAAACATAATTGATGAAAAGTTTGCACTTGAGCGTGAATATGCTAATGAACTTGCTCAAGTAAAGGACTCCCTTGAAGAAGAACAAACCACCAAAGAATCTCTTGAGGAGACTTTTACTCTAGAATTATCTAGAGTAAAGGAATACCATGATAGAGAACTTGCGGTGGCTAACTCCTTCAAGATTAAAAATGGTGAACTTGAAGTTGCTTATGCTAAAATTGTTGAGGATTTTAAGCACCTCGAAAATGGCTCTCGGGTCGTTAAGAGGGAGCTCATCAAACTCACCGAGTCACATGAGCAACTTAAAGCTTCATATTCAAAAGAGCTTGCCAAGTTTCCCTCACCTCTCACTAATAATGATGATGCTTGTGCTACTAACTCTATTTCTTGTGAAGCATATATTTTGGAGGAGAATGTTGAGCTAAAGGCTCAACTTGCGTTGCTAACTAGCAACTATGGGAAATTAGAAGAAAGTCATGTTAAGCTCTCAAGCTCGCATGAGGATCTCCTAGTCTCCCATGGTAGGCTAAAGTTAGCTCATGAGGCCATCATGTCAAAGGTAACATCTAGTGGGCCTCATGTGGACATTACACTACATCTACTCCAAATGTTATATTGTCATGTGCTAGTCCTTGCAATTCATCCTCTCACAACCATGCTATATCTCATGATGAATTACACTCCATGCTTTGTTGCTCTAACAATGTAGCATCTACTTCCTCTAGTACTTGTGTTGAAACTAACCATGTAGAGGAAATCAAAGAGCTCAAGGCTCAAGTCACTTCTTTGAAGAATGAATTGAAAAAGGGTCATCAAGGGAAGGCCGCACTCAACAAAATCTTGAGTGTGCAAAAATCCCCCAATGACAAGAGTGGTCTTGGATTCAACTCAAATGTCAAGAACAAGTCCACTATCAAGTTGAAGCACAAGGATAACAAGAAGAATGGCCAAGATCAAGTCAAGAATCCGTCCAACATTGTTTGCTTCAAGTGCAAGGAAGAAGGGCATCATGTCAAACATTGCCCATTAAAGAAGAAGTCCCTTGGCAAGAAGCAACAAGGGAAGCGGACTCAAGCTCCACATATTGTTAGAGATGGGCCTCCTCCCAAGAAGACTCAAGCTCTTCCTCTAGTTGTTTCTTCATCCAAGAAGAAAGATGGCAAGAGTAGAACTTGCTACATATGCCGCGAGAAGGGGCATATTTCTTCCTCATGAACTATCGGTATCTCCTCATCCAACCCTATCATTATTGATGATGCTTATTCTCTTTGTAAGGATGAGGTTGGCAATGTGTTTGCCAAATTTGTTGGTGCCCAATGTGGTGTCAAGAAAAGATCCATTTGGGTTGCCAAGCCTATTGTGACTAACCTCTTAGGACCCAACTTGGTTGGGGACCAACAAACCAAAACTTGATCAATAGGTGTGTTTTGGAGGACATTGGAGACTTGGCTACATCATGGAGAATTAAGGGATCTTCATTATTATTTTTGTCAAACCAAGTCATGTGGATTATATTGCTCCTATTATATTTCCAATGTTCCTCCTTGCGGTAACATATGCTTAACTCATTTCATTGAAAGTTACTCGCCCCTTGTGCATGTGTTGGTTTTGTATCTTCCATGCTTTTGTACATGCTGTGTTTCCACTTAATTATCTTGAGGTATCAAGCATATTTGTGTATGATTAGGTGGCACACCATGTATGTGTGTTTCTTGTATTAGAGCCTTAATTGATTATATTTGATATCTTATTTGGCTCTTGTGAGAGATTAATGGATTATCCCATTTTGGGGGAGTGTTATGCTTGGGCATTCCACAATCCTAAAATTGTGTGTACATGAGGAATACCACCTAGTGTTTGTATTGTATTATTGTCAAGTCTCTATGTGGTACAAGTCTGATGAGAAATTTAAAGTTTATAATGTCCATTAATTATCTCTATTTGTATCCTTTTGCCTCGCGTTGGTTTTATGGTAGTATCACATTATGGGGGAGTCATATGCTTAGTGCATATTACAATCCTAGAAAATGTGAATATTCGAGGTTGTGTCACTTAGAATTGATATTGATAATTATCTAGCGCCTATGTGACACATTTGCTCATACAAGTTCCAATTCGCTTGAATGTTGTTGTTGATCATATTTTGGATCTTGTATATGAGAATGGTTCTTGGTATGTGTTTCCTCATATTTAGATATATATATCCTCGTGGAAACCATTTGCTTCAAGTTACTCTAATCACTAGTGATTGTGTGACTATTGGAAGCTACCAAGAATCTTGTTCGAAGTATCATGCTTAATTTCTTATATTTAGTTATATGCTTCTTGTTGTGAATATGATCTTGGATATCCATGCAAGCTACCTTGGGAAATTTCTTCCCAATATTTCTTGTCCTTGTACAATGAGTACTAAATTATGGTAGAATTTATTGATCATATTCACTTTGGCCTTTGCTTAATATTCTCCTATCTTTGGCCAAGTAAATGTATTGTGTGCTCCCATGTATTCCTTTCTTCTTTTGGATCCTTTTATTTTTATTTGGTATCCTCTTGTGTTTTATTTAATGTAGGTAGTAGTGATGATCTCATTTGTGTGCACTTTGCATTCAAAAGCAAAAATTCTATATAATGTACTACTTATGGGTGAGCTCTCCTATATTATCTAGAACAATCCTTTTATGCTTCTTTGTTTGGTCCATATTGGGTTTTATGTGCTTGGAACCTCAATCTTTTCGTTTTGGTATTTTGTGCCATCATGAGAAGTTTGGGGAGTTTGGTTTCTTGTTGAAACCTTCCTCCTTTTGGGAGTTGGTTTTGTCTCATTCCTTGCTTCTTGATTTGACCATTTTAGAATGAGATAAATCCTTGAGCATTTTTATTTCTATCTATTTTTGCTCTTTTTGGCCTTAGCCTAGTTCATTTGTTGAACGTGTGATCTTTTATGTGTTGAATTGGTTCTTTGATACAATTTGGACACCTCTTGTCTTGTCACACTATTGTGTGTGCCATCTCGGTTTACTTGGTGTTTTGTTCAAATTGTATCTCCTTTTTGGTTCTTGAAAGCTTTATGTATGCATTTTTACTATATGATTATATTATGGCATGCTTGCTTTCTTTGATCCAATATATAGAGGAAACTCCACTAGTTCCCATCGGCTAAGTTGTGCATGAAATTCAATTTCATATCAATATGCACATAATTATGTGGAGTCTCTCCTATGTATTGTAGTTGCACTAACTACTTTGGACCCAATATGTTTGGGGACCATCTTGTACTTAATTGTGTTTTAGGTACATTGGAGATATATTGGATGCTTGTCTCTCAATTTTGAAGAAGTGGTGCATACATGAAAATTTGAGACAAGATATAGGATGATCAATGAATTCATATCCTCTACATCCTACCAATTATATCTCGGTAATAAGTATCTCTTTCTCATGCTCATATATCTTGATTCCAACCATTTGTCGGTTGCCTTCTAGCATGAATTAGTGTATTTGTAATTGTTGTAGTTCTAGCCATGGTTTTAAGAGGACTTTATATTGTATATGTGTTTAAGTTGAGATGAGTGCATATAATTGGGACTATACAAAATCATGCATATGATCCTCCAATCCCAAATATGTCAATCTAGCAATTTTATTGCCTATCATTTTATCAACTTCTCTCATGTGCAATAGTGAGATTTTTGCTAGTCTATTTTATCTTATGATACTTGTTGCCTTTCTCCATATATTCCAACTATTCTCCTTTTCCCTTGGTGATAGTTGTAATATATGGAGTGTTTTGGTATTTGAAGCTCATTAATGTACAATAAGATATATTTGAGCCTTTGGCCGTGCTTTGAAGCAAAAATCTTATTTGTATATGTTAAGACTTAATTTGTGCTTTCATGTGATTTCTTGTATATCTTATTTATGTGTGCATATGTCTTTGTTGGCATATGTCTTTGTGATGTTTTCCACTTAGAGACATATGCACATATGAGAAGATAATTTTAGTTGAATCTTATTCCTTGGATACCACCTTTTATTCCTTTTGATTTTTCGGTGGCTTCCAAATTTATTTGCCTATGAGTGCTTGTTCCTCTTGTTTGCATCTTCGGTCACTCTTACTTGTTCTCTCATGCCTTGTATTGTTAAATTAATTTGGATGAGTGAGGATTCCATGATTATGCACCTTGTTTCCGAATATAATTATCATAATTGGTGCATTATTTTTGGGGAGCTCATCTAATTCATTTAATAATGCTCATTTGCATTCTTTCACATTTGTTGTGTTTTAAATGCTTATGGGGGAGCAAGGATTCCATATTTGTGCATTATGTATTCCAATACAATTATTTTGAATTGTGCACAAACCTTGGGGAGCTTCTCTATTTGTTATTTAAAACACTCTTTTGCTCATATCATAATATCTTGTTGTTTCCATTTGGACTCATTTGTTGTTTTCAAATTGGTTTGTCGGACCTTGTAGTTGCTTGCATCATTTGACTTTATTTTTGCAATCTTCGGGTCCTAGATATAGTTCTACTCCCTACAAGTATTCATCATTGGATATGTGCGAAGGCACACCTTTGGAGGAATTATTACTATATTTGCCTTCTAGAACTTGTCACCCATTTTGGCAATCGATGCCAATGGGGGAGAAGTTTTAGAGGGTTTAAGGGAAGTTGGTTTATGCATTGAGTTTGTTCTTGTGCATTTACTTCTCATGCTCTTGCATCTTTGTTGTTGCTTAGCATGTGGTACATATAGAGGAAACTCTACCAATGATAATGATCGGCAATATATGCAATGAAATTCAAGTTCATCACACATGCATAGATTGTGGGGGAGTTTGCTCTATATATGATGGTGGTACCAATATCACATACTTTTGTAGTATTTGATATTGGTATTACCATTTTATTCATTAATATTCCTTATATAAACCCTCTTAAAGGGATTGTCATCAATTACCAAAATGGGGGATATTGAAAGAACATGTTGGGCCCCCATGTGTGGTTTTGGTAATTAATGACAATCTTTATGGACTAATGTGTGTATTAAGTTATACTTGTAGGATTTGTCCATTGGCATCGCTTGGATCATGTGTTGGCTTCAAGGTTGATGAAATGCAAAGAAGATATGTTGGGCAAGCTCAATATGTGAGGTCGATGAAGAGGAATTAAGAAAGGCGTTCCATCTTGAGAAGGTCAAGACCGTCCACATCGAGCTCAAGTGGAATGCTCAAGGCAAAGGTATAATCTTGATAGGTTTTCCCTTTTGCCGGTCTCACGTTGTGTGTGTGAGACCGGGTTTAGGATAGATAACCGTACTATCAAGAGGGGCTCTCGTATGAGTAATTCGGTCACATCGTTCGGAGAGAGCTCAAACCTTTGCATACTTGCATCATCGTATTTGGTTGTTATTTGGTATTATCCATGTGAGGATATAGAGCTTGTGGTAATCTCCATAACAAGCTCTTGTTCATCAAAATCAGATCTCCCATTTGTATCTTGTTGCAATTTTGATTTATGCGACTTTTCGGTTTCTCACCAAGTGAGGTATATCGCATTATTCTACTTGATACTTTCTAACTTGGTGATAATCAATATTTCCACCTATTATTGGGAAGCCCTTGTCGTCCTCTATCCAACGCAATTTTATTTGGGTCAATCGGAGCTTCCAGTCAAAAGTTATTGTCGTTTGAATATTTGCCTATTTTTTTTGGCTTGGTACAAGCGGGTATCCCCGACGGACATGGCTACTACCACCCGGCCTAAAACGGCATGTTTTCCTTCCGCTAGGTACCTTTTGCGTAGTAATCGGCGGCTCGGTCTTATCTTGGGTGGGCCGATAGTACCGGTCGGCCCGTTTATTTGTCCAGATCCTTTTTCCTGTTTCAGATCCAGATCCGCTGCATGTGTTGACCTTCCCCATCGCCCTGCGCTGGTTCGGCCTACATGCGCTGCTCTTGAAACCCGCACTGCTGCGCCTCATGCCGCCTCTCCTCTAGCTGCCAGCGTTCGATCTGCCGCTGATGCGCTACCATGCGACCCCATGCCTGCTGCAAGGCTGCGCCATCTTCTTTGCCATTGCACTACTCCATGTCATTGCTCTGCTTTGTACATCAGATAGCGCTTATTCTTTGCTTGTTGGCAGCGGGGCCCGCTGCCGCTGGTCCTCTCGCCGCCCGCGCGTGTGCCCCCACCTGCTGGCTGCTTTGCTGCTGCTTTCTCTTCTCAGCTCGCTCGCTCACCTGGTCCCTTGTCCGATTTGTTATTTGGGTCCGGACAAATCCGGTACTACCGGACCGTCCAGAAAAATACCCCAACGGCCATATTTTGGCTAGCCCTATATAAGTCTTTTGTCCATTTTCATTTAGGGTTACTTCTTCCTCCTTTTCTTGCCCAAGCTTTGCCCCCATTTGCTCTACTCTTTAAGCTTGATTTCTACACACCCCTCCATTGATTCTTGCAAATATTTGAGGGGTTGTTGCAGGAGATCTAGATCTACATTTTGACCAAACCAAAACATCTCTTTGTTAGTGTATCTTTGGGGATCTAGATTTTGGGGGATTTTGTGTCTCTCTTTGATTTCTCCTCTCTTGTTCCCCCAATAGCTTTGGTAGCTTTGTTGGAACTTGAGAGTGAGGGATTTGAGCATCTTTGTGGTGTTCTTTCCATTTGCATTTGTTGCATCAGTTTGGGTTCTCCTCGGAGGATTTGGTTTGAATTGCTCATTGGAGCTTGTCCCTCTTGGGTTCTTGGAACCCTAGACGGTTTTGTGGCCTTGGTGGCATTGTAGCCTTGGTGGCATTGTAGCCTTGGTGGCATTTTATTGAGGCCTTTTGTGGCGTTTGTTGGGAGCCTCCAATTAAGTTGTGGAGTTGTTCCCCAGCCTTGTGAGAGGTTCCGGTTGCCACCGACAAGTGCACCGATAGTGGAAGCGTGGATCGATCCCATTGGGGTGAGATTCACCGGAGAATAAGGGAGGCCTTTTGTGGCGTTGGTGGTTTGATACCACCCCCTCTCCAAACGAGACGTACTCCATGTTGGGAGGAACTCGGTAAAATATCGGTGTCCCCGCATGCCTCGGTTATCTCTATACCCGAGCTCTTTACTTATGCACTTTACATTGTGATAGCCTTCGTGCTTGAAGTAATATATATCTTGCTATCACTTTGTTGCTTGTATTGCTTTGCATAAGTTGTTGGTGCACATAGGTAAACCTTAGTTGTTTCTAGGTTGTGCTTTACAAATTAAACACTAGTTTTATTCCTCCTTTGTTGAGCCACTCTAGGAAAAGTTTTAATCGCCTATTCACCGCCCCTCTAGGCGACATCCGTATCCTTTCAACGGTGCTCCACTATATATAGGGAGTGAACGTGGGATCTGCTCGCGCGACCCATTCACTAAAGCCCATATAATATTAGTCCCTGTGAGTCCGACTCACTGACTCAGTCCAAATCAGGCTTGGGTCCAACCCAACCAGATTTCCAGTTCAGATCCAATCCGAACTTGCTCCCGCTCTTAAGTGTGTGACCCCGCAGGCTCATGGCTACTTGGACACGATTGGAGTCCGACTCTCAATCGATATGTCGGTAGCGGCTTCTAGCAGAACGTGCTGACTCCCAAGTACCAAAGAGTCATGACGACTTTCCTTTCCAATGTGACTTGCGTCCGAGTCCCTTTTGCCTCACGATATACCTTGTCAGACTATAGGCGAATAATTGTCATCCCTTAAATAGTCCAACTCTCTTCTCGATCCGAGATAAGTGATTCACCCGACTAACTCTTAGTCGATCGCCTCGGTTAACACTTAACTGAGTCATGCATGGCCATGCTTTCCGAATCATATCTCACGAGAGGGCCCAGATAATATCTCTCCAAGTGGAGGGGCAAAATCCATTCTTGGTTATTCACATCACGCAGCTTGATTCTCAGTCGACCCGAACTCTGCCTTTATAATCGCGATTCACGGATCAACGTTTGACAGAACCTAAGTCGGTGATCCTCAACTCGGATTATGCAATAACCTCAGGTCTAAGGATTACATTGATTGAGATATACAAATGACAACTTGTTCGTTGTACCTCAATATGGG
The DNA here is from genome assembly GCA_023614405.1 of Avena insularis. Taxonomy (NCBI): domain Eukaryota; kingdom Viridiplantae; phylum Streptophyta; class Magnoliopsida; order Poales; family Poaceae; genus Avena; species Avena insularis. The sequence continues at coordinate 30,391,031 of CM042691.1, forward strand.
TCAATCCGACTCGCTAAACTCTTTAGCCGAATCTATGTAAGTTGGAATAGCATCTCCATGCCCATGACAAGTGGAACCGACTCATCAAGCCAACTTTCACATTGGTCTAAGTTGTGTGTCCAGCACAACCTCAATGACCAAGGATATTTAGTACAAACAACATGAATGCATAGTTCCACAACCAAATCACATATTCAATGATACACATCAGATGTTTACACAAGGACAACTTAATATCTTTATGAATACAATGGGAAATCTCATCATACATGATTGCCTCTAGGGCATATTCCCAACAGTCTCCCACTTGCACTAGAGTCAATCTTCCGACATCACATGTCTAAGCATCTAATGCCCATGGCTCTCAGGTGCGCCTCATGCTTCGGCTATGGTAACGGCTTTGTCAACGGATCCGCAATATTTGCATCCGCGTGTACCTTGCATAACTTGATATCACCCTGATCCACGAACTGGCGAATCAGGTGGTACCGCATGAGTATGTGCTTGTTCTTCTGGTGTTGTCTAGGCTCCTTGGCTTGTGCAATAGCACCATTGTTGTCACAATACACGTCTAATGGATTGGACGAGCCCTGAACCACACCAAGATCCATGAGGAAATTCCTCATCCAAACAGCCTCCTTTGCTGCCTCCGAGGCGGCAATATACTCAGCCTTTGTTGTAGATGCAGACACAGTCTCTTGCTTGGAACTCTTCCAGATCACAGCACCTCCGTTTATAATAAACACGTATCCGGATTGCGAACGAGAATCATCAGAGTCGGTAAGATAACTCGCATCCGTGTAACCCTTTACACTGAGTTCATCTTCACCACCATAAACGAAGAACATATCCTTAGTCCTTCTCAAGTACTTTAGGATATTTTTAGCCGCTATCCAGTGGATCTCTCCAGGATCAGCCTGGTATCTGCTCACAACACTTAGAGCATAGGAAACATCCGTCCTAGTACAAATCATGGCATACAAGATGGATCCGAATACAGAAGCATACAAAATCGCACTCATCCGACTTCGCTCATCAGTTGTCGAAGGACACTGAGTCTTGCTAAGTTTTACACCATGGGACATTGGTAAGAAGCCCTTCTTAGACGATCCCATGTTGAACTTATTCAACACTTAGTCCAAATAACTACTGTGACTCAATCCAATGAGCCTCCTTGATCTATCTCTATAGATCCGGATTCCGAGGATGTATGTTGCCTCACCCAAGTCTTTCATTGAGAAACTCCTTTCCAATGATTCCTTGGTTTCTTGCAACATCTGGACATCATTTCCAATCAGTAATATGTCATCCACATATAAGATTAGAAAGTTTACTTTGCTCCCACTAAACTTCTTGTATAAACAAGAATCATGATCACTCTTGATGAAGCCAAACGATTTGACTATCTCATCAAAGCGAATATTCCAACTCCGAGATGCTTGCTTCAACCCATAAATGGATTTCTGAAGTTTGCACACCTTGTCAGCATTAGGCGGATCGACAAAACCCTCGGGCTGTATCATATACACGTCCTCGGTTAAATTTCCGTTAAGGAAAGCCGTTTTGACATCCATCTGCCATATATCATAGTCGAAATAGGCTGCTATAGCTAACATGATCCGAACTGATTTAAGCATCGCTACGGGTGAGAAAGTCTCGTCGTAATCAACTCCTTGAACTTGTCGGTACCCCTTCGCGACAAGGCATGCTTTATAGACGGAAACATTTCCATCCATATCAGTTTTCTTCTTAAAGACCCATTTGCACTCGACGGGTCTTGCACCGTCTGGCAGATCAACCAAGTTCCAAACTTGATTTTCATCCATGGACTTTAACTCGGATCTCATGGCTCCAAGCCATGACTCGAAATCAGATCCCACCATCGCTTCCAAATAATTTTCCGGCTCATCACTGTCTAACAGTAACACATCACGAACACTTCGTAATCTTGCCGATCTTTGTAGTACAGGTGCTGCTGCCGGCTCAGCTGCCACGACCGGCTCAACCTCCAAGGTTTTTGCCAACTCGCTACTATCCGGTTCCTCTCGAATTTCTTTGAGCCGCACCGTGCTCCCACTTACTCCCCGACTGAGAAAATCTTTCTCAAGGAAGACACCGTTCCGAGCGACAAACACTTTGCCCTCTTCTCGGTTGTAGAAGTAGTAACCCAAGGTTTCCCTCGGATACCCCACGAAATTACACTTATCTGACTTGGCTGTAAGCTTGTCCGACTGAAGTATCTTGACAAACGCTTCACAACCCCAAATCTTAAGAAAAGACAAACTCAGCTTTTTGCCTGTCCACATCCCATGCTGTGTCTTCTCTACCGATTTTGATGGTACTCTGTTTAGTGTGAACGCCGCTGTTTCTAGACAATAACCCCAAAATGATAAAGGCAGATCTGTTCGACTCATCATTGACCCTACCATGTCCAACAAGGTCTGATTCCGCCTTTCTGAAACACCATTCCTTTGTGGCGTTCCTGGCGGAGTAAGTTGAGGAACTATTCCACAACTTTTCAGATGGTCATCAAACTCATAGCATGTACTCGCCTCCTCGGTCCAACCGAAGAAACTTTATTTTCTTGCCGAGTTGATTCTATGCTTCATTCTGGAATTCTTTGAACTTTTCAAAGGCTTCCGACTTATGTTTCATTAAGTAGATATATCCATACCTACTCAAATCATCAGTGAAGGTAATGAAGTACTCATAACCACCCCTGGCTGTCGTGCTCATTGGTCCACATACATCACTATGTACTAGTCCCAACAAGTCGGACGCCCTTTCGCAACTCTTTGCAAAAGGTGTCTTGGTCATTTTGCCGAGTAGGCAAGATTCGCATGTCTCGAACGACTCCAAGTCGAACGAAGTTAGGAGTCCATCATCATGGAGCTTCTTCATGCGTTTCCAACTTATATGACCAAGCCGACAGTGCCAAAAGTAAGTCATATTCAGATCATTTGGTTTCAACCTTTTAACATTTATGTTATAAACTGACTCACTATCAAGATTCAAAATAAATAACCCGTCCTGGACGAGTGCAAAGCCGTGAAACATATCATTCAAATACAAAGAACAGCCATTCTTCTTGATATTCAACTCATAGCCTTGCCTCATCAAACATGAAGCAAAAATAATGTTTCGACTGAGCACTGGAACATAATAACAATTATTTAGTTCCATAATGAATCCAGAAGGTAAATGAAGTTGCATCGTGCTGACTTCCAATGCAGCAACTCTTGCTTTGTTGCCGAGTCGAATATCAACCTCGCCTCTTGCTACGATCCTAGTTCTTACCAGTCCCTGCAACGAGTTGCAGATGTGAATAACTGATCCGGTATCATATACCTAAGAACTATTAGGTGCACCAGCAAGATATATGTCTATAACATTGCAAACAAGTGTACCTGAGTCAGAAGTCATACCTCCACTCTTGGCTTTGTCGGACAAGTACTTGCTGCAGTTCCTCTTCCAGTGGCCATCCGCCTTGTAGTAGAAGCAAGTGGATCTGGCTGAAGGAGATGTCTTAGTCCCTGAGGAAGCGCTTGGGACTGGGTCCTAAGCCTGCTTTCCTCCTGACTTAGCCTTCTTCTTAGTGCAAGAACTCTTCTTGAACTTAGCCTTATTCTGCACCATCAACACTTGGCTGGCGCCCTTCTTGAGATCCGCCTCTACCTGCTTGAGCATCCCATGCAATTCAGTGAGCTTCTTATCCATACCATGCATGTGGTAGTTCGAAATGAACTACCCATATGCACTAGGAAGAGAGTTCAGAATTATATCCGTAGCGAACTCTTCGCTAATGGGGTAGCCAAGCCTCTCCAGAGACTGCACATAACCAACCATTTTGATCACACGTGGACTCAGTGGATCACCATCCTTAAGCTTGCAACTCAGCAAAGCCTGAGAGACTTGATACCTCTCAGTCTTCGCCTGATCCTGGAACATACTTTTGAGGCTTTCGATCATATCGTAGGCCTCAATATGCTTGAACTTCTTTTGCAAGTCCAGTTCCATGTGAGCAAGCATAAGACAGCTAATATCCGTGGACTCATACTTAGCCCGATGGTAGGCATTGGTGGCAGCGACAGTCGCATTCTCATTCGGCTCATCTAGAAGTGGGTTGTCTAGGACATGGTCCTTCTTTTCTTGTTTGAGAACAATTCTCAGATTTCGATACCAGTTGGTAAAATTAGTGTCGTTCAGTTTATCTTTCTCAAGAATGGTTCTCAACGCAAAAACGGATATCTGAGAGTGACTGCTACTTGGTGCCATGATCTACAACAGAAAATATGCAAAACACTTAAGACATGTATTCATAAAAGAGCAAACATATTAAACACTTTAATATTTTAATGCTCCCACTAGAACCAGCATCCCTCCGATGGTTACTTAGTGATTCAGGATCCTAAATAAGCAAGTCGGCTAATGAGCTTTAGCATCACCGCTAGCCTCCAAGTGATCTAGGTAGACAACTCCTTGTCAATCGCATCTCATACGACTCCTGTTGGACGGGTGGCATCACATGCCCCGGCTCCCGTCCGACTTTTCCCCGAGCCCCACAACCGTTATGATAGATCCGTCTAGCTTACTGAGTGTTTCTGCAGTAAGAATCCGACTCGAACCCACCTAGTCGAAAGGAATTGGCAGCACCTCAATTTTATGAGCCCACTACCAAAAATGTCCGACTTGTGATGGTGCAAACACTGGCGGGAAAACCGACTAGACCTTCTTTGGGGGATTAAATTTTACCGACTATCTAATAGAGGTAAAACAGAGACATAACAATAACACAAAATAAAGCAATTATAATGTGAAATGGTATGGCTCTCTTCATGGCGATCTCCATCTCCACAAAGCCTGTAATCCGACTCGTGCCAACTCTTGTCACTTGCCATCTTACACCATGTCGCCGACATGTACATCGCCTTGCATGTCATCCGTATCCTCCAAACAGCTACACTAGCTTAGTAAAGTAAATTACAAGGAGAATCCGACACGCAGGTCGTTATACAATAATATGACAGCACCTAGGCTCCAGCCGGCTGACAAAAACCGTGATTCGCAGATCATGTATGGATTACACACATACATCACATGCAAATGAACCATACCATTCAGAACTTCCTGCAAAAACAAGTTATGCATAGATACAATATCTACCGGCGATGTGAAACTCACAACGACATCTAAGGCGCTACGACAGGGCGAAGCCGGCGGTCCAGACATGGATTCCTACCATTGTTCCGATTCGATCAAACTTTTTGATCTTTAATCACCGCCTCTGGATTTACGTGTCACAGTCTACCCCGATGGCGGAATCCGACCGATAGGGGTATGTCGTTCCACGACCTCAGCAGTATTATCACGGAAATCAGATCTACCATTCTCCGAGTATAGTTGATCCAATCAACCTCATACAAAACCGATCTATCTCATAGATCAACCACCAAAACAGCATATAGATGTCATCTATAGCCTACCGCATATCACATATGAGAGATCTTGAGCCTAAAACCAGAAGCTATCGCTCTGATACCACTGTTGGGCCATGTAGATATAAAACAAAAAATTCCCCTCTAACATGGTGATCCCAAGATCTAGCCGAGGTAGAAGGCCACGAGGTTTACCACTAGACAGCTAGATATGGATTCTTGATGAAGCGTTAGTTGATGCAGTGCAGTCCTTTGTGATCCAATCGTCCTGGTGCTGATCGTACAACACCTCTGCTGGTATCCACACGTGCAAGGAGGAGCACCGGCGGTGAACTGCTAGGTTCGGTACGACGGCAGGACAGTTATGGAGCTATGGTTTCCATCACATGGAATGACCTAACCGATCAACGATTTACCTTTCTGGGTTACGGTGCTCCACTATATATAGGGAGTGAATGTGGGATCTGCTCGCGCGGCCCATTCACTAAAGCCCATATAATATTAGTCCCTGTGAGTCCGACTCACTGACTCAGTCCAAATCAGGCTCGGGTCCAACCCAACCAGATTTCAAGTTCAGATCCAATCCGAACTTGCTCCCGCTCTTAAGTGTGTGACTCCGCAGGCTCATGGCTACTTGGACACGATTGGAGTCCGACTCTCAATCGATCAGTCGGTAGCGGCTCCTAGCAGAACGTGCTGACTCCCAAGTACCAAAGAGTCATGACGACTTGCCTTTCCAATGCGACTTGCGTCCGAGTCCATTTTGCCTCACGATATACCTTGTCAGACTATAGGCGAATAATTGTCATCCCTTAAATAGTCCAAATATCTTCTCGATCTGAGATAAGTGATTCACCTGACTAACTCTTAGTCGATCGCCTCAGTTAACACTTAACCGAGGCGTGCATGGCCATGCTTTCCGAATCATATCTCATGAGAGAGCCCAGAGAATATCTCTCCAAGTGGAGGGGCAAAATCCCATCTTGGTTATTCACATCACGCAGCTTGATTCTCAGTCGACCCGAACTCTGCCTTTATAAGCGCGATTCACGGATCAACGTTTGACAGAACCTAAGTCGGTGATCCTCAACTCGGATTATGCAATAACCTCAGGTCTAAGTATTACATTGATTGAGATATACAAATGACAACTTGTTCGTTGTACCTCAATATGGGTCAATCCGACTCGCTAAACTCTTTAGCCGAATCTATGTAAGTTGGAATAGCATCTCCATGCCCATGACAAGTGGAACCGAGTCATCAAGCCAACTTTCACATTGGTCTAAGTTGTGTGTCCAGCACAACCTCAATGACCAAAGATATTTAGTACAAACAACATGAATGCATAGTTCCACAACCGAATCACATATTCAATGATACACATCATATGTTTACACAAGGACAACTTAATATCTTTATGAATACAATGGGAAATATCATCATACATGATTGCCTCTAGGGCATATTCCCAACAGTCTCCCACTTGCACTAGAGTCAATCTTCCGACATCACATGTCTAGGCATCTAATGTCCATGGCTCTCAGGTGCGCCTCATGCTTCGGCTGTGGTAACGGCTTTGTCAACGGATCCGCAATATTTGCATCCGTGTGTACTTGCATAACTTGATATCACCCTGATCCACGAACTGGCGAATCAGGTGGTACCGCATGAGTATGTGCTTGTTCTTCTGGTGTTGTCTAGGGTACTTGGCTTGTGCAATAGCACCATTGTTGTTACAATACACGTCTAATGAATTGGACGAGTCCTGAACCACACCAAGATCCATGAGGAAATTCCTCATCCAAACAGCCTCCTTTGCTGCCTCCGAGGCGGCAATATACTCACCCTCTGTTGTAGATGCAGACACAGTCTCTTGCTTGGAACTCTTCCAGATCACAGCACCTCCGTTTATAATAAACACGTATCCTAAGGGATTTCGGCACCTTCCAGACCGTCACCGTCGACGTGTTTCGGCAACAACTGGAAGATTTTGGGGAGGATCTCCATGGCGTCAAGTGCCGCGTCGCTAATCCGGACAAGCTACCACGCAACCACGTGTGGAGATCCGCAAACAAGGGCCCGGGGGCAGCATGCCTCGTCAATGATAGCTCACCGATGCTCGACCAGACTCAACCGACTATGGGATACGTCATAGCGCCTTCCTCACCCAAGAATGTAGGGCCGTACCAATAGGGATCATGTTGTGTGTCCGCGTCGACATGATTTTCCTCGCTTCTCAGGTAATAAACCTCTTTCTGGGTGGATCTCTGCCTCACCTATTTCGATGTGTATAGAGTTTGAGAACATCATTGGGTCAGTTCTGCCACTCTACATCTCGATGGGCATGCTTCCCTCTAGTTTCAGGCATACAAATGCCAACATATATAGACTGTGCTTTTGGAATGATTTTATGCAGGTTGTAGTATAGGAATTTGGACAAGATAAATTCGATGGTCAGATGACTTGCCTGCTGCAATTGAAATAGACTAGCACTGTAGCTGAATATCGCTTAGCCTTTGAGAAATGCATGTACCATCTGATATCTCTGGACGAATCTCTTTCTACAAGATGGTTTGTCATGCAGTTTGTCTTTGGGCTTCGAGAGGATATCAGGCTAGCGGTGCGACTTCAGGGTCCGACGAGCATCACCGGTGCTGCCTATCTGGCTCGAATTCAGGAAGAGGAAACCGAACATCACCGGCCACGTGCTCGTCCAACTGCACCCACTAAGCATCCCACCTTATAGCCGCTGATAGCAACAACAACAGTGCGTACTGATTGGACACACAAACAGGGCAACAATGATTTCAATCGTGAACTAAGGGATTTCAGACGGGCCAACAGTCTATGCTTGAAGTGCAGCGACAAGTACACCAAGGATCATCAGTGCAAACGCTCTGGTCAGTTGCTAATGATCAAGGTGGGAGATTTTGGGGAGATATTGTTAGATGATGCAGTGCAAGCTTTGGAACTTCTGGAAGAAAATGAAGCACATGTGGCATGCTGCCAGTTTTCCTTGGATGCTTTGGCTGGCACTGTCGCTAGTGGAAAAAGGGCATATAGTCCCGGTTTATAAGGTCTTTAGTCCCGGTTTTGCACCCGGGACTACGAAATCGGGACTAAAGGTCCCTATCTCTAGTCCCGGTTTGTTACAACCCGGGACTAGAGTCCACCACACGACCGTTTTTGCAGCGGGACGACGAAGGACCTTTAGTTTCGGATCATAATACGGTCCTGAACTAAAGATTTTTTTTCAAATTTTTTCTATTTTATTTTTCGAATTTTTTTCTTGAACTTTTGAATTGTTTGACTTGTAATCCTCTCACTTGGATTATTTTTAGCGCTAAGTATATTTAATCTTATGTCAAATTACATTTGTGGCCAAACTTTCCGGTTGGTCACTCATCCTAACTACTCCATTCTCAGCACGCTTAACTTCTCTGTTTCATCAGAATGTCCTTGCATGAAGCCCATTTGTACCTTGTTGTCAACACTATCAATTTAATCCTATTAGCCCATATCAATATGCCATACATCTTTATTTTTTAAAATTACAAACAACTATTTTAGTAAACAACAATGAATAATTAATAATAATATTTTAATCCAATGAAAGTAAAAACTAAATAAAATAATATTTTATTCATTTTTTGGCATTTATTCAATTAATATGGCATAAATAATATCTTTAAATATGTAAATCGAAATTCCATAAATAATATATCCATAATTGTCAGAAAAATGTGAGGAATCCAAATATGGAATAAATAAAATTGCAAAAATAATAATTTTTTAAATAACTTTTTTTCCTTTTCGAATTTAAAAACTCTAAAATAATCCAAAACGGCCTAAGGCTGTTGAAATGGAACTCACAATTTGTTTCCGCACATTTTGATAGGTTGTACATTTTTTCCGACATCGTACGCAAAAGTTATAGCCATTTTAAATTTTCCTGCCGCGGCCCGCACCTCTTTAGTCCTGGACCGTATCACGACCCGAGACTAAAGGTCTGAAACGACTCGGGACTAGAGTTTCAACGGTACAAACCGGGACTAGTGCTCATACTAGACTTTTACCCGGCCCGTAACAGATTGGGACTAGTGTTAGACTCTAGACCGAACCGAAGATCCTTTTTCTACTAGTGTGCTGGAGAAGAAACAATCAGGTTACAAGCTCTGGTTGGAAATCAAGTTATGTTACTCCTTATAGACTCTGGTATTACACATACCTTCATCACCAAAGCTTTTGCAGATCGAGCTGGGCGTGCAATTTCTTCTGCTCCAACTATGCTTGTTAAAGTGGAAAATGGGGAGATCATAGTTTCTCAAGAACAAGTGAAAGGGCTAACATGGTGGACTCAAGGTCACACGTTTGTCATAGACATGGGAATTCTACACATAGGTGCATATGATGCAATCCTAGAAGTGTAACATCCCAGCATTAGAGCTCAGAAATAAGCTGAAACCCAGATATGTGCATTGCATTCATGCATAGAAAATCCGAATAATTTTTGCGCTCTTGAACAAAACTTGTCAAAGTGATTGGAGCTTCTCTCAACTTGATGGAATTGTAGTAGATCATCAAGTTGACTGTGATAAGTTTCAATATGACCTTTGCTAAAACTTTATTTGGGTAAATATGATTTGATCTAAGGGTAGATCAGATATAATAAAATGTTACTCATAATACATTGCTTAAATAAGTAATCTCTGATCCTTAAGGGATCCTATCATAATATTCAGCCCAACAACTCATAAATGCCAAGTTAAGATTATAACTAAAGTAATTTAAATGTAATGTCTAATCCTGACCTATCTTATTCTTATCTATTCTTACTATGATTATCATAGTAATACCTAACTTTAACTCTTTAATGAGTTTGAGTTTGGAAGAAACTAAGTTAAGATCATTCACCATATATATTTTTTCCATATCAATCTTTATGGAACCTATCTCAATATCTGTTTTTCATCAATGATTGAGTAATCAACCATTGATTCACAAATTCTTTAACTATCAATAATGGACCTATTACTTCTTGATCTTATCATAGCATCTACTTAAATCTTTTAAAGAAGGCATAGTACATAAATAACCCTTATCCCAATATGAGATACTAAGAAGATAATTTCAATACAATTGTAAGGTTGTATTGATGAAGTCTTGAATAGCCAATTGGAAACCTAAGCTATAAATGTGTAAAGGATTAGAATGATCATGCCTTACTCACCAGGATTGTCTATCTACATTAAGTATAAGTGATATTGGTGGGTAGATCATGATTGAAACTCTGGTAGAGATAAGTTATCCTAGAGTTGTCATGACAAGGCACATTAATATAATGTGAGGTTGGAGTGTGAGTTATTAGAGTAAAGAAAATGTTCGATGATATGATTCAATTAAAGCTAGTTTAGCATAGAGTTATGGAAGAAGTGTTATTCATCTTAAAGGATAGTAAGCCTTAGAGAAAGGTAGCTGGATACATACATCTGATAGAGGAATATTAGTGATGGATGATTAAGGAAGATTATGAGTGGAGTTTGAAAGAACTACTTATTGAATTGAAGATTATCAATAGTAGAGTAGTGGGTATAACCAAGCAAGGATATGATAAAACTATGAAATGCTTCAGTATCAAACTCATTGGATTCATCCATGAGTTTAGAAGAATAAAAGGTGAATAAGAATATTTTTTGTGAAGTAAAGCTCATCATACTAACTATGATGATTGATAGGAAGAAGTATTATATCTAGGAAAGGAATTCCTTAAATTAAAGGTCCAGGATGGTGAAGAATGGAAAATAGACATTCTTGTTAAACAACCAACTCTAAATCTTAAACCAAGTATAATGTCCATTTCAGGGAATTGATTCATCATCTTATGTTAATATCACTTTATAGGAATATTTTCCTATAACAAATCACATAAGCACATCTCTGCCAATTCCAACCATCATAATTATATGTGCTTAGGAGTATCTTTATCAATTCCTTTCGATAAAACATTCTAAATATAACTTTCTATTCCTAAAGGTGATGTCATCAAATATCCCAAACAGAAAACAATATGCTTAGTTATTAAATCTTTACTCATATCCACAAAGGAATCTAAGTATGTTAAAAACCCTAAACCCTAGGATAAATATTCACAATTCAAACCCTAAACTTCTTTGTTTATCATAATAGAATATATACATTGCCATTTTCCAAGTCAATGGAAGTAGTAATAACCAAACGAATTTCTTTTGTATTTCATGCATCAAATAATGATATAGGATCATTATACATATAAAAATTTCTATTCAAACTATGAGCCAACTAGAGTTAAGTTTTATAAACAAATAAGAATATATCATTTAATAAATCAATGGTTAAAAGTGGAAAGAAAAATAATAAGAAAAGCTTCTACAAAATATTAAAAGGGGTTCATATAGAGAAAATAAAAGAAATATAAAAATATTATATAATAAAAGTTCACAAAAGATACTAAATATATTTTAGTATTGCTACAATTATCCAGCAAATAAATTCTACAAAGAAAATGTCAAATTAAAGATTATATACAAATCTGAAAATGAAAACATAAAATAGAAACATGGAAAACAAATAAAAAACAAGACCTGGTCGTGGCCCAAATCCTACCTGCTTACCTGTCGCCCAGGTGCAGCCCATAAAGGCCCAGTAACCATCCCAGCTCATTCTCTCCTGTGACTGACGAGTGGGGCCCGGCAAGGATCGCGGGTTAAGAAGAAAGACACACCAGGGGGTTTTCCGCAAAAGCTATGCCATCGTCATCCTCAGGCACACATGCAGCTCACTGGAGGAGCTCGCCGCCGCCCGATACCGTCGTCGTCATCATCAGCCGTGCGTCAAGATGCTCGTCGTTGTTCCAAAGTGGGATAAGAAGGCCACCGTGATGCCCTGCCTCAATCCCTATCCACAATCCCTCCTTATCCTCTGCGATTCGAATGGGGCCGAAACCCTAGCTCACTGGAGCCACACCTCGCCGTCGAACCGCATCTCCCCACTCTCTTCCAAGTAGCCATGGAGAAGCCCCGCGCTCCGTAGATCATCCGGGTAGAATCTTGCATCAAGGGGAGCACTGGAGAGGGCAAATTTTGCCGTTCCTCTTTGTGGTAGTTTATCGGAATCCTTGTCGGAGAGCTCGCCTCCGACCACATCGGTCCTTGCCAAACTCTCTATCATCATCACGGTGAGTTCCTGAACACTCCAACATCCCTAAATCGCTGTATCTCGTTGTTAAACGTTGTCGCACCTTCTGTCGCCGTCGGCCACCATCGGAGCTCGTCGGAGCTGAGGCTCCGATGAATATTTCTGAGCGGCGCCGCCACTTTAGGGTTCAGTGTGTTGTGCTGATTCAAACTAGGTTAGTTTCGCTTGTTAGGGCGTTGTGGATCGTCGCTGGCGACCACCCACTGACGGTGGTGGTGCTGATGCCATAGCTACGTCACACCGACGTCACCCTAGACCCCGTCTCCTGTTTGACCTGGTCTTTGTCTCACGTGGCAAGTGACATGGCCTAGGGCCCATATGTCATTGACTTGGGGTAGCCAGTCGGTAACAAATGCATTTTCTTTAACTTGTGCGCTGAGGTGGACATAGGCCCACTGGTCAGTGACTCAGGCTAGATGTAGGTACGGTGTAAATAGTTAATTCATGTTTAAGAAATAAATAAAATGTTATAAACTTAATTATTAATATTTTAGAAATCAAATAAATGATTAAATCTTGTTAAATTAATAACTTCTGATTTATAATTCAGAAAAATGTGTATAATATATGAAAATGTTTAGAAAAATAAAATCTATAACTTAAAACTATTATTAAACATTATCATGATGATTATTTAAATAAATATTATTTAATAAAGGTTTTATAAAACTTTGATAATTCCTATTTAAAATGGTAAATGTTAAAAAATGAATAAAATACCAAAAATCTTAGAAAAATAAGAATTATACTTTAAAATTATAATCATAAATTATTATTTCACTTAATTAATATTTATTATTTATTAAGTATTTAAAAGTATTAAATCTTATAAAAATCATATCTTATTATTTGTAAATCATAAAAATAAATATAATATACCAAAATGATCACAAAAATAATATCTACATGTTAAAAATATAATATTTCATTATTGAGTTAAATAAAAATTCAGATACTCTAATAATTGAATTTAAACATATTCCCTTAGTTTAAAATTCATATAAGGATAAATAAAATTTGTTAATATTTCTAAAATTAGCCAAATAAGTCTAATAAATAGTATTAGTCTTGAATATTAATAATATGAAGCCATAATGGTTTAAAACATTATAAATACCTTTTTATTAAATTATCTTCAACCTTAAGTGAAGATTATATTCTAAAAGGATTCCTATTCATAATAAAAATATTAATATTCCTATTGATGGTTAGATGACTTGCCTGCTGCAATTGAAATAGACTGGCACTATAGTTTACTATCGCTTAGCCTTTGCAGAATGCATGTACCATCTGATAGCTCTGGACGAATCTCTTTCTGTAAGATGGTTTGTCATGCAATTTGTCTTTGGAATTCGAGAGGATATTAGGCTAGCAGTGCGACTTCAGGGTCCGATGAGCATCACCGACGCTGCCTCTCTGGCTCGTATTCAGGAAGAGGAAACCGAACATCACCGGCCACGTGCTCGTGCAACTGCACCCACTAAGCATCCCACCTTATAGTCGTTGATAGCAACAACAGCAGCGCGTACTGATTGGACACACAAGCAGGGCAACGATGATTTCAATCGTGAACTAAGGGATTTCAGACGGGCCAACAGTCTATGCTTGAAGTGTAGCGACAAGTACACCAAGGATCATCAGTGCAAATGCTCTGGTCAGTTGCTAATGATCAAGGTGGGAGATTTTGGGGAGGTATTGTTAGATGATGCAGTGCAAGCTTTGGAACATCTGGAAGAAAATGAAGCACATGTGGCATGCTGCCAATTTTCCTTGGATGCTTTGGCTGGCATTGTCGCTAGTGGAAAAAGGGCATATTGTCCCGGTTTATAAGGCCTTTAGTCCCGGTTTTGCACCCGGGACTACGAAATCGGGACTAAAGGTCCCTATCTCTAGTCCCGGTTTCTTACAACTCGAGACTAGAGGCCACCACATGACCATTTTTGCAGCGGGGGGATGAAGGACCTTTAGTCCCGGATCGTAATACGGTCCTGAACTAAAGATTTTTGTTTTCAAATTTTTTCTATTTTATTTTTCGAATTTTTTTCTTGAACTTTTGAATTGTTTGACTTGTAATCCTCTCACTTGGATTATTTTTAGTGCTAAGTATATTTAATCTTATGTGAAATTACATTTGTGGCCAAACTTTCCGGTTGGTCACTCATCCTAACTACTCCATTCTCAGCACGCTTAACTTCTCTGTTCCATCAGAATGTCCTTGCATGAAGCCCATTTGTACCTTGTTGTCAACACTATCAATTTAATCCTATTAGCCCATATCATTATGCCATACATATTTATTTTTTTAAATTACAAACAACTATTTTAATAAACAACAACAAATAATTAATAATAATATTTTAATCCAATGAAAGTAAAACTAAATAAAATAATATTTTATTCATATTTTGGCATTTATTCAATTAATATGGCATAAATAATATCTTAAAATCTATAAATCGAAATTCTACAAATAATATATCCATAATTGTCAGAAAATGTGAGGAATCCAAATATGGAATAAATAAAATTGCAAAAAAAATAATTTTTTAAATAACTTTTTTCCTTTTCGAATTTATAAACCCTAAAATAATCCAAAACGGCCTAAGGCTATTGAAATCGAACTCACAATTTGTTTCCACACATTTTGATAGGTTGTATATTATTTTTCCGACATCGTACGCAAAAGTTATAGCCATTTTAAGTTTTTCTGCCGCAGCCCGCACCTCTTTAGTCCCGGGCCATATCACGACCCGAGACTAAAGGTCTGAAACGACTCGGGACTAGAGTTTTAACGGTACGAACCGGGACTAGTGCTCATACTAGTCTTTTACCTGGCCCGTAACAAATCGGGACTAGTGTTAGACTGTGGACCAAACCGAAGATCCTTTTTCTACTAGTGTGCTGGAGAAGAAACAATCAGGTTACAAGCTCTGGTTGGAAATCAAGTTATGTTACTCCTTATAAACTCTGGTAGTACACATACCTTAATCACCAAAGCTTTTGCAGACCGAGCTGGGCATGCAATTTCTTCTGCTCCAACTATGCTTGTTAAAGTGGAAAATGGGGAGATCATAGTTTCTCAAGAACAAGTGAAATGGCTAACATGGTGGACTCAAGGACACACGTTTGTCACAGACATGGGAATTCTACACATAGGTGCATATGATGCAATCCTAGAAGTGTAACATCCCAGCATTAGAGCTCAGAAATAAGCTGAAACCCAGATGTGTGCATTGCATTCATGCATAGAAAATCCGAATAATTTTCGCGCTCTTGAACAAAACTTGTCGAAGTGATTGGAGCTTCTCCCAACTTGATGGAATTGTAGTAGATCATCAAGTTGACTTTGATAAGTTTCAATATGACCTTTCCTAAAACCTTATTTGGGTAATAATGATTTGATCTAAGGGTAGATCAGATATAATAAAATATTACTCATAATACATTGCTTAAATAAGTAATCTTTGATCCTTAAGGGATCATATCATAATATTCAGCCCAACAACTCATAAATGCCAAGTTAAGATTATAACTAAAGTAATTTAAATGTAATGAGTAATCCTGACCTATCTTATTCTTATCTATTTTTACTATGATTATCATAGTAATACCTAACTTTAACTCTTTAATGAGTTTGAGTTTGGAAGAAACTAAGTTAAGATCATTCACCATATATATTTTTTCCATATCAATCTTTATGGAACCTATCTCAATATTTGTTGTTCATCAATGATTGAGTAATCAACCATTGATTCACAAATTCTTTAACTATCAATAATGGACCTATTACTTCTTAATCTTATCATAGCATCTACCTAACTCTTTTAAAGAAGGCATAGTCCATAAATAACCCTTAACCCAATATGACATACTAAGAAGATAATTTCAATACAATTGTAAGGTTGTATTGATGAAGTCTTGAATAGCCAATTGGAAACGTAAGCTATAAATGAGTAAAGGATTAGAATGATCATGCCTTAATCACCAGGATTGTCTATCTACATTAAGTATAAGTGATATTGGTGGGTAGATCATGATTGAAACTCTGGTAGAGATAAGTTATCCTAGAGTAGTCATTACAAGACACATTAATATAATGTGAGGTTGGAGTGTCAGTTATTAGAGTAAAGTAAATGTTGGATGATATGATTCAATTAAAGCTATTTTAGCATAGAGTTATGGAAGAAGTGTTATTCATCTTAAAGGATAGTAAGCCTTAGAGAAAGGTAGCTGGATACATACATCTGATAGAGGAATATTAGTGATGGATGATTAAGGAAGATTATGAGTGGAGTTTGAAAGAACTACTTGTTGAATTGAAGATTATCAACAGTAGAGTAGTGGGTATAACCAAGCAAGGATATGATAAAACTATGAAATGCTTCAGTATCAAACTCATTGGATTCATCCATGAGTTTCGAAGAATAAAAGGTGAATAAGAATATTTTTTGTGAAGTAAAGCTCATCATACTAACTATGATGATTGATAGGAAGAAGTATTATATCTAGGAAAGGAATTCCTTAATGAAATGTCCAGGATGGTGAAGAATGGAAAATAGACATTCTTGTTAAACAACCAACTCTAAATCTTAAACCAAGTATAATATCCATTTCAGGGAATTGATTCATCATCTTATGTTAATATCACTTTATAGGAATATTTTCCTATAACAAATCACATAAGCACATCTCTGCCAATTCCAACCATCATAATTATATGTGCTTAGGAGTATCTTTATCAATTCCTTTCTATAAAACATTCTAAATATAACTTTTTATTCCTAAAGGTGATGTCATCAAATATCCCAAACAGAAAACAATATGCTTAGTTATTAAATCTTTACTCATATCCACAAAGGAATCTAAGTATGTTAAAAGCCCTAAACCCTAGGATAAATATTCACAATTCAAACCCTAAACTTCTTTGTTTATCATAATAGAATATATACATTGCCATTTTCCAAGTCAATGGAAGTAGTAATAACCAAACGAATTTCTTTTGTATTTCATGCATCAAATAATGATATAGGATCATTATACATATAGAAATTTCTATTCAAACTATGAGCCAACTAGAGTGAAGTTTTATAAACAAATAAGAATATATCATTTAATAAATCAATGGTTAAAAGTGGAAAGAAAAATAATAAGAAAAGCTTCTACAAAATATTAAAAGGGGTTCATATAGAGAAAATAAAAGAAATATAAAAATATTATATAATAAAAGTTCACAAAAGATACTAAATATATTTTAGTATTACTACAATTATCTAGCAAATAAATTCGACAAAGAAAAGTTCAAATTAAAGATTATATACAAATAATAAAAGGAAAACATAAAATAGAAAAATGGAAAACAAATAAAAAACAAGACCTGGCCATGGCCCAAATCCTACCTGCTTACCTGTCGCCTAGGTGCAGCCCACAAAGGCCCAGTAACCATCCCAGATGATTCTCTCCTATGACTGACGAGTGGGGCCAGGGAAGGATCATGGTTTGAGAAGAAAGACACACTAGTGGGTTTTCCGCAAAAGCAACGTCATCGTCATCCTCACGCACACATGCAGCTCACTGGAGGAGCTCGCCGTCGTCGTCATCAGCCGTGCGTCAAGATGCTCACCATCGTTCCAGAGTGGGATAAGAAGGCCACCGCGACGCCCTGCCTCAATCCCTATCCACAATCCCTCCTTATCCTCTCTGATTCGAATGGGGCCGAAACCCTAGCTCACCGGAGCCACACCTCGCCGTCGAACCGCATCTCCCTACTCTCTTCCAAGTAGCCATGGAGAAGCCCCGTGCTCCGTAGATCATCCAGGTAGAATCTTCCATCAAGGGAAGCACTGGAGAGGGAGAATTTTGCCGTTCCTCTTTGCGGTAGTTCGTCGGAATCCTCATCGGAGAGCTTGCCTCCGACCACGTCGGTCCTCGCCAACCTCTCTATCATCATCACGGTGAGTTCCTGAACACTCCAACATCCCTAAATTGTTGTATCTTGTTGTTAAACGTCGTCGCACCTTCTGTCACCGTCAGCCACCGTCGGAGCTCGTCGGAGCTAAGGCTCCGATGACTATTTTTGAGCGGCGCCGCCACTTTAGGGTTCAGCGCGTTGCGTTGATTCGAACTAGGTTAGTTTCGCTTGTTAGGGCGTCATGGATCGTCGCCGGCGACCACCCACTAACGATGGTGATGGTGCTGATGCCATATCTACGTCACACCGAAGCCACCCTGGACCCCGTCTCCTGTTTGACCTGATCTTTGTCTCACGTGGCAAGTGACATGGCCTAGGGCCCATATGTCATTGACAAGGGGTAGCGAGTCGGTAACAAATGCATTTTCTTTAACTTGTGCGCTGAGGTGGACATAGGCCCACTGGTCAGTGACTCAGGCTAGATGTAGGTACGGTGTAAATAGTTAATTCATGTTTAATAAATAAATAAAATGTTATAAACTCAATTATTAATATTTCAGAAATCAAATAAATTATTAAATCTTGTTAAATTAATAACTTCTGATTTATAATTTAGAAAAATGTGTATAATATATGAAAATGTTTAGAAAAATAAAATCTATAACTTAAAACTATTATTAAACATTATCATGATGATTATTTAAATAAATATTATTTAATAAAGGTTTTATAAAACTTTGATAATTCCTATTTAAAAAGATAAATTTTAAAAATTAATAAAATACCAAATTTTTGAGAAAAATAAGAACTATACTTTAAAATTATAATCATAAATTATTATTTCACTTAATTAAATATTTATTATTTATTAAGTATTTAAAAAGTATTAAATCTTATAAAAATCATATCTTATTATTTATAAATCAAAAAATAAATATAATATACCAAAATGATCACAAAAATAATATCTACATGTTAAAAATATACTATTTCATTATTGAGTTAAATAAAAAGTACAGATACTCTAAGAACTTGAATTTAAACCTATTCCCTTAGTTTAAAATTCATATAAGGATAAATAAAATTTGTTAATATTTCTAAAATTAGTCAAATAAGTCTAATAAATAGTATTAGTCTTGAATATTAATAATATGAAGCCATAATGGTTTAAAACATTATAAATACCTTTTTATTAAATTATCTTCAACCTTAAGTGAAGATTATATTCTAAAAGGATTCCTATTCATAATAAAAATCTTAAATAACAACTTATGAATAAATTAAATCCTTTCTATCTACTTTCACCACCAGATTACAAAAACTACCGCAACACTAGTAATTCCATAAGTAGTTAAGTAATATTATATCTTGGTTTTTAAACTATAACCACTCATCTATAAAAAGGTAAATGATATTATTCCATTATAAAATCAAGAAACCACTACACCAAGTAAAAGTATAACCATTCTTAAGTAAACTTAAGGAAACATTACCAGGTACACAAGACACAAATATCATAAGCTTTACACTTTCAAACTATCTTTGTTTTCAAGTTAACTTTAGTCTACAAGAATCTAAATATAACACTATAAGCACTGTTATATGTTTTATAGTTAACTTTGGTCTGAACTAGTTAAGTTATAAAGCATCTCAAGCCCAAACTATTCAAGCAAACACAAATAACATCAACCACCACTAACTAACCACAAAGGTTGTTTAAACCTTAGAAAAGGAATCATTTCTTCAAAAGTTATTCGTTTTGCCACTTCAGACAATATATGACAAATAATCAAGATCACATTACTTCATACTTTACTTGTATACTTAGGATCGATAACATTTAAGCCTTTATAAGTGACTCTACTTATAAAGTAAAGTTTGGAGATAAACTATTAAAGTGTAAACAATCTTGAATAGCATTTCATAGGTATATATTTTATTATTGCATAAATATGTGTTGTTCACACACACTCACAAGCCCTAATAAGAAGCACAAGTGTGAAACTTAGCTAAAAGGATAACACATTTTAAAGTAACCATTTCTGGAATCCAAACCCTAGAACAACGTTATTCCTAAGATTCGCGTTTATAAAAGTGCATCTCATTACTTATGCATAAAGCATAGTGCCTCTTTAAACATTAGTCCTTACCGGACCAATGATGCTGATTTCAGATTTTGGATCTTATACTGACTCAAAGACCATGAGTGCATAATCTTGCAATCACAAAAGGCAAGTTCACACTTTCTCATGTCCTTTGTTTATTTTCTATAAAGTATTTTACAAATCCAGTGTAGTTAT
The DNA here is from genome assembly GCA_023614405.1 of Avena insularis. Lineage (NCBI taxonomy): Eukaryota > Viridiplantae > Streptophyta > Magnoliopsida > Poales > Poaceae > Avena > Avena insularis. The sequence continues at coordinate 30,411,907 of CM042691.1, forward strand.
CACCTGCATTTGAAAAAGGTCTGAAAACACTATTTTCGATAATAATGTGAACTATTGATTACTGATCCAGGGTGATCAGCTAATCTATTAAACCTGACAGTTGGGATACCACTATTCAGAACTATATCACCTAGGACTTAACAACCAATGTCGCCAGTGATTCTTGCGCTGTATATTACGTGTTGACCATGGGATTTGGAATGGGACGAAGAAGTCAACTGTATCTTCTTCCTCTCGCATGAAGCCGGATGTGCAGGTCGTGGATATTATCCTCGTAGCGTGCATATTAATTGGTAATTAGTAGAGTATATGCAGCATATGGGTGGGAACCCTCAACATCCCACGATAGTTCTGGCATCTAATGGTTTGTACAAACCATTGCCGTAATCCAACATGTGGGCATGGTGTACACCAAGGAGGCATGCGAGGTCGCGAAGGGGGCAGTGATTGGCTTGGATCATCTTCTGGGCCCCACATCATGGAATTGTGGACGGCAATAAGCTGCCCAGTTGTGCAAGAAAGAGTTGATCTCTCATGGGTAAAGTAACGCACCTCTACAAAGTGTAAGAACTATAACTTGTTACTCTCTGTTCCGGGAAGGAGCTGCGAACGCGGCGGGAAAGGAACTCCATGAAAGTTCTGGTAAACCCGTGAAGGCCGATGGACATAGCTTTTCAGAATAAAAGCAACCTTTAAAGAAATGTTTATGAAAACTTGCATGCCTACGACGTATGGTCTGTGGCTGTAGTTATAGTGCATCAAACAGTCCTTTTCTAGTGATTTTGCTGAGTACGCTCATACTCAACGTATCTTCTTAACCCTTGCTAGATTCTGAAGCCGGTACAGACAACATCTACATCAAGTTATGCTCCAGGACTCATCATCCAAAGCTAAAGATCTTCAATGCAGACAAGGAAGTTAACATATACATCAACTCAAGTGAAGACAAAGTTACTGATTAGATAGGAATATAATCTCTAGCCAAAGAACCTAATTCTGTAGTGTATTGCATTAGCAGCAAGGCTAATCTCTTAGTTAAAATACTAGTCCTAATAGTATAATAGTTTTTGCGTTGTTTATCTTTGATTCTACTCCGGAAGAAGTTCTTTCTCCCTCTTTAACCTAGAGTGTTCTCTGGATCTTGTGTAAAGAGTGAGCTATAACCTTTAGCCATGTATTGGACCCGCTGTGTTTCTGTTGTGCCATTCTGAGGGATGTAATACTAGTGAATGGTGTTTCATTGGTGTTATGTCAACGACTATAGTATACTACATCATGCAGTGGTATGCTGGGTTACCGCAGTTGATATCAGAGTATATGCTTTGACCTTAGGTTGGAAACCTAGTAAATGGGTAGAACCTGTAGGACACATCCTAGCAATAATAAAGAGTTCTCTAGTGATATGAGGGATATTCACTTGAGAATAATCCTGACATGTGCTACTGCGATAATTCTTTAGTATGATTGCAAATCCGATCATTACCCAAGATTTTTAACTCTATGTGACTGATGATAATTTCTTATCCACAGTTCCACTTGGCACCTCGATATCCACCCCGGAATGTTCAAGTGATGAACAGGACGTTGAATGACTATGGAGGGGATTGGACAGACAATCTCCGACAACTTCTATGGAGTTTGGAGTGTGAATCGAGACTTTTGGTCAAGATTTACAGTTACTATGATGGGCAGGTATTAGCTAAATACCGTGCCATGATCATGTTACCCAAGAAGTTAGGACTTAAGGGAGAAATGCCATCAGGAGAGGCAAGGTGCATGGAATCTGCATATCAGATTGCCGTAGCAGCAGCCATAACAATGATTCGAGAACAAAAATCCCAAGCTCTAGAAGGTAGTACTCATACCATTATACCACATGAAACCTCAAACCCAGAGCATGAACTAGATCACTCTACTCTAGTTCAAGCAGAACCTACTCTAGCTGTAGAGTATATGGATCGTTATCGGTCTTTGCTAAACACTTATCATAACACTCACCAAGTCTTAATTCAGGAACTGGATACGGTCATTGAGGATTTTACTTATCCTGATAAAGCAATGACTCGTAGGAAGAAGTTAGATAAAGAAGCTAGGCATCCCAAATACATACCTTCAGGAGAAGTGTATGAGGAAACTGAGTTTAATGACCCAAACTCGGAAAATTATGCCTACTACCAAGATGACTTCAAGCCACCTGAAGACCTATGGACCAAATATAACTCCGAACAACAGGAATGGAATAAATTTATTCCAAATAACCCTAAGCCAAACAAATATGGATGGGAAGTATAATCTAAAGGTGGAACCATAGGAAATCCTATATCTTGTGATACAGGTATTGAAGAAGAGACCAACTATAACCATAGAGAGCCTTATGGACCATATGGGGGTGATACTAATCCAATCGACTTAGAAGAGTATTCCAATAGCTACTACACCAATATATATGACTGGATCCAATAAAAGGCTAAGGAGCCAGGTTACTATGAGGAATCGTTGTCGGAAAACTAGGAATATTCGATGGAAGATTACGCCAACTCTAGTCATTTTTCAATGACTAATCTCAGTCTCGGTACTTCTAATCAAGAATACGCACCTCCTGGATGCTTTTATGCACCAGAAGGCAATCGTAGGACTTCACGTCATCATGGACAGAACTCCAGGAAGCACTAGAGGAAGATGAAAGTAAGAAAGGAACGACATCCCAAGGGATGAGAGCTTGAATAATGTGCATAGAGGGTAATGCGTATTGTAGTTTGAAAGGTTTGCCGAAATAAGTGAGGATATACTCACAAGAACAAGAAGTTCTTATAAGATAGTTGTGTAAATAGGTGAGGAGCAAACCATTGGAACATCTAGTACATTTGTAAATTATCTAAAACCTATGTATAATACATGGTATATGTTTTGTTGTTTATCGACTTTTGGATCTTCTTGAATCTTCTTGATTGACTAGATCTATACATGAAGTTAATTAGGTGTGCAAATGCATGATGTAACACCCAGTTATTACTTGATGTCATGGATCTAGATAGGAACAGGAATTCGTGTAAGGGAGTGACGAGTTTCAAAGATCAAAAGGAAGACTTACTTGAAGGATGAAGCAAGATATAAGGAGTATTAACACCATTTGGAGGATAGATCAAGCATGGACTATTCTTAGCCAGATTCCAGAAAGAAATTTGGTGTAGAAGATGTATGGAGCCACAAGATATAATAAATTTTAAAGTTCATTTAAAAGTAGGTAAGATGCTAAGAAGTTAATGAAATAGTTGTACCAAGTTCATGGAAGTATCATGAATAAGTACAAAGAAGATGCCTTGGAACCAAAATAGTATTCAAGCTCTGACAATTCAGAGAGAATACAAATAGTAGGTTGGAAACTGTAAGGTAATACCTACCACCTAGAATGATCCGTCGTTGGTACTTAATCCATAGTCGGCATTTCGATCCATAGTTGGTATCGTGTTCGCAGTCGGTGTTGGTTGAGATAGTTAACCAAATCATCTTAATGGTTGCATAAAGAGCATAAAATTTGGCCTAAATTAAGTAAGACTTAAGGAAGTATAAAAAATGAAGGCAATCGTCTTTCAAGATGCTTCGCAAAGTCAGATTTATCCCAGCGAAAATGTCCAATAGTAAGTACGACGTATAGTGCTGAAAGATTTGCTTCGGAGATCCACAACTATGTGGATACACCATACAATCTTTCATCAAACCCTAATTAGGTAAAGTATAACTGAACAGAAGCCAACATTCTAGTTATTAAGCTAATAAATGCTTTATATACAATTTAAAGACTATTAGTAAACCCTAAGGGGGAGAGTAAACATTATGAATGAAAGTTGAAGAAGTACTATAGGTAATAATGAAAGATTATTTAAAAAACTTAATAAGGTATAAGCTTGAAGGTGATAAAAGAATAAATCTAACCGACCAATTCTAGAAGAAACAACTCTTAAGTAACCCTTAAGAAGTAATAGAGAACACCCAATTGGACAAGTATTAAGAATAAGAAATTCCAATGGGTATGGACGAATTGAGTTCAAATCCAATCTAGGAAGGAGTACCAGTAACAACTGTACTATAACAAGAATAGAAATATAGTATTTTGACCACAAACATGGGCATATAGAAACTTAAAACTTGTTTTAGTGAGATGCCCTAGACTGAATTTAACATAGTAATAAAGTTTGACGATTAAATAAAAAGAATTGGGTTAGGATGTTGAATCAGGTTAAGGAATACTACAATTAATTACATTCAAGGTCATCATGGAGTGGATAAATGTATCAACCACTACAAGTCAATTCCTTACTCCGAAATGTGAGAGTTTGCGAACTTCGAGGGCGAAGTTTATTTTAAGCGGGAGAGTCTGTAACATCCCAGCATTAGAGCTCAGAAATAAGCTGAAACCCAGATGTGTGCATTGCATTCATGCATAGAAAATCCAAATAATTTCCGTGCTCTTGAATGACACTTCTCAAAGTGATTGGAGCTTCTCTCAACTTGATGGAATTGTAGTAGATCATCAAGTTGACTATGATAAGTTTCAATATGACCTTTGCTAAAACCCTATTTGGGTAAACATGATTTGATCTAAGGGTAGATCAGATATAATAAAATGTTACTCATAATACATTGCTTAAATAAGTAATCTCTGATCCCTAAGGAATCCTATCATAATATTCAGCCCAACAACTCATAAATGCCAAGTTAAGATTATAACTAAAGTAATCCAAATGTAATGACTAATCCTGACCTATCTTATTATTATCTATGCTTACTATGATTATCATAGTAATACCTAACTTTAACTCTTTAATGAGTTTGAGTTTGGAAGAAACTAAGTTAAGATGATTCACCATATTTTTTTTTCATATCAATCTTTATGGAACCTATCTCAATATGTGTTGTTCATCAATGATTGAGTAATCAACCATTGATTCAAAAATTCTTTAACTATCAATACTGGATCTATTACTTCTTGATCTTATCATAGATCTACTTAAATCTTTTAAAGAAGGCATAGTCCATAAATAACCCTTAACCCAATATGAGCTACTAATAAGATAATTTCCATACAATTGTAAGGTTGTATTGATGAAGTCTTGAATAGACAATTGGAAACCTAAGCTATAAATGAGTAAAGGATTAGAATGATCATGCCTTACTCACCAGGATTGTCTATCTACATTAAGTACAAGTGATATTGGTGGGTAGATCATGATAGAAACTCTGGTAGAGATAAGTTATCCTAGAGTAGTCATTACAAGCCACATTAATATAATGTGAGGTTGGAGTGTGAGTTATTAGAGTAAAGTAATTATAGGATGATATGATTCAATTAAAGCTAGTTTAGCATAGAGTTATGGAAGAAGTGTTATTCATCTTAAAGGATAGTAAGCCTTAGAGAAAGGGAGATGGATACATACATCTTATAGAGGAATATTAGTGATGGATGATTAAGGAAGATTATGAGTGGAGTTTGAAAGAACTACTTGTTGAATTGAAGATTATCAACAGTAGAGTATTGGGTATAACCAAGAAAAGATATGAGAAAACTATGAAATGCTTCAGTATCAAACTCATTGGATTCATCCACGAGTTTAGAAGAATAAAAGGTGAATAAGAATATTTTTTTGTGAAGTAAAGCTCATCATACTAACTATGATGATTGATAGGAAGAAGTATTATATCTAGGAAAGGAATTCCTTAATTAAAGGTCCAGGATGGTGAAGAATGGAAAATAGACATTCTTGTTAAACAACCAACTCTAAATCTTAAACCAAGTATAATGTCCATTTCAGGGAATTGATTCATCATCTTATGTTAATATCACTTTATAGGAATATTTTCCTATAACAAATCACATAAGCACATCTCTGCCAATTCCAACCATCATAATTATATGTGCTTAGGAGTATCTTTATCAATTCCTTTCTATAAAACATTCTAAATATAACTTTCTATTCCTAAAAGTGATGTCATCAAATATCCCAAACAGAAAACAATATGCTTAGTTATTAAATATTTACTCATATCCACAAAGGAATCTAAGTATTTTAAAAACCCTAAACCCTAGGATAAATATTCACAAATCAAACCCTAAACTTCTTTGTTTATCATAATAGAATATATACATTCCCATTTTCCAAGTCAATGGAAGTAGTAATAACCACACTGATTTCTTTTGTATTTCATGCATCAAATAATGATATAGGATCATTATACATAAAAAAATTTCTATTCAAACTATGAGCCAACTAGAGTTAAGTTTTATAAACAAATAAGAATATATCATTTAATAAATCCATGGTTAAAACTGGAAAGAAAAATAATAAGAAAAGCTTCTACAAAATATTAAAAGGGGTTCATATAGAGAAAATAATAGAAATATAAAAAGATTATATAAGTTCACAAAAGATACTAAATATATTTTAGTATTACTACAATTATCCAGCAAATAAATTCTACAAAGAAAAGTTCAAATTAAAGATTATATACAAATCTGAAAAGGAAAACAGAAAATAGAAAAATGGAAAACAAATAAAAATCAAGACCTGGCTGTGACCCAACTCCTACCTGCTTACCTGTCGCCCAGGTGCAGCCCACAAAAGCCTAGTAACCAGCTGTCATGGGAATGGTCACGGCAGATGCTGCAATCGGCAGCGAGTAGTAGAACGAGGGGCAAGGGCGGCCAGCCATCTGCGGTTCGAGATGAGGGCGGAGACACAGGGGTTTACCCAGGTTCGGCCCCCCGGAGGGTAAAGACCTACTCCTGCTAGATTGTATTATGGAGGTGATACAATGGGCGAGCTCGACAGCTAGGCGGCGAGTCGCTTGGGTGTTTGATGGAACGTATCTCTACACGCCCCGCAGGGAGGTTTATATAGGCTCACCTCCCCTAGGGTTTACATATCTCAACCGAATCAGTTAAGGTTTCGGTGCTTGTTTAACCTAATCCGACTGGGCCTATCTACCGCTTGGCCTTCAGCTTCATCGCTTGGATCCACGCCGGTTTTGGTCGATCGCCGTCTGCCAGTGCCCACTCATGATTCTTGGGCTGGCCGGAAACGCCCCGCTGGGTATACCCGGTAGGTACATCCCCATCAGTAGTCCCCGAGGCCGCTGCCGACATGCTAGGTGATCAATGGAGTATGCGGCTTCAGAGTAGGCATCCAGTCAAATCGTCGGTGGGCTCCTGTATATAGGAAAAACTTGTCATTCTATTCGCAGCTTTGGCGAGTCGAGTCGGCGAATCGCTGTTCGCAGCGAGTGGGTCGATGAGCCGAGTGGCTGAAGTTGGACCGTTAAGTATGGTCAGACTAGCCGTTGCGGTAATACAACGGTAACTTTTGGTGTAATCACCGCGTAGTAACGGCCTCCTGATTTGGCGGGTAACAACCGCTATATAAGGGGAATGGCAGGCGATCGGAGAGCTATCTTTTTGCCATTTTCTCCGACTGCACGCATTCTCGCCTTCCTTCCGCTTCGCGATCCAGCCGACCCGAAATCCTCCAACCCCCCTTAAAGTCCTCCACCATGGCCCTGTCCACCGAACCCTGGGGGAGGTCCAAATGCACGAGGGCGCAACTGGCGTCCTTCGAGGAGGCCGGGATTCACGCACGGCCGGCAGATCCTCGCGGCCGGGAGGTGACCGAGCCCGCGAGGGGAATTCATCTGCTTCACCAACACCGAGCGGGACCGATTCCCACATCCTTGTTCTTCCGCGGTTCTGCACCTACTACGGATCCAGCCGGATCTAGGTCCCCATAGCATCGAAAGCAGCTCGCCATCTTTGTATGCTCATGAGTGCTACTTGGGCTGCCGGCCCTACTTCCCTCTTTGGCAAGATCTGTTCCATGGACGGATCAGCCGCGAGGAGGCGGGCGGCCCAATGCTTGCCGCGGGTGGCCTGACCTTCCAGCTGAAGTCGAAGGCCTCATTCTTCGACCTGATGCTGCCCGCCAAGGCAGCAAGCGACTGGAAGAAGTCGTGGTTCTACGTCGCCGAGGCGACTCCGGAAGGCGAGAGGGCGATTCCGCGGTACTCCGCCACCCGGTCCGAGCCGCGCCGCCTTCAAATCGCCAAGCTTCCTGACGACCAACGGATGGTCGTCGACGAGATGCTTCAGACCATCCGTGGTTTGAAGAAGAAGGGCCTCCAGACGATAAACCTGTACAACTGCTGGCTCGGGCGTCGACTTGTTCCGCTGGCCCGGCGCGAGCACTATATGTACCAGTACACCGGCCGGGACGACCCGACAAAGGCTAGCCTTGCCGAGTGGAGCCTCGATGACTACACCGCGGCCTTGAAGAAAATCACCCAAGCGGTGTACTTGGACGCTCAAGCTGGGGTCGCCCCCTATACCACGAATCGCTCAGCCCCAACGGTAATTACTTCGTGTCATTCGCAGTCGCAGTCCTTTTGTAGTCGCGGTCATACTTACTTCAACTTGCTTTTGTTGCAGCTGTTCCAAGTGGTGGAAGGGTGGCTCCCGCCCTCGGATGACGAGAATTCGAGCTTGTCCGTCCAAGAAATGGGCGGGTCGCCACCGGAGCGATTTAAAGCGGGCAAGAACGACGAGTCCGAGGAGGAAGCTGCCTCGCTAGCTCGCAAGACCCGTGGGCAACGTCAGCGCGAGCTCGAAGCGAGCAAGAGCCTCGAACGCCATGATGATGAAGAAGAAATTCCGGAGGCGACCTCGCGCCGCCAGGCTACTCCGTCAAAGACGAAGAGGAAGGAGAAGGAGGCGAAGGCCCCTCCAAGAAGGAAGACGAAACCGACGAGGCCGGCCTCGCCACCACATTCAGCGAGCAGCTCCGACGCCCCCAGCCCGGCCAAGGATGAGGCGCCGCCGACGACGGCCGCACTGGACACGGCCACCATCGAGGTGCCCCTGGCGTCGATGCCTCCGCCGTTCGCCCCAGCCTCGGGGCTGGGGGAGGCTCCGGCCACAGCGACTTCGCCTCGCAGGGAAGCTCCTGTCGAAGAAGTTACAGAGGCTCCGGTCGCAGCTTCGACGACAAAGAAGCCGTCCGTGTCTTGGGCACGCGACGTCCTGGACATGGGGCTCAGCCGCCGACTGGGCCCTGAGCTGGAGAAGCCAGCCGGCCTCCGTACGGGTCTGCGCTTCATTCCGGTCGCCAAGTGAGTGCACTCGCCTTCCTTTGTCTCCCATAATGACTTGAATTATCTTGCTTATATGATCGATGTACAGGACCGGAGTGAAAAGGATGGGCCATCCAACTGTGGCTAAGGTGCCGCCCGTCGTCGGCGAGGAAGATTCTTCCTGCAAGAGGAAGGCGGACGAAGTCGTCGTCCCTGCGGATGGCGGCAAGAAGGCCAAGGGTGACACCGTCGTCACGATTTCTGACGACATGGTGGCCGCGCCGGCTGGTCCTACAACGGAGACGGCCGCGTCCACGAAGGAGGGCGCTCCCTTGCCTGGAATGGCCGAGCCGTCCTCCTTTGGGGCGGGTGCCTCTATCGCCACCTTCCCGCGCTTCATGACCAAGTCGGCCGCGGCGAGTGGAACTTCGCCTTCGAGCCACGCTCCAGGAATCGCCGACGCTGAAGTCGACCGGCACCGTGGGCATACGCCAGCTCTCCTCGTGTCCGTGGACGCGATACAACTCCACGGCATGCTTGGTGCAGCCATCCAGGTACATCCAGTCCCCGAGGATCAGGTCGGTGCTTTGCAGCGGCCTGATTCTTTTAGTGTCTTATATTCACTTTTCGCATCCAGTCCCCGAGTGCGCACTCGCTAAATTTCAGCGGGTGGGTACTTAGGTATTTTTCGGGTCCAGTCCCCGAGTGCGCACTCGCTGAATTTCAGCGGGTGGGCAATTAGGTATTTTTCGCGTCTAGTCCCCGAGTGCGCACTCGCTGAATTTTAGCAGGTGGGCACTTAGGAACTTTGCTTTGATTAACCTTTTTGGTGATGTGCAGGGTCTGCAACTTGAATCGGCCGACCGATTGGCGGCGAAGCTGCGCGTGGAAAAGGAACTGGCCATCGTCCAGGAGGCGAACGAAGGGCTTCGGGATGTTGCCGCGAAGGCAGAGGAAGATTGCCAGGGGCTTGTCCCCGCTGGTGAGTTAGCGGCGGCTCAATCTTTGTTGAGCTCGGCGAAAAAGCGAATCGTTGAGCTTGAGCGCGAACTGAAGGAGGCGAAGGAGGAAGCGACCTCAGCGGACGGGCGGGCCAAAGCCGCTATTTCCGCCGCCGTGGAGGATCGTAAGGTGTCCGACGCCCTTGTGGCTGGTCTTCAGGACGACTATACTGCGCTTCAATGCTTCATCACGGATCTCGCCTGCCCGTTGATTGGTAAGTGCGTCTGCCTCTTTCAGTAGTTGTACCATTTATGGAGTCCATCGTATTCATTATTGTCTTCTTACTTGCAGGTCGCATCATCGACAGCGCGGAAGAAGCAAGCACGTTCGACGCGCGGCAGTGTGTGAACATGCTTGTCGATTCGGCAACGTTGTCGGCGACGTGCATCCGTGCCTATCTCCAGGAGATATCGCCCACGGAAGTGATTCCCGGCGACCTTGTTGAGGTGTGGAGGTATTTGGAGAAGGCGCCCGCGGTTGTTGAGTTCATGGCGCGGTCGGCATTTCGGCGCGGGACGGCGACGGCGCTTAGTCTTGGACTTGCCCACTTCCCCGAGGACTTCGACATCGACGATGTGACGAGTGGCTACCCATCGTCGACTGGCGCGGTGGAGCTTTCCGAGGTTCTCAAGTTGCAAGACCGCGCCGCCAAGTACTCGGAGCGTGTCTTGGCGATGGGCGACCTCCTTCCATACCAGGAGACGGTCGTCGTGTCTGGCGACCCCGAGCCGCCGCATCGTGATCTCAAGGTTGAGCAACCCTTCCGCGCGGCGATGGCGGGTGAATTGACGACGTATCCGTCGAACCCGTACACGCCGTTCATCCGCAATCGCCGGGGAGTTGGCGAATCGTCATCTAAGCCTGCAGAATAGGATAATTTGCCTTGTGCCATTAACAACAGTTCTGCCATGCGGGCATATTTTGTAATGCGAGACAATGCAACATGCTATCGAATGAGATGTCGTGTCTATTTTGGTATTTTGCATGTGTTATGTGATTGATGTTTTGAATGAGTCCCCGAGCGCGTCCGCCCTTTGTGGGGTTTACCTCGTATCTGATTTGTTTATGGTTTTTTCAATGTTTTGTTATTGTGGTCAACTTGCCCGGACTCGAAGAGCCAGTCGCCAGGCGACTCCCTTGAGCATTCTGTACTTCACCGTTTTCCCTTGCGCGAACGGGGTCGGGTGGCTGAGTCCCCGAGCGTGGTACTTGGTTGTTCTAGGCGCGACTCGAGGGTGGGTGAGGACTTGGCGCGTTGGTTTAAGCGCATCACTCCTGCCTGGCCCGTGGGGGCCGTGATGGCAGTCCTGGGCATGCTCTCATACTTGGCGTTTTCCCAAGCCGCTCGCGCTGAACTGGTCGTCAGTCCTCGAGCGTGGTACGTGGCCGTTCGATTCGCTATGTCGAGGATGCGGAGGATTATGGTCGCTGTGAGAAGCGAAGGCAGTTGTCTTGGCTCGTAGAGCCAGTCGGGCTAGGCGACTCTGATGGGGCTCCGGGTAGGCGTTTTTCGTGGACGATGCAAAGCCTGAGGTGACTCAGTGCTTTCACATCACACTACTTGGCCGTGCCGATCGCTCTACCAACGGTTGACTTCTGCGGTTAGCTTAACGCTGTTATTACGGGTGCGAGTGGCACAAGACATGGAGAGTAAGCGCAATTTGCGGTAACCAATTCTTTTTATTCCATAGCGACTGGAGAGTACATATGTGGCGTTCTAGGAATAGAGCTTCCGTAGGAGGTTTACATTCCATGGTCGCTTGACGTCGAGTTTGCCGTCCCCGCGGACGTCGGTGAGGTAGTAGGCGTCGTTGCCGAGTACGTGGCCGATGGCGAATGGCCGCTCCCATGGAGGAGAGAGCTTGTGCATGCCCTTCTTGTCCTGGATGAGACGCAGCACCAGGTCGCCTTCTTGGAAGGTGCGAGTTTTCACCCGCCGGCTGTGGTAGCGGCGGAGTCCTTGTTGGTAGATGGAGGTGCGCGAGCGAGCTAGGTCGCGTGCCTCGTCGAGTTGATCGACTCCATCCCGCCGGCGAAGTTCGTCGCAGCTTCCGGTAGTGGACGCACCTTGGCGAAGTCGTGCTCAAGGTCGGTGGGCATGATCGCCTCGGCGCATACACCATGAAGAAGGGGTGAATCTCGACCGTTGATCGAGGTGCGGATTCCCCAGATGACGGAGGGTAGCTCCTCGACCCAGCACCCGGCGGTGCGCTCGAGTGGTACTTGGAGTCGCGGCTTTAGGCCGTGTAGGATGCTTTGATTGGCCCGTTCCGCCTGGCCGTTGGACTCCGGGTGGGCGACTGACGCGAGATCGAGCTGGATGTGGTGCTCTTCGCAGAATTCGGCCATGGCTCCTTTGGCGAAGTTGGTGCCGTTGTCCGTGATGATGCTGTTGGGGAACCCGTAGCGATATATGAGTTCGCGTGGGAATTTAGTGGCGGTCTTCCCGTCGCATTTCCGGACTGGCTTGGCCTCCACCCACTTTGTGAATTTGTCGATTGCGACCAGGAGGTGGGTGTAGCCGGAGGGAGCCTTCTTGAATGGGCCCACCATATCCATGCCCCATACGGTGAATGGCCAGGTGATGGGGATTGTCTTCAGTGCCGAGCTCGCACGTCTGTTGGCGATTCTGGCACCCGGCGCACCGCTGGACGATGTCGACAGCGTCGGCATGGGCGGTTGGCCAGTAAAAGCCGTGCCGCATAACCTTGGCGACAAAAGAGCGGGCACCGACGTGGTGGCCACAGTCGCCGGAGTGGACGTCGTGGAGGATCTTTCGTCCTTCGGCCGGTTGGACGCAGCGTTGGAACACGCCGGTGATGCTTCGCTTGTGGAGCTCGCCGTCGATGATGGTGAAGGATTTGCAGCGACATGCGATCATCCGGGCTTCCGTCTCGTCCGCCGGCAAGGTGCCAGCCTCCAGAAAGGCAATGTAGGGCTTGGTCCAGTCGTCTGGCTCGGTGACGAGTGCGACCAGGGCTGCCTCTGGCTGCAGCGGGACTCCGATGTCGATCTCCCTTGGGGGAGAGACTGATGGCTTGGTGATCGTGTCGAGGAAGACGCTGGCGGGTGGTGCGAGTCGAGCCGACCCAATGCGAGAGAGTGCGTCGGCCTCCTCGTTCTTCCGCCTGTCGATCCACTCGACGGAGTAGCCTGTGAAGTGTCCGCCCAGCTTGTCCACTGCTTGGCGGTAAGCCGCCATGGTGGGGGAGACCGCGTCGCAGGTGCCAGCGACTTGCCCGGTGACGAGGTCGGAGTCTCCGTAGCAGTGTAGGCGGTTGACGTTCATCTCCCTGGCGGCCCTCATGCCGTGTAGTAAGGCCTCGTACTCGGCCATGTTGTTGGTGCAGGGTGTGAAGTCCAGGCAGAGGACGTAGCGGAGCTTGTCGCCCTTCGGAGAAGTTAGCACGATCCCTGCGCCTGTGCCATCCGCGTTCTTAGAGCCGTCAAAATGTAGGCTCCAGTAGTGGAGGTATTGCAGCTTCTCTGGCTGCTGGGCCTCTTCCCAGTCGGCGATGAAGTCCGCTAGGGCTTGCGTCTTGATCGCTCTTCGTGGCTCTTATTTGAAGTTGTGGACGCCGATCTCGACGGCCCACTTGGCGACTCGCCCGGTCGCCTCACGGTTGCGGATGATGTCCTACAACGGTGCGGAGGAGACGACCGTGATCGGGTGCTCCTGGAAGTAGTGTGGCAGGCGTCGTTGTGCCCTGAAGACCGCGTATACCAGCTTCTGGTACTGCGGGTACCGCTGGCGCGATTCGGTGAGGACCTCGCTGATGTAGTACACCGGTCGCTGTACTGGGCGCTCCTTTCCTTCCTCCGGTCGCTCGACGACCATGACAGCCGACGACGCCGCCGAAGCTGCGACGTAGACCAGCATGGGTTCTTTGTCGACCGGGGCGGCGAGTAGCGGTGCGGCGAGTAGCACCTTCTTGAGGGCGCGGAGCGCATCGTCCGCCTCCTTGTCCCACTGGAATGTGGGGTTCTTGCGCATCAGGCGGTATAGGGGCATTGCCTTCTCGCCCAAGCGGGGAATGAAGCGACTGAGAGCCGCTACTCGCCCGGCCAGCTTCTGAACGTCGCGCAAGCACTCGGGTTTGCCGAGTCGGGCGATCGTGTCGATCTTGGTGGGGTTCGCCTCGATCCCGCGCTTGGAGACGACGTAGCCCAGTAGCTACCCTGCTGGCACACCGAAGGTGCATTTGCCTGGGTTAAGTTTTATCTTGTACCTTCGCAGGTTGGCGAACGTTTCCGCTAGGTCGGCGAGTAGATCACCCTGGCGAGCGGATTTTACGACCACGTCGTCGATGTAGACGTGGATGTTGCGGCCAATTTGCCTCGCTAGGCACTCCTGCATGCACTGCTGGTAGGTCGCCCCGGCGTTCTTGAGGCCGAAGGTCATGGCGGTGTAGCGTATATTCAATGGCGTGATAAACGCCGTTTTCCTCGTCCTCGACGGCCATCTTGATCTGGTTATATCCAGAGTAGGCATCGAGGAAACATAGCGACTCCGAGCCCGCGGTGGAGTCGATTATTTGGTCGAACCGTGGGAGGACGAACTGCTCCTTTGGGCAAGCGCTGTTCAAGTTTGTGTAATCGATACACATCCTCTAGGTGCCGTTCTTTTTCTCGACTAGGACTGGGTTTGCCAGCCACTTGGAGTACTTGATTGGTCGGATGAAGCCTGCAGCGAGTAGACGCTGCACTTCCTCGGCGATGGCTCGGCGGCGCTCTTCATTGAAGGGACGCAGCGACTGCTTGACGGGTCGTACTTTGGGGTCGGCGTTCAGTTTGTGCTCAGCGAGCTCCCTAGGGACACCAGGCATGTCGGAGGGTTTCGGCGCGAAGATATCCCTGTTTCACGGAGGAACTCGGCGAGCGTGCCTTCCTAGGCTGGGATCATCCTCAGGCGATCGCCATCGCCGGGCTGAGTCGCCGGGATCAGCTCGACGGCGGCGTAGCGCTGCTGCCTCAAAGGTTGAGGTGTTTGCGCCCGAAAGGCTTCTTGAGTATGGTGGGTCGCCACTTCACCCCGCCGCGTATTTGGCGAAGCTCGGCCGGTTGGCCTCTCGCCGTGATTACAAAGATCGGCGAAGCTCGCTCCTTTGGCTCGCACTCGGCGTGCCATGTCGGGTCGCCGCTGATGGTGATGACGCCGCACGCCCAGAATCTTCATCGTGTTGTACGCGAGGCGGCGCTGCCATGAATTTGGCGAACGCTACGCCCCAAGACGCAGCGGTAGGGCTGCTGAAGGGCACCAGCCAAGACGATCCGCCAGCGGAAGTTTGCTGGGTGCGAAGGTGACCGCAGCGTGACCTTGCCGATCGGGTACACCTTCCGACCGGGACGGCGCTGGAACGTGTGTGGGTTGTTCGATCATCGATCGCGAAGCCGCAGCTCAAGGTGTCTAGGCAGGATGTTGATGGAGCTGCCTCCGGCCCATCAATGTCTTGGGAGCCGTGAGTCGCCACCTTTGGCTTGACCACCAAAGCGACTCGCCCCGGATACTGGCGCGCTGGCGAGTGGTCATGGCGGCTCCGTGATGGGCTACCCGACCAGCTTGAGGAACCGGGGAACGCTTCACCGTGTGTTCACGGCGACGGCGCGGGTGATGACCTTCGTCTCGCGCTTCGTGTTGAAGCCGGTGAAGGTGTGGAGCGACCCGGCCATGTTGCCGAATTTTCCGCCGTTTGGCGGGTTATTGTCGGGGTCCTCCCTTGCTCGCCGTGCCTTCTCGATCACCCGGAGGGTGTGGCAGTCAGCGGTTGTGTGCGTTGCGGGCTTCCCTTCTCTGCTATGAAACGCGCAAGGTTGGTTAAGGAGGGCCGCAGGATCGAACCTTGGCTTGGCTTTGTAGTTGTCGCCGTCGCGGCGTTGTCCTCCGTCGCGGCGGAAGCTCTTGGGCTCGCGTTATGCGTGCTCGCGTTGGCGAAGTCGACTTCGCCTGGCCATCAAGGGCGCTTGCCGTGAGGCGAAGTGTTGTTGTAGCGTAGGGTCGGACCGTCGTCCGATGTCATTGCCGCCAGGCGGCGTTGACCCCGACTCGTCGCCGGTTTCCTGGTTTGGATCTTCCTCCGCTGTACCTTTTGGCGATCTCGAGGAGGTCCGATGTTGTCGAGGGTGCGCGAATGTCGCTTGAGCTTGGCGACCAGCGCTCAGAGCGCACGAGGTCTTGAAGCAATGGATCGTGGTGTCCGGTGGATGCCACCGCTGTACCAAAGTTCTGCCACCGCTGGACCCAGCTATGGTCGACTCGCGGGTCCCCGGACGACGCCCAGGTCTTCGGCGGTGGTGGCGCTGGTGTAGGAGCACTCAAGTGCCCGACGGCGTCACAGATCTCCTCCTGTGAGTCAATGCTATCCCGGGAGGGTGTTGATCCACCGCACGCCCCTCCATCATCGGGGGAGGTAGCGGGCGGCTAGCGTGTCGCAGGGCTCGCGATCCCCATTGCCATGAGGTACGACGAGCCAGACGACGGGTCGCACGAGGGTCGATTTTTCTATCTCTTTGGCGCTTTGAAGTTTGGCGGTACTTCTCGCCGGATCATTGGTCCAAAGCACTTGGGGCCGAGGCATCGAGCGACCCCATTGGTCGCCGCCGCGCGATTGGTCGTGGTGTGTCGCAGTCGCCGGGCTGGCGCGGCGCGCCAGCTTTTGGTTGTTGATGATGTGGGTGCGGCGTCGATGGTTGACCGCTGGCGGCGACGGGTTAGTCGCTGGCCTGGGGTCACAGGAGAGTGCGCGTCATGGGCCGATGTTGAAGCTGGAGTGGCTCGAGGCGGCGCTTGAGGGTGTTTGCCGCCAGCGGCCGCCGAGACCGCTCGCTTCAAGAACGCGAGTACACTCGACCCTGCGAGTTTTTCTGCTCGACGCGTTTTGCAGCAGTGGCCTCGACGCATTGAATCTATAGGCGCGCCGCCGTGGCCGTGATGTTGTCACCGCCGCTCCGCCACGAGGTTGTCCATCGGGTGGAGAACAGGGAGGCCATTCGCCTCGCCCCGTGAGGAGATTACTATCCGCGGCTGGTCCTCGGGGCGGCGGTTGGGTGGAGGTGGGCGCCATCGCCGCGACCGGAGGTGGTCGGGCGCTTCTCCGGCGGCGCGTTTCTGCAGATGCGCGCGCCGCACGGGCCGGTCGTTGTTGTCGGGTTCAGGGCGCGCCCTGAATGGTAGGGTTCAGGCGCGTCCTGATCCGTTGCGTGGTAGCGCGATAGCTCCTGCGCCGTCACCTGCTCGAGGCAAAAAAATTCGCGCTCGGCCTGTTCCTTGCGGACGGATTCCGCCAGCTTCAGGCGGAGTTCCTCGACCTCTGTTGCCGTGGCGTTGGGAGGGATAGGAGTGGAGAACGGGTCCTCCGGCGGATCCATGCCAGTCGCCATGTAGGTTGCGGCGTGGCGACCGGTCCCGTCGCAGAGGTCGGCGGAATTTTCCGATCCGGAGTCAAAGTCGAAGATCCCAAGGATGGAGGGATCCTCGAAATCTCCCGCGTTGGAGACCTGGGTGATGGAGCCCGCGGGTGAAGCCGCGGTGATGGAACCGGCGAGTGATGCCGGGGTCGCCGAGTCGGCGCTGCCGTTGAGGGTCGTCTTCCGCGGCCGCGAGTTTTCGCCACGCGCTATGGGCCGAAGTTATACCGGAGGTGAGTCGATGAATGGTGCGACCTGGCTCTCGAGAGCCGATCGGCGTGGCGGCGTTTCGCGGATGCGAGCCGAGTCCTCCGAGATGATGATGTCGGTGAGGCCGACGAAGAGGCTGATCGTGCTCACCGGGCAGATCATGCGGCGTGACGGGTCGCGCTACCGGACGTAGCTGCTTGGCAAGATCTGGAGCATCTCGCCAATCGCTATCATGCGCCGGCGACCGACTCGCTGATGGGCCGATTGATCTCACCGCAGAACACCGCCAGACCGCCAGGCCCCACGGTGGGCGCCATCGCCGTGGGAATGCTCACGGCAGATGCCGCAATCGCAGCAGTAGTAGAACGAGGGCAAGGTGGCCAGCCATTCATGCGGTAGATGAGGGCGGAGACATGTGGGTTTACCTGTGTTCGGCCCACCGGAGGCTAAAGACCTACTCCTGCTAGATTGTATTATGGAGGTGATACAATGGGCGAGCTCGACGGCTAGGCGGCGAGTCGCTTGGGTGTCTGATGGAACGTATCTCTACACGCCCTGCAGGGAGGTTTATATAGGCTCACCTTCCCTAGGGTTTACATATCTCAACCGAATTAGTTAAGGTTTCGGTGCTTGTTTAACCTAATCCGACTGGGCCTATCTACTCGCCTGGGCCTTCAGCTTCCAGTCGCTTGGATCCACGCTGCTTTGGTCGATCGCCGCCTTGCGTGCCCACTCAGCTTCTTTGGGCCGAAACGCCCCTGCTGGGTATACCCCGGTAGGTACATCCCCATCACCAGCCCAGCTCATTCTCTCCTATGACTGACGAGTGGGGCCAGGGAAGGATCACGGGTTGAGAAGAAAGACACACCAGGGGTTTTTCCGCAAAATCGACATCATCGTCATCCTCACGCACACAGGCAGGTCGCTGGAGGAGCTCGCCGCCGCCGATGCCGGCGTCGTCAGCCGTGCGTCAAGATGCTCGCTGTCATTCCAGAGTGGGATAAGAAGGCCACCGCGACGCCCTGCCTCAATCCCTATCCACAATCCCTCCTTATCCTCTCCGATTCGAATGGGGCCGAAAGCCTAGCTCACCGGAGCCACACCTAGTCGTCGAACCGCATCTCCCCACTCTCTTCCAAGTAGCCATGGAGAAGCCCCGTGCTCCATAAATCATCCGGTAGAATCTTGCATCAAGGGGAGCACTGGAGAGGGCGAATTTTATCGTTCCTCTTTGCGGCAGTTCGTTGGAATCCTCGTCGCAGAGCTCACCTCCGACCACGCCAGTCCTCGCCAACCTCTCTATCATCATCAGGGTGAGTTCCTGAACACTCCAACATCCCTAAATCGTTGTATCTTGTTGTTAAACATCGTCGCACCTTCTGTCACCGTCGGCCACCATCGGAGCTCGTCGGAGCTGAGGCTCCGATGACTACTTTTGAACGGCTCCACCACTTTAGGGTTCAGCGTGTTGCGCAAATTCGAACTAGGTTAGTTTCGCTTGTTAGGGCGCCTTGGATCGTCTCCGGCGATGTCACATCCCAAAATTTTCCAAATTTTGAAATGTGAAAAATAAATAAACAAAATAAATAATTGTTGAAATTTAGGGTGAAAAGAAACTTTTTGTTTAAACTTGGAAACATCAAAACCCTACTTGAACAAACTTTGAAGAAAATAGAATCCAACAAATTTCAATCAAGTGAATTGCATTCATCAATAAATGTAATCTTAAAATTTAAACACTTGGAAAATAAACCAAAACTCTAAAACCCTAATGGAAGAAAATCATTTCCAAGATCTCTCTAAGACTATGGAGTTGATCCATATAAAAATTTATCAACAAGCATCTACAAATGATCAAGAATGATAAATAAAAATATTATAAAACCATAGAAATTGGTTTCATTTAATTTGGAGCCAGGGATACAATCTTATGAATTTAATAAGATAAAGAAATATATTCCAAAGCTAATAACGCACCTATCAAAAATCCATACCAAAATTGTGAGCAAAATAATCCTAAAGTGATATAAAAGGATAAACAAATATTAAATAAAAATATAAAAATTGGAATAACCAATTTTGGATCTATAAATAAAAAGATATTAATTTTATAAGATAAAGAAAGAAAGAAATAAATAAATAAGGAATATTTAAAAGCCAAATTAAATCTAGGCCAAATCCATAAGCAGATGAGATACACTCAATCCAAATCCAAATGAAATAAATGTATAAAGAATAAACAAATAAAAGTATATGGGATAAAACCCTATTCTAATTAAATTTAATAAAGACAAAATCCCTAATAGAAATGATTAATTAAATCATGGGAAAATAATAAATGGAATTTTCCCAAGTGGAATAGAAGTTATTTAATTAACTTAAATGAAATAAAAGAATCATTTAAATAAAATTTATATGGAATTAAAACCATATTTTATTTTATTTGAATAAAGACAATTGCCCAATTTAAATGATTAATAAATCATATTAAAATATTTTAAATAATTCAAAGTGAATTATTTGCACCAATGAATAAATAAAACCTATTGAAAAAGGTTTGGTGAAAATTTGAATTTAAATAAGAGTTTGAAAATATAATTAAAATCCTATTTAAATAAAGGCAAGTGCCTATTTTAAATAAATAATAAACCATATGTGAATAAAATAATTATTCTAAAATGGACTTAAATACATATTTAAAACAAGTATAGAAACATACTGAATGTTTAGAAAAGATTTGAAAAAGAAGTCTGAATTCAAAATGATAGTTTGAATTCAAAACAGAAAATCAAAATGGAAAAAGAAAAAGAAAACAGGAAAGAAAAAAATGAAATAGAAACAGCCCAGCCCATCTAGCCCAACCAGCCCACCTCTCTCCTCCCCCGAACCGTTTTATTTTTCACTCAACAGCGCACCCGCGCAGACACTGATCGTCTGGCCCCACCGTCTCCCTCACTCTCTCTCACTGACGATGCTACCCCATAGCCCCGTCATTGTCTCCTTCACCCCGCGACTCATTCCTCCCCTCTCTCTCTCTCTCTCTCTCTCTCTCTCTCTCTCGTTTCTGCTTGATTCCCGCATCTTAAATTCGTCTTAATTCCACGAGTAAATCTCTGCTGCAACTATGCTCGTTAACTCACCTCGCTCCCCTCTATCTTTCCCCAGACGCGACACACTCACAGCCCATAGGCTTATCGAATTTCTCGCAGCAAGCACCACTGCTCCGGCGAGTTCACCGACCGATTCCGGCCAGCCCACGCCTCCCCTTGCTCACTGGAGCAAACAAGCGTGCTCCCCATCATCCCATGCACCTCCCAGTATCACTCGCTTGGCCGTGCGTGCCCCAGAACACCGGCAACAAACTCGACAGAGCGACGCCACCGTCTACCTCAACTCCGGTGACGCCCCTAGTAACATTCTGACCACCCCTCTTCCTCCCGATGATACGCGTGTGCTCCCCGGCATCATATGCATCTAATGCAACCCTTTGTTTGTCTTAGCGCGGTTCGTAGAGTCTCCTCCGTCTTCAACAGAGAGCACCCGCCGCCAGAAGGAACTCTGGCGAGGAATTACCGTCGTCCTCGAGCGCCCCTTTGACAACACAGCAACGTTGAGCATCAGCAAGCTTCGGCAAACTCGGTGAGCTTCTCCCCTCGCTCTCTCGCTTCTTGTATCGCTGACACCGTCATCGTCTGAGCGCGCCGCCGCCAGCCACCGTTGCTGCCCGTCCATCTAAGGTCGATACGCTCCGAGCCGTTAGATGCTGATCGTATGGACGCGATAGATGACTTAAGTGAACCGGTATGACTAGATCAAGGCCGTGCGATTTCAGTTAGATCCTACGCACTGTGTCGCTCGATCCGTGCGAACCGGTACCGACTAATGAAAACACGACACGTAGCCCAGCTCTCGTTTTAAAAACAGAAACATTTCTATTAGATATTTAAACTTGCAAAATTCATAACTTTAAATCTACACGTCCAAATTTTGAAACTTTATATCAATGGAATAAGAGAAAATAGTACTTTCCAACCATGCCCTTTGTTTAGTGATTTGCTTCTGGAAATTTAGTTGTTTTTGCAGAAACATGTGTAGGCATAATTTGAGTATAAAATTCATTCTAAAAATGTTTTTAGGGTAAAATCTTTTGTAAATGGATTGTTTTGGATCTACTGACCATATAAACCAACTTTTGGATTTAAAAATATATTTTGTGACACTTAGGAATTATTCCTTTGAATTAAAGCATTTCTAGTTAAATAAAAATGTTGAATATGTTTTAAAAATGCTTTTTGAGTAAAACCATTTGGAAATGGTTTGAATTAAACTCTCTGACCCTAAACACCAAGTTTTAGGATTTAAAAATATATTTGGTGAACCCTAGAAAATTATTACTTTGTTTAAAGGCATTTCCATCAAAATAAAATGTTGCTTTGATTTAAAAATGGATTTTGAATGAAACCCTTTGCAAATGGAATTGTTTTAAAACATTATGACCATAAACATTAATATTGGTGTTTAAAAACATTTTGGCTAACACTAGAAATCTTTCTTTGAATAAAATCAATTCTAGCAAAACAAAAGGGATTGAAAGTGGCCATTTTCACTAACTTGTTATCAAATGTTTTGCCACTTTGATAAATGACCAATAGGTGAGTTAAAATGTTTATAACCTATTAGAAACCACTTTTACAAAATAAAACAATCTTTGGCATGCTTGCATGCATTGCTTCGTTTTTATTATTCTATGTGTTGAATTGTTTGAATACTAGATTGAATTTGTGCCTTGATTGAATTGTAGTGAAATTTGAAGAGTGTGACTATTGCAAAGATCAAGGAGTGAAATTACACTCTCTACCAATAAGGCAAGTGGTGCTTCATACTTTTGTCCTATTATTTTCACTATGCATTAGTGATATTTCTATGTAGAACTTGCATGGAATTTTCTATGTGTTAACTATGCCATGGGAAATCCTAGTAGATGATGCCTTAGTAGAATTTTCCTAAGTTAATCTCCCTACTTCTATCATGCTTAGCTTAGCTAGTAGAAAACAAGGGTGGATTATATTCATGCTATGAAATATTTCTAAGTCAAGGACTTGTGTTTTGTTTAATAAAACAACTATGTGAATGAATCACCTAGGTGGAATGATTGTGAATGGGTTATGTTGAGTGGTTACACAGGGCCCATATTTATGGACTACCTTAGTGTATCTCACTTGTGGAAAGCCACCCAGGAACAAAGATATTTGAGATGTCAAATGTTGAGAAGCTTCAAGTGCAGCCACTTGGCATTATGGGCTCTGCCTGGATCATATAGGTTGCAATAACTTAGCCAACTAGATAGTTGGTGGTAGGGGATGATAGGTTTGGAACGCGTCCATTTTGGAATAAGGGAAGGCTTCTGAAAGTTCTTGTCTTGATGAAAGTCAAGTCTTGTGGGGAAAGTGCACCACCTCCGCAGAAGGAAGAATCTAAGTACTTAGCCGTGTCCCCGGCAATGGACAATTTGAGCATCAAGACATGGAAGCTATCAAGGATCTCCTCATCCCAATTTCTAAGTTAAAAACTTGTGGTTGAACAAGGGTAAAGGATCACCAATGTCTATTGGTAGATGCCTTGGGTGATTTTTGCCAAACAAAAACTTAGTGTTTTCAAATGATAAGGAAAATTTATTTTGAGCAAATCAAGCCTAAGCTCCACTTAGCCAAATGCATATAGATGAATGACTCCACTATACTACCATAGTATCACTTGCCAATACAATTCAAATGTATTGACCCTTGTGGCTGTAACTTATTATGTTGCAGGTTTTTTCGATGTTAGTGAAGTATGTTGATTAGGATTACAAGTCTACAACCTACATGATTGCTTGTGGCACTTTGAATATGAAGGACTCCATGCTATATAGTTATTTCTGCTGCATTGTAATGAGATAGCCAAATGAGCTATGTAAGATGTAATGAATTATTTTATTCCTGGTTATAAAGTTGTATTATGACCTTTGTTTCTTGATATTACATCTTAACTATGGATGCTAGCTATTGATCCAGGGACTAGCATTGTAAACACAAGGATCTCTACCTTATTAAAGGTTGGGACCTCTATAGATGGTATTAGAGCACTGTGTTTCCTGTAGGATTGTAACCCTAGGATTGGACAAAACCCCTTAGAAAATTAGGAGTTGTATTTGTTCGAAAACTTATTTACAAACAATCTTGTAAACTCTTTCCTCGACATTTTGTTTTTGATTCTACATCTCTTCTATTTCAACTTGATGGACAAAGCCTCCACCATGAGCAAAGACTTCAACATGAGCAAAGACTTCAACATGAGAAAGGACTTCACCAACTCAAATGACTTCAACTTCAACAACACCAATGACTTCAAATTTAGTTTCATCAAGGACTTCAACTTGGACATCACTAAGGACTACAAATGAGATAAGAAGAATACTCAAGACTTGAAGACTAAGGAAACACAACCTCGAAGGAACCATCATCACCTTTGAAGTTTTGTGACCAAGACACAAGAATTTTTCCAAGGGAACCATGAACTCATTCATGAAGAATCAACTAAGAAGAATGGAATGATCTCAATAAAAACCATATAGTTGGACCACCATACTAGTGATTAGTTTAGGTCAAACACACCAACTTATGTGGTATAGGAAAAATATTTTGTTACCTAAAAATGTGATTGAACTTGTTGTTTGAGTGGAATGTTTGTTTGTGATTGCTTGCACATTGCTTGTGTGAATTGTGATGTGTGTGATTAGATTTTTTCTATAGAAATCTTTGCCTATTCTAATCCCAATCCAACCCAAACAGATGACTTCTCCAAGAGACTCCAACAACAAGAATGGTGACAACAACAACAACAACAACAAAGAGATGCACATGAGAGAACAACTACTAGCAAACCAAACCCAGTTGAATCAGATGACAACTCAGTTTTTAGCCAACAACAATGAGTTAGACCCAACCATGCAAATTTTTTTGGAAATCCAATCCCAATTGTTGCAAGGGATGACCACTCAAATGATCAACATGAAAGACAACCTTTCCCAAGGAGTTTGTGACAACAATGATGTCAATGATGATATTACAGAAGGAACTCAAGCTTGCAATATTTGTGGAGACATGGATCACACTTCCAAAGAGCATGAAGATCAATGCCCTAATTGTGAAGAGAAACATCCAACTAAACAATGCCCCACATCTCAAGTGACTTGTTTCCTATGTGAAGGAAATGATCATGTCCCTATCCAATGCCCCATCAATCCTATGGTTCAACAAATGAAACAAGGTGGAATGCATCAAAAGTATGGAAAACCCCATGAGGAAACAACTTCTATCAAGAAGGATGAAGACAAAGGCAAATCTCAGATTGCACCTCCATACATTAGGAATCACCTTGAAAGGACAAAAGACTAAACATAGGTATTATCCAAGGAATCGTTCAAGGAACTGAGGAAGCTTTCCCACCTTTGAGGTGAGATATGAAGAGCATGAACTAGAAGAAATCCTAGCTTTGGAGAAAACCCAAGAAGAAGAAAAATAAGGGAATTAGCCAAGTGTGGTGCAACAACTGCAAAGAGCTAGGCCATTGTATATCAATTAGTCCAGAGAATATACGTGAAGAACTCAACCTTGTCACATGTTACAAGTGTGGTAACAAAGGACATTATGCAAGCAATTGTCTAGAGAAGTTTCATCAAGATCTCAAGTAAGCCAAGATGTAATCTAGATGAAAACCTTTTTAAGGGTGGTAGTACCCTAGTTGCCTTGTAGCCAACTTGTAACCTCTAGCCTTCCCAAATCTCGGGATGAGATTTCTTTTAAGGGTGGTAGCCTGTCACATCCCAAAATTTTCCAAATTTTGAAATGTGAAAAATAAATAAACAAAACAAATAATTGTTGAAATTTAGGGTGAAAAGAAACTTTTTGTTTAAACTTGGAAACATCAAAAACCTACTTGAACAAACTTTGAAGAAAATAAAATCCAACAAATTTCAATCAAGTGAAATGCATTCATCAATAAATGTAATCTTAAAATTTAAACACTTGGGAAACAAACCAAAACTCTAAAACCCTAATGGAAGAAAATCATTTCCAAGGTCTCTCTAAGACTTTGGATTTGATCCATATAAAAATTTAGCAACAAGCATTTACAAATGATCAAGAATGATAAATAAAAATATTATAAAACCATAGAAATTGGTTTCATTTAATTTGGAGCCAGGGATACAATCTTATGAATTTAATAAGATAAAGAAATATATTCCAAAGCTAATAAAGCACCTATCAAAAATCCATTCCAAAATTGTGAGCCAAATAATCCTAAAGAGATATAAAAGGATAAACAAATATTAAAAAAATATACAAATTGGAATCACCAATTTTGGATCTATAAATAAAAAGATATGGATTTTATAAGATAAAGAAATAAATAAATAAGGAATATTTAAAAGCCAAATTAAATCTTGGACAAATCCATAAGCAAATGAGATAAACTTAATCCAAATCCAAATGAAATAAAGGTATAAATAATAAACAAATAAAAGTATATGGGATTAAACCCTATTCTAATTAAATTTAATAAAGACAAAATCCCTAATAGAAATGATTAATTAAATCGTGGGAAAATAATAAATGGCATTTTCCCAAGTGGAATAAAAGTTATTTAATTAACTTAAATGAAATAAAAGAATCATTTAAATAAAATTTATATGGAATTAAAACCATATTTTATTTTATTTGAATAAAGACAATTGCCCAATTTAAATGATTAATAAATCATATTAAAATATTTTAAATAATTCAAAGTGAATTATTTGCACCAATGAATAAATAAAACCTATTGAAAAAGGTTTGGTGAAAATTTGAATTTAAATAAGAGTTTGAAAATATAATTAAAATCCTATTTAAATAAAGGCAAGTGCCTATTTTAAATAAATAATAAACGATATGTGAATAAAATAATTATTCTAAAATGGACTTAAATACATATTTAAAACAAGTATAGAAACATACTGAATGTTTAGAAAAGATTTGAAAAGGAAGTCTGAATTCAAAATGATAGTTTGAATTCAAAATAGAAAATCAAAATGGAAAAAGAAAAAGAAAACAAGAAAGAAAAAAATGAAATAGAAACAGCCCAACCCAACCTGGCCCATCTAGCCAAACCAGCCCACCTCTCTCCTCCCCCGAACCGTTTTCTTTTTCACTCAGCAGCGCACCCTCACAGACACAGATCGCCTGGCCCCACCGTCTCCCTCTCTCTCTCTCACTGACGACGCTACCCCACAGCCCTGTCATCGTCTCCTTCACCCCGCGACTCATTCCTCTCCTCTCTCTCCCATTTTTGCTTGATTCCCGCAGCTTAAATTCGTCTTAATTTCGCGAGTAAATCGCCGCTGCAACTATGCTCGTTAACTCGCCTCGCTCCCCTCTATTTTTCTCCCCAGACGCCATGCACTCACTGCCCATAGGCTGTTCGAATTTCTCGCAGCAAGCACCACAGCTCTGACGAGTTCACCGACCGATTCCGGCCAGCCCGCGCCTCCCCTTGCTCACTGGAGCAAACAAGCATGCTCCCCATTGTCCCCTGCACCTCCCAGTATCACTCGCTTGGCCGCGCGTGCCCCAGAACGCCGACAATGAACTCGACAGAGCGACGCCATCGCCTGCCTCAACTCTGGCGATGCCCCTGGTAACATTCTGACCACCCCTCTTCCTCCCGATGATACGCGTGTGATCCCCGGCATCGTACGCATCTAATGCAAGCCTCTGTTTGTCTTATCACGGTCCGTAGAGTCGCCTCCGTCTTCAACAGAGAGCACCCGCCGCCAGAAGGAACTCCGACGAGGAATTACCGTCGTCCTCGAGCGCCCCTTCGATAACCCCAACAATGTTGAGCATCAGCAAGCTTCGGCGAACTCAGTGAGCTTCTCCCCTCGCTCTCTCGCTTTCTGTATCTTCGGCACCGTCATCGTCTAAGCGTGCCGCCGCCAGCCACCGTCCCTGCGCCGCCCATCTAAGGTCGATACGCTCCGAGCCATTAGATGTTGATCGTATGGACGCGATTGATGACTTAAGTGAACCGGTATGACTAGATCAATGCCGTGCGATTTCAGTTAGATCCAACGCACCGTGTCGCTCAATCCGTGCGAACCAGTACTGACCAATGAAAACACGACACGTAGCCAAGCTCTCGTTTTAAAAACAGAAACATTTCTATTAGATGTTTAAACTTACAAAATTCATAACTTTAAATATACACGTCCAAATTTTGCAAACTTTATATCAATGGAATAAGCAAAAAGAGTACTTTCCAACCATGCCCTTTGTTCAGTGATTTGCTTGTGGAAAATTAGTTGTTTTTGCAGAAACATGTGTAGGCATATTTTATGTATAAAATTCATTCTAAAATTGTTTTTAGGGTAAAATCTTTTGTAAATGGATTGTTCTGAACCTACTGACCATATAAACCAACTTTTGGATTTAAAAATATATTTTGTGACACTTAGGAATTATTCCTTTGAATTAAAGCATTTCTAGTTAAATAAAAATGTTGAATATGTTTTAAAAATGCTTTTTTAGTAAAACCTTTTGGAAATGGTTTGAATTAAACTCTCTGACCGTAAACACCAAGTTTTAGGATTTAAAAATATATTTGGTGAACCATAGAAAATTATTACTTTGTTTAAAGGCATTTCCAACAAAATAAAATGTTGCTTTGATTTAAAAATGGATTTTGAACGAAACCCTTTGCAAATGGAATTTTTTAAAACATTATGACCATAAACATTAATATTGGTGTTTAAAAACATTTTGGCTAACACTAGAAATCATTCTTTGGATAAAATCAATTCTAGCAAAACAAAAGGGATTTAAAGTGGCCATTTTCACTAACTTGTTATCAAATGTTTTGCCACTTTGATAAATGACCAATAGGTGAGTTAAAATGTTTATAACCTATTAGAAACCAATTTTCCAAAATAAAACAATCTTTGGCATGCTTGCATGCATTGCTTTGTTTTTATTATTCTATGTGTTCAATTGTTTGAATGCTAGATTGAATTTGTGCCTTGATTGAATTGTAGTGAAATTTCAAGAGTGTGACTATTGCAAAGATCAAGGAGTGAAATTACACTCTCTACCAATAAGGCAAGTAGTGCTTCATACTTTTGTCCTATTATTTTCACTATGCATTAGTGATATTTCTAAGTAGGACTTGCATGGAATTTTCTATGTGTTAACTATGCCATGGGAAATCCTAGTAGATGATGCCTTAGTAGAATTTTCCTAAGTTAAGATCCCTACTACTATCATGCTTAGCTTAGCTAGTAGAAAACAAGGGTGGATTATATTCATGCTATGAAATATTTCTAAGTCAAGGACTTGTGTTTTATTTAATAAAACAACTATGTGAATGAATCACCTGGGTGGAATGGTTGTGAATGTGTTATGTTGAGTGGTTACACAGGGACCATATTTATGGACTACCCTAGTGTATCTCACTTGTGGAAAGCCACCTAGGAACAAAGAGATTTCAGATGTCAAATGTTGAGAAGCTTCAAGTGCAGCCACTTGGCATTATGGGCTCTGCCTGGATCATATAGGTTGCAATAACTTAGCTAAATGGACAGTTGGTCGTAGGGGATGATAGGTTTGGAACGCGTCCATTTTGGTCTAAGGGAAGGCTTCTGAAAGGTCTTTTCTTGATGAAAGTCACGTCTTGTGGGGAAAGTGCACCACCTCTGCAGAAGGAAGAATCTAAGTACTTAGACGTGTCCCCGGCAATGGAAAATTTGAGCATCAATACATGGAAGCTATCAAGGATCTCCTCATCCCAATTTCTAAGTTAAAAACTTGTGGTTGAACAAGGGTAAAGGATCACCAATGTCTATTGGTAGATGCCTTGGGTGATTTTTGAGGGTTTCGCAGCATAATAAATCAAAAAAATTCTACGGATGCGAACGGGAAAGCCAAGATCTAATCTAGGAGATGCAAACAACGAGAGGGATTAGATGAGATCTTCATACCCTTGAAGATTTGCACAGCGGAACGTTCGACAGAACATGGGTGATGTAGTCGTACTCGCTTCTCCTCCTCACGATCCGATCCGATCTAACACCGCAAGTGGCGATGCATCCGAGAGATGGACACGTGCGGCACCTCGACGTATCCTCCTTCCTCGGTCTAGCAAGTATGGTGGAGAGACGGATTGGATCTACAACGCGACGGTGCGGTGCAAGTGGTGGAGAGTTTCTGCAGCAGGGCTTCGCCTACGTGCA
This sequence comes from Avena insularis, assembly GCA_023614405.1. Classification (NCBI taxonomy): domain Eukaryota; kingdom Viridiplantae; phylum Streptophyta; class Magnoliopsida; order Poales; family Poaceae; genus Avena; species Avena insularis. Next base: position 30,441,938 of record CM042691.1, read on the forward strand.
GTCGGGAGAGAAGAGAGAGGAGGGCAGCAGGGCGGCTAGGGCTTGAGGAGGAGGTGTGGGAGGGGGTGCGCCCCCAGCCCTCTTTATATAGAGGGGTGGGCGGCCAGCCCTTGCCCCTCCCCCAAACCCTAGGGCCGGCGGCCAAGGAGGGAGGAGTGGGGGGCAAGTTTCCCCCCCTTCTAGAAGCTCTCCTAGGGTTTAGCCCTAGGTTGGCCGGCTGGGCCCTATGGGGCGTTGTGCCCCTGGCCCATGCCCCCTCCCGGCAGGTGGGGCCACGTTGGTCCCCCTCCGGAAGGTTCTAGAAGCTTCCGGTACAATACCGATTAACCCGAAACAATTCCGAACTCCAAAAACTGCATTGCCTTATATGAATCTTATTCTCCGGACCATTCCAGAACCTCTCGTGATGTCCCGGATACCATCCGAGACTCCGAACAAAAACTCATAAACCAATCATCCAATCTATCCTAGCGTCGAGATACGTTAAGTGTGTGACCCTTCGGGTTCGAGAACATGCAGACATGATCTTCTATCAATAATCAACAGCGGGGTCTGGAAACCCATATTGACTCCCACAAATTTATCGATGATCATATCGGATGAACCATGATGCCAGGATTCAATCAATCCCATATTTATATTCCCTTCGTCTCGCGATATTTTACTTGCCCGAGATTTGATCGTCGGTACCGTCATACCTAGTTCAATCTCGTTCACAGCAAGTAATTTACTCGTTCCGTAATCCGATATCACTTTGTGATTAACTCCTTAACCACATGCTTGCAAGCGGTGTTGATATCGATTACCGAGTGGGCCCGAAGTATATCTCTCCGACTTGGGAGGGACAAATCCCATCTTGATACATACAACCCAACAGGTACTTTTCGATTACCTGAGAGACACCTTTATGATCACCCTCTCATAGGATGACGTTTGATGACCTCAAAGCTTTCATCCGATACCAGGGAGTTGTATTATCTCATGGTCTAAGGAATACAATATTTGACATAAGAAAAGCTTCGCAAAGATGAACACGATGACACGATCTAATTGCTTCGCTTAGTTTGGTCATCCATCATATCATTCTCCCAATGATATGATCTCATTATTAATCGACAACTCATGTCTATGGTTAGGAAACCTTAACCATCATTAATCAATGAGCTAGTCCATAGAGGCATACTAGGGACACGATGTTGTTCACAAACCACACAAGTATTAAAGTTTCCGCTTAATACAATTCTAGCATGGAATATAAACTTTATCATGAACAAGAATTATAATAATAACATCTTTATTATTGCCTCTAGGGCATAATTCCAACAGTCTCCCACTTGCACTAGAGTCAATAATCTAGTTTACATTTGGCAACAATCTCACACCCATGGCACTAAGATGCTGATCATGTTTTACACGTGGAAGAGGTTTAGTCAATGGATCTGCGACATTCAGATCTGTATGTACTTTGCTAATCTTCAGATCTTCATCTGCTATATAATCTCGGATTATATGAAACTTGCGGTTGATAAGCTTGATCTTTGGATGATATCTTGGTTCCTTAGCGAGTGCTATGGCGCCAGTGTTGTCCCACAATATCTCCAGTGGGTCCAATGCACTTGGAACCACGCCAAGCTCAGTGATGAAGTTCCTGATCCAAACTCCTTCACTTGACACTTCTGTAGCAGCCATGTATTCCGCTTCTACTGTAGATCCCGCGATCACGCTTTGCTTGCGACTTCTCCGACTCCAGCTCCTCCATTCAAAATATAAATGTATCCTGTCTGAGATTTAGAATCATCCTTGTCGGTGTCGAAACTAGCATCGACGTAACCCTTTACGACGAGTTGTTCATCACCTCCATAGACTAAGAACATTTCTTTAGTCCTGTTCAAGTACTTTAGGATGTTCTTCACGGCTGTCTAGTGTTCCACTCCTAGATCACTTTGATATCTGCTCGTCAAACAAAGAGCATTGGACACATCAGGTCTAGTACACAGCATGGCATACATGATAGAACCTATGGCCGAGGCATAAGGCACTTTGCTCATAGCTTCTCTATTATTTACCGTAGCTGGACACTGAGCCTTGCTCAATATCTTACCTGACAACATAGGCACTGAACCTTTCTTTGCCTTATCCATTCTGAACCTTTTCAGAACTTTGTCTAGGTATGTACTCTGGCTTAAAGCTATCAGGCGTCTTTGTCTATCTCTATAGATTTTGATGCCCAATATATAAGCAGCTTCACCTAGGTCTTTCATTGAAAAACACTTGTTCAAATAACTCTTCACATCGTTAAGCATGTTAATGTCATTTCCAATAATCAATATGTCATCCACATATAGTACCAGAAATGTCATTGAGCTCCCACTCACTTTCTTGTAGATACAAGCTTCGTAGCTATTTGGAACAAATCCAAAGCTCTTGATCACTTGATCAAAACGAAGGTTCCAACTCCGAGATGCTTGCTTCAGTCCATAAATGGAACGCTGAAGTTTGCACACTTTATCAGCATCCTTAGGATCGACAAAACCTTCGGGTTGCATCATATACAACTCTTCATCAATGTTGCCATTGAGGAACGTAGTCTTGATATCCATCTACCATATTTCATAATCATGAAACGCAGCAATTGCTAATAAAATCCGAATGGACTTAAACATCGCTACGAGAAAGAATGTCTCATCGTAGTCAACACCTTGAACTTTTCAAAAACCTTTCGCGACAAGCCGTGCTTTATAGACGGTAACATTACCATCCGCGTCTGTTTTCCTTTTGAAAATCCATTTGCACTCAACGGCCTTTCGGTCGCTAGGAGGGTCTACCAAAGTCCATACTTGGTTTTCGCTCATGGATCCCAATTCGGATTTCATGGCCTCTAGCCATTTCTCAGAGTCTGGGCTCATCATCGCTTCCTCATAGTTCGTAGGTTCACTGTCTTCTACCAACAAGACAGTCAAGACAGGGTTGCCATACCACTCAGGAGGGGCACGCGACCTTGTCGACCTGCGACGTTCAGTAGTAGCATCGTTCGAAGCTTCATGATCCTTGTCATTAGCTTCCTCTATTATTGGTGCAGACGGCACTGGAACAATTTCAGGTGCTGCGCTACTCTCCAACTCAAGAGAAGGTTCATCAACCTCGTCTAGCTCTACTTTCCTCCCACTCACTTCTTTCGAGAGAAACTCCTTCTCAAGAAAGGAACCGTTCTTTGCGACAAACACTTTGCCTTCGGTTCTGTGATAGAAGGTATACCCAATAGTTTCCTTAGGGTATCCTATGAAGACGCATTTCTCCGCTTTGGGTTCGAGCATGTCCGGCATCAACTTCTTGACGTAAGCTTCGCATCCCCAAACTTTAAGAAATGACAACTTAGGTTTAGCACCAAACCACAGTTCATACGGTGTCATCTCAACGGATTTAGATGGTGCCCTATTTAAAGTGAATGCAGCGGTTTCTAATGCATAACCCCAAAATGATAACGGCAAATCAGTAAGAGACATCATCGATCGGACCATATCTAATAGAGTTCGATTCCGGCGTTCAGACACACCATTGCGCTATGGTGTTCCGGGTGGCGTGAATTGCGAAACGATTCTGCTTGCTTTAAGATGCGTGAGAAAATCATAACTCAAATATTCACCTCCACGATCGGATCGTAGAAACTTAATTTTTCTGTTACGATGGTTTTCCACTTCATTCTGAAATTCCTTGAACTTTTCAAATGTTTTAGATTTATGTTTCATCAAATAGATATACCCATATCTACTTAAGTCATCGGTAAAAGTGAGAAAATAGCGATATCCACCGCGCGTCGAAACACTCATCGGTCCGCATACATCGGTATGTATGATTTCCAACAAGTCCGTTGCTTGCTCCATCATTACGGAGAACGGGGTTTTGATCATCTTGCCCATGAGGCATGGTTCGCATGTGTCAAATGATTCAAAATCAAGAGACTCCAAAAGTCCATCAGAATGGAGTTTCTTCATGCGCTTTACACCAATATGACCTAGACGACAGTGCCACAAATAAGTAGTATTATCACTATCTACTTTGCATCTCTTAGCCTCAATGTTATGGATGTGTGTTTCATCCCTTTTGAGATTCAGAAGAAATAAACATTCATAGCAGGTGCATGACCATAAAAGATGTTACTCATATAAATAGAACAACCATTATTCTTAGATTTAAATGAATAACCGTCTTGCAATAAACACGATCCAGATATGATGTTCATGCTCAAACGCAGGCACATAATAACACTTATTGAGGTTTAAAACTAATCCCGAAGGTAAAACTAAGGAGAGCGTGCCGACGGCCATCACATCAACTCTTGATCTGTTGCCAACGCGCATCGTCACCTCATCCCTCGCAAGCCGCCGTCTATTCCGTAGCTCCTGTTTCGAGTTACAGATGTTAGCAACTGAACCAGTATCAAATAGCCAGGCACTACAACAAGGGCTAGTAAGGAAAACATCAGTAACATGTATATCAAATATACCTTTGATGGTGCCAGCCTTCTTGTCCGCTAAGTACTTCGGACAGTTGCGCTTCCAGTGACCCTTGTCCTTGCAATAGAAGCACTCAGTGTCCGGCTTGGGTCCGGACTTGAGCTTCTTCTCAGCAGGGGCAACGCGCTTGCCGCCGCCTTTCTTGAAGGGATTCTTTGCACCCTTAACTTTCTTGAAGGTGGGGGGCATGTTGACCATCAACACATGATTATCCTTTTTGATGTCCACTTCCGCAGCCTTCAGCTTTGCGAAGAGCTTGGTGATCGTATCAGTGGAACCAATCTGATTATGAGTCACTACAAAACTTTTGTAGCTGGAAGGGAGTGATTGTAGAACCCTATCAATCTTGAGCTCCTCTGGAATCTTGCAGTCCAGTTGCTCAAGGCGTTGAGTGTAGCCCGACATCTTAATGGCGTGCTCACTAACGGAACTCCCTTCCTCCATCTTGCAGTTAAAGAATTTCTCAGAGATCTCATATCTCTCAGAATGGGCCTGAGTCTGAAACATAGTTTTCAGTTCCTCAAGAATCTCAAAGAGCCCGGGATAGTCTTCAAAACGATTTTGAAGGTCCGATTCCATAGCAAACAACATGGTGCTCTTAATCACACCATAATCATCTTTGCGCGACTGATAGACAGCTTTCTCATCGATCCTTGGCAGGTTAGGGCGTCACCTAACGCTTTCTCAAGGACATAGTCCTTTTGACCACCAGAGAGAATGATTCTCATATTGCGGAACCAGTTGGTGAAGTTAGACCCATTGTTTCTAAGCTTTTCATTCTCAGCAAAAACATTGAAGTTGGACTTAGCCATTTGGTCTACAATGTTTGCAAGTACAAATTAGAGTATGTTCATGATAACTAGTTCAACTTTTAATCAAATTACTAGATGAACTCCCACTAAATTCAACATCCCTCAAGTTGTTTAGTGAACATGATCCAAATTCACCACACCTAATCCGATCTTCACGATAAGAGATGTGGTTTCAATGGTGGACAACGAAGTGTCGATCATATCATTCATATGACTCATGCTTAACCTTTCGGTTCATGTGTTCCGAGGCCATGTCTGTACATGCTAGGCTCGTCAAGTTAGACCCAAGTATTTCCGCGTGTGCAAAACTGGCTTGCACCCGTTGTATGTGAACGTAGAGTCTATAGCACCCAATCATCACGTGATGCTTGGACACGACGAACTTTCACAACGGTGCATACTTGGGGAGAACACAGTTTTATCTTGATCTTTAAGTGAGGAATCATCTTATAATGCTACCGTCACGATCTAAGCATAATAAGATACATAAAAGGATAAACATCACATGCATATAACTTTATGTGACATGGTATAGCCAATCTTCGCGCAATGATCTCCATCTTGTGCGTGCCGACATGATCTCCATCACTCCACCATGATTGCCTCCACCACGAATAGCAACTACAACTATTGCTAACTACTTAGCGATAAAGTGAAACTATTACATGGCGTATAAGAAGTTGACACACAGGTCATACACAATTATAAAGACAACCATATGGCTCCTACCGGTTGTGTACTCATCGACATGCAAGTCGTGAAACGTTACAAAACATGATCATCGCATACAATACACACATCACATCTTGGGCCATACCATATCACAGAAAACACTCCCTGCAAAAACAAGTTAGACGCCTCTACTTTGTTGTTGCATGTTTTACGTGGCTTATGGGAGTAGCAAGCTAAGAACAATTCTTACCTACGGAAAGCCACAACGGTGATATTATGGTTGCCAAACTCCAGTGTAAATCCCATGACAACTATAGTGAGAGAAACAGGCATCCACCAGCCGCATGTGTGGAACAAGCCACACGTCAAGTGCGGAGCCGGTCTCACGAACGAGGTCGCGTAAGGTTGGCCTGGACCGCTTCGATCTCACTATCCCGCGTCATAAGAAGAACACAAACAAGAGGCTTGCAACAGAAAACATCAACGCCCGCAACAACCATGTTGCGTTCTACTCGTGAAACACATCTACGCATAGATCTAGCTCTGATACCACTGAAGGGTTTCGCAGCATAGTAAATCAAAAAAATTCTACGAATACGAACGGGAAAGCCAAGATTTAATCTAGGAGATGCAAACAACGAGAGGGATTAGATGAGATCTTCATACCCTTGAAGATTTGCATAGCGGAACGTTCGACGGAACGTGGGTGATGTAGTCGTACTCGCTTCTCCTCCTCGCGATCCGATCCGATCTAACACCGCAAGTGGCGATGCCTCCGAGAGATGCACACGTGCGGCACCTCGACGTCTCCTCCTTCCTCGGTCCATCAAGTATGGTGGAGAGACGGATTGGATCTACAACGCGATGGCGCGGTGCAAGTGGTGGAGAGTTTCTGCAGCAGGGCTTCGCCTACGTGCAGTCGGGAGGGAGAGAGAGAGGAGGGCAGCAGCGCGGCTAGGGCTTGAGGAGGAGGTGTGGGAGGGGTGCGCCCCCAGCCCTCTTTATATAGAGGGGTGGGCGGCCAGCCCTTTCCCCTCCCCCAAACCCTAGGGTCGGCAGCCAAGGAGGGAGGAGTGGGGGGCAAGTTCCCCCCCCCCTTCTAGAAGATCTCCTAGGGTTTAGCCCTAGGTTGGTCGGCTGGGCCCTATGGGGCGTTGTGCCCCTGGACCAATGTGGCCAGGGCACTCCCTCATAGTCCCATGCCCCCTCCCGGCAGGTGGGGCCATGTTGGTCCCCCTCTGGAAGGTTCTAGAAGCTTCCGGTACAATACCGATTAACCCGAAACAATTCCGAACTCCAAAAACTGCATTGCCTTATATGAATCTTAGTCTCTGGACCATTCCGGAACCTCTCGTGATGTCTCGGATCCCATCCGAGACTCCGAACAAAAACTCATAAACCAATCATCCAATCTATCCTAGCGTCGAGATACGTTAAGTGTGTGACCCTTCGGGTTCGAGAACAGGCAGACATGATCTTCTATCAATAATCAACAGCGGGGTCTGGAAACCCATATTGACTCCCACACATTCATCGATGATCATATCGGATGAACCACGATGCCAGGATTCAATCAATCCCATATTTATATTCCCTTCGTCTCGTGATATTTTACTTGCCCGAGATTTGATCGTCGGTATCGTCATACCTAGTTCAATCTCGTTCACAGCAAGTACTTTACTCGTTCCGTAATCCGATATCACTTTGTGACTAACTCCTTAACCACATGCTTGCAAGCGGTGTTGATATCGATTACCGAGTGGGCCTAAAGTATATCTCTCCGACTTGGCAGGGACAAATCCCATCTCGATACATACAACCCAAAAGGTACTTTCCGATTACCTGAGAGACACCTTTATGATCACCCTCTCATAGGATGACGTTTGATGACCTCAAAGCTTTCATCCGATACCAGGGAGTTGTATTATCTCATGGTCTAAGGAATACAATATTTGACATAAGAAAAGCTTCGCAAAGATGAACACGATGACACGATCTAATTGCTTCGCTTAGTTTGGGCCTGTCCATCATATCATTCTCCCAATGATATGATCTCATTATTAATCGACAACTCATGTCTATGGTTAGGAAACCTTAACCATCATTAATCAATGAGCTAGTCCATAGAGGCATACTAGGGACACGGTGTTGTTCACAAACCACACAAGTATTAAAGTTTCCGCTTAATACAATTCTAGCATGGAATATAAACTTTATCATGAACAAGAATTATAATAATAACATCTTTATTATTGCCTCTAGGGCATAATTCCAACAATTTTTGCCAAACAAAAACTTAGTGTTTTCAAATGATAAGGAAAATTTATTTTGAGCAAAGCAAGCCTAAGCTCCACTTAGCCAAATGCATATAGATGAATGACTCCACTATACTACCATAGTATCACTTGCTAATACAATTCAAATGTATTGACCCTTGTGGCTGTAACTTATTATGTTGTAGGTTTCTTTGATGTTAGTGAAGTATGTTGATTAGGATTACAAGTCTACAACCAACATGATTGCCTGTGGCACTTTGAAGATGCTATATAGTTATTTCTGCTGCATTGTAATGAGATAGCCAAATGAGCTATGTAAGATGTAATGAATTATTTTATTCCTGGTTATAAAGTTGTATTATGACCTTTGTTTCTTGATATTACATCTTAACTATGGATTCTAGCTATTGATCCATGGACTAGCATTGTGAACACAAGGATCTCTACCTTATTAAAGGTTGGGACCTCTACAGGCGACCACCCACTGACGGTGGTGGTGGTGCTAACGCCATAGCTACATCACACAGATGCCACCCTGGACCCCGTCCCCTGTTTGACCTGGTGTTTGTCTCACGTGGCAAGTGACATGGCCTAGGGCCCATATGTCATTGACTCGGGGTAGCCAGTCGGTAACAAATGCATTTTCTTTAACTTGTGCGATGAGCTGGACATAGGCCCACTGGTCAGTGACTCAGGCTAGATGTAGGTACGGTGTAAAAAGTTAATTCCCGTTGAAGAAATAAATAAAATGTTATAAACTCAATTATTAATATTTCAGAAATCAAATAAATGATTAAATCTTGTTAAATTAATAACTTCTGATTTATAATTCAGAAAAATGTGTATAATATATGAAAATGTTTAGAAAAATAAAATCTATAACTTAAAACTATTATTAAACATTATCATGATGATTATTTAAATAAATATTATTTAATAAAGGTTTTATAAAACTTTGATAATTCCTATTTAAAATGGCAAATGTTAAAAAAATGAATAAAATACCAAAAATATTAGAAAAATAAGAACTATACTTTAAAATTATAATCTTACATTATTATTTCACTTAATTAAATATTTATTATTTATTAAGTATTTAAAAAGTATTAAATCTTATAAAAATCATATCTTATTATTTATAAATCATAAAAATAAATATAATATACCAAAATGATCACACAAATAATATCTACATGTTAAAAATATAATATTTCATTATTGAATCAAATAAAAAGTTTAGATACTCTAATAACTTAAATTTAAACCTATTCCCTTAGTTTAAAATTCATATAAGGATAAATAAAATTTGTTAATATTTCTAAAATTAGTCAAATAAGTCTAATAAATAGTATTAGTCTTGAATATTAATAATATGAATCCATAATGGTTTAAAACATTATAAATACCTTTTTATTAAATTATCTTCAACCTTAAGTGAAGATTATATTCTAAAAGGATTCCTATTCATAATAAAAACCTTAAATAACAACTTATGAATAAATTAAATCCATTCTATCTACTTTCACCCCCAGATTACAAAAACTACCGCAACACTATAGTAAGTCCATAAGTAGTTAAGTAATATTATATCTTGGTTTTTAAACTATAACCACTCATCTATAAAAAGGCAAATGATATTATTCCATTATAAAATCAAGAAACCACTACACCAAGTAAAAGTATAACCATTCTTAAGTAACCTTAAGGAAACATTACTAGGTACACAAGATACAAATATCATAAGCTTTACACTTTCAAACTATCTTTGTTTTAAAGTTAACTTTAGTCTACAAGAATCTAAATATAACACTATAAGCATTGTTATATGTTTTATAGTTAACTTTGGTCTGAACTAGTTAAGTTATAAAGCATCTCAAGCCCAAACTATTCAAGTAAACACAAATAACATCGACCACCACTAACTAACCACAAAGGTTGTTTAAACCTTAGAAAAGGAATCTTTTCTTCAAAAGTTATTCGTTTTGCCACTTCAGACAATATATGACAAATAATCAAGATCACATTACTTCATACTTTACTTGTATACTTAGGATAGATAACATTTAAGCCTTTATAAGTGACTCTACTTATAAAGTAAAGTTTGGAGATAAACTATTAAAGTGTAAACAATCTTGAATAGCATTTCATAGGTATATATTTTATTGCTGCATAAATATGTGATGTTCACACACACTCACAAGCCCTAATAAGAAGCATAAGTGTGAAACTTATCTAAAAGGACAACACATTCTAAATTAACCATTTCCGGAATCCAAACCCTAGAACAACGTTATTCCCAAGATTCGCGTTTATAAGAGTGCATCTCATTACTTATGCATAAAGCATAGTGCCTCTTTAAACATTAGTCCTTACCGGACCAATGATGCTGATTTCAGATTTTGGATCTTATACTGACTCGAAGACCGTGAGTGCATAATCTTGCAATCACAAAAGGCAAGTTCACACTTGCTCATGTCCTTTGTTTATTTTCTATAAAGTATTTTACAAATCCAGTGTTGTTATCACCTGCATTTGAACAAGGTCTGAAAACACTATTTTCGATAATAATGTGAACTATTGATTACTGATCCAGGGTGATCAGCTAATCTATTAAACCTGACAGTTGGGATACCACTGTTCAGAACTATATCACCTTGGACTTAACAACCAATGTCGCTAGTGATTCTTGCGCCGTATATTACGCGTTGACCATGGGATTTGGAATGGGACGGAGAAGTCAACTATATCTTCTTCCTCTCGCATGAAGCCGGATGTGCAGGTCGTGGCTATTATCCTCGTAGCGTGCATATTAATTGGTAATTAGTAGAGTATATGCAGCATATGGGTGGGAACCCTCAACATCCCACGATAGTTCTGGCATCTAACGGTTTGTACAAACCATTGCCATAATCCAACATGTGGGCATGGTGTACACCAAGGAGGCATGCGAGGTCGCGAAGGGGGCAGTGATTGGCTTGGATCATCTTCTGGGCCCCACATCATGGAATTGTGGACGGCAATAAGCTGCCCAGTTATGCAAGAAAGAGTTGATCTATCATGGGTAAAGTAACGCACCTCTGCAGCGTGTAAGAATTGTAACTTGTTACTCCCTGTTCCGGGAAGGAGCTGCGAACGCAGCGGGAAAGGAACTCCATGAAAGTTCTGGTAGACCGGTGAAGGCTGATGGACATAGCTTTTCAGAATAAAAGCAACCTTTGAAGAAATTTTTATGAAAACTTGCATTGCCTACGACCTATGGTCTGTGGCTATAGTTATAGTGCATCAAACACTCCTTTTCTAGTGAATTTGCTGAGTACGCTCGTACTCAACGTATCTTCTTAACCCTTGCTAGATTCTGAGGCCGGTACAGACAATATCTACATCAAGTTATGCTCCGGGACTCATCATCCAAATCTAAAGATCTTCAATGCAGACAAGGAAGTTAACATATACATCAACTCAAGTGAAGACGAAGTTACTGATTAGATAGGAATATAATCTCTAGCCAAAGAACCTAATTATGTAGTGTATTGCATTAGCAGCAAGGCTAATATCTTAGTTAAAATACTAATCTTAATAGTATAATCGTTTTTGCGTTGTTTATCTTTGATTCTACTCCGGAAGAAGTTATTTCTCCCTCTTTAACCTAGAGTGTTCTCTGGATCTTGTGTAAAGAGTGAGTTGTAACCTTTAGCCATGTATTGGACCCGCTGTGTTTCTGTTGTGCTATTCTGAGGGATGTAATACTAGTGAACGGTGTTTCATTGGTGTTATGTCAACGACTATAGTATACTACATCATGCAGTGGTATGCTGGGTCACCGCAAGAAGTGAATTGGTTGAAGCAATTTAGTAAAACAACCAATGAATCTGTTCCTAGGTGCACATGGATCTAAGAATTAGGAATCGCGCTGCACAAGTTGAAACTTTTAGGACCTGTATACAGTTCGGTTTAAATTTTAGGACCTCCGGTGTATTTTACTCTTCATTTAAATACATGGGCAAGGAAATTACATTGCAAGGCGTGCGCAACAGTTCAACAACAGAACTTGCAGAATTTTCAGTGGAACAACTACACAAATGAGTACAAGGAAACGATGTTTGGGCAATTGCTATTGTGGATTCAGTGAAGAATACTGTTGATAATGTTCTAGCCACACTATCATCGGACCTCCAAGCCTTGCTGATAGAATTTGGGGATGTATTCATGGAACCCAAACAATTTCCACCTCGGCATATATTCGATCATGCTATTACATTGGAAGCATAGGCTACACCAGTGAATTCCAGACCTTATCGATACTCTCCGCTTCAAAAGGATGAGGTCGAGCACCAGGTACAAGAAATGCTGGAATCTGGTGTTATTCAGGCAAGTATGAGCCCTTTCGCCTCACCTGTTTTACTTGTCAATAAGAAAGATGGTTCCTGATGACCCACAAGTATAGGGGGTGTATCGCAGTTCTTTCGATAAATAGGGGTGTCGATCCCAACAAGGAGCAGAAGGTGCTGAATAGTGGTATGGAGTAGGAAATTCTTGTGAATACTTAGCAAACGAGTTTTTAGTGGTTTTCTGATAAGGCAACAAAACAAATAGCAAGTAACAAAGGTAAAGAACAAATGGAGCAAGTGGCCCAATCCTTTCTTAGCAAAGGACAAGATGGTGGAAATACTTATAAGGACCAAACGTTCTCGAGGACACATGGGAATTCTGTCAAGTGCTTTCGCTTCAAATAGCTGAGTACTCTTCTCTGGTGTTGTAAGTGTTGTGTGGGTGAACCTGTGCTAACATACCGACCTTACTTGGACTAATACATACTTGTGATTAAAACCCCTGCAAACATCCGTAACTACAGGAAAGTAATTAAGATATAAATATAACCACGACATTAAACTCTGAGATCCTACACTCCCTTGTGCAAAGGTGTCCTAATGGGGGTTCAGGTTTCTGTCACTCCAGCAACCCTACAATTAGTAGCCAAATACACAATGCATTCCCCTAGGCCCATAAACGATGAAGTATCATCTAGTCAACGTTCACATGACACCACTAGAAGAATAGCACCACAACTTAAATACTAAACCATTGAATAATAACTCAACATAGATTCACTACTAATAACATGACTTCTCCCATGTCGTCAAAAACACAACGAACTACTGACAAGACATCATATGGATCAAGATCAAAGATGATATGGTAATGGATCACAATCTGAACATAAACAATAATCCAATGGTTCCACTCACAAGCATCAACTACATTAGTAATTAACACCGGGAAAGTTTCCCCTAAGAACTAAAGCAATATCAAACACAATTGTTACAGAGGACGGAGTGGTGATGATGGTGCTGGTGGAGATGATGGTGTGGATGATGATGATGATCCCGATGAAGCGTATCTTGATGATGGTGTTGATGGCGACGGTCTCCCCTCTCCGGGAAGGAATTTCCCCGGCAGAAATCTATCTGTTAGAGAGATCTTTCTCTCTCGGTGTTTTCCGCCCCCAGAGGTGGCGGAAATCTATCTGTGGTTGCTCCCCTAGTCTTAGGGTTCCGTAGGGAAGATATAGGCTAAGGAGCGGAGTCGGGAGCCGGGCAGGTGGGCCACACCTGCCCTAGGCGCGGCCTCAGGTGGGCCCACGCCTAGAGGGGTGTGGGCCCCCTGTGGCCCCTATTCTCTCCTCCTTCTGGCTTCCTTCGTCTTCTGGAAAAATAATATTTTCCCATATTTTTCTGGTATTTTTCTGATCTCTGCGAAATTGCACCGAAACGCCTTCTTTTCCATCAGAATCCAGACTCCGGCATTTCATCCTCCAAGAATCATCCAACATGCATAAACAGATGAGAAGCCATAAGTAATACATCATAATAAGACATATATCGATGGATAGAGGTAAATTATGATATAGAATGGTGATGCAAATTGGGCGTATCAACTCCCCCAATCTTAGACCTTCGCTTGTCCCCAAGCGAAAACTGAGCTCAGTAAACATGTCCACAGGTTTATGGAGTGAAGTGTCGATAAAAGAATACGAACAAGAAGCATCACACTTACCAATTGCACAACTCATAGAAGAAAGCAATTCACCATTATATAACTTAGCTTGCAACCAAGTACAGCAGTCACAATAGAGATGCATAAAGATAAATCATAATTGGAATTGGCAAACTTGTTCTTGGTCAGAGAACACCTGGCAAATAGTTTCACAAAAGGATTTTTGTAGAAGTTTCAAAACAGGAGTACTCTTTGCTCAAAAAGGTTTTTCACAAGTGAAGACTTTCAAAGTAATACTCAATAGATAAGAGTTTTTTGCAAACAAGGAAGGTAAAGAACATGATTGAATAAATCACCATATGAATGCTTGCAACACAACAACTCAAATGCTTGCTTGAGATAGAGAGGAAATAGGTTTATTGACTCAACTTGGAAGTGGGAGAAAGGTCCCTTCATAGAGGGAAGAAGGGATTACAAGTCATAAAGAGCTTCCAAAAGATTATGGTACTTACTAGCTTTGAGCCCTGATTGCCCCTATCATAAGCATCTTGAGATGATTAAGGTTAAAGTGAACAAAGATGGAGTATATGCTTGACGAAATATAAGTTGGAAATCTCATGTCCCTTGAATATGAGGGCCACTCCTCATGCTACTCAACTTCGTTCACCGGTAAGTTCTTGTCATTGTAAGTACTTGCATATCATTGAGAACCGCCAACGGGGTACCCCTTGCACATGGTACAGGAGCTTTCCCATAACCAAAATGACAAGGCAAGCAGACAGTGAGCATCTCAACAATCTTTTATTTACTATATGTATAGTTTTTTTTATTGAGGATGCTTCACAGAATGCTCACTATGGTGGTGCTGCAAGTTTCCACCATGATTAGGCATGGCTTAGGCTAGCGGCCCAGGCGTTTCTCTAACACAAAGTACAAACTCCATGGACTCACAAGTTCCCTTTTTATTTCACACTGTTGACATCCATAGACAAAAGAGCACGATATCAACGATGTACAAAATACAAGTGCTATGTTGAAAACGTTACCTGTGACAGCACAGTTCTGCTAATTCCAACGTATAGATGCAAGCATATACAACTTCGATGTCCACAATGGTTCAAGTCTATTAGGGTCAAGAAAATAAGGTGTGCCATCAAGTTCGTGAGAGATTTACTAACTATTTTTCACATAACAAAATACTTTTTAATTTGGAAGGTAGATGGAGCTTGAGAATTTGTTTGGAATAGCAATAGCTACTAGGTAGATATGGTGGACACAAATGGCGAAGGTTTTTGGTTCAAAGGGGTTTAGAAACATGAGAAGTATGCCTTCTCAAAACAGGTTTTTGGCTAGCAAGGCTGGGTAGCAAGCAAGAAAGTTGAAAGAAACAAGCAAACATACAAGTAATAAATACAAACATGCAATCTTCCTTGAAGACACAAAAGATCTTAAATAAATAATACTAAGCTTATGAGCCAACAAGAAAGAAAACAAATGATACCAAATACTTGTAAGCTCTTTCTTTCTCTTTTTCTTTCAAACCTAAAAAATTGTTGCTACTGACCAGAACTTGGTTTGCCAAAACCAATTTAGAGTTACTTGATGCTCCCAAAGTGGTGCCAATACTGATCAACAAGATCCATCAATAACAGAGATTGCAAACTAAAATAAGAAGTGCAAAAAGTAAAAGATGAGACTTCTCATTAATACTCAATAAAGGCACTCACGCCAAGGGATACATAGATGATCAACTAAAGGAGAGATACTTACACATGCAAACCAAACTATAAGATAACTTCTCTACCACAGATATGAATCCACTAAAAAGGTAAAAGATGAAAGATAATGGTGGTGATACCGCGTCACTCCCCCAAGCTTGGAACAAGCCAAGGGGATGCCAAACCTGATGACGAATTACTCCTTTGGTGGTGGTGGTGTTCTCTTGATAAGCTCTTCAATAAGTTTCTTCAAGTCCTCCATATCAAAGGTCAGAGTACGAATTAACTCCGAATTATGCTCAATGTAGCTCATGATCAACTCGGACCGAAGATCCCAGTCCTTGTTATTCTTTTTCCAATCTTCCAAATTAGAGTGTTTCTTCCCTGCACGGTTAGAACAAGGGGTACTAGGAGGAAGTATGCGTGGAGTGAGAATATGACGCGGAGTTCTCCCTTCTGTAGACATCTGTGTTGTCCTCCTAAGCTTGGTAGGTTGTTCCACCAAACCAATGCTTGCGACGGTAGCGCGGGTGTCCGGATGCTTGTCCTCCTCCATGTCACCTTCATACCCTACCAAAATCTCCTCCTCCTTTGGGACCTGAGGTTCTTCTTCCTCGGGCTTCTTGCCTTTGTCGTCGGCGGAGGCCATAGCGCTCTAAACTTGAGAAGATTTTCTGACAGAAACAGATCAAAACAAAAACACGACGAGAACACGATGCATGAACCTCGGGGGATCCAGGGTTATATAATATGAAGTTTCAATGCATAAGGAAGGTACTGACACAGAAACGAGGCATAGACGGAGTGCGGGGGTGGCACACCCCCTCCAGGCGCGGCCAGGCTCACTAGTGGAAGTCGTGCCATCTGTCCCGGTTTGTAAAGGCCTTTAGTCCTGGTTTCTCAACAGGGACTACGAAATCAGGACTAAAGGCCTATCCCTTTAGTCCCGGTTTGGCCACAAACCGGGATTAAAGGCGCTCACGGGGCAGCGTCGAGCGCACGGGACCTTTAGTCCCGGTTTGTAATATGAACCTGGACTAAAGGTTTTTTTATTTTTTTCCAATTTTTTCTTAAACTTTTGAATTGTTTGACTCGTTAATCTCCCACATCTCTCATTTTTAACACTAATTATAATTAATATTAGTTCAAATTCTACTTACGATCAAACTTTCCGGCCGGTCACTCATCCTAGCACTACTCCACCCCCAGCACACTTAACTTCTCCATTCCATCTCGTCCACCCCGCGCAAAGGACCCTCATACCTTGCTGTCAAGACTAGTATATCAATCATATTAACTCATATCAATATGTGACATGTTTTGATTTTTTGAAATTAAGAACAATTATTTTTAGTAAACAACAATAAATAAGTAATAATAATATTTTATTCTAATTAAAGTAAAAACTAATTAAAATAATATTTTATGCATTTTTTGCCATTTATTCATTTAATATGACATAAATAATATCTTCGAATCTGTAAATTGAAATTCGACAAATAATATATCCATTATTATTAGAAAAATGCGAGGAATTCAAATATGACATAAAAATACTAAATTAATTTAATATCTAAAATATTTTTTTCTTTTCGAATTTTAAGAATCCAAAATGGCCTAAGGATGTTGAAATCAAAGACCTAATTTTTTTCTGCACGTTTTGATAGGTTGTACTTTTTTTACACCATATGCAAAATTTATGGCCATTTAAATTTTTCATAACATTTTTTTGTAAATTATGTCAAAATTTATATTTGTTAATTTTCGTGACAACTAAATCACTTAATATAACTACAGTTCGAAGGATTTTATTTTTACAATTTTTTATAATTTTTTGGCATGATTTTGAATCTAGAAAATACGATCTCCAGAAGGATTTGTGCACGTTTTACTGCCACGGCAGAACTTGAGAATTTTTTGCCCCACTTTCTTTAGTCCGGGTTGGTAATACAAACCGGGACTAAAGGTCACACCTTTAGTCCCGGTTGGTGATACGAACCGGGACTAAAGGGGTTGGCACGGGGGCACCCCTTTTAGTCCCGGTTGGTGATACGAACCGGGACTAAAGGTCCCGTTTAACCCAAGACTAAATATTGCTGGCGTTCTAGCCGTTGGAACCGGGACAAATGCTCACATTAGTCCCGGGTCCAACCATAACCGGGAGTAATGCTCCGAACTGAGGTGGGTTTCCAGGCCTCCGGTTCCTCCTTTATTTCATCTCGTAACTTCCCTTATGTATTAAAAACATCAAAAATATAAAAATATTGGGGTTTCACGAACCTTCTGTTTTCACCACTTTACCTATTCAAAGACAAACTCTGCAGATTCCTTTTCTCCTTCTCCTGATAATTTCCTTCATGCTAAACCCTTGCACAAACTCAATGAAAACATTAGTGTAAGCAAAAACAATAAACCTTTGGTACACACTTCAACTGAAAACCCATCAAAACAAAAGCTTCTATAAGAGGCAAATGCAAATGAAGGCAGAAATCTATCAAAACAGACCAGTAGGTAAAGATTGAATTTTTCGAGAACCTTCTGTTGCTCAATCAAAAAGTGCAGAACTAATGAAAGTTGGGTAGCAACCCGGAGAACAAGCTCAGAAAAATGCAGCTCCATCCTAAGTACTGAGATCCCTCACTAATTTTTATAATACAACACAAAAATTTGTCCCAGGATAGCCACTTTTCACAACTCCTCTACTTCACAAAAGTAGTTGAACTTGACACAAAAATCAAAACAAAAAGGATAAGGAGCGGTTATTACTAAGGTAATAACTTCCAAGACTCGACAAAACTCTTTGGTTATCTCCCAACAAGTACTTTTCTTTAATGCCTTTAAGTTAGGATTGAAACTTTCAAGGATGCTCACATAGGATATATATATCTGAAGTGAAAGAGAGCATCAAGAAGCAAATAACAAACACACTTGAGTATAACCCACTTTCTATGCATGGGGGTATCATGAGAAAACGAATTGTTGAAACAAAAAGCCACTAGCATAGGAAGACAAAACGGATGCAACTCCAAAGCTTTCAACATAAAACAGGGAAACTTAACATCATTGAGATGCATAAAACCATGTTTCCCTCTCTCAAAATAACTTTCAGTAGCACTTTGAATAAAGTTGATAATTTAACTCTCACTGGAAACAACTTTATCATTAGAATGAGCATACTTACAGTCATCAAAAAGAGGTCCAAGGTCATAGACTAGATCAATAGAAGCAAGTTGTTCCATCCTGAAATCTTTATTAGGCAAACTATTTGCACAAGGAGCTTTAGCAAATTTGGAAAAGTTAAACTCATAAGAATCTCCATCAAACTTAGTTAAAACTTTTTCCTTCTTACAATCAATAATAGCTCGACAAGTATTCAAGAGAGGTGTACCAAAAATGATAGGACAAGTTTTGCTAGCTTCTGAATTAAGCTCTAGAAAATCAGAAGGATATTAAATCTTACCACAAAGAACCTCCACATCTCTTAAAATACCAATGGGGCAAATGGTTTCCTTATTAGCAAGGTGATAACCACATCAGTGTCCTCAAGCTCACAAGGACCAATCTCATGCATACTTTCCATGTAAATCTCATAAGGAATAACACTAGAACTAGCACCAATATCACATAAACCATAGTAGCAATGATCACCAATTTTAACAGAAAGCACAGGAACACTAGCTTTTCTAGTCTTACTAGGATGAGAAATAATGTTAGAAGCGTCTTCACAAAAGACACTATGCTCATCCTCTATATTTCTAGTGACAGTGTCTTTCACAATAGCTACCACAGGTTCAACATTCAATTGCTTACCAGGATCCACAGTTTTCATTATACCTTTGTTATTTGCACTAATAATGATAGAATACTCCTTTACCTTAGCTGGGAAAGGCATTATCTCAACATGAGGTTTAGGCACAATATGATTAGTAGTACAAACTTGAGTACCTCTAACAGGAACATGGCTAACAACATCTTTATAAGGAGCATGGTACTTATTCCACTTCTTTTTAGGAATTTCTATGTAAGAGGCAACGGCCTTAATACAGTTGGCAATACTTTGGGAATCAAGACCAAACTCATTGCTAATATCACGGAAGTCATCAGTTCCCATAAAAGATTTAATGCATTCATAATCATAGTTTATACCTGACTTTCTTCCTTTGTCATTCTCCCAAGCTTCAGTGTTCTCTTGAATACGGTCTAGTAAATCCCATTTATCTTCTTCCTTCATACGTGGGAATGATCCAGCACAAGAAATATCTAGTAAACCTTTATCATGAAGAGAAAGCCTAGCATAAAAGTTATTGAGAATAATATTGTTAGGGAGTTTATGAATAGGACATTTAAGCATTAGTAACTTCAATCTCCCCCAAGCTTGAGCTGTACTCTCTCCATCAAGAGGCCAAAAGTTATATATAAGATTTCTATCTTTATGAATTTCACGGGAGGATAAAATTTAGAGTAAAAGAGAGATACCATCTCCTCCCACTCCATGGATTGTCCATTCTTCAGCAGCTTATACCATTCTTCAGCTCTCCCTTTCAAGGATATGGAGAGTAACTTCTTCTTCACCTGTTTAGTTGTGATACCTGCACACTTAAACAACCTGCATAATTCATGGATAAAAAGCAAGTGATCACCGGGATGGACTGTTCCATAACCAAAATAATAATTATCCATAACACGGTCAACAATACTTGTAGGTATCTTAAAAGGATCTATCTCAACAGGTGGTACCTCTACTACCCTTTCAGTGGTAGTAGTTCTCCCAAATAGAAAACCAAGTGGGTTATCCATATTGGAAACAAAGTAACAAGCAGTAACAAAAGCAATACTCATAGTAAAAGTTTCCTTTACCAGTTCCACTCTTCAATAGCGCTTCACTCCCTGGCAACGGCGCCAGAAAATAGTCTTGATGACCCACAAGTATAGGGGGTGTATTGCAGTACTTTCGATAAATAGGAGTGTCGATCCCAACAAGGAGCAGAAGGTGCTGAACAGTGGTATGGAGCAGGAAATCCCTGTGAATACTTAGCAAACGGATTTTTAGTGGTTTTCTGACAAGGCTCAAAACAAAGAGCAAGTAACAAAGGTAACGAACAAACGGAGCAAGTGGCCCAATCCTTTCTTAGCAAAGGACAAGCCGGTGGAAATACTTATAAGGACCAAACGTTCTCGAGGACACATGGGAATTCTGTCAAGTGCTTTCGCTTCAAATAGTTGCGTACTCTTCTCTGGTGTTGTAAGTGTTGTGTGGGTGAACCTGTGCTAACATACCAACCTTACTTGGACTAATACATACTTGTGATTAAACCCCCTACAAACATCTGTAACTACATGAAAGAAATTAAGATATAAATCTAACCACGACCTTAAACTCTGAGATCCTATGCTCCTCTGTGCAAAGGTGTCCTAAAGGGGGTTCAGGTTTCTGTCACTCCGGCAACCGCACAATTAGTATCCAAATACACAATGCACTCCCCTACGCCCATAAATGGTGAAGTATCATGTAGTCGACGTTCACATGACACCACTAGAAGAGTAGCACCACAACTTAAATACTAAACCATTGAATAATAACTCATCACAGATTCACTACTAACAACATGACTTCTCCCATGTCCTTAAGAACACAATGAACTATTCACAAGACATCATATGGATCAAGATCAAAGATGATATGGTAATGGATAACAATCTGAACATAAACAATAATCCAATGGTTCCGCTCACAAGCATCAACTACAATAGTAATTAACACCGGGAAAGTTTCCCCTAAGAACTAAAGCAATATCCAACACAATTGTTATAGCGAGACGAAGTGGTGATGATGGTGTGGATGATGATGATCCCGATGAAGCCTAGCTTGATGATGGTGTTGATGGCGACGGTCTCCCCTTTCCGGGAAGAAATTTCCCCGGCAAAAATCTGTCTGCCGGAGAGATCTTTCTCTCTCGGTGTTTTCCACCCCTAAAGGCGGCGGAAATCTATCTGTGGTCGCTCCCTGAGGCTTAGGGTTCCGTAGGAATGATATAGGTGAAGGGGCGGATTCGGAGGCCGGGCAGGTGGGAAACACCTGCCCTAGGAGCGCCTAGGAGTCGGAGGCCGGGCAGGTGGTAAAATAAAATGTTTCCATATTTTTCTGGTATTTTTCTGATCTTCGCAAAATTGCACCGAAACTCCTTCTTTTCCATCAGAATCCAGACTCCGGCAGTTCATCCTCCAAGAATCATCCAACATGCATACACAGATGAAAAGCCATAAGTAATACCTCATAATAGGACATATATCAATGAATAGAGGTAAATTATGATATAGAATGGTGATGCAAATTGGGCGTATAAGTTCCTAGAGGTTTTGCATTGATTACCATCGACTGAATACTTTGACTATCCAAAAAAAGTTCCCTTTACCCATCGTGGATGAGCTCCTGCATGAATTTGCGGGTACTCGTTTCTTTTCGAAGCTGGATTTGCATGTTGGGTACCATCATATCGGGTGTAGCCTGAGGTTGATCCCAAAACGACATTCTAAACACACCATGGACATTTTCACTTCCGTGCCATGCCTTTTGGATTGACAAACGCACTATCGACCTTCTAGTGCGTTATGAATTCAATCTTTGCTCCCTACTTGCGAAAAATTGTGATTGTCTTTCTTGATGATATTTTAGTGTATAACCAATCCTAGTCAGATCATCTGGAGCACATGCGATTGGTATTGCACAAACTCAGAGATGCTTAGCTATATGCGAAATTGAGCAAATGCAGCTTTGGGCAGAACAATATTTAGTATCTAAGCCACATCATTTCTGATGCTGGGGTGTCTACTGACCTAGAGAAGACAGCTGCAGTGGAACACTAGCCATTACCTACCACAATAACTGAACTAAGAGATTTCCTTGGTCTGACAGGCTATTACAGAAAGTTTGTGCAGAATTATGGCTCTATAACAAAACCCTTGAATCAATTGTGGACTAAGAAGGATTTTACTTGGATACGGGAGGCTACTATAGCATTTCAGAAATTGAAAGAAGTCATGCTATCTACTCCTATGCTGGCACTACCAAATTTTCAGCTACCCTTCACAGTGGAGATAGATGCCTATGACACAGGGGTGGGTGCAGTCTTCATGCAATAAGGACATCTAGTTGCATACATGAGCAAAGCATTGGGAGTGATGGATCATAAAATATCAATATATGAGAAGGAATGTTGGCTGTCATTATGGTAGTGGACAAGTGGAGAATATACTTACAAAGATACCCATTTACTATTTTAACTAATCATCAAAGTCTCAGCAACCTCAATGATCAGTTGTTAACCACTGAATTACAAAGAAAGGCTATGTCTAAGCTAGTGGAATTACAATTTGTGATCAAGTATAGGAAAAGCACAGATAATGGGACAGTTGATGCTCTATCTAGAGTTGGCCATTTACTAACTATACAAGTTCCAGACTCCTCTCCAAAACCTGTTTGGCTCTAGGAGGTAGTGAATTCTTACACAACAGATTCTCATGCTACAACATTGTTCCAGGAACTGACAATCCAGTCACCAAATGACAAGGGCTATTCCCTAGAACATGGAGTTATTAAGTATGAAGGTAGATTGTTCATTGATGAGAACGCAGCTTTGAAAACAAAGTTAATTGCATCCCTACATGACAGTGCAATAGGGGGTCACTCAGGATTACAAGCATCCTACCAACGAATCAAACAACTATACTATTGGCATGGGTTAAAACTAGCAGTGGAGAATTATGTCAAGCATTGTGATGTGTGTCAACTGGCTAAACATTCGCATCATAAGCCAACAGGGTTGTTGCAACCTCTCCCTCCTCCACTGTTACCATGGCATGAAGTGATGATGGACTTTATTGAAGGTTTGCCCTTGTCTGATGGGGCCAATTATATTTTGGTGGTAGTGGATCGTCTCACAAAGTATGCACATTTCCTTCCCTTGCACCATCCTTTGACTGTTGTTTCTGTATCCAATGTCTTCATTGATTTAGTGGTCAAATTGCATGGGGTTCATATCACTATTATCTCGGATAGAGACAAAAATTTTACAAGTCATTTCTAGAGAGAGGTATTCCGTGCAATGGGGACTAAGCTGCACTATAGCATGGCCTATCATCCACAAACTAATGGACAAAGTGAGCATGTCAATCCGTGTTTGGAGCACTATTTATGTTGTGTAGTTCAAGACAACCCAAGGCATTGGAAGAACTGGATAAGTCTGGCTGAATTATGGTATAACTCCAATTTCCATTAATCTCTTGGGTGCTCTCCATTCAAGACTCTATACAAAAACTAAGACAAATTTTGGCGGCATGCGCAATTTGACTGTCGCTAAGAATTCTGCTGCACGCGAGGCTACTCTGGACTATCAAGCTCAAACGAAACTGTTGGATGCCCAGCTTCTATGAGCTCAGCTTCACCAGAAACACTAAGCTGATCACACAGAACTGAGCGTCAGGTGGGGGAGCAGGTACTACTGATGTTACAGCCCTATGCTCAACAATATGTAGTAAACCAACCCTATCCTAAACTGTCCTACAAGTACTTTGGGCCGTATAAGGTTTTGGAACGAAACGGTGAAGTGCTCTACCGACTTGATCTCCCTGTTACGGCTCAAGTACATCCGGTTTTCCATGTATCTCAACTGAAGCCATTCAACGCCAGCTATGCTCCAGTCTTTAGTGAGTTACCATAATCACTAGACTTACAAACTTTGATGCCTACTCCTATGGAAATAGTCGAACATCGCTTGGTGCGGCAAGGTAATGCAGTTATTCCTTAGATCCTGGTTCGTTGTGCACACATGCTACCTGGAAGGATTACCATTTTTTTAAAGGAGCATATATTAATATCGCAAGATACCAATTACACCCAGCTCTGCAACAACGCATTATCCTATTGGCATTACGAATACACACAGCCAAAAAAAGAAAAAGAACTACAAAAAAGAAAAGTCCCGCTAAAGAGATCAGATTCATAGCAGCAGCGACACTAACACCACCAAAACAACACCAGAGTTCAACCCCTCCAAAAACGACGCCTCCAAGAAGGAAACAGTGCTCAAGCACTGTCGTCGCCCGATCAAAGATCCTAGGTTTTCACTCTGGAGAAAGTTTTCGCTCACAAAACAATGCCTTCTGCAAGGCCATTGCCAGGCACAACCAATAAAGACCAGACCTTGGGTTTTTACCCTGCAAGTAAAGACTGTGAACATCTCATGTGTTGTCACCCCTTCTAACAGACGCTCCTGCGAGTCACAGATCACCAAGCCAGATCCTCAACACCACTAAGACACAATCCACCATAGCTAGCCCTTATGTTCCTGTCCTCATGAAATTCTCCATATCTGACTTCACCATGGATTGTCAAATACATGACACATGATGGTAACAGGTAGCAGAGCTTCGCCACGCTCCATCTGAAACCAAATGTCCACCAAAAAACACAGGTGCACACGACTGAATTCCTTCTGATCCAGCAATCTCCGGCATGATGCGCCCATGGGAGTTCGCCGGCAGAGCCTTCTAGAACTAGACACTCCAGACAGATCCATGAAGGCACGCATCAAGTAGATCTTCATATTAATGTGCGAGAGATCTGAGGACCACCACCTTTATTCATGCCTAGCCGGCAGCCCCCACGCCACCCTCCGGCGACCTGCAAGATCCGCCGCTCCGACCCCTAGCAGCAGCCCGTGGGCTAGGCCAACATCAAGAAAGGCAGCGGTAGAGCAGGATCGACCCTCCATCGGATTTGGCCCAACCATGCATCAAAGAGGAATTGGGGGACGGCACAAGAGACACATTTAAATCTAGGGTTTCGTCCATGGCCACCAGGTCCAGTCCCACCTCCGTTGCCGTCCATGGCATTGTTGGGAGAGGATCTCCGCCACCACCCTGACCAGGGACGCCGCCCTAGCCACTGCACGTCAGTGCGTCGACGATCATTGCCCCAGCAGATCCGGCGAAAACCTCCGGCAACCACCACCCCAAACCTCCTTCGGAGGCCGGGGGCCGCCAGCACGACGGAGAGAGAGCGGCAAAGGCGGTCAGGCGCCGCAGGACGCCTCAAGGCGTGCCTCGGGGAGCGACGAATGCGACGGTCTCTCCGGAAGGATTACTATGTATTGAAGAATCTTTATTCGGATGTTGTGCTGTGTGAAGAGGAAGCTGCTCAAAAGGGGGAATACTGTCACACCCTCATCATCGATGATGGACAGGCAATCGCCAGGCGGAGCTGGTGAGCTCTATGGGCCCAGTGCCAGTGAAAGAAAGCTCCTGCAATGACGTCTCGACCTGTGAGATGGACGATGTGGGTGGTCCCTCGTGTGTGTGTGTGTCTCATCCTATGGTTATAAAGGATAACAATCGCTATAAGATAAATTATGTTGAAAATAGATGAAACTCTGAATCCCCATCCTCCTTGTTGTCTACCTCACCTAAACTGCTGTCGCTCACCCCAATTCGATCCAATTTCTCTCTTTGTATCATCTAGATATTATGATTGTTCCCTCCATAACCCCTAGGACATCATAATTTCTAGTTACACAAAAAATACCTGACACATAAGATTAATCGTGAAATACTACATCGGAACCAATTTTTTGCAAAACGGACTGACAAGAAACTGACAGCGAAACCAACCTGTAAGTTCGACGTGGCATCAAAATTTCACACCGTTTGACCGAACCCGTCTAAGTAAAGGGGCCCTACCTACAAGTCTCATATTTCTTTTTCTCTCTCGCCCCTTACCATCTTCGGCGAATTTTTTTAAATAATACATTTTTTTAATATTTTCTAGATCTATTACACGTTTTTAACATTTTATAAAAATAGTACTTTGTCGGAGAGGCCGATTGCCAATCGGCTGGAGCAAACCGGTGACGTTGGCGCGTGAGGCAATGGGGCCTCGTTGTGTCGGCTGGGCGAGCAGGCGCTTCGGCTTGGGGCCAAGCTGCCCTACTTTACATGCATGCGTTTTATACCCAAATGCGAAAATACTCCATGCATGTTTTAAGATGGGTCCGCATGCAAGCAATCAATCAATCAATCTTTGTTGGCCATGCATGCTTGAGCCAGGCCGATTGCGCCGATAGGCCGATTGCCTAGGCGATTAGCCGGGCCCACGCCCCGACGCCCAGTCGGCTTGCTTCAGGCCGATTGGTCTCCTCCAGACCGACAAAATACTACTTTTGTAAAATCCAAAAAACGTGTAATAGATCTAAAAAAATATTAAAAAAAAGTGTATTATTTAAAAAAAATCGCACCATCTTCTTCCTCCCTGCGCCACACTGTCCCCTGCCTCCACCGCCACCCCCCAACACGAGCTCCGTCGGCCCCTGCTTGCTAGTGCGCGCCAAGTATACCCACCCACACCATGCGCGCCTTCATGAGTGATGGTCCACCGCGCGTGCCACCGGAAATCCTGCGTGCATCTCCCGTCGTTTACCCCAGCCGTACAAAGGGAGGCCTGACAGGGGATGGAGAGTAGTGGCGCTTAGATGCCCGCAATAGGGGTTGTCACGTAGATGAGTTGGCCTGCAGCATGTCGTAATCGATGGCAGTCCAGCCAGATGGGAGGGTCGCGCTGATTTGCACGACACATGGGAGGGGCGGTGGTCGCCGATAGGTGGAGGAAGGGGAGGGGCCGTGATTGCTGGTGGGCAGAGGAATGGAGGGTTGCGGCAGCGCTCGCCGTTGGAGCAGAAGAATGGGGCGGCGGCACTCGCCATAGAGCGGGAGGAAGGGGAGGGGCGGGCAGCACTCGCCGTAGAGCGGGAGGAAGGGGAGGGGCGGGACGGCGCGTGCCGGTGGAGCAGAGGAAGAGAAGGGGCTTGGTGGTGGTTGCCGGTGGGCGGAGGAAGGAGATGGATGGTGGCCGTCAGTGGACAGAGTGAACTTTTTTATTTCCCCACTTAAATTGAGAACAAAACATTATATTTGTAAAAAGCAATTTTTTTGTAACGGCCGTCTCTCCACGTCATCAAGTTCATACCACGCCATCATAATTGGTAGATTGCTGTCAGTTTTCCTATCAATTCACGATCAAACGTGTATCGAACGCAGATCAGTGCATTTTACGAAAATTTGGTTTCGTTTTCGATTGGGACATTAATCAGTATCATTTGGAACCGTTACAATTTTTGATGCGGCCACAACCTCGGTACTCGGAGATGGCGCCGACACCCTCTTCTGGACAGACAAGTGGTTACCATGTGGAAGGCTCAAGGACGCAGCGTCGCACCTTTTCGCGATGGTACCAGCGGGTGCGATCGCAACCCGCAGGGTTCGCGAGGGCCTTGCAGGGGCCTGGCTCCATGATGTCTCGCCCAATCTCAGCGCGGCTGCCATCCGTGAGCTGCTGGAAGTCGTCGATCGCCTGGAGGAGGTCACCCTGACAGAGGGGACACATGATGTCCTCAAATGGACCTGGGATCCGTCGGGATGCTACTCTGCGAAGTCTTGCTACAGGGCCCTTTTCGCCGGCCGGACCTCGATGGCAGGGGCTCTGCAGATCTGGCGCTCTCGAGCCCCCGCTAGCTGCAAAGTTTCCCTTTGGTTGGCTGTGAGGAACAGATGTTGGACCGCGGATAGGCTGAGCCGACGTGGACTACAACACCCGGCGACCTGCCCATTCCGCGACCAGTGTGGAGAATCCATCGACCACCTGCTCATGGGGTGTGTCCTAGCTCGAGAGGTGTGGAACGCTTGCCTTGGTTGGTGGGGCAAGAGGCAATGGTTGCCGGATCCTGACTCTAAACTGGTTACCTTGCTTCAGGAAAGCGTGAAGGGAGAGACCGTGAGCGAGATCTCTGGACATGAGTCTCCCTGGTGTGTTGGACGCTTTGGCGCCACCGGAACGACATTGTCTTTGTGAGCCCCCGCCCACCGTGGTCATTCAGAAGATCTCTAAGGAAGCATGCCTGTGGATAGCCGCGGGACTCTTTTGGGATTGCTTGAGCCAGATAGATAGGTGGAGGTGTCGCGAGTAGTTAGCTAGTGTGTGAGTGCTGCCCTCAAGGCGGTGTGGTCTGCGTCCGGGGCGTCTGTGCCGCGGCGTGTTGTAAATTTTAGCCGTTTGACCCTCTTCTATGAAAAAGATACGTCTTTCGGGACGTATGCTTGACCTCTTCTATGAAAAAGATACGTCTTTCGGGACGTATGCTTGAAAAAAGTATCATTTGGAAAATTTAGCTATTAACGTGGTAGATTTATACTATCAACTCTAGTCAATTTCAAGCTTGTTCCTGGTCTTGCAATCATAAACTCTGAAGTGTTCAAGATTGCCATGACTGTGGCATCTAAATTTCTTCAACCATTCATTTCGTTCCCTCCTGCCTCCCCAAGGTATATCTCGGTCTGTCGGAGCTGTCGAAGGATCGTTCCAACCTGGAAGCGGTACCGCATATTGGGGGATCGTCCATAGTGACAAAATGAGACTAACTTTCCTGCCTGTGAAGTAGACAAATAACCATGACTTTTAATTCTTTCCTAGAAATTCCATTTCTATTGCTAACTTATATTCATTTAAGAGCATCCCCACTCGGGTTCCAGCAGGACGTTCCCATGATTTTTTTCGTTCGGACGCCGAAAACTAGTCTCCGAATTTAACCTAACTTTCGTCTAGGGTTTTCAGGCCGATTTCGGGGCGCCGGAACGTTCTGAAAACGCAGGACGAAGCGAATTCGGCAAAAAAAAAAGGCTCGGCGCGTGGAACCGTCTAGTCAGCGACTCGAAACCGAGTCGTCGTCATCCTTCCGCCTCGGCTCCCGCGATGGACCGCCGGGCAATAATTGCCCGTCTCGTCGACCACGCGTCGCCCTAATGGCGCGCCACCGTCGCCTCGGCTCCCGTGACAGACCGCCAGGCAATAACTTCCCGCCATTTTCCCTTTTTCCGCCCACGCCGCTACATCCCTCCTGCCTTCGCCGCCCACTTCGGCCTATAAAATCCAGCGCCCTCGCCGGCTCACAACACACACTCTCAGCCCCTCCACTCCTCCTCTACCGCGAACTCCAACTCCGGCTAGAAGAAAGCCATGGCCGAGAGGTACCCGACGACCCTACGGCGGCGAACGGCTTCAGTCGGCGTACGCTCCAGCCCTGGGAGGCCCGGATGCTCCACGACACCGGCTACATGGTGCCACCGGACTTCTGGTGCCCATCCGGCGGGAAGCTCAACGCCGTCGGCATCCCGGTGCCGGTGACGAAATGGTGGAGGAGATCCAGGCCGCCATCGCGGCGATGGAGGACCCGGAGCTCACCGAAGACCCCGGCAACCACGCATACTGGGAGTAGTTCTTTGCCGAGCATGGACTCCGTGAGCTCGCCGCCCACGAAGGGCCGCCTGGCACGCTGCCGAAGTGCAACAACATGGTGGGGCACCAACGATGGTGGAGTGCGCCAGGACGGACGCTCACCGCCGTCCTGGAGCACATCCACGCCGACAACCGCCCTAGGCTAGCCTTCCTGCGCTCGCCGGTGCCCACGGCCAGGGCGCGGCGCCATCCTCCGGCGAACTGGCTGCCTAGGAGGATGGCCAGCCTCAGCTCCTCCTCCGTCGCCGCCTCGGCCTCCCGCTCGTCCGGGCCCACGCTGGCACTGTCGTCGCGCACCAGCGGCGAGGTTCTTCGGCCCGTCAAGCGGGAGGCCGACACGCCGGTCCGCTCGCCTCCGAGGACAAGATCTCGGGGGATCGTCGTCAACGAGCCCCGTGCTCCATCGTCGCGGACCGGCAGGCTTCGCCCGCGCCAGCCGAAGCCGGAGCCGGCGGACCGGGCGGTGCCCGTCGACGAGGACTCCTTCACCATGAAGATGGCGATGGAGCGCTCTCTCCAGGACGCGGTGCCGCCGCCGCCGATGCCGGATCCCGACATCCTCGCTTGGTCCAGGACGGACTAGGAGCAAGCGGAGAAACGCCGAGTTCAGCACCAGCAAGAGGAGGCCGAGCGTCAGGCCAGTGCTCGCCGCGAGCATGCCTACCAGGTCGCGCCGCTCGTCGTCCTCAACAACGATGACGACGACAGACCCTTGTACCATATGCGGAGGTACGGCGGCGCAGGCCAGGGCAGCTCGCGCCTCCCGCAGCCACCAAGTGACGGCGATGGTGACGACAAGGCTGACCTGGATTACACGGTGTTCTACCGTAATTTTTGACATGTGAGCGACGGCGAGCTCACCGGTGGCGTAATTTTGACATGTGAGCGACGGCGAGCTCACCGGTGGCATCGGCATCAGCTTCTGCCAGTATTATGTTTTTTTTAGTTTTTAGCCTAATAAAGTCAAAATTCGGGTATATGTCCGAATTTGACGTAATATGTATGAAACTCTCCTATAATTTAATGAAATCCCTATATTTGTTTAAATTTAGCTGAATTTGATTGAATTTTGGCCAAACGCTGAATCTCGTCATGAGAATGCGAGTGGGAAAGTGGGTGTTTTCATGCCCAAAACTAGTTCCGTCCAAGGCTATTTAGGTCCGGATTTCGTCCCTGAACGCCCAACGAGTGGAGGAATACACAAGAACTGACATCATAGTAAAAAAAAATAAGACTTGCAGGTCGAAGGCACAATTTTAGCTGAAGCTAAAGAGCAATTCTGAAGGAAGACTCGTCCAGTTTCCAGCGACAAGTAGTGTTGATGGACAGGGATCGTCGATAGAAAAAACTCTGGCTCGCTCGCTCGGCCCCCTTCCCGCGGGGCGACGAGTAGCCGCCTCCCTATGCCCCGCCCAAAAGCTTCTCCCTTCCATCTCTCCTACCGCCGCCGGCGGCGTGGACCGCTGGGCGCTGCCCGGGCAGGGCTAGCGGTGGCGGAGTGGACTTTACCCGGCGTGCGAAAGGGGGAGCGGGCCCTAGAGGGCGGCGGTGCCTCTCGGCGGCGGTGGTCCTGCTCAGCGGCGTGGCTCCCGTGGGATGGGTGGGCGGAGGCGCTGCGGAGCGGCCGGTTGGGCCGCTGTGCGGCGCTGACTTGCGTGCTTGCTTGTGCTGGCGGCGGGGCATCTAGGAGTTGCGGCCATGGTGTGCATCTCGGCCCAGATCTAGGCCCGTTTGGTCCCCATATGGGTTGGGATGGGCTTACCCCGGTGTGCTCCTATGCGGCTCCCTGGAGGTGGAGGAGGGGCGACAGAGAATCTGGGTTGGTGGTGGCGTTCGCGGATGCCATTGCTGCAACATGGCGACGGGGGCTTTTGCGGGCCCATATGGGCCCGGCCGGGCCCGAGACCTGGTGTGCCCCTGTTGCTACATCTGTTCGGCTACCACCACGGCGGTGGAGGTAGTTCCCTCCTACGCGGTTGCAATGCTACTACCCTCGGTACCAATGCCCCCTTGCTCGGGACTCGAGGCCTCGCGTCGATGTCCACAATGAGATGATGAAGATGGCGCCTTTTCCGTGGTGGCGTGTGCTGGTTGGCGGTGGGTTGGGTGAAGCACTTCGAACCGTCTGGGATGGTGGTTCTTTGGGGGTGGGCGAAATCCCTGTCGGTCCTCGCTGGCACTGACGCCGGTGACGCCTGCGGGTGTCGCCTCTCCTTCCTGAAGGGCATTGGGTAACTCCTCCCTACCCTTCTCCGTGTACCGGGGGAAACCCTAGGACTAGTCCGGGCGGTAGAGTCGTTGTTGTCGCATCGCTTGCTGAAGGTACTGCTTGGTACACGGCGGTTCGAAATGGCAGGAGCATGGTGGGACCTTTTTGCAGGGCGTAGCGGTAGAGGGCCGTCTTCGCTTCATCGATCTGCCAATGTTGGCACTTGTTTCTTTTTTAGTTCTCTTTTCGTTTGGGCTTGACTGTGATGTGGCCCTAGCATGTTCTTTGGGCGTTGTGTTGTCTGGCCAGCAGCAGTCTCGCCGGTGTGCTTTATTTATAAAGCGGTGCGAACGCCTGATTCAAGTTAGTGTTGATGGAGAAAGATGGGTGGGTACCTTTTTTTTAGATCAACAGGGATTCACCCCGGTTCCATTCCAAAGAAATGAAACCACCGCCCGCGTTCTAGGTGCAGAAACTCCAGAAAGGGGAAGCTAACACTTCCAAACTAACAGCTAACAAAAACTACCTCCGGCAACCCAGAAGGGGGAGACCAAGGTTACTCAAAAGAGAGAACTAGGACCAGTTTTCATAGCAGAAACTATTACACCCAAGCTGAAAAGGAAGGGAAAAATATGCTAACACAAACAGATTTTTCTCTGACTCAGATCACCACGTGAATCTCATCAGCAGACTTAGGGTGTGCCTCCAGAAACTCCAGAGTAGCACGCCCCCGTAGCTCGACGATGCAGTGGTTTTCCAAGTAGAGATCCACTCAAACCCATTGCAAATCAGGTTGTCATGAGCTCCAGCGGGTTCTTCAGCCTGTTTATCACCCGTTCCATGAATAGAGTGATCATCCCCCCTCCAGCTCTTTGAATGGGATCTTCCAATTTCTTAGATAAGATAGAACCAATCGCCACACCTGTTTCAAGTTAATCCAAGGGGTATGGTTAAAGACTATATTGTTCCTATTATTCCAGATACTCCAAAGCACTGCAGCAAAAACCACATTAAAATGTAAATATTTCTTACTAGCAAGCCATCTCAAAGCAATGGACTCAAAATTATCAACTAGAATTCCAAAGATGTCCTGAACATCTGCCCAGATCATCTTGGAAACTACACATTCAAAAATAAATGCTTAACAAATTCAATTTCTTTACAAAGAGTACACTCCAAAGGTTTTGGAATACCCCTAGCTCTAAGGTTGTCTCTGGTGAGAATTTTATTCTGAGAGAAAAGCCAGAGAAAAATCTGAATTCTAGGTGGGTCTTTAAGCTTCCAAACCGCAGGTAAATAAAGTGGGGTTAATCCTCTAAAATTTACCAAAGCATAAATAGAGCTTGAAGAGTAAATCCCTTTAGACTCATACTGCTAGATTAGTTGATCCTCTTCATCTGTCAAGGAGACAGATTGAGCAATGCCTAAAATTTCCTGCCACTAGATCATCATCTCGTCAGTGAAAGTTCATCTAAAATCACATCTGAGATGACTACCATCCCAAAGATCGGATATAGTTTTGGTTTGCTGGTTGGAAACTAGGTAAACTTCTCAATACTGAGTAGCCAGAGTACAATTACCAAACCAGACATCCTCCCAAAATTTGACAGATTTACCATTACCTACTTGCAACATGTAACCTACTTCTACAACTCTAGAAGCCCACATTACCCCTTTCCAAATAGTGGAAGGGTGAACATCATGGCAACAAAGAATATTAGGGTTTTTAGTTCTATATTTAGCATCTATAATTTTCCTCCAGAGTGTCCCTTCACCCTGAATGTACCTTTTAACCCAAGAACCTAGTAAACACAAATTAAGGTCTTGCAAGTTTGGAATTCCCAAACCGCCAAACTCTTTTTTCATACAGACCGAAGGCCAATTAGCAAGATGAATTTTATGTCTATCTTCTTTATCATTCCAGAAAAAGTTAGCCATATGAGAATCTAAAAGTTTAATAGCCCACTTGGGAAATTTAAAAAAGGATAGCAAATAAATAGGGATGCTTGATAAGCAAGCCTGAATCAACACTTTTTTAGCAGTATAAGAAAGGAGTTTACCCCTCCAGTCAGTAATACTTTTAAGAAGATTCTCTATTAGAGGATGAAGATCCTCTCTCCTCAACTTATCAAAATGCAGAGGGATTCCTAAATATTTAACAGGGAAACTACCTTTTACACACTCAAAAATGTCTAGATAAGGTTTAACCTCATCATCATCTAAGTTGATTGGAATGAGTTCAGTTTTGTGGTAGTTTATCCTCATCCCAGAAATTTGTTCAAAACAAGTAAGGATCCACTTGAGATTAATGGAACCAACTCTATCAGGTTTTAGGAAAAGCAAAGTGTCATCTGCATACTGCAGGCAACTAACACCACCAGGCACAAAATTAGGACAAATACCAACTATAGCTCCACAAACAGAGCCTTTAGATAACATTCTAGAGGAAACATCAATCATGATGTTAAATAACAAGGGGGCGATGGGGTCACCTTGTCTAAGTCCTTTCCCAGTCAGAAAAAATCACTCTCAAAATCATTTACTTTGACCCCTATGGACCCTCCCAGAGAGATTTTTCTAATGAATCTAATGAATATAGGACAAAAACCTCTAAGTTCTAGGATTTCAAACAAAAAGTCAAGATTAACTTTATCATAAGCTTTCTCATAGTCTATCTTAAGGACAAGCCCTTCACTTTTATTTCTATGCACCTCATGTATGATCTCATGAGCAGTCACCACACTTTCTAAAATAAATCTTCCTCTAATAAAAGCATATTGATTAGGAGTGATGATTCTTCCTATCACTTGGCTAATCTATTCGTCAAAACCTTAGTAAAGATTTTAAAAGAACAATTTAACAGACTAATAGGCCTAAATTTCTTCATGGTTTTAGCATCATTCTCTTTGGGAATTAAGTAATCATGGCAAAATTTAATCTAAAAATATCAAGATGATCCTCATGCCATGCATTGAACATGGATAGAATATCAACTTTGATAATGTCCCAAAAGGATTGGTAAAATAGAAAAGAAAGACCATCAGGCCCAGGAGCACCTTCAACATAAGAGGCAAAAACTGCTAACCTAACTTCTTCAGTAAAAGGAGCACGCAATCCTAGATTTTCTGTCAACACCCAGATTTTTCAATCCTAGATGCTTGTTATGCCATACATCGCAATCCTAGGATTACCATTTTTGCGAGACATAATAGAATTGGATACCATAGTACATCATCCATTACAAACGATACATAAGTTCTTACACAAATAGAGATCTCATGATCCAGTTCTTAATACAACTTCAAGCAGCGGAATACGTAATAATAACAGTAGCGTAGGCAAAGCTCCATCTTCGGGGTCACAGGCAATGCTGACGATGGGAGATGATCCTAGTTGTCGTAACCTCCCTGGGGTCCATCCTCCAGGTACTCCTCTTCATAGTCTGGCCATGGGAATAGCCAGGGACAAAGCCATGAGTACTCTTTAAGTACTCGCAAGATAATACTAACAGGTAAAGGGGGTTTTGGATAATAGGACACTAGGCTCTAGGGTTGTTTTGCAAAAGCCAGATTTATCTCTACTAAGTTCCAAAGCTAGTCACAATTTTATAACTCCTAGGTGGGATCTTGTAACTCAGGTCACAACTCTGTTGTGGTCAAGTCAAAGTCTCAATTCATTTCACAAGTCATTTTGAAAAGTCTGACGGGGGAACAGTATGGCCACTCCAACTGTCCATAACCGCGGACGCGGCTATTCGAATAGTTTGACACTCTGTAGAGATTGTACACTTTCACCACAACATTCGATACATCCGTCAGGAACAAATCCTGAATTCACCATACTCAGTATGCGGATAATCAATCCTAACCTTTCAATTACACGCCCTAGTATAAGCACCTCTCCTGTGAGTTTGGCCTCCCAACCATGACCAACTGTCATCTTGGGTACTGCACAGGTGGACAATCTTCACAAGGTAGCCTTAGCTCAGACCTTGGCCGTGAGGGAGCTAATACTAAGGTATATAAGTTTCCAGTCAAGCCCTACCCAATATTTGGGTATTGTGGTTGTACGATAAAATATCGCATCCAGACAACCATCGGTTTTATAAAGGGCTAAGGCTCATGCCTCAACATTTTCATCACCAAAATCATCAAGTGTTAGAAAACACATGTCCAAAACATTTCAATAGAATGATCCATCATTCCAATCTTTTCATAACCATTTTCCACCAAGTAAACCCATCTAAGGTTGATCAAGTTTTATGCTTAGCACTAGCATCTACAGGTGGGGGTAGTACTAATGAGGGGTGGTGAACTAGTGGAGTTTCAACTAAGTACAACCTTATATCTTAGGATGATATCAAGGTTTCTAACTTAGGCCAAATTTTATGCTCTTTATGCAACCTTCAAAATCTTTCTAGTATCTACAAGTCACTTAAGTCAACTCTAAGTTAAAGCTTTGATAAAGAAATAAAGTAAGAAGCTTGCAAATAAAACTAGGATTGGTCTATCAAGTGGGTATGATCACATATGCTTAAGGCATATAGTAAGCATAGTAACAAGCAAGTATTTGCTTGCACCAAATCAGTATAAGCTTGCTAAATTGCAAGTGTTAGCTTGCATAGGTCAACTTGATTAGTAAGGCTTGCCTTGGGCAGAGCAGTGGTTGAAGTTCTCCTCGGCTTCTTCTTCGTAGTATCCTTCTTCCTCCTCGTATCCTTGGTCGGTACTAGCGTCTATGAATAAATACGAGGTACACAATCACCAAGCAATACTTAACTACTTGAAATCATCACACACAAGGGTCCTATAGATGATCTAGCATCATCTCTAACATTACAAGGTTAAGGCTTGATTTAATTCCTTTTATTTGTAGAAAAGTAATTTCTACTCATTGAAAAACTACTTAAGATTTAATATTCTCCAAACCAAACATGGGATCATGTTGACACATGCCATCACCACATATTGTAGTCCATGGGAATGTGATTTAAAGTGGTGTCACAATTTAATAAGGTTTTACCCTTTTATTCTAATTAATTAAAGTGGCTAGAAATGCCTATGTAGCATTCTTTTATTACTTTAACATTATTTCTGCAAGTAAACCTATATATTTTTATATATTCTGAAAGGTATGGTTAAATGTGATTTTTGAGAGTTGGAATCAACTCAAAAGCTATTATGGTTTAAATTTGAAAAATGTTTGAATGCAAAAAAGCTTCTGCCTTGTTATTTTTACTAAGGATGATCTACATATCCAAATGACTTGAATCCAACAGGCTTGGATTCAGCATTCACAGACCTTTCCAACAAAATTGGTTTCATTCAAATTGGTGCACTTAATCGATCTGGGTTGATTTTTGAAGTTGGGTACAGAAGTGTGTTTGAATTAAAATAGAAAAGATTTAATTCAAATCACTGGGCTGCGCGGGAAAAGTTAACGGGCCGGCCTGCTAAGCGCAGTGCATCCGCGGGCTGCTTAAGTGGGTGTCCCCACTCGTCAGTGACACGGGGTTGGGCGAAGCGGTATGGCGCAACGTGGGTCGTTCGATCTGATTCTAATCCAACGGCTAGGAGTCATCGTCGACGCGAGACAACGCCGGCGAGAACGAAACCTAGCGCAGACAGTGGGCGGTGTTGGGGGCTCACCGGAGTTCTAGCGAGGGTCGGCGAGGTGGGCGAACGACGAAGTCGACGACGGCGAACTCAGGGGTGGTCGCGGCAGCTCCTGGGGTGGACAAAATCGATGGATCCCTTCTTCTCCAAAGGCGGTGGGCTCCGGTGAAATTCCGGCGGGGTGGTGCTCTCCTTGCTCTGAGAACGGTGTGGCACGATCAGTGAGGACATTGGAGTGAGATGGTGTGAATAAATCGAGCGGGGGTGGCCTCTATTTATAGTCGAGCGAGGGGACCGTTGGGGCGCACGGTGAGCTCGTCGGGGGTGATGTTACAGGCGGCTCTTGGCATGGGCAAGGGTAGGGGACGGTATGGTGTCTCCTAGCAATGCTCAACGACATGGTTTTGAGGCATGGGGTGGTGCGGCTTGGTCTGGAACGGGCGATGCTCTGCGCGGCAGAGGCGGCATCTTCGACGGCGAGTGGTGGCTATGCGTCACGGGGCGGCGAACGGGGATGTCTGGCGGTCTCCTGGGTCGGTGGGGATTATGTATGCACGCGGCGAGGGCAGCGTGCGGTCTGTGGGCTTCGGTCGAGGGTGGTGCTCTGGCGCACGCTCGGCATGGTCTCTGGCGGTCTGGGCGCGGTTCTTGCGCGTGGTCCAGGGCTTGGCAAGGCTCGAGCAGTGGACAGGGAGTGGCGGTGGACGGTGGGCTGCCTTCCAGACATGCTGGCTAGGCTTGCTGCTACTCCTAGCTTGCTGTCGACTATGGGGTGGCAAGGGTGTGCTCGGCTGTTCACCTTTGATGGCAATGGCAAGCTCACAGTGGTGCTAGTGCTTGGTTAATCTTCCTAGGTGATCTACTGAGCTGGTTGTGAGCTAACTAGGGAACAAGTTAGGCAAGAATCACTGCTCACAATAGTGTTTGATGTTTGTTTGATTTGTGTCTGCAACCTGTTTGATGAAATGGCCGCATGAAATCAAGTTTTGAATTTTGAAAAGATTTTTGGTGGGTTTGCTAGATTGGTGCTGGTGAGTCTGCAGATGCTTGGGTTTTGAAAGTTGAGCTTGTTTGAGTGGTTTTTGAAAAAGTGGGATCTTCCCATATGATAAAGATTCAATTTTGAATTGTCATTTAAACTATGCATTTGAAAGTTTCTGGATGATCACAAAGTGGGCCTTGATACTTTGTTATGAGTACATTCAAGGGGTGCAAAGATCCAGAAAAGTTTCCATTAGGTTCTGAAAGTTTGAGGCAGCCAAAGTAGGCATGGGAGTTAAATTGGTCAAAATGACCATTCCTTTTATATATTTGTTTTGATTTACTTGCCTTTAGTAAAAGTGTGGGAAATGTTTTAGATGATGTTTATTTCACCTAAGAAACATTTTACAAGCAATGACACAATCAAACAAGGTGGTTTAAAAGAATTCCAAAATCAATGCATACACATATGCATGCATTCATAATTTCAATTAGAAAAGTTTTTGTTAACCCTAATTTTGATGATTAGAGTTTGATGATCCAAGCTTAGTATTTTTGGGATGTTACAAACCTTCCCCCCTTAAACAAAATCTAGTCCCGAGATTTGAAAAAGGACGAAAAGATTACCTAGGAATTGAAGAGATCGGGAAACTCCGTCCTGATGTGATCTTCGTGTTCCCAGGTAGCTTCCTATTCTGTGTGGTTGCTCCACTGAATCTTGAGAAACTTGATGCTTCGGGTTCGGGTAGTTCAAAAAGCTTCTTCCAAAATGCGGATGGGTACTTCGGGATAGGTCAGGTCATCGTTGATTTCTAAGGTCCGATGGTCGATATTCTTGAATACTTTGGTCTTCTCGGGGACTTCGAGACACTTGCGAAGTAAGGAGATATGGAACACGTTGTGCACGGCTGACATCTCTTCGGGTAGTTCCAATTGGTACGATACTTCTCCTCGACGGTTCAGAATCTTGAAAGGTCCAATATATCTGGGGGCTAACTTTCCTTTGAGTTGGAAACGCTGCATTCCCTTAAATGGCGACACTTTCAGATAAACAAAATCTCCTATGTTGAAGGCGAGGTCTCTACGTCTCTTGTCAGCGTAACTCTTCTGTCTGGATTGGACGGTCTTGAGGTGCTCACGAATCTTGTGAACCTTCTCTTCTGCTTCTCGTAGGATGTCGGGTCCAAAAATCTGACTCTCTCCTACTTCCGACCAGTTCAAAGGGGTGCGACACTTCCTTCCATACATGAACTCAAATGGCGCCATTTGCAAACTGGCTTGATAACTATTGTTGTAAGAAAATTCTGCGAACGGCAGACAGTCTTCCCA
The DNA here is from genome assembly GCA_023614405.1 of Avena insularis. Classification (NCBI taxonomy): domain Eukaryota; kingdom Viridiplantae; phylum Streptophyta; class Magnoliopsida; order Poales; family Poaceae; genus Avena; species Avena insularis. Next base: position 30,482,396 of record CM042691.1, read on the forward strand.
CTTGGATCCATATTCTAACACGCATGCTCTTAGCATATCTTCGAGTATTTGATTTACTCGCTCCGTTTGTCCATCGGTCTGAGGGTGATACGCGGTACTGAGATCTAGACGGGTTACTAAACCTTCTTGGAATTTCTTCCAGAATCTCGAGGTAAACTGAGTTCCTCGATCCGATACTATGTTCTTGGGGACTCCGTGCAAACTGACGATTCTAGCGATGTACAACTCCGCTAGTTTCGAACTCTGATATGTGGTTTTGACGGGCAAGAAATGGGCAACTTTGGACAATCTGTCCACTATGACCCAGATAGAGTCATTTCCCCTACTATAAGTAGGTAGTCCAGTGATAAAGTCCATTCCTACAGAATCCCATTTCCATTCCGGAATCTGCAATGGTTGCAACAATCCAGCGGGTCTTTGATGTCCTACCTTGACTCGCTGACATATATCACACTTGGCGATATAGCTTCCGATTTCTCTCTTCATCTTCTGCCACCAAAATTGCTCTTTTAAATCTTGATACATATTAGTTCCTCCGGGATGGATAGAATAAAGAGTATCATGAGCCTCCTTCAAAATAACTTCTTTCCATTCAGAATCTGCTGGTACACAAAGGCGTCCTTTGTACCACAACACTCCTTCTTCGTCCTCGGTGAATTCGGGAACTTTGCCTGTACCGATACGACGCTTGATTCCGTCAATACTAGCATTTCCATTCTGCGCCTCCTTAATCTGACTGATCAAAGTGGGCTGGAGTTCTATGCTAGCCAAAAATCCTTCACTTACTAATTCCATTCGAAAATCTTCCATCTCCTTGTGCAAACTTGGTTGCTCCTTCAAAATCATGGAGTTCAAGCGACACGGCAATCTGCTAAGGGCATCGGCTACCACGTTGGCTTTACCAGGGTGATAGTAAATGTCCAGGTCATAATCCTTGATTAGCTCAATCCATCTTCTCTGCCTCATATTCAGCTCCTTCTGAGTGAATATATACTTTAGGCTCTTGTGATCCGAATAAATCTCACAACGGTTTCCCATCAGGTAATGTCTCCATGTCTTCAGGGCTAGAACTACGGCTGCGAGTTTGAGGTCATGGGTTGGGTAGTTTTGCTCATGTTGGTTCAGTTGTCGAGATAGGTAAGATATAACTTTGCCTTCTTTCATTAGCACACATCCGAGACCAATCTTGGATGTGTCACAATACACATCGAAGGGCTTCGTGATATCCGGCATGATCAAGATTGGGGCTGAAATCAATCTCCTTTTGAGTTCTTGAAAACCCGCTTCACATTTGTCGGTCCATTCAAACTTCTTGTCCTTCTTCAGCAATTGGGTCATGGGTCTGGCGATACTAGAGAATCCTTCTACGAATTTGCCGTAATATCCCGCCAATCGGAGAAAAGCACGAACTTGGGTTTGAGTGGTTGGGGCTTGCCAATCTTCTACATCTTTCACTTTGGCAGGGTCAACGGCAATTCCTCCGGCTGATACAATGTGACCGAGGAATCCTACCTCCTGTAACCAGAATTCACATTTGCTAAACTTTGCATACAATTGATGCTCTCTAAGGGTTCCAAGAATGGTCCTTAGGTGTAGCTCATGTTCTTCTTCTGATTTGGAATAAATCAGAATGTCGTCGATGAAAACAATGACAAACTTATCCAGGAAGTCCATAAAAATCTTATTCGTGAGGTTCATGAAATAAGCGGGGGCATTGGTTAATCCGAAAGACATGACTTTATACTCATACAATCCATATCTGGTGGTAAAGGCAGTCTTTGGAATATCCTCTACACAAATCTTGAGTTGATGATAGCCAGTTCTAAGATCAATCTTAGAAAACACCTTGGCACCGGTAAACTGATCAAACAAATCTTCTATCTTGGGCAAGGGGTACTTGTTCTTGATGGTGACATCATTCAACTTCCGATAATCCGTACACAAACAGTTACCTCCATCCTTCTTGTCCACGAACAAGACATGTGATCTCCATGGTGACGCACTTGGTTGAATCAATCCAATTTCTAGCATGGAATCCAGTTGCTTCTTCAGTTCTGCGATCTCTGACGGGTTCATACTATAGGGTCTCTGGGCTATGGGTCCGGTTCCGGGGATTAGTTCAATGATAAACTCAATATCCCGATCTGGGGGCATACCGGGCAAAACATCTGGAAATACATCGGGGTATTCACAGACTATCCGGACTTGGTAAATGGTAGGTTGGGCTATACTCTTGTTGCATTTGAATTGGCGAGGTAAGGTTTCAGATATATGTTCGACTGATATTCCTGCTGTACTGGTCATGGTGATGGCTTTCTTGGCACAGTCAATCAATCCTTTATGTTTGGACATCCAATCCATTCCTAGTACTACTTCCAAACCTTTAGTTCCGAGTACTATCAGATTAGCATAAAAGTCTATGCCATGGATTCGGATAGGGACGGCTTTGCAAATTTGCCTAGCCTTGGTGGTTGATCCGGGAATTTGAACAATCATAACATGCTTCAGTTTGGTTGGTTGAATTTTACTAGTGCATGCAAATTCTTCAGTGACAAATGAATGCGATGCACCAGAATCAAACAACACTCTTGCAAGTACTGAATTAACAGAAAACATACCAGACGACGTCTGGGCGCTCGAGCTTCTTCAAAGATGCATGAGAAAAGACGGCCATTGCGGTTGAGTGAATTCTGGGCAAATCTTCTCCCCGGCTGAACACGACATCATTGAGCTGGGACATTGGCATTAGGGCTGTAGCATTCTTCTTGTTGGGGCACTCGTTGGAATAGTGGCCTTTATTTCCATAGTCATAACAAGTCACTTGCGATTTGTCCTTGGTCGCATGTACACATTGCTTCCAGTCCTAGGGGCAGTGTTGGTGTTGGCGGTAGCATTGTTGTTGTTGAATTTGGGTGGGGCACGGGTGAAATTGCTAGAGTTGCTGGGGTTGTTGTGATTTCCTCCGGGTCTAGGGTTTCCACGGTTGGGATAGGTCGGACGGGTCATCGGGGTCTGGTTCTTGGGGCAAATCCGGAGATGGGTTAGCGATACTTTGGGTTTCGATGGGTTCTGGCTGATGCATCATACGACGCTATGTTCTCATTGGCTTGGTTGATCTTTCCTTCCATATGGATGGCAGAGTCGACCAGGGCTTCAATATCCGCAAAGGGAATATTGACTAACACCGTCTGCATCTCGTCATGCAGACCATTCAGGAACCTCTCCTTCTTCTTGGCTTCCATGTCTATCTCGTCCGGGGCATACCTAGCTAATGACAAAAATTTGTCACGATTCCACTTGCCATCCTTCCTTGCTTCAGCTCTGAACTCGTCTCTCATTCTCTTGATCAAACCTGGCACATGGGTTCGCTGAACTTGACCTTGAATTCCTCCTGGTCATCATCGGCCTCCGGTCATTGCGCAACGCTGTTCCACCATGCCACGCATCTCCGCTAGATAATGGGTGGCAAATAGAACTTTCTCGCTGGCTTCCACTCCGTGACTTCTAGGTTATTTTCCATGGTTTGCAGCCAATCATCGCCTAGGGGTTCTTGACTTAGTAAAAACAAGGGGTTGGTATTCGAAATTCTTGATCTTAGATCCATGGTTGTCCTGATTTCCGTGGCCTTGGTTGTTGTGGGCTATGGGCTATCTGCAGAGTGGCTAGGTTGTTTGACGTTCGCTCTTTCAGCTTCAAGGGTCAAGTCAACATTTGCAGGATCTGCAACATCGGGTCCGGGGCTAAACCACTTCCTCCACGTAGCATCTGAAGATTTAGGTAGATCATGAGAAAAGAGGGAAATTTCTAAGGTTTCGGGGACTTTGAAAAGTTTTAAAGGTTTGACTCAGATTTTTCTAGCAACTTGCTTTTTCATTCATTCATTCATTCATAGCACACAGTACAACACACACCACAACAAATAAAAACAGATGGTTTTAAGAACCATTCTGAGAACTATCATACAGTGGGACCGAATACTTCTCACTACGCTAGTGCTCAAGTGCTACTACTCCTTGGAGTCTGTGGCTTCATCATCTTCATCATCATCGATGAAGGCGAAATCATCCTCATCGGTGAAGAAGTCCATGGCCTGATCCTCCAGAAAATCATCGTCATCGCTGAGATAGGAGTAAGGGTATCCACGAAGATCCTCTGCGGCATTCTCCCTTTCCTCCAACTGCATGTCTCTCTCGTGGATGGTCTCCTCCAAAGATTAGATGCGGTGGCGAAGACGGGTAATAATGCGCTCCTTCTTGTCGAGCTGACGGCGGCGAGACTTGCGATCCTTTGATAGCATGGCGATGGTCTGATCCTTTGTCTTGATGATGGCAGACTTGTGTTTGAAGTAGTCACGGTAGTTGTCCAACTCCTGCTGACGATCATACATCATGAAGCTAAGGTGGTCCAATTGAGTCTTCAGCTCGGGGTGGTATGGGGCTTCTAGGGGTTGTCCATTTGCATCACGCCTTGGGCCAAACTCAAAGCGAGTACCCTTGATCTGATTGATGCTCTGCCCACACAGATGGGAAAGAGCTTCCTGCATTGCTCTGGCAAGTCCATCGAGCTAGTTGTTTTCCCTCAAGGTAAACTGAATTCCCTCCGCACTGGGAGGTTCAATCTTTCCTCGGAGACTTGCAACAATTAGCCACTGTAGATCTTCTCCTCCTTGATCATTGAGTTGAGCTCCGAAGAACTCGGGGTGTGGATGCTCCAGAAGTTCCGAAAGCTGGTCCAAATCCCTCTCAAAGATAAGGTCTCCTCCATTCCCCGGTTGGTAAAACTTGCTGTACTTCACCTCCATCTATAAGAATAGACGATGAGTACATTAGCAGGGTGATCAAGTGTGTCAAAATGTTATGTATTTTGCAAGAGTTTTTGAGGAACATGAATTTTTATGAAAGAATAAAAGGGATAAGAATTAGAATAAGTTTTTATAAATATTTGTTTTCTTTGGTTTTGAAACTAAGTTTTTGGTTCAAACGTCCAGTCTAACTAGGGTCTCCTATGGTCAGGATGGCTCTGATACCAACTTGTCAACACCCGGATTTTTCAATCCTAGATGCCTGTTATGCCATACATCGCAATCCCAGGATTACCATTTTTGCGAGACATAACAGAATTGGATACCATAGTACATCATCCATTACAAACGATACAAAAGTTCTTACACAAATAGGGATCTCATGATCTAGTTCTTAATACAACTTCGAGCAGCGGAATACGTAATAATAATGGTAGCGTAGGCGAAGCTCCATCTTCGGGGTCACAGGGAATGCTGACGATGGGAGATGATCCTAGTTGTCGTAACCTCTCTGGGATCCATCCTCCAGGTACTCCTCTTCATAGTCTGGCCATGGGAATAGCCAGGGACAAAGCCATGAGTACTCTTTAAGTACTCGCAAGCTAATACTAACAGGTAAAGGGGTTTTTGGATAATAGGACACTAGGCTCTAGGGTTGTTTTGCAAAAGCCAGATTTATCTCTACTAAGTTCCAAAGTTAGTCACAATTTTATAACTCCTAGGTGGGATCTTGTAACTCAGGTCACAACTCTGTTGTGGTCAAGTCAAAGTCTCAATTCATTTCACAAGTCATTTTGAAAAGTCTGACGGGGGAACAGTATGGCCACTCCAACTGTCCATAACCGCGGACGCGGCTATTCGAATAGTTTGACACTCTGTAGATATTGTACACTTTCACCACAACAATCGATACATCCGTCAGGAACAAATCCTGAATTCACCATACTCAGTATGCGGATAATCAATCCTAACCTTTCAATTACACGCCCTAGTATAAGCACCTCTCCTGTGAGTTTGGCCTCACAACCATGACCAACTGTCATCTTGGGTACTGCACAGGTGGACAATCTTCACAAGGTAGCCTCAGCTTAGACCTTGGCCGTGAGGGAGCTAATACTAAGGTATATAAGTTTCCAGTCAAGCCCTGCCCAATATTCGGGTATTGTGGTTGTACGATAAAATTGGAATGGTATCGCATCCAGACAACCATCAGTTTTATAAAGGGCTAAGACTCATGCCTCAACATTTTCATCACCAAAATCATCAAGTGTTCGGAAACACATGTCCAAAACATTTCAATAGAATGATCCATCATTCAAAGGTTTTCATAACCATTTTTCCACCAAGCCCATCTAAGGTTGATCAAGTTTTATGCTTAGCACTAGCATCTACAGGTGGGGGTAGTACTAATGAGGGGTGGTGAACTAGTGGAGTTTCAACTAAGTACAACCTTATATCTTAGGATGATATCAAGGTTTCTAACTTAGGACAAATTTTATGCTCTTTATGCAACCTTCAGAATCTTTCTAGTATCTACAAGTCACTTAAATCAACTCTAAGTTAAAGCTTTGATAAAGAAATAAAGTAAGAAGCTTGCAAATAAAACTAGGATTGGTTTATCAAGTGGGTACGATCACATATGCTTAAGGCATATAGTAAGCATAGTAACAAGCAAGTATTTGCTTGCACCAAATCAGTATAAGCTTGCTAAATTGCAAGTGTTAGCTTGCATAGGTCAACTTGATTAGTAAGGCTTGCCTTGGGCAGAGCAGTGGTTGAAGTTCTCCTCGGCTTCTTCTTCGTAGTATCCTTCTTCCTCCTCGTATCCTTGGTCGGTACTAGCGTCTATGAATAAATACGAGGTTCACAATCACCAAGCAATACTTAACTACTTGCAATCATCACACACAAGGGTCCTATAGATGATCTAACATCATCTCTAACATTACAAGGTTAAGGCTTGATTTAATTCCTTTTATTTGTAGAAAAGTAATTTCTACTCATTGAAAAACTACTTAAGATTTAATATTCTCCAAACCAAACATGGGATCATGTTGACACATGTCATCACCACATATTGTAGTCCATGGGAATGTGATTTAAAGTGGTGTCACAATTTAATAAGGTTTTACCCTTTTATTCTAATTAATTAAAGTGGCTAGAAATGCCTATGTAGCATTCTTTTATTACTTGAACATTATTTCTGCAAGTAAACCTATATATTTTTATATATTCTGAAAGGTATGGTTAAATGTGATTTTTGAGAGTTGGAATCAACTCAAAAGCTATTATGGTTTAAATTTGAAAAATGTTTGAATGCAGAAAAGCTTCTGCCTTGTTATTTTTACTAAGGATGATCTACATATCCAAATGACTTGAATCCAACGGGCTTGGATTCATCATTCACAGACCTTTCCAACAAAATTGGTTTCATTCAAATTGGTGCACTTAATCGATCTGGGTTGATTTTTGAAGTTGGGTACAGAAGTGTGTTTGAATTAAAATAGAAAAGATTTAATTCAAATCACTAGGCTGCGCGGGAAAAGTTAACGGGCCGGCCTGCTAAGCGCAGTGCTTCCGCGGGCTGCTTAAGTGGGTGTCCCCACTCGTCAATGACACGGGGCTGGGCGAAGCGGTATGGGGCAACGTGGGTCGTTCGATCTGATTCTAATCCAACGGCTGGGAGTCTTCGTCGACGCGAGACAACGCCGGCGAGAACAAAACCTAGCGCGGACAGTGGGGGTGATGGGGGCTCACCGGGGTTCTGGCGAGGGTCGGCGAGGCGGGCGAACGACCAAGTCGACGACGGCGAACTTAGGGGTGGTCGCGGCAGCTCCTGGGGTGGACAAAATCGATGGCTCCCTTCTTCTCCAGAGGCGGCGGGCTCCAATGAAATTCCGGCGGGGTGGTGCTCGCCTTGCTCTGAGAACGGTGTGGCACGATCAGTGAGGAGAGGGGAGTGAGACGGTGTGAAGAAATCGAGCAGGGGTGGCCTCTATTTATAGTCGAGCGAGGGGACCGTCGGGGCGCACAGTGAGTCGTCGGGGGCGATGTTACAGGCGGCTATTGGCATGGGAAAGGGTAGGGGACAGTGTGTTGTCTCCTGGCGATGCTCAACGACATGGTTTTGAGGCATGGGGCGATGCGGCTTGGTCTAGAACGGGCGATGCTCTGCGCGGCAGAGGCGACGTCTTCGACGGCGAGTGGTGGCTATGCGTCACGGGGCGGCGAACGGGGATGTCTGGCGGTCTCCTGGGTCGGTGGGGATTGTGTATGCACGCGGCGAGGGCGACGCACGGTCTGTGGGCTTCGGTCGAGGGTGGTGCTCTGGCGCACGCTCGGCATGGTCTCTGGCGGTCTGGGCGCGGTTCGTGCGCCTGGTCCAGGGCTTGGCAAGGCTCGAGCAGTGGACAGGGAGTGGCGATGGACGGTGGGCTGCCTCCCAGACATGCTGGCTATTCTTGCTGCTGCTCCTAGCTTGCTGTCGACTATGGGGTGGCAAGGGTGTGCTCGGCTGTTCACCATTGATGGCAATGGCAAGCTCACAGTGGTGCTAGTGCTTGGTTAATCTTCCTAGGTGATCTACTGAGCTAGTTGTGAGCTAACTAGGGAACAAGTTAGGCAAGAATCACTGCTCACAATAGTGTTTGATGTTTGTTTGATTTGTGTCTGCAACCCGTTTGATGAAATGGCCGCATGAAATCAAGTTTTGAATTTTGAAAAGATTTTTGGTGGGTTTGCTAGATTGGTGCTGGTGAGTCTGCAGATGCTTGGGTTTTGAAAGTTGAGCTTGTTTGAGTGGTTTTTGAAAAAGTGGGATCTTCCCATATGATAAAGATTCAATTTTGAATTGTCATTTAAACTATGCATTTGAAAGTTTCTGGATGATCACAAAGTGGGCCTTGATACTTTGTTATGAGTACATTCAAGGGGTGCAAAGATCCAGAAAAGTTTCCATTAGGTTCTGAAAGTTTGAGACAGACAAAGTATGTAGGGGTTCTTAGCATGGAAAACAAAAAAATTCTACCGCATGCAAACAAACAAGCCAAGATCTATCTACTAGATTGTAGCAACGAGTCGATAGGGGAACTCACCCTCGAAGATTCCAAAGCGGTTAACGAGAGCAGATTCTCGTGGGTGATGTAGTTGTACTCTTGCCGATCTCAAGATTGCGTAGACGATCCTTCCGGCGCTGCGTTCGGCAAGCGCTCCAATCGGTCACACGTTCGTACTCGACGAAGACCTTCCCTTGTTCCAGAAGTGGCAGAGGTTGTAGCACTCTCCTCGCGATTCCGGCAGCTCGATGGCGTGGTACCGGAAGTAGAGGGGAGATCTCGCAGGGCTTCGCCTTAAGCCGGAGCGAGTATGGTGGACTATGAGAGAGCCTTGGTGATCTAGGGTTTATACACACCAATTAGAAGGGGCTAAACCAGCGGCTAGGGCAATTAGAAGCTCTAACTCGGCGGCTTGGGAGAAATCCCTAGGCTGTGGCTAGGGTTTAGGTTTAGAGGGAAGCAACTTGTGTGTCTAGGAGGGGAGCCCTGCCCCTCCTTTTATAGGTGGAGGGAGGCGCTGGCCAAGGGAGGAGTCCTCCCCAACTCGGATCCCTAGTGGGCCAGCGGTGGAGGAGGAACTCCTCCCCAACTCGGTTTCCCACTTCTTCTCCACTTTCCAAAATAGCCGTTTGACTTTTCAAATTGGCGTTTGACTTTTCAAACTAGGATTTGATTAAACCCTTTATTTTGTACAGCGATGACACCTAGTACATGATGCAAGCATTCCAACTTGCAATGACACATTCATGTACCCTTCCCCTCCGGAGTGCCGGACATTCCGGAACCTTCTAGAACATTCCCGATGAAAACACCGGAACCATTCTCCAACCCCGAAACAGGACTTTCCTTATATGAATCTTATTCTCCGGACCATTCCGGATCTCCTCGTGATATCCCGGATCCCATCCGAGACTCCGAACAACATTCGGTCTCTTACTCATCATTCCATAACTACTCAACAACATCGAATCCTTAAGTGTGTCTCCCTACGGTTCGTGAATTATGCGGACATGATCGAGACACTTCTCCGATCAATAACCAATAGAGGAATCTGGAAATTCATATGGTTCCCACATATTTCTACGATTACTTTGCAATCGAATGAACCACTTACATACGATACCAATTTCCCTTTATCTCATGATAGTTTACTTATCCGAGGTTATGATCGTCGGTATCTCTGCATACCTAGTTCAACCTCGTTACCGATAAGTACTCTTTTCTTGTTCCCGTGGTATGTGATCCCTTGTGAGCCAGTCACATGCTTGCAAGCTAATTGGATGACATTCCACTGAGAGGGCCCAGAGTATATCTATCCGTCATATGGATGGACAAATCCCACTCTTGATCCATGTGTCTCAACCCATACTTTCCGAACACTCAATGCCACCTTTATAGCCACCCTGTTACGGTGTGGTGTTTGATGTCATCAAAGCATCCTTCCGGTAAAGGTGATATGCATGATCTCATGGTCGAAGGAATTAGGTTACTATGTATCAGAAAGCTTATAGCAAATGAACTATATTAAATGACTTGATCTTTATGCTACGCTTAACTATAGGAGTATGTCCATCACATCATTCTCCTAATGATATGACCCTGTTGTTAATAACATCTCTATGTTCATGATCAGGAAACCATGATCATATATTAACCAACAAGCTAGTTTAACAAGAGGCTTTACTAGGGACTCTTTTATGTTTACAAATCACACAAGTATTAATGTTTCCGGTTAATACAATTATAGCATGGTATGTAAACATTTATCATAAGTATGAAGATATGATAATAACCACTTTATTATTGCCTCTTGGGCATATCTCCAACAGTCTCCCACTTGCACTAGAGTCAATAATCTAGTTTCAAACCTTTGTGTATTCAACACCTATGGCTTTCTGGTGTTGTATGTACACGATTGCTAGTGGTCAACTGATCTCCGGATCTGACACTTCCAGGTCCGTTTGTAATTGCATGTCTTTGCGTCTCTACGCATCACTCATTCTCTAATGAGATGGCTTTGTATAATTTTGGTCCTTCGGTGAGACCTTTAGTTCTTTGGGGTTAAAACATGTTGATAATATTGTCGTACAATATATCTTCATAGTATTATCCCGCTGTGAACTACACCTAGTTTGACAACAAACTACTTGACACAAATGCCCTCTTTAGCTGCTATTATAGCAGCCATATACTTAGCCTTTTGTTGTAGTATCTGTCACAATGTCCTAACTTTGGAACTCAGCCAAATCCATTATGGAACTTACTTTCCATTATATTATGCCACCCTTAGTTTAGATTGAGATAAACTTAATTTGTACTCTGTGACAAAACTAGTATCAATGTAGTACTTTTACAATGAACTAACCATCTATTTGTCACTTCTACAAATAATATACTCTTTAGTTCTTCCAAAAGATCATAAGAATATCCTTACTATCGTCCAATGATCATCTTATGAATCATTCTGGTATATGCTCATAACATTTAGAGCATAGGACATATCTGGATTTGTACATATCACAAAGATGCTTGATATAAATACTCTTTGTGATTTCATACATCAAGTATCAATCTATACTTGAATCTTTGTTTCACTTACCAAGTGTCAATACACTTGAATATATCATCAATATTGAACTCATTCAATCCTTTCTGTGTGACAAGAACCTTTCTTGTAGTTTCTATATTGAACTCATTCAATACATCATCTATGTACTTTCTAAGACAACCATATTAGCGTCTATTGATGCCAAATATTTGGGTTTTGCCTAATTCTTTCATCAGGATGAAATTCTTAATATGTGTTAATAAAAGATACATCATTTCTAATCAACAATATGTCCTCCACATAATGTATTAGAAATATGTCTTAGCGCTCCCACTTAATTTCTTGCAAATGCAAGCATCTTCATTGTCTCCGATGAAATTAAACTCTTTTAACAGTTTCATCATAGTGAAGAATCCAACTCCGCTATGCTTACTTCAACCATTGAAGTTTGCATATGCATTTAGCATCCTTTGAATAAACAAACCCTTTGGACCGTGTCATGCACACGTCCTAGGTAACCCTTCTATTAGAAGAACTTGTTTTGTTTATTCAACTACCACATAACAAAATTATATGTAGTGGTTGCTACATTAATCCGTCTAGACTCAATATCGCTATGAAAGATCAAATCTTGTCATAGTCAACCTTTGAACATTTTTTGAACTCTTTCCCAACATGTCGACTATTTTATAGATGTGAAACATCCATGTCTACTTCTTTATAGATCCAAACACTACTGTAAGGTCTTACACCTTTCTCGAGGGTCCTTCAAGTTCAAAACTTGATTTCTCGTGTATGGAACTATCACGGATTTTATGGCTTCAAGCCATTTGACGGAGTCAGGGCCCATCATCGCTTCTTTGCATGTAGTCCGTTCATTATTCTCAAATAATGATTCAACCCTCAAATCTTGGTATTTGATTGTTTACTCGACCTACTTGGTTCAATAGAAACTTAGACCTCCGTGACCGCAACCTTTGAGGTACGTGAGCCATGAGCATTATTCTTTGCCCTCGAACACTTTTCGGCGCTGCGCAACTTTGCACATATAGCTAAGGTTCCTTTAACCTTATCAAAGTTCTATTGTCCTCCCACTTATATTTTCACGAAAAATTCCTTCTCAAAGAAACTTGACGTTCTAAGCGACAAATACTTTTGTCTCCGGTGTTTATGGAGGAATACTTAACAGTAATACAAAGACAGTTTCATCCGACTTTGGTTGCAAACATATTTCTTATGCATAGCATACAAATGTTTAAGAAAGGACTACTTGGGTTTTATCCCAAACCATAACTTTATATGGTGTCATTTCAGCGGATTATGATGGAGCTCTTTTCAGTGGAAAATGGTAGTCTCTAAAGCTTTTAATCTTTAAAATATAATGGCAGTTTTATGAATTACACCTTTGATCTTACCATGTCAAACAAGGTTTTAATTACATATCTCGAACGCTCCATACTCTTATGGTGTTTTGGGAAATGCAAATCCACGTAATCGATTCCTTAAATCTTAGGTATTATGCTAAACTTGTAACTCAAATATCTTCCTTTATGATCTTTATCATAAACTATTTATATTCTTATTACAATGATTTTGCACTTCATCTTGAAAGACTTTGAACTTTTTCAAATGTTTCATACTTCATCCTTATTAAGTAAATATTCATATATTCACTCAAATTTTCGGAGAAAGCATATGAAGTTGAAATTCATCGCTCTTGACTACATATAATGGATTTCATACAACAATATGTACAAGTTCCAATAAGCTAGTCATTCGTTCCCTTTTGGCTTATGAACGAAGTTTTAATTATCTCTAGGAAAGTTTCACAAGCGGCATGTGATCAAAAATCAAAAGACTCCAAAATTCCATCCACATGGAGTTTCTTCATGTTTTCTTTCCAATATAATTTAAACGGCGATGTCACTTCCTAAGTGATCTTTCAATCAATTTGTCTTTCGACATTTTTAGCACTAGTTTTATGGATGTGATTTCTCCAACGAGATTTGTGAATCATCCATCTTTTATGGATTACAGCAATTATTTGAACAACCCTTTTTATTCTCATAATACCTGATAAAACAAATCTTGAAGGCAAGCTTTGATGTTTAACGAGCAACACAATAACCCTTTATTTGTTCTCGATGAACATCATCACATATTCTTTTGCTAGTTACTTAGGCCATTGTAGTTCATGAATTGTGTTGTTTCGTATGACGATTCACACCAACAAATTCAGTATCAAATACTTAAGAACCACATTGTTTAATAAGCAAAGAATATAGCCATAACATGTATATCATATATATACTTAAACTGAACAATTCTAGTCTTTTCTTTTCTGCCATATATTTATGAGATTCTCTTTCAGTATTTATTTTCTGTTTGAAAGAATCTATCAACATCAACAGTGGAGTCATACATATGACACATAGTCCAAAGCGTGTATGATTAAAATACCAATGTCTTTGGACTTGCACTTTGAAGTAGATCACCATCATCAAATGTTTGGTGTTCTTTCAAATTCCTTTCTTTAGTAATCTATTGGTGTAGTAAACACTTTACCTACATCAAATATTCACCCTTATCATGGAATTATCCATGATCAAGCTACTTTTAGCTTATAACGGTGAACTGCAAGTATAATGTTGCTCTCCAAAACATTTTGGAGGATTAGGACAACTAGTGTCTTCAACCCTTTGCAAATTCTCATCAAATACGAGAACATGACTTTTGCCATATTATACTCTATCATGTTGCAACCAAAACTTTGTTTCAGATATCACAATATCTTCCACACATCATGGTTTCTGAAACAACTCTTTCAGATCCTAGATAACCTTGATATTAAGACAATCCTTTGAATATCAAGAATCATGGAGACAAACATGATACTCATACACTAACACTTGGAATTGTCACTCTTGATTTAATACTAATTATTAAACTTCATGGAGTAACCGGAACTTACTGAAAGTTTGCAATAAGACTTTTAAACTTTAGATTAACACTTCAAAACAATACGATACCAGTCAGAAAGTAACTAACCAGAATTCTATAGTTCTATCATCTCAATTAAAACTAAGCGCAAGGTGGTAAACGGATGCCAATGACTACAACAACTATGCAAATTCACTTTGATTTAATTTATGATAAATAGTGTTCAACTTTTAATCATATTGCCGTTGAACTCCCACTCAAAACAATATCCCTCACATTGTTTTAGTGATCACACGAACCAAATCCACCACATCAAAACCGATCATCACGAGAGTTGATGTAGCTTCAATGGCGAACAATCAACATGTTCATCATATCTACTATATGACTCATGCTTTACCTTTCGGTGATCCGTGTTCCGAGACCATGTCTGTACATGCTAGGCTCGTCAAGATCAACCTTAGCTTCTGCATGAGCAAATCTGGCTTGCCCACGTTGTATACACTCGCATAATCTAACACACCCGATCATCACGTGGTGCTTCTAAACAACGAGCTTTAGCAACGGTGCTTACTAAGGATGAACACTTTAAAACTTGAAATTGTGTGCTTGAGGGATCATCTTATAATTCTACCGTCGTTAACTAAGCAATACAAGATGCATAAAAGGATTAACATCACATGCAATTCATAATATGTGATATGATATGGCCTTTCTTCTTGTGCTTCCGATCTCCATCTTCAAGCACCTAACATGATCTCCATCATCACCGGCATTGCATCAAGGTCAATGACGCGCTCCATGGTTGTCGCCCACCAGCTTCAACTATTACAACTACTTTGAATGCACAAGCGGGTCTTAACAGAATTTAAAGACAACCATATGGCTCCCGATTGCCAACTTACAATAAGGAACATTGCATACATCATATATAATCATAATCATGGCCATATCACATCATGACACCCCCGCAAAACAAAGTTAGACGCCTCTAATTTTCTTTGCATGTTTTATGGTTTGGGGCTTTCAATAAGTGTCGTTCTAACTTACGAACAAGAACCACAACATTGATACTAGTATTGTCAATCACTTGTAAATTGAATCTTAACTATGTTGGGAGAAACAGGCCCATAAAGCCACTTATGCAATACAAGTTGCATGTCAAGCGTGGAGCAAGTCTCATGAATGATGTCATGTAAGGTTAGCCCGGCCGCTTCATCCCACCATCCCGCAAGATGCAAAGTACACAAGAAGCAATCGACAACAAAAGCATCAACGCCCACAATGACCATTGTGTTCTACTCGTGCAACAGATCTACATATAGACACGGCTCTGATACCACTGTAGGGGTTCGTAGCATGGAAAACAAAAAATTTCTACCGCATGCAAACAAACAAGCCAAGATCTATCTACTAGATTGTAGCAACGAGTCGATAGGGGAACTCACCCTCGAAGATTCCAAAGCGGTTAACGAGAGCAGATTCTCGTGGGTGATGTAGTTGTACTCTTGCCGATCTCAAGATCGTGTAGACGATCCTTCAAGGCCAAGTGCTCCGGCAGCGCTTCCGATCGGTCACACGCGTTGGTACTGACGAAGACCTTCCTCTCCTTGTTCCAGAAGGCGGAGGTTGTAGCACTCTCTCGCGATTCAAAGACGACGGCGTGGTACCTAAGTAGAGGGGAGATCTCGCAGGGCTTCGCCTTAAGCCAGAGCGAGTATGGTGGACTATGAGAGAGCCTTGGTGATCTAGGGTTTATACACACCAATTAGAAGGGGCTAAACCAGCGGCTAGGGCAATTAGAAGCTCTAACTCGGTGGCTTGGGAGAAATCCCTAGGCTGTGGCTAGGGTTTAGGTTTAGAGGGAAGCAACTTGTGTGTCTAGGAGGGAGCCCTGCCTCCTTTTATAGGTGGAGGAGGCGGCCAAGGGAGGAGTCCTCCCCAACTCGGATCCCTAGTGGGCCAGCGGAGGAGGAACCTCCCCAACTCGTTTCCCACTTCTTCTCCACTTTCCAAAATAGCCGTTTGACTTTTCAAATTGGCGTTTGACTTTTCAAACTAGGATTTGATTAAACCCTTTATTTTGTACAGCGATGACACCTAGTACATGATGCAATCATTCCAACTTGCAATGACACATTCATGTACCCTTCCTCCGAGTGCCGACAATCCGGAACCTTCTAGAACATTCCGATGAAAACACCTAACCATTCTCCAACCCCAAACAGGACTTTCCTTATATGAATCTTATTCTGACCATTCGGATCTCCTCGTGATATCCCGGATCCCATCCGAGACTCAACAACATTCGGTCTCTTACTCATCATTCCATAACTACTCAACAACATCGAATCCTTATGTGTCTCCCTACGGTTCGTGAATTATGCGACATGATCGAGACACTTCTCCGATCAATAACCAATAGAGGAATCTGGAAATTCATATGGTTCCCACATATTTCTACGATTACTTTGCAATCGAATGAACCACTTACATACGATACCAATTTCCCTTTATCTCACGATAGTTTACTTATCCGAGGTTATGATCGCTAGATCTCTGCATACCTAGTTCAACCTCGTACCGATAAGTACTCTTTTCTCGTTCTGGTATGTGATCCCTTGTGAGCCAGTCACATGCTTGCAAGCTAATTGTATGACATTCCACCGAGAGGGCCCAGAGTATATCTATCCGTCATATGGATGGACAAATCCCACTCTTGATCCATGTGTCTCAACCCATACTTACCGAACACTCAATGCCACCTTTATAGCCACCCTGTTACGGTGTGGTGTTTGATGTCATCAAAGCATCCTTCCGGTAAAGGTGATATGCATGATCTCATGGTCGAAGGAATTAGGTTACTATGTATCAGAAAGCTTATAGCAAATGAACTATATTAAATGACTTGATCTTTATGCTACGCTTAACTATAGGAGTATGTCCATCACATCATTCTCCTAATGATATGACCCTGTTGTTAATAACATCTCTATGTTCATGATCAGGAAACCATGATCATATATTAACCAACAAGCTAGTTTAACAAGAGGCTTTACTAGGGACTCTTTTATGTTTACAAATCACACAAGTATTAATGTTTCCGGTTAATACAATTATAGCATGGTATGTAAACATTTATCATAAGTATGAAGATATGATAATAACCACTTTATTATTGCCTCTTGGGCATATCTCCAACAAAGTAGGCATGGGAGTTAAATTAGTCAAAATGACCATTCCTTTTATATATTTGTTTTGATTTACTTGTCTTTAGGAAAAGTGTGGGAAATGTTTTAGATGATGTTTATTTCACCTAAGAAACATTTTACAAGCAATGACACAATCAAACAAGGTGGTTTAAAAGAATTTCAAAATCAATGCATACACATATGCATGCATTCATAATTTTAATTAGAAAAGTTTTTGTTAACCCTAATTTTGATGATTAGAGTTTGATGATCCAAGCTTAGTATTTTTGGGATGTTACAAACCTTCCCCCCTTAAACAAAATCTAGTCCCGAGATTTGAAAAAGGACAAAAATATTACCTAGGATTTGAAGAGATCGGGAAACTCCGTCCTGATGTGATCTTCGTGTTCCCAGGTAGCTTCCTCTTCTGTGTGGTTGCTCCACTGAATCTTGAGAAACTTGATGCTTCGGGTTCGGGTAGTTCGAAAAGCTTCTTCCAAAATGCGGATGGGTACTTCGGGATAGGTCAGGTCATCGTTGATTTCTAAGGTCCGATGGTCGATATTCTTGAATACTTTGGTCTTCTCGGGGACTTCGAGACACTTGCGAAGTAAGGAGATATGGAACACGTTGTGCACGGCTGACATCTCTTCGGGTAGTTCCAATTGGTACGATACTTCTCCTCAACGGTTCAGAATCTTGAAAGGTCCAATATATCTGGGGGCTAACTTTCCTTTGAGTTGGAAACGCTGCATTCCCTTAAATGGCGACACTTTCAGATAAACAAAATCTCCTATGTTGAAGGCGAGGTCTCTACGTCTCTTGTCAGCATAACTCTTCTGTCTGGATTGGGCGGTCTTGAGGTGCTCACGAATCTTGTGAACCTTCTCTTCTGCTTCTCGTAGGATGTCGGGTCCAAAAATCTGACTCTCTCCTACTTCCGACCAGTTCAAAGGGGTGCGACACTTCCTTCCATACATGAACTCAAATGGCGCCATTTGCAAACTGGCTTGATAACTATTGTTGTAAGAAAATTCTGCGAACGGCAGACAGTCTTCCCACTTGGATCCATATTCTAACACGCATGCTCTTAGCATATCTTCGAGTATTTGATTTACTCGCTCCGTTTGTCCATCGGTCTAAGGGTGATACGCGGTACTGAAATCTAGATGGGTTCCTAAACCTTCTTGGACTTTCTTCCAGAATCTTGAGGTAAACTAAGTTCCTCGATCCGATACTATGTTCTTGGGGACTCCGTGCAAACTGACGATTCTATCGATGTACAACTCCGCTAGTTTCGAACTCTGATATGTGGTTTTGACGGGCAAGAAATGGGCGACTTTGGACAATCTGTCCACTATGACCCAGATAGAGTCATTTCCCCTACTATAAGTAGGTAGTCCAGTGATAAAGTCCATTCCTACAGAATCCCATTTCCATTCTGGAATCTGCAATGGTTGCAACAATCCAGCAGGTCTTTGATGTCCTGCCTTGACTCGCTGACATATGTCACACTTGGCGATATAGCTTCCGATTTCTCTCTTCATCTTATGCCACCAAAATTGCTCTTTTAAATCTTGATACATCTTAGTTCCTCCGGGATGGATAGAATAAAGAGTATCATGAGCCTCCTTCAAAATAACTTCTTTCAATTCAGAATCTTCTGGTACACAAAGGCGTCCTTTGTACCACAACACTCCTTCTTCGTCCTCGGTGAATCCGGGTACTTTGCCTGTACCGATACGACGCTTGATTCTGTCAATACTAGCATTTCCCATCTGCGCCTCCTTAATCTGACTGATCAAAGTGGGCTGGAGTTCTATGCTAGCCAAAAATCCTTCACTTACTAATTCCATTCGAAAATCTTCTATCTCCTTGTGCAAACTTGGTTGCTCCTTCAAAATCATGGAGTTCAAGCGGCACGGCAATCTGCTAAGGGCATCGGCTACCACGTTGGCTTTACCAGGGTGATAGTAAATGTCCAGGTCATAATCCTTGATTAGCTCAATCCATCTTCTCTGCCTCATATTCAGCTCCTTCTGAGTGAATATATACTTTAGGCTCTTGTGATCCGAATAAATCTCACAACGGTTTCCCATCAGGTAATGTCTCCATGTCTTCAGGGCTAGAACTACGGCTGCGAGTTTGAGGTCATGGGTTGGGTAGTTTTGCTCATGTTGCTTCAATTGTCGAGATAGGTAAGATATAACTTTGCCTTCTTGCATTAGCACACATCCGAGACCAATCTTGGATGTGTCACAATACACATCGAAGGGCTTCGTGATATCCGGCATGATCAAGATTGGGGCTGAAATCAATCTCCTTTTGAGTTCTTGAAAACTCGCTTCACATTTGTCGGTCCATTCAAACTTCTTGTCCTTCTTCAGCAATTGGGTCATGGGTCTGGCGATACTAGAGAATACTTCTACGAATTTGCGGTAATATCCCGCCAATCCGAGAAAAGCACGAACTTGGGTTTGAGTGGTTGGGGCTTGCCAATCTTCTACATCTTTCACTTTGGCAGGGTCAACGGCAATTCCTCCGGCTGATACAATGTGACCGAGGAATCCTACCTCCTGTAACCAGAATTCACATTTGCTAAACTTTGCATACAATTGATGCTCTCTAAGGGTTCTAAGAATGGTCCTTAGGTGTATCTCATGTTCTTCTTCTGATTTGGAATAAATCAGAATGTCATCGATGAAAACAACGACAAACTTATCCAGGAAGTCCATAAAAATCTTATTCATGAGGTTCATGAAATAAGCGGGGGCATTGGTTAATCCGAAAGACATGACTGTATACTCATACAATCCATATCTAGTGGTAAAGGCAGTCTTTGGAATATCCTCTGCACGAATCTTGAGTTGATGATAGCTAGTTCTAAGATCAATCTTAGAAAACACCTTGGCACCAGTCAACTGATCAAACAAATCTTCTATCTTGGGCAAGGGGTACTTGTTCTTGATGATGACATCATTCAACTTCCGATAATCCGTACACAAACGGTTACCTCCATCCTTCTTGTCCACTAACAAGACAGGTGATCTCCATGGTGACACACTTGGTTGAATCAATCCAATTTCTAGCATGGAATCCAGTTGCTTCTTCAGTTCTGCGAGCTCTGACGGGTTCATACTATAGGTTCTCTGGGCTATGGGTCCGGTTCCGGGGATTAGTTCAATGATAAACTCGATATCCCGATCTGGGGGCATACCGGGCAAAACATCTGGAAATACATCAGGGTATTCATAGACTATCCGTACTTGGTCAATGGTAGGTTGGGCTATACTCTTGTTGCATTTGAATTGGCGAGGTAAGGTTTCAGATATATGTTCGATCGATATTCCTCAGATCTGGTCATGGTGATGGCTTTCTGGCACATAATCAATCCTTTATGTTTGGACATCCAATCCATTCCTAGTACTACTTCCAAACCTTTAGTTCCGAGTACTATCAGATTAGCATAAAAGTCTATGCCATGGATTTGGATAGGGACGGCTTTGCAAATTTGCCTAGCCTTGGTGGTTGATCCGGGAATTTGAACAATCATAACATGCTTCAGTTTGGTTGGTTGAATTTTACTAGTGCATGCAAATTCTTCAGTGACAAATGAATGCGATGCACCAGAATCAAACAACACTCTTGCAAGTACTGAATTAATAGAAAACATACCCAGCACGACGTCGGCGCTCTGAGCTTCTTCAAAGATGCATGAGAAAAGACGGCCATTGTTGAGTGAATTCTGGGCAAATCTTCTCCTGGTTGAACACGACGCTGGCTGAGCTGGGACATTGGCATTAGGGCTGTAGCATTCTCCTTGTTGGGGCACTCGTTGGAATAGTGGCCTTTATTTCCATACCATAACAAGTCACTTGTGACTTGTCCTTGGTCATGACAGCACAGCATTGCTTCCAAATTCTAGGCGATGTTGGTGTTGGCGGTAGCATTGTTGTTGTTGAATTTGGGTGGGGCACGGGTGAAATTGCTAGAGTTGCCGGGGTTGTTGTGATTTCCTCCGGGTCTAGGATTTCCACGGTTGGGATAGGTCGGACGGGTCATCGGGGGTTTGTTGGTTCTTGGGGCAAATCCTGGAGATGGGTTGGCGATACTTTGGGGTCCGATGGGTTCTGGCTGATGCATCATACGACGCTATGTTCTCATTGGCTTGGTTGATCTTTCCTTCCATCTGGATGGCGAGTCGACCAGGGCTTCAATATCCGCAAAGGAATATTGACTAACACCGCTACATCTCGTCCATGCGTACCATTCAGAACCTCTCCTTCTTCTTGGCTTCCGTGTTCATCTCGTCCGGCATCCCTAGCTAATGACAAAATTTGTCACGGTATTCCACTACCATCCTTCCTTGCTTCATCTCTCCGAACTCGTCTCTCATTATCTTGATCAAACCCGGTGGCACATGGGTTCGCTGAACTTGACCTTGAATTCCTCCTGTGTCATCATCCGCCTCCGGTCATTGCTAACGCTGTTCCACCATGCCCCGCATCTCCGGCTAGATAATGGGTGGCAAACAGAACTTTATCGTTGGCTTCCACTCCGGCGACTTCTAGGTTATTTTCCATGGTTTGCAGCCAATCATCGACGTCTAGGGGTTCTTCTGACTTAGTAAAAATAAAGGGGGTTGGTATTCTAGAAATTCTTGAGCTTAGATCCATGGTTGTCCTGATTTCCGTGGCCTTGGTTGTTGTGGGCTAGCTGGGCTATCTGTTGCAGAGTGGCTAGGTTGGCTTGACGTTCCGCTCTTTCAGCTTCGCGGTCAGAAGTCAACATTTGCAGGATCTGCAACATCGGGTCTGGGGCTGAACCACTTCCTCCACGTGGCATCTGAAGATTTAGGTAGATCATGAGAAAAGAGGGAAATTTCTAAGGTTTCGGGGACTTTGAAAAGTTTTAAAGGTTTGACTCAGATTTTTCTAGCAACTTGCTTTTTCATTCATTCATTCATAGCACACAGTACAACACACACCACAACAAAGAAAAACAGATGGTTTTAAGAACCATTCTGAGAACTATGATACAGTGGGAACGAATACTTCTCACTATGCTAGTGCTCAAGTGCTACTACTCCTCGGAGTCTGTGGCTTCATCATCTTCATCATCATCGATGAAGGCGAAATCATCCTCATCGGTAAAGAAGTCCATGGCCTGATCCTCCAGAAAAGCATCGTCATCGCTGAGATAGGAGTAAGGGTCTCCACGAAGATCCTCTCCGGCATTCTTCCTTTCCTCCAACTGCATGTCTCTCTCGTGGATGGTCTCCTCCAAAGATGAGATGCGGTGGCGAAGACGGGCAATAATGCGCTCCTTCTTGTCGAGCTGACGGCGGCGAGACTTGCGATCCTTTACTAGCATGGCGATGGTCTGATCCTTTGTCTTGATGATGGCAGACTTGTGGTTGCAGTAGTCACGGTAGTTGTCCAACTCCTGCTGACGATCATACATCATGAAGCTAAGGTGGTCCAATTGAGTCTTCAACTCGGGGTGGTATGGAGCTTCCAGGGGTTGTCCATTTGCATCACGCCTTGGGCAAAACTCAAAGCGAGTACCCTTGATCTAATTGATGCTCTGCCCACACAGACGGGAAAGAGCTTCCTGCATTGCTCTGGCAAGTCCATCGAGCTAGTTGTTTTCCCTCAAGGTAAACTGAATTCCCTCCGCAGTGGGAGGTTCAATCTTTCCTCGGAGACTTGCAACAATTAGCCACTGCAGATCTTCTCCTCCTTGATCATTGAGTTGAGCTCCGAAGAACTCGGGGTGCGGACGCTCCAGAAGTTCCAAAAGCTGGTCCAAATCCCTCTCAAAGATAAGGTCTCCTCCATTCCCTGGTTGGTAAAACTTGCTATACTTCACGTCCATCTATAAGAATAGAGGATGAGTAGATTAGCAGGGTGATCAAGTGTGTCAAAATTTTATGTATTTTGCAAGAGTTTTTGAGGAACATGAATTTTTATGAAAGAATAAAAGGGATAAGAATTAGAATAAGTTTTTGTAAATATTTGTTTTCTTTGGTTTTGAAACTAAGTTCTTGGTTCAAACGTCTAGTCTAACTAGGGTATCCTATGGTCATGATGGCTCTGATACCAACTTGTCAACACCCGGATTTTTCAATCCTAGATGCCTGTTATGCCATACATCGCAATCCCAGGATTACCATTTTTGCAAGACATAACAAATTGGTACCATAGTTCATCATCCATTACAAACGATACATAAGTTCTTACACAAATAGGGATCCCATGATCCAGTTCTTAATACAACTTCAAGCAGCGGAATACGTAATAATAATGGTAGCGTAGGCGAAGCTCCATCTTCGGGGTCACAGGCAATGCTGACGATGGGAGATGATCCTAGTTGTCGTAACCTCCCTGGGGTCCATCATCCGTGTACTTCTTCATAGTCCGCCATGGAATAGCCAGGACAAAGCCATGAGTACTCTTTAAGTACTCGCAAGATAATACTAACAGTAAAGGGGTTTTGGATAATAGGACACTAGGCTCTAGGGTTGTTTTGCAAAAGCCGATTTATCTCTACTAAGTTCAAGCTAGTCACAATTTTATAACTCCTAGGTGGGATCTTGTAACTCAGGTCACAACTCGTTGTGGTCAAGTCAAAGTCTCAATTCATTTCACAAGTCATTTTGAAAAGTCCGACGGGGAACAAAGATGGCCATCTAACTGTCCATAATCATGATGCGCTATTCAATAGTTTGACACTTTGCGAGATTGTACACTTTCACCACAACATTCGATACATCCTTCAGAACAAATCCTGAATTCACCATACTCGATATGGATAATCAATCCTAACCTTTCAATTACACGCCTAGTATAAGCACCTCTCCTGTAAGTTTGGCCTCCCAACCATGACCAATGTCATCTTGGGTACTGCAGTGGACAATCTTCACAAGGTAGCCTCAGCTCAGACCTTGGCCGTGAGGGAGCTAATACTAAGGTATATAAGTTTCATCAAGCCCTACCCAATATTCGGGTATTGTGGTTGTACGATAAAATTGGAATGGTATCGCATCCGCATAACCATCAGTTTTATAAAGGGCTAAGGCTCATGCCTCAACATTTTCATCACCAAAATCATCAAGTGTTCGGAAACACATGTCCAAAACATTTCAATAGAATGATCCATCATTCCAAGGTTTTCATAACCATTTTTCCACCAAGCCCATCTAAGGTTGATCAAGTTTTATGCTTAGCACTAGCATCTACAGGTGGGGGTAGTACTAATGAGGGGTGGTGAACTAGTGAAGTTTCAACTAAGTACAACCTTATATCTTAGGATGATATCAAGGTTTCTAACTTAGGACAAATTTTATGCTCTTTATGCAACCTTCAGAATCTTTCTAGTATCTACAAGTCACTTAAGTCAACTCTAAGTTAAAGCTTTGATAAAGAAATAAAGTAAGAAGCTTGCAAATAAAACTAGGATTGGTTTATCAAGTGGGTACGATCACATATGCTTAAGGCATATAGTAAGCATAGTAACAAGCAAGTATTTGCTTGCACCAAATCAGTATAAGCTTGCTAAATTGCAAGTGTTAGCTTGCATAGGTCAACTTGATTAGTAAGGCTTTCCTTGGGCAGAGCAGTGGTTGAAGTTCTCCTCGGCTTCTTCTTCGTAGTATCCTTCTTCCTCCTTGTATCCTTGGTCGGTACTAGCGTCTATGAATAAATACGAGGTACACAGTCACCAAACAATACTTAACTACTTGCAATCATCACACATAAGGGTCCTATAGATGATCTAGCATCATCTCTAACATTACAAGGTTAAGGCTTGATTTAATTCCTTTTATTTGTAGAAAAGTAATTTCTACTCATTGAAAAACTGCTTAAGATTTAATATTCTCCAAACCAAACATGGGATCATGTTGACACATGTCATCACCACATATTGTAGTCCATGGGAATGTAATTTAAAGTGGTGTCACAGTTTAATAAGGTTTTACCCTTTTATTCTAATTAATTAAAGTGGCTAGAAATGCCTATGTAGCATTCGTTTATTACTTGAACATTATTTCTGCAAGTAAACCTATATATTTTTATATATTCTGAAAGGTATGGTTTAAATGTGATTTTTGAGAGTTGGAATCAACTCAAAAGCTATTATGGTTTAAATTTGAAAAATGTTTGAATGCAGAAAAGCTTCTGCCTTGTTATTTTTACTAAGGATGATCTAAAGATCCAAATGACTTGAATCCAACGGGCTTGGATTCAGCATTCATAGACCTTTCCAACAAAATTGGTTTCATTCAAATTGGTGCACTGAATCTATTTGGGTTGATTTTTGAAGTTGGGTACAGAAGTGTGTTTGAATTAAAATAGAAAAGATTTAATTCAAATCACTGGGCTGCGCGGGAAAAGTTAACGGGCCGGCCTGCTAAGCGCAGTGCATCCGCGGGCTGCTTAAGTGGGTGTCCCCACTCGTCAGTGACATGGGGCTGGGCGAAGCGGTATGGGGCAACGTGGGTTGTTCGATCTGATTCTAATCCAACGGCTAGGAGTCATCGTCGACGCGAGACAATGCCGGCGAGAACGAAACCTAGCGCGGACAGTGGGGGGTGCTGGGGGATCACCGGGGTTCTGGCGAGGGTCAGCGAGGCGGGTGAACGACGAAGTCGACGACGGCGAACTCAGGGGTGGTCGCGGCAACTCCTGGGATGGACAAAATCGATGGCTCTCTTCTTCTCCAGAGGCGGCGGGCTCCGGTGAAATTCCGACGGGGTGGTGCTCGCGTTGCTCTGAGAACGGTGTGGCACGATCAGTGAGGAGAGGGGAGTGAGATGGTGTGAAGAAATCGAGCAGGGGTGGCCTCTATTTATAGTCGAGCGAGGGGACTGTCGAGGCGCACGGTGAGCTCGTCGGGGGATGTTACAGGAGGCTATTGGCATGGGCAAGGGTAGAGGACGGTGTGGTGTCTCCTGGCGATACTCAACGACATGGTTTTGAGGCATGGGGCGGTGCGGCTTGGTCTGGAACGAGCGATGCTCTGCGCGGCAGAGGCGGCGTCTTCGACGGCGAGTGGTGGCTATGCGTCACGGGGCGGCGAACGGGGATGTCTGGCGGTCTCCTGGGTCGGTGGGGATTGTGTATGCACGCGACGATAGCGGCGCGCGGTCTGTAGGCTTCGATCGAGGGTGGTGCTCTGGCGCACGCTCGGCATGGTCTCTGGCAGTCTGGGAGCGGTTCGTGCGCGTGGTCCAGGGCTTGGCAAGGCTCGAGCAGTGGACAGGGAGTGGCGATGGACGGTGGGCTGCCTCCCAGACATGTTGTCTAGGCTTTCTAGCTTGCTGTCGACTATGGGGTGGCAAGGGTGTGCTCGGCTGTTCACCATTGATGGCAATGGCAAGCTCACAGTGGTGCTAGTGCTTGGTTAATCTTCCTAGGTGATCTACTGAGCTGGTTGTGAGCTAACTAGGGAACAAGTTAGGCAAGAATCACTGCTCACAATAGTGTTTGATGTTTGTTTGATTTGTGTCTGCAACCTGTTTGATGAAATGGCCGCATGAAATCAAGTTTTGAATTTTGAAAAGATTTTTGGTGGGTTTGCTAGATTGGTGCTGGTGAGTCTGCAGATGCTTGGGTTTTGAAAGTTGAGCTTGTTTGAGTGGTTTTTGAAAAAGTGGGATCTTCCCATATGATAAAGATTCAATTTTGAATTGTCATTTAAACTATGCATTTGAAAGTTTCTGGATGATCACAAAGTGGGCCTTGATACTTTGTTATGAGTACATTCAAGGGGTGCAAAGATCCAGAAAAGTTTCCATTAGGTTCTGAAAGTTTGAAACAGCCAAAGTAGGCATGGGAGTTAAATTGGTCAAAATGACCATTCCTTTTATATATTTGTTTTGATTTACTTGTCTTTAGGAAAAGTGTGGGAAATGTTTTATATGATGTTTATTTCACCTAAGAAACATTCTACAAGCAATGACACAATCAAACAAGGTGGTTTAAAAGAATTTCAAAATCAATGCATACACATATGCATGCATTCATAATTTTATTTAGAAAAGTTTTTGTTAACCCTAATTTTGATGATTAGAGTTTGATGATCCAAGCTTAGTATTTTTTGGGATGTTACATTTTCCACCCATATGCTTCCTCATCTAAGTTCCTAGGACCAGATGAGGTAGCAGTCAAACTAAGATTAACCTCTACATCATTATTAACACTATCACTAACTACAATTCCTATCTTATCAGATAAAACTTCTAATTCTACAAGAGAAAGAACAGTAAAGGTGTTAGAACTCATTATACCTTTCAGATTTTTGGGGACCTCTAAATTGTTTTCTTCTTCAAATCGACAGCTCTAGCAAGAATGTTTTTAGACCTATCCACTCTTGTGCTCTGTCTAGTGGGCTGAACAGGGCCCCATTGTTTCTGTCTCTTGATAGCTTTTGTTTCTAGGTTGGAGTCTTCTCTCTCTCTCTCTCACCCAGATCTTTAAAGTTTGGCATGATATCATCAGGCAACTTCAAACCATCAACATCCTTTCTCTTGGCTTCTAACTCTAGTTTCTGAGTAAAGCTCACCTCCTCACGCTGTCCCTACATCCAGAACTGCTGCACCTCAGAGTCAACACCAGCTGCAACAGGAGACTTGTCCTAGATAAAGTTCCCTTCAGAGTCAACCACACCTTTTTGGACCATCAATTGAAACACAACATTAGCACTCAGATCGGAATTAGCTGCCATCCTAACTCTACTAGCCCCTTGACCACCATTCCTAGACAAGTTACCAGAGCTAGTTTGCTGAGAGGACAGACCACTTCCTAAACTACCCTCATGGTTCATTCCATCTCCCTGACCAGTGGAATCATCAACATTCTTTTTACTCTGATTATTCTGATCCTCATTAGATTGCACATCATCACACTCCACAGTAGGAACAGTAGTATCCAGAGTGAACCCCAGGTCGAACAAGTGATCATGAAAATTAAAGAGTCTGCCAGCAGGAAGTTTGGTAGGATCTTTGCACTTAACCAAAACCCTGACATCCTTAGCATTATTTCTGAAGATGCTCTGCCAATCTACATCCTCAAGAATACCAGAAGTGGAGATAGCTTGGTCTAAAGTACTCCATTCACACCACTTAGTCTGCAGGCCAGTGATAATCACCCAAACCTTCTTCAATGAATCAACTAGCTCTGGGTCATCATTCCAAGCCTCAACTTTGACCCAAAAACCTGGCTTTGACACACCAAACTTGGGATAACCAATGACCTGTTCCACTCCAATGCATGGAGGGAACTTAACCAGAAAAGTGTTTTCAACCCCTAACTCCCTAATTTGCCATGGCCAATTTGTCTTGTAGATCTTGGAGAACTCGTGAGCCAGTTCAGTAGCAGACAGAGAACCCTCCTCAATTAAGACAATCCCACAATTTTTTGTGGAAGCAATAGGATGCATAACCACTTCAGGCACCTCAATGTGGTAGAAACCTAGACCAGGATCTCCACTACTAACATACCTAGCCATTTGGTGAGGACTTATCCTCATAGGACACTTCTCCACAACATGTGAGGAACTTTTGCAGATGAAACAAAGGGGAATTTTCTCACAACTACTCTGCAGGTGACCTGGTTCACCACAACACATGCAGATTGCATCCACATAGTTCCACTGATTATTAGTGATCACAGGAGCAGCATTCTCTTTCTGATTAGGCCCTTGTTTCTTCTTAGCCTTCTGCCGAACTTTACTTTTCTCATTCATCTCAGGCCCCTGGGGAGCTTGCTGTTGCTGTGGAGCAACCCACTGATTTGAAGGCATACTGAAAGGCTGCTGACTAGGGAAAGGAGTGTTGAAACCCCATGATGGCTGTATACCTGGGATGAAACCATAAGGAGGCTGGTTGGGGTAGAACTGAGGATTGAACTGTCCCATCTCAAAAGGATTTTGTTGATACTGCTGCTGCCCTCCCTGCTGAGACCAACCCTCTTGTTCCTTGCCTCTCCCTCTACCTCTCCCCTGGTTTCCCCTGCCACGATCTCCCATCTTCCCTTCCCTGGACTTGTCAGAAAGCAGTTCTTCAAGCCCCAAACACTGCAAACCAGAGGTAAGCTCGACTACCGCCGCCACCAGGAGGGGGGAAGAATAAACCCTAGGACCAGAAGCAACCTTGGTTAAAAAGGAAGGGACAGGTGTCTTGTTAGGGATAGGATATGGTGGGGGTGGTGGTTGTGGTGGCTGTGGTGGTGGTGGACAGCACATGGGCTGCAAAGGACAACACCACAGCTGCAGGAAAAAAGCATCCAAGTCCTCAGAGCCACCCATTCCAAGCCCATCCAACTCCATCTCTGAACTTTTGACAAGATTGAATTTCCTCTTCTTCTGGCCACAAGCATCCAAACCTGCCAGTTCCCGCCACTGCTTCCTCTGAGACCCTACTAGTTCCCTTGATTCTGAAGCGAACATAGTACATCGCAGAGCAGATTTGCTTGAACCTGGAGATCCAGCAAGCCTACTGCTGCCCCCATTTCCTTCCTCGAGAAACCCTGTACCATCTGAACCGTAGCAGGCTGTTTGAGCAGAGGACTCCGTAGAACCTGTACCAGCCTCAACATGGGGGATGAAGCTCTGTGAGGCCTCCCTCGCTTGCAGGAGCTGCTCTTGAGCAGTTTCGCATCCACGCGTGTCTGCTGACCCATCAGGATCTTCTCCAGCGACCCCAATCTCCGCTTCGCCCGCGGAATCAAGTTCAGGTCGCCGAGCAGACGAGATTTCTGTCCCAAAACATATCGGGCCGAACGAACCAATGCAGAGACTGAATCCATCTTCATACAGATAGGGAGAAGGGGCCTTATAGAGCGGACCTTCTTCAACCCCCAAATCATGTCGATGGAGAGGATACAGCCAGTTGCCTCCGAGCTAATCTTCATCTCCACCGCCTTCCGGGCCAGCACCCTGCCTCGACCCTTCCCTCTCCTCCTCCGATTTCCCATCATCATCACTTGACAGCATCAGTCAACGGGGAAGTCCAGATCGAGGTGCAAATCGCAGCTGAGGCGGAGGAGTCGGCGATGTCTGAACCTGAAGCGAGTGAGAGAAGGGTGGAGTAGGTGGGAGGGAGGTGTCCGATGACACGTGGCCATCTGCGCTTCTCCGGGGCCAGCCATGGGGGGAGATCGAGGCATCCCCGCTATGAACAGGAGCGTAGAGAAGAGAAGTATGGGCTGATCTCGTAGAGATAACCTGCAAAAAAAACCTGCAAATTGCTGCTGAGATGGAACTGAACTCCAAGCTAGGCTGCTGTTTTGATAGGGCAGGTGTGAGGTCAAATACAGTACTAGTAGGGACTATAATTAACTAACTAATCAACCAGTTTTTTTTTGAAAGGGACTAGTCAATCAGTTGGAAGAAGGGTTTCGCCAGTGAGAAATTAGGCTAATAATTTGCTGTTTATTTTCTGGGCTAGTGGAGTCCGACCGAGTGCGTGTCTCCGTGTTGAACTCTGGACCCGGCCGGCTATGGAATCGGTGGTTGGGTGTTCAATCCTGCGCCGAGTGCGTGTCTCCGTGTTGGCCTCAATCCTGCGCCGGCCGATTCGATCGACACCCGCCTAGCTACGATAGATTAGGTCTCGTCGACTCAGGTCCCCGCCGGTGATCGATGGAGCGCACCCGCCGCCGCCCTCGTCGTCGACGCGCCATGGAGGACCAAACACAACCAACTGCTTCTTCTTCCAGCAGCCATGGACCCAATCCGAGGTAGCCACCCGTTCTCTCCGGCCGGCTGACCCGTTCTTTTCTTGTTTCGACGTACCTCCTCAGTCTGTCTTCCGGCTCTCATTACTATACACCCGTTCCTAAATACTTACTATATGATATACTACAATTCAGTACTTGCAGACCAATTGGAACAACAATTCATGTTCGGCAAAGTGCTCTATATTCAACCCGCCTCAGAAAGTCCCGTGGCAGACAAGAACAAGAACCATCACAGAATAAGCCAGTGTAACTTCCCTTAATTATTTCGGACATTGTTCATGAGCATCTTATAACGTACTCCCTCCGTCTCAAAATAGATATATCTCAGATTTTGTCAAAATAAATCTAGACACTAAATCTCAGATTTGTTAAAATTTAGATGAATCTAGACACGGATTCATTTAAATTTTGACAAATTTAAGACATCTATTTTGGGACGGAGGGAGTATCTTTTTGTCCGTCATTTGCACTGCCCCTCCCAGAGAAGAAATCCTCCCCTCCGTCCAAGTATACGGGTGTTGGAGCATAAAAAGTTGTTGTTTCTACACAGGCCACCAAAAAATTTCTTTTGCGCAGAAATTTTGTGTGCGAACATAGAATGTCATGACGTACACACGAGAATTATTTTCAGAAATTTCGACCTTTTGAAATGTGTATTCAGAGACAATGGGTTCATCTAAACCTATGAGCCGAAGTGGATTTCCGCCACTGTATTCTTTTATGTGCATATCATTCAAATATGTTTAATTCATCAACTTCATGAAAAATTCTGAATAAGATCATGTTTATCAAAAAAATTGGTTAGCTTTAGAATAAATAGTGATTGTTCTCATATTTTTGCTCTAGGTCCAAGGAATGTGACACTGCCGGCAGTGAGACAGAGTCAGAAGTTCTTGCGGAGAAGCCCAAAGATGATTCGGAATTTGACTCGTACGTATGTTTTGGCTGCTGTTAATATGGTGGTGTATTTTGTTGTTTGTAATTTATAACAAAAAATGCATTAATATAGCAATAAGCATAAAAGCTGTAAATTTTGACCTGTATATAGATGGATCAAATATAAAAAAAAAAGCAGAACATGATGCCATTAAACTGTTGACATTCTAGTTTATTCCATCTATTACCACACAGCCAATTAGATATAAGCCCATCAAGTGCAGAATATTGATCTAGCTCATAACATATTAATATTTATTTGCAGTAATGGTGCTTTCTTTTGCTTTAGAGAGAGATCTTCACTAGCTTAACATTATTTAACAATTTTTCAGTATGCATGGCATAACCCTTTGCTTTATATTGCCTTTAGCCTCTGATTTGTTGCTTGCCTTTAACCATATAGTCATGATTTCCTTTAGGGATGAGGAGTGGCGTAAACACAGAGAGTACAAAGAGAAATTGCTTAACAAAGATTTTGCTCCTCGTAGTACCACTCAAGCTGCTTCTTGTGATAAAAACTCAGCTGTTGAGCATGTCACTGAATATTCCGGATTTGCCGAGTGGGCTAAACGAGAATACTTAAGGTGGCAGAAGTCTTCGCTAGTTTGTTCTCAGGCTCAGCATACTATGGTGGAATCTTCAAGATATGAACCAACGTAAAGTTTCCAATCATCTACTCTCTGTTTCTTCTCATTGTGTTACTATCCTCTGCATTGCTTGACAATATCTTCCATTTCTTTCTCTATGTGTTAGCATTTTGTAAAATCAGGGTCATGTTTTGTACTCTTCATAGTGTTCTTCTTATACAATTCAATGTGCATTTAGATGGTGTGTTCGAGAAAAAAGGAAATTTAAAAATATTCCTTTATATTTCTTATTTTGCAGAATATGAATAATATTTTATGAGCTCCTGACTTCTTGTTTCCTCTACACCATAGTGTTCTCATCACCATTGTTTTTCCAAGATAAAGAGGGACCATGCTCTACACCAGACACACATTTCTAGCCAGGCAGTATCTACAAGATTATACCATCCTTAAAACGGTGTTTGCAAATTGCAACTTTGTACCAGACATATAATTTAGTTGATTTACTCCTCGGATGCAGTGTGTGGTTCTTAACCTGTGTAGACTATAGTTGTAAACTTCATCATATTCTGCTTCGTATTTGATCAGGAAATGGCAAATTCTAAATTTCTTGTTAATACAGGTCCGAAGTATCTGACGAAGATATTGTTGAAAATGCAAACAAATGGATGAGTGAAGAGGTGATGGTGGCTTTCAATGAATACATTGGAAGAAATGATAAACTCAGGGTCTGTATTATATTGTGTATTTTAATTATCTTAATTGCAAGGAAGTATCCTTTTACAGCCATGTAAGTTACTAACAAAGTTGTTGTTGCCTTTGTTTTAGGAACTTAAGTACCGTTTCAAGAAACTTTGCCATCAATGCTTTAACGTTGAATGTTATTTC
Organism: Avena insularis; assembly: GCA_023614405.1. NCBI lineage: Eukaryota > Viridiplantae > Streptophyta > Magnoliopsida > Poales > Poaceae > Avena > Avena insularis. The sequence continues at coordinate 30,516,084 of CM042691.1, forward strand.
AAGATTTTCAACCACTACAATTTCACTATGGAGGTGAAGCTTCCTAGTTCAGATGACTGGGAATCAAGAACATATTTTGCTGAAGTGAAGGAGATATTTGGGGAACCGTATTATTTCTGTTGCCCTTTGGAATCAGATGAAAATGGTATTAAGTCTTACCTCAATGAAATATCTAAGAATAACTGCAATTGTGTAATGCAATCTTCTGAGTTCAATGCTTTTTTCAGGAAAATGTTATGCTTGCTGTAACCAAGGGGTGAATGATCTGATGCATCCAGCTACAGGGGGATTTGAGAGGGGTTTGCCGGATAATGTATTCCCTTATATGTAGGTGGTAACGGTATACTGGTAGAAGGTAACGCCATGATGCTTTTTCAAGTATTCGTAGTTAGCTATAATATTTCTAGCTAAGCAAAACTTATATCATTGGAGTGAGGAGGGATACATGTCAAAACAAATCAATAAAAATAAAACGTAAAGTATAGGGAATTAATTCGTAGAATATCGTCAATTACCTTTATCCCACACATCAAAACTTGGTGTTCTGTGAACTTGCACGTGTGTGGCTTTCGCAATGTTGAAGTCATATGTAATTTAAAGATTGAAGTAGAATAAAATATATACAATTTTATTGAATGTAGCAAGACTCAGGAGAACCACCAAAGAAAACAATTCCTTGACGCTTTCTCTTGAAGTTTGTAGGCAGCCTATTCAACGCTTCTACATAGATCGATGCCTTTTATAGTGATGGGATGTGGGACAAGCCTTCATGTATCTGCACATCTAGGAAGTGCGCTTGAAGTCAGCGACATGAGTAGATATAGGAAGAAAAAGAGATCAGGAGAGCCGAATGGGAACCGAGTTTCCCTGCAAGTTCCGGAGATCGCTGGACTGGTCACTGCCTTGTTCGTAGCGGGACACGGAGAAAGTTAAGGTGGAGGAAGAGTGAGGATCCTTGTTGGTTACTTGATTCGGTGAAGGGGAAAGGGTAGACCCTTGAGGAGGAGAAGGAACTATGTTGTTGTGCTGAATCCACCGCACAACTTAGATCGAATGGCTATCAGTAATGCCGGGACATCTTCTATCTACATATATGCAGGCAGCTATGCCGACGGAATATTTTGTCAACTTGAGCCGTCTGCAAGCCACTGGAGTCGAGCTTCCTCTTTGTGGAACTTGTTCTGACTGTAATAGTCGTTCTCTTAAGACAATCATTTTAGGGGATCTTAGACATCTTGTATGCTGTTGAAGTTGATGCAACTAGCGATTCTCACCTAGGCCGCCTTGGCTCACACTGATAAACTTTTTTTAAGCATAATGTGAGCTTTTTAGCATGTAACACATGTAACCTTTCCATCCGCTCCCTACACTGATACATAGGGGGTGTACATGTACATGTCGCTGATCACCACAGAGAAGCTTCTTTTTGCTGCCAATCGATATCTCTAAGAGTTAGCAGAAAACGGGTACTCTATCATATACCAAGTGACTTGTTAAAGTGACAAAAGCACAATTCTTTGTGTAACCAGCATCTTTTTCCTGTTGTCTCTCAAGGCCAACTACAGCTCTCACTAAGATTAAGAAATAAATTTAACTCAAAATCGGATTGCAGAGAACACCATGAAATTTGTTTGACTCAAAAAGAAAACTGGCAACTCAAAGGTGTGTTTGGGAGAGCTCTCCTCTACTCCAAAATAAATCTGGCATTGACACCCATTCCCGTCCGCACTAGCTTGCCTAGCAAATAAATGAGCCGTCTCTGCAAATATAACTGAGGATAAACCTTCAAAACAACCTGCTGAACTCCCTGACCTCCTGGAGAAAGGCCGAAATTTGCGATCTTCCTCGTAAAGCTTGATGACCACCCGGGCATCACTTTCTTCTATGATTATTTTCATGTAGCCAAGGCCGGCTCTGGGTTTTTAGAGGCCTCAGGGCGAGCTTCAATAATGGTCCCAGTAGAGAAAAATAAGTGGATTTCATACAACATCATATGTGATAATTGTCTTGCTTCTATCCTGAACCAGCAACATATAATTTACAAAGAAAAATAAATAAATAAATAGCTTGCTAACAAGCTCCAAGCTTCCAATAGTCATGAGAATGTCTTGACTTCTGTTTCATTTTGGGTTGCAAAGTCAACAATGGTAGTGTCTTCTCTTTTCGTCTTATTTTTTTGTATAAATACTTTTTAGGAAACATGTTTACAAGAAATTTAGAGAGAACACCTGCAATGACAAAATCTGAGTATCTTTTTCAAGTACCAAACTAGCAAAACCTACGCGCGGTAACGGACAGATAGGCTGCAAATGTTGTAAAGAAGATAAATCAATCAACAAATTGAGATTGAGAACGCAAAAAAGGTAAATCCAACAAGACTAATTTCTTGTTCTAGTCCGTAGTATCATTGGTCGGCCGTGTCTCTGTCGAAGGGGCTTATGCCTATATGCGTGCCTGTTCCTACTACTCTATAGATTTTTTTGAGGGAATACTACTCTTTAGATGCGATTGTGGGAATATACAAGACAAGCTAACGTAGCGATCGAGGGCCTCCATACAGCGGTGCGCACTAGGTAGATGAGCCTGCGTAGGCCTTTTTCTTTCTTTCTACTTCTACCTATATTACACAAGCAGAAATACAAGGCATTTTTGTACGTGAATGTTGTACTTGTGTAATGGGTCTGGGCCCCTAGTTCGGTCGCCCCTCTTGCCCTAGGCCAGAGCTGGCCCTGCATGTACTTCTTCCTTTTAGAAATATAACATGTTTTAGATGAACGAAATATATCTAGACATGTTTTAGTGTATAGGTTCAAATGAATTTAGTTACTAAAAGGTGTCTAGATACATATCATTCACAAACCTAAAACATTTTATATTTCCAAACGGAGGGAGTAGCTGTTAGGCCTAACATCATGTATGGCACAAGATAATGCATAGCAGTAACTAGAACATCTAATCAACTTTAAACATGGGTAACGAGGCATTTGGTACTTTGCATCTCTCAGTTTGGCATTGGATATTTTAGTACTCTGATGCATTGGTGCTGATCAGATAAGGAGGCAAAGCAGCTTTTTGGCAGTGAAGTTTCAATTGAGGGAAGAATATCGAGAGAATAGGAAACAACATATGATGGTATGCTTCAGTTTTCGCGACAAACTTTTCTCATAGAGAGTTTATATGTTAATTTGTTAAATGTCTTCGCATCGCGTTTGCACCTTGAGTCAGATGGCTTACATAGTTAGTGTTTGTCTATAACATGCAACTCTGGTTTGGCCAGTCTAGGTGGTAAGTGAAAATTGGGGCCAAAAAACTACATTTATGTTTGTGTGCCAGTAGATGAAGATCGAGTGTGCTATGGCGAGTAACAGAGTGGTGACTAAAGACGTAGACAAAGACAAGAAAGGAGTGAAAACACACGCATATGCATCTGGTACCTAATATGACGTCTTCCGCAATATTATCTCTTGTTAGCTTGGTACTGCTGTAAATTGTTTGCCCATCCTTGAATCAGCCGCTCTTATGTGGGAAATTGAGGAGATTAATCCAGACATTATTTGCTTTGCACATTCTGGCGGAAATAAAGATGCTCACTAAACATAAATGGCTCTACCGAGAGACGACTTTACTGCATGAAGGTCTGATTCTTATCCCAAACATCAGAGTTGGACATAGCATGCATATGCAACAGAATTTAGCCTTCAATCTGTAGTATCTACTTTCTGAACTATGGTTGCATAATAGAATAGAAATATAGCATAATCATGTTTATTGTGGTTCAGGAAGGGCGTGAAGCCGTGAGTTATGGGAAGTCAGATATGGTGTTGTGGGACCACATACCGGTGGCGGAGACATACACAATGAAGTGGATATGTTCTACGACAGAACGTTGTAGAGTGACAGCGACACCTTGCTCCAGGTAAACAAGACTTCCGACATTTCGTTGATGGGTTAAAGTTTAATTCGTGATTCCCGTATGTAATCCTGCTATGGTTTTGCGAGCTCTAATTATAGGTGCCGATTGCTTCGCGTGTTTAGGAATTTTGGGTGTCGGAAATGAACTCTGGAGCAATTGTATATACAACTATCAATTATGTCTAGCTATTGTCGTGTGCTATGCTAAAAAAACTACTATCATGTGTGTCGGGTGTTGAACTACATTGTTGGTTGTTGATTTCTTTCAGCTGGACTGCTAAAGATACAATTGTTGTGTTTGTATGCCTGATGTGTCAATATTTAGGTTGGTAAGTTATGGGAAGTTTGACAGGATATTTTAGACCGCTAGAATTCTGGAAATTGTTTACAATATGCACTGAATTTTTAGCTTAACTGAGCAGATAATGCAGATTAATTCTTTGGTATAGTGTCTACAAAGTATTAAATTGTAGTAGTATCTCTTTGTTCCATTTGTTTCAAAGTAGCATCTCTTCTTATCTACATGTGTCAATGTTTTAAGAAATGACTGCAGTTAGCGCTTTAACATAGCAATGTGCTAATCTTGTAAAGAAAACCAGTAAGGAAATGTCTTAGTTGGACTGTAGTTATTTAAACTACAATGTTGTTCGATTTGGGGTCTACAGTGGGGTGCCTTATTTACCAAAATGAACCATGATGCAAATGGTTTAGTCCCTTTTTTTGGAGCCTTTGTAGATTAATTTTTGCAGCAACGGTTACACAGTATGCATTATCAGTTCGAAGCTAATTCTTTTTGTGAGCAAAAATCTGTTCATTGATACCTTGCAAGATTTGATTTTAATCCATGTGCTAATCTGTACGTGTCTCGACACAAATGGTTTGGAAGGAGGCATTCCAGGGAACCACTAAGTTTTCTAGAACATTGATATAACATGCATAATACTCATTATTGTATACGGACAGATCGCTTTTTAAAGTACATTTTTAGTATAATAATTGTTACTTTAAAAGTTTGAGTTTTGCAAAGCTCTAATATGTTATTGTCCAAATATCGTGGAGAGAAAGAAAAGCAAGGGCTGTGCGAGAGGACATGACTGAAATTCGAGGTCCATGTTGTATTGTACCAAATAAAACATTTAGGATGAAAAATGACCTTCAAGGCATTTGAGTTGCTACGATGAGGGGGATAAAAGTTCTGGATTGATCTAGAGACATTTATGGAACTTGAGCATGTGATAGCCCCCATATGTCGGTGACGTTGCTGCTGAAGATGGCATAGAATTTGTATTAATTATTTTTCAGAAACTTCTACGTTGATCTAAATGTTTTTTTGCTTGTTTTAATATGAATCTTTGACCATACATAAGGAAGGACGTTCTATCTTTTCATAAATCGAAATGGAGCCGAGAAGGATAGTTTGCTTTTTATACATGTGATGTTGGATGCGGATAATGCAAAACTATAGTTTTAAGCTGATGTTTCAGGCTTCCATGAATGCATGAATGCTGCAGTTTTTATACATGGTGAACCTGAATCTTGTGTAGATGAACCAGTGTATATTAAATGGAAGTTCTTCACCACTGGCATTTCTCACGGATATATCTCTGAACACCCTATATGCATCTCTGAACATATCTTGGGTTTTAGGCATGGTAGTTTGATGGGATCGAGCTGATCCATTTTTTATCTACATGTCAGGTTTTATGACAGCAAAACATCGTCGTAGCTCCAAGCATTTATGTTAAAAAGGAAATGTTCATCATTGACATCTTCGTGGATCCCTTTATCATCAACTTATTGTTTCTTTGTAAGTAAGCATCATCTTATTGGGTATTCCTTTAGGGCATATATGCTTAGCACAAAAGGGTTTCCTTATTCTTCGAAATTGTGCTAGCCATAGTTTGACAGTGTAAAATGTTGTAACTCACCTAGATGGCATATAGATGTGTTCCTTCGGTACATCTCAATTTTGAATCAGTCTAAATAGTGGATCAGGATTCAGGCTTCCATGTTATACACACTAACCCGAGAGCAGCTGAAACTAGCAGATGGTATATTATTCAAATCTTAGTAATTTTGTTATTATTCAAATATTATTACCCTATATTCGCAAGTAAATTCTCAGTTTTCTGTCGTGGTTTACATCATTTTCCTTTTCCGTTTTCATCATTCACTGAACTTTTTGTCTTTCAGTCTCGGACATCCAGGCATTGGACAATTGATACCTCGTAAGGTTTAGGCTTACAAGTAAGGATTGACTCCTAAGCACTCATACTATTATTTCATTTTTTAAACAAGTGGCTTGTAGAATTTTACAAATCCTAAGAAATCCCTATGAGACTATCTGGGAGTACAACATGAACCTACTTTGCAAAAAGCATTGCATATGTGATCTGCACTATATAAAATAGGGATGAGGTTTAGAAAAGTAAATACGTGCACATTTTTGTTTGCTCTGTGCACAACTTGAGGGAATACACTTCATGTGAATGTTGATGTATTCCATCATGCACATGTGATGTTCATTCAGCCTTTTTTTGAAATGCTGAGATGTAGAACAAAGGACTTACTTCCTGCTATGGGATATTGATTAGTTAGTCTTATGGAATGGGAGGAAAGCCGCCCACTGTGGAATTCGAGGAAGGGGCGGGGAGGGCCAGTAAGCAGGGAAAGGGGTGGGACCTGTGGTAGAGGAAGGCAGAGGGCGGGGAGGCGGCACCGTGGATGGAAGGGTGGCGCGTTTCGAAAGTTCTCTCATGAGTTAGTGGGGAGGACAAAGGGAATAGATCTATAGGGTTTTTTCGGGTGGCTATCTTAGCCTGGCAGGTTTGTCCTCGTGTAAAGATATAGGTATATTATATATTCCATTTTGCTCGTCCTTTGATTTGTTTGTCTTTCTTGTTGGTTTACATCATGTCAAACATGGCATGCATGTATATACTTAGAAACCATGCAATTTTTATATGTTCTTAGTTCTTCCGCTCGAAATGTTGTTCTACCACACATTGGCCTCAGTCCCTCTCCCTACAGATTGGTAAATCCACTCCCATACAATTTGATTTGATTTGTGAGTCTAGCTTCATTACATTTCTCCAACATCGATAGGAATCAGACTGATGCTGATTATAAATTTATAATATTGCATGAGAGGAGGTTACTTGAAGGTTGTTGAACAAGCAGCAAATTTACCTATGCCTTTCACTTGATATTGAATATTTTTGCTTTTTGGGGATTGACTAATATCATCTCCTTGTTGCCATTTATATTGCAAAATAGTGGGAACGCAAATGCATTTACTTGTTTCCATATATTTCAAAATAGTGGTAACACAATTGCAATGACCAATGATGATACCATGTCTTCGAACTTCTAACTTCATCCGTCTCATCTATATATATATATATATATATATATATATATACCTTTAAAAACCCTAATTGTGTATACCTTTAAACTTTCTTGTTTTTAAATTGTGTATCTTTTTCTAATTTGCACAAATGTCCTCCCAGGTCGCTTATCCACTTCCCTGAAACTCTTATGGCCATGGAAAAAATACCGTGCTATTTCGGCGCGCTATAGCATATCTGAAGAGGTCGCACTAAATTTTAGCAATTTTTATCGCTATGGCGCTATTTGCGAAATAGCATTGCTATATCGCGCTAAACGTCATAGCGTTAAATAAAAATAGCGCACTATTTTTTCTAGCCTGTTGAAATATTGATGTTATGCTTCTAGACGTCAATGATATGTTGTTAACTTGTGGGATATTGATGTTAGGTTTTTACAAGATTGGAAAACTATTTTTGTATATGGTTATGTATGTATTGTTATAACAATTTTGGGAATATATCTTTTATTCTTGCTTAAATCTTTCATTTTTTTGACTATATTTTGTATTATTTTTAAAACGTTATTTTGAAATATAGCACGCTATAGCGTTTGGAGGAAGCCGGCGCTATTTCTTTTAGCGTGCTATTTTTTTCTTGCTTATGGCCTGCCTGCTTTTATGTTCTGCAACTCATTTGCATCCATGTTGTGGAGACCTTTGAGCATTGCCTGATGAAGATAACAATTCTACTTATGTTGTGGGTTAGAGTACACATGCATTTTCTGAATGTATGGTTAGATTACATCCTTGATTTTTATTTGTCTGTCATAACAATTATTCAAGCTAAGAAAGAACATTAGCGGCTTCTTAGTGTTGAATCGAGCTCGGGTGGCTGGCGCTTCATCATTTGGGACTGCACAAGAGATTTTATGGTTGCTGGAGCTAATTGGTGCCAATGCACGTGAAGCGCATAAATGTAGTTAGGATCTTTAGGCTAATGGGCTAATGACGCTCCCATTGTTGAGCTCAAATGTATTATTATTTAACTTTGCGAACACTTTGTAATATGCTTCACTAGGGTGTAATCTCCTGGGTTTGTCTATGCTCTCGTTGCCTTTGGCGAAGTGATCTAATATGCTTTGTAGAAGCTTATTTTACCGCTTGACGGATTTTAGACTTCCCGTGGTGTCGCCTTACATCTACATCTCTTTGCACACGTATATCAAGTTAGGAGGTTTGTTATGGTTATGAGTTGATTGCTTGGCTCTCATGCTTGTTAAAAAAAGAGCGGAAAATAGGATCTTCCTTGGGGCTTTCTATATCTTGTGATTTAACAAATGTTTGGATATTTAATAAGAGCCCGTAGCAACGCACGGGCATTGTACTAGTCAACTTTAAACATGGGTAACGAGGCACAATGATACCATCGATGCGGGCTTGATCAGTTCCTCCACTGCCCTAGCACCGATGGGGGGGGGGGCGGTAGACTAATTCAAGGTTATGCAATGCAACCCAATAAATTTCACAAAAGATAGTTTAATATATTGTCCATATACACATATATGGCAGTCTATTTGCATATAGAACTGGGAGAAAACTGAAACCAGCAGTTCTCTACAGCGTCCTGCCATGTCCTTCTTTGCCATATGGGCCAATTGGTCATTTTTGTCTTCCACCGGGCCATATAATTCCTGGGTTGGCCATAGGCACTTAATTCAGGCCATGGTGCTAAAAAAAATTAATTTAGGCCATGATCAAAAACTAATTGTCAAAAGACAAACGATAGCTCCTGTTTCATGGACTCATTTCGGATGCACGAGTCGGGTTGTTGCTACACGTGCTCGCCTTGTTCTCACGTCCTAGAAGCGACCGCATGGTGTGCATGCAGACACAGGTAAACAGTGATTGTATTGCGACTGGTTCCTAGTTCTTGTCAATTTTTTATTTTTTCCAATTTTATTTGAGAGTATAGGATTATCCTATTGATAAAATGCATTCAAAATTTCAAAACTTTCATGGAAAAAATTGTTTAGTGTCCGTGTACCCAATTAAAATATTCTGGCTCTGCCACTGACAAGTGGAGTATAGCTAGCTCTTCCCGTCTCTATTGTGCCTCTCTAGAACGGTAGGGTTTTGGGGATGTTGGGGAGCAAGCGTAGAAAATCATGAACATGGTCAAAACATCGCTGGCAGACTCCCCTCCTTTATATGGATAGATGGCAGGGGACCAAATCATCGAGTTGGTTTTGATGTTCCTGATCATGGCGTGTTAGTTATTCGCAAAAAAAAGGGCGTGTTAGTTATGTATAATAAGGAGGTCCTGATGCAGCCCAACACTTGGCATTCACCATTGGTCCACACCATGCTACATCAACCACACCCTCAAAGGTGAACTCATTCCATATCTCACCCTCCTTTGGTTATCATGTGAATGGAATCCTACTCGAGACAAGTGCCCATGCTATGACCAGGCCCATGACCATGACACCGAGAGGAGATGACAAGAGGACCCCAGAAACCAAGACCCCCAAGCAAGAGGCCTGGAAGAGAAGACGCAAGAAGTTGCTGAAGCCAGACCGGAGTCTCCGGCCACCACACCGGAGTCTCCGGACTACACCGGAGTTTCCGGACCGTCCTCCGGTCCGGATCCAGGAACCAAGCCCGGGACAGTCTGATGCCCCCTCCGGAGACGGGTCCGGAGATTGACCGGAGTCTCCGGTCCAGACCGGAGTCTCCGGACCCAACGCCAGAGTCTCCGGCCTGCTCGACGCCAGGCATGTTAAGGCCTTTTGGGCCTGGCCTATGTAACGCCCAGAACTCCTTGTTTATGTCTATTTTGCCCCTAGCTCGTGGCTGGCCTATATATAAGCCCCCACCCCCTCCTTGAAATCCTAGAGTTGATGATGAATGAAGGCTTGTGCCTAACCCTAGATGGGAACCCCTCTCTATAGTTAATCTATGATTTGTACAAGGCCTTGGAGTTCGGTTGTTTGTCTCCGAGTCGTCAAGACCCTCCTCAAGTGTTTGGTCTCTCCTCATCAAGGATTCTAGTAGTGCTAGGTCTCTCCCCTTTGGGATTCTACTTGGTTGCTACTCTCTCCTTTAATTTGGATTCTATCATTTGCTTGCCGATCTCTCCTTTGGTGATTCTACCTAACGGTCTCTCGCCGAGGATTCTATTGGATTGGTTGTTCGAGCCAACGGGAGCAAATCGAATCGGGTTGTGATTGCGTGTGTTTGTATCTTTACCTTGCGTTTGTGTTGCGTTCATCGAGTTCATCGGGTATCCCTTCACACCCCGCCTCAAATCCGTGAAGATTGGGCCACCCTAGGGTCAATCCCACAAGGGATCCCATATCAACTGGTATCAGATCTTTTGGTTGCCATGGATTTGACTTCGTTTCCCCATATTCACCATAAGTTCGAAAATACCAAAAAATTTAGCCCCAAATTGCTTTTGGATCGATCTCTTGATTTGGTGAGTTGATTGTGGTTTTGGTCCAATAGAAACTTGTCCTTGGATTTGGTCTACCTTTGCCCTGCGTTTTCTAGCCCAATTTGGTCGAAATTTTCTGGATTTGAGGGTCAAAGGGCCGAATTTCCGCTCACGAACTCGAGCTGTTCATCGTGCTGGAACCAGACCGGAGTCTCCGGTCCAGACCGGAGTCTCCGGCCCTAAACAAAATTTTTGACCCCTCTTCCTTTTTTGACTAATTTCCCTTATGTGTTTGTGTTCCGCCTGAGTGTCTATCAACTAACAAGCTTCCGCAACGCCAACACCACCTCGTGCTCGACATCGACACCGCGGAACTCGAACCATCCCTTCACCAACGATTGCAGGTACAACATCACCACAATGTATAACTTGCACAACCGTTGTTAACCCCCCTTCTTCCTGTGTGTGTTACCTAACCTATCGAGAGTAGCCCTCTTATGTTTGCCGAAGCATTGTGCGCTTGCTCTTGCATAGTCATGATATAGAGGCAATAACAAAACTGACTCCATAGTACAAAAAAAAGCTTCTAAGCAAAAGAAACAAAGAAAGATACCAATAGCTAAAGAGAGTCCAAAGCTTCTAAGCAAGAGTGCGAGCAAGAGCAAGGCAAGCGTACAAATCCGTTGGTTCTCAACCTTGTGCGAACGGGCTACGGTCTCTCCTAGCGTTGGCACGACACCAAGCATTAGTCTTCATTAGGTCCAATTTTGTTTGTTTCTCATTTTTCATAGTCGTGCTAGCCACATTAATCTCCACCGTGTGTGTATAGTCGTAGGTTCTTGTCACCCTTTTTGACCATTTCCTTTGACTTTGTTTTTGTTGGATTGTACCCACTTTTGACAATGTCCTTTTCTTTTGGTTGTTCAATTTGCTATCCACATTTCTAACCTACCACCATCAGCCTTTGTGTGTGTGTGTCTTGTGTACCCGCTATTCGTTTTGCTCTCGGCAAGAATAATCTTTCCAATTTTTGACTCCGGTGAGGCAAGGTAGCAATTACCATTCCACCAATCTCACCATAGCTATCAAGTGTGTTTGTGCACCATGTCTAGGGCAAGTGGAGCTAGTGGAGATAGCAATTTCAACAACCAAGATGGCTTTGCCACGCGCCACAACTTATGGGCGCAACACCAAGAATTCAACAATCAATTTGAGCGACTTGAGCACCGTCTTGATGATACTTTTCGAGAATTTGAGTACCGTGAGCGGCAACGTCAAGAGGAGCACCATGCTCAATTCCAAGCTCTTCACCAAGCTATTGCCAACCTTGGCAACCGACACGGTCATCGCTCAAGCTCGTCAAGTTCCTCCCGCACGCACTCCTCAAGTCGACATAGCGAGTCTTCAAGGTCACACTCCCGCCGCGGAGAACCCCACCACCATAATAGGGACCCACAAGCTCGTCATCGTCGCCCTCAAGCGGTGGACCCAAATGCTCTTCAACCCCAACAACAACGACAAGAGCATGATCCACCACCACAACAAGCAATCATCGACGTACACCAACCTCGGGAACGCCATGATGAAGCGAACCACAATGATAGGCGTCGTCATCCTCCTCATAACCACCATGAGCAACGTCAACAAAATCAAGAACCGGTATGGGATACAAGTGATGATGATGAGGATGCACGCCAAGCTCGACGCAACAACGGGCATGCACAACACCACCACCAACATCGTCAAGCTATGAATGTCAATGATGCCGACCAACGGCGAAGAAGAGACTTCGAGCATCATCAAGCTCACCCTCCACAATAACCTCAAGGCAATCAAGATCCTCCTCCTCCGCCTCCACGCCCTCCAAGTAACACAAGTATGCACCAAGAACGTCGCAACAACCACCATGAGCGTGATGATGGCAAGTTTGGGAAGCTCAAGTTCGTTATGCCCAAGTTCAAAGGATAAGAAAATGCCGATGCATACCTTGAATGGGAGCTCAAAGTCGACAAGATCTTCTGAGTCCATAACTTTTCCGAAGAGAAGAAAGTGGCAATGGCATCGCTTGAGTTCGAGGACTACACCAATGTTTGGTGGGAAGACTACCAAAGCAATCGTGAGAAGCAAGAAGAACCACCGGTCACCACTTGGACCGAGATGAAGAATGTGATGTATGCAAGATTTGTCCCCGAGCACTATCGCCAAGACCTCTTCGACAAGTTACAAAACTTGAAGCAAGGCACAAAGAAAATTGAAGAGTTCTATAAGGAGATGGAGATGACTATGATGAGATCCGATGTGAAGGAACTCGAGGAGCAAACAATAGCACGGTTCCTCAACGGTTTGAGCCGCCCAATACGCAATATAGTCGATTTCCAACCTTACAAGACTCTCGTGAACCTTCTTCACCAAGAAACCAAGGCCGAGCGCCACTTGCAAAAGGAACATGCTTATGAGAAGCAAAGGGCGTACTTCGCTTCAATCAACTCGAGTAGCCCCTCCAAGCCAACAAACCAAGCACCAAGCTCCTCTAAGCAAGCCAAGACACCTATGGCATCCTCCTCCAACACAACAACAGAGAGTCAAGTAGTTTGCTACAAGTGTGGAGGAAAGGGCCACAAGTCTTATGAGTGCATCAACACAAGAGTCATGCTAACGGATGAGAACGGCGCAACATACTCCGTGAGGGAAGATGAATTTGAAGCTATGAACCAAGCCGTTATCACAAAAGATGCCGCAATGCAAGATGAGGACACGCTTCTTTGTGAACATGATACAAGCCCCTCACTTGTCATCTCCCAAGTCTTGACGACCAAATCCATCCCTAGAGAGGACCAACGCCTCAACATTTTCCAAACCCGAGCCAGAATTGATGGCAAGTCCATAAAAGTTATCATTGATGGAGGAAGTTGTCACAACCTTGCGAGCATCGATCTTTGTGAGAAACTCAAGTTACCATACATGGAGCACCCTTAGCCCTATCATGTCAAGTGGCTTGATGACAATGGCACCATTCAAATCAAACACAAGGTCAAAGTCTCCTTCAAGATTGGTCCATATCAAGACACCGTCGAGTGTGATGCCGTGCCTATGACCGTGTGTCACATGCTCCTTGGAAGACCATGGCAATACGACAAGGGCGCACTACACGATGGTACCTCCAACCAATACTCCTTTAAGTGGAATGACAAGACATTGGTGCTACAACCTATGACGCCAAGCCAAATTATCGCTTCCAACATGACGTCGTTGCCCAAGATAAAATAAGCTAAGGACCCTTGTGAGATGAGTGGTGAGAGAGTGATCCACCAACACGTGAGTGAGTGCTACAAACCCCAAATGAGTGGAAAAATCATGAGTGCCGCGCCGCATGCCACCTCACGTGAGAAGAGTGATTTGAGTGCGCCCAATACTAACAATCCATCATACAACTCTTTCTCCTTGTTGTCGGTTTTGCAGGATACACAACCTCACCTACCACCTACAAGGAACACGCTTCAAGATCTCCAACCACATCTTGATGACAAGCTCAACTTCAAGATCTTCAACCAATTTGAACAAGGCTACGACACCAGAGATCCAACAACATACAAGCCCAAGACCATGTGCACACCTCTCTCCCTATATGATGATGGAACTTCGTCGAGGACGACTCGTTTTGAAGCGGGGGGAAATGATGCAGCCCAACACTTGGCATTAACCATTGGTCCACACCATGCTACATCAACCACACCCTCAAAGGTGAACACATTCCATATCTCACCCTCCTTTGGTTATCATGTGAATGGAATCCTACTCGAGACAAGTGCACATGCTATGACCAGGCCCATGACCATGACACCGAGAGGAGATGACAAGAGGACCCCAGAAACCAAGACCCCCAAGCAAGAGGCCTGGAAGATAAGACGCAAGAAGTTGCTGAAGCCAGACCGGAGTCTCCGGCCACCACACCGGAGTCTCTGGACTACACCGGAGTTTCTGGACCGTCCTCCTGTCCGGACCCAGGAACCAAGCCCGGGACAGTCCGATGCCCCCTCCGGAGACGGGTCCGGAGATTGAACGGAGTCTCCGGTCCATACCGGAGTCTCCGGACCCAACACCGGAGTCTCCGGCCTGCTCGACGCCAGGCATGTTAAGGCCTTTTGGGCCTGGCCCATGTAACGCCCAGAACTCCCTGTTTATGTCTATTTTGCCCCTAGCTCATGGCTGGCCTATATATAAGCCCCCACCCCCTCCTTGAAACCCTAGAGTTGATGATGAATGAAGGCTTGTGCCTAACCCTAGATGGGAACCCCTCTCTATAGTTAATCTATGAGTTGTACAAGGCCTTGGAGTTCGGTTGTTCGTCTCCAAGTCGTCAAGACCCTCCTCAAGTGTTTGGTCTCTCCTCATTAAGGATTCTAGTAGTGCTAGGTCTCTCCCCTTTGGGATTCTACTTGGTTGCTACTCTCTCCTTTGATTTGGATTCTATCATTCGCTTGCCGATCTCTCCTTTGGTGATTCTACCTAACGGTCTCTCGCCGAGGATTCTATTGGATTGGTTGTTCGAGCCAACGGGAGCAAATCGAATCGGGTTGTGATTGCGTGTGTTTGTATCTTTACCTTGCGTTTGTGTTGCGTTCATCGAGTTCATCGGGTATCCCCTCACTCCCCGCCTCAAATCCGTGAAGATCGGGCCACCCTAGGGTCAATCCCACAAGGGATCCCATATCAGGTCCTAAACGTTGGTCCGTGGGCCTCCTGCTTAACATTATGTTTTAACTTCTTATTTTATGTTTTTGTTTCTTTCAAAACTAACAGGTCAACAAACAATCTCTCTCTTGATCACCAGGTTTAACTTCATTCACCATGGTTCCAAGCATTCCTCACTCCCAACTTCGAGATAAGATCATACATGTTTTTGATTGTTCAAGGAGTTTTCCTTGGACTAATGCTCTAGCAAAACAGGATCTTTTTTACTAAACTTAGATATTAGTAAAGGCCAACACGTCTAGTCCGTGAGGACAAGGCGAAGGTGTGAATAAAGATAAACCACCACCAATTCGATCCGTTGTCTCAATTACAGCGAGCTTGTTTGGCTCCCATCATTTTATTTTATTTGATAAAAATAAAATGAAATTACATTGATCATGTCATTTTATTTGGCAATTCCACTTAAATAACATGATACCAAAAGAAATTAAGATTGGACATGAAATAGAAACCATGAAATTTGCAAATGAATTCCGTAATCAATTTCATGGCAGCCAAACAGGTTGATTCTTGAAATCACAAATAAATTTCTTGATTCCAGCCCTAAACGGTTTCAAATAAATTTCTTGAAATCATAAATTAATAGCTGTTAAAAACACCGTGAAATCCTATCCTCTGTTTCTTGACCTGAACTTTGCAACGAGGCACATCGTTATGAGCGCGGGCTAGAACACCTGCACTGCAAGCAGGTAGGACATCAGGCGCAGAAGTCGACAGAGAATCAGCCGCCGCTCGGCGGGTCCCTGGTGAGCGCTGCGACGGAGACGGCCACGGCCGCGCACACGCCGAGTGCCGCCGCGGTGCCTGTCCTCCCGCGCAACGCGTCCGCCCCGCCGGCGAAGCAGCCGCGCGTGGCGAGCGCCGCGCCGGACGCCGAGAACATGATGGCCTGGGCGGCGGCGTCGAGGAGCGAGACGGCCAGCGAGCCGGCGCCAGAGTTGCCCCCTTGGACGAACAGGTAGAGGGCCAGCGCCGCGCAGACGGCGGAGATGACGCTGCCCACCACCAAGTACCTGCGACCGGACGTACATATCACCAAGTGCTGCACGTACTAGAGCTACATAGTATATCTTTCAGAGAACTTACACCAGAGCGCCGTAGTCTTTGTAGGAGACGACGCGGCCCATGCCCGAGTCGACGATCATCTCGCTCGCGGTGCCCATCACGACGGCGGCAGCCACAGACAGCGCGACGGCGACGATGCGGAGGGCGAGGCTCACCGCCTTCGCACCTTCCATCCACCTCGGCAATTGCCACAGAATTTAAGGCAGAGGATGAGATCAAGAATTCAAGATTGTGAAGAAGACGATGAAACCCAGCAGTCCGCAACTCAAGATTGGCTGTAAAAGCACTGCTTGGGTATGAATGTATATTGTTCGTGCAAGCAACCATTTTTATCAGGGTTTTATTTTATCTTCTTCTTTTCAAGCAAGCTAGTAGCAAACATCGTTACTCCATGTCAAACATCACGAATCAGTTGCCGTTAAAAATTGGATTGGAGAATCCCAAATGTGCACTCCACGGAAACATTCTAATGACATGTATATACAGTTTATGCTGGTACGTAGTAATACTACTTTAGTTATGAATACATTTACAGAATGTAGTCGACCTGTATCAAGAGAAGAGGTCCATTGGTGAGCTTCAAAGTTGAAAACCTATTTTTCTGTGCAATTTGTGTGTTTCTCGGTTGCTTAGTTCAACAATCAATGAAAAAAGGTGGAATCATAAATGATTTATTTACTTCAAGTTGTTCAACCGCCGACTTGAAAGAAAAGAAAATAGCAATCAGCGTCAAGATGAACAGAGACGTTTTCACATGAGCTTAATTAACTTCTCCAAACATGAACACGTACTGACTGTGTACTAGACACAATGCCGACGTGTAACTTCGTATGCATTGACATCCTTTATCCATTTAAAATTTATGTGGTGTGTAATTTTCAAATCACAGAGATGCCCAGTTCACAATTGACAATTGAGAGAGAGAGACAACGTCAACAAATGATTCCTAAATGATATGTTTATTTCAAGTTGTTCATCGATCGAGCAAGATGGTGACATCTTGATACGTTTCATAATCGTTGTCGAAATGAACAGTCAAGTTTTCCTCTGGTATTGAACTGTTCCATATATAACAGCTGATGCAGTGGACTTCAGATATTTCTATGCAGAAAAAAACATGCATGAAAAGGCCTGCATAAGAAACAGAGCATTGGATAAACAGCTGTGCCAAACTCACCTAAATTTAATGTTCTCCACTGTAACCAAACCCACAGCTTTGCACCCCTCTGGAGCCGCTGAAATTTCAATATCCTTCACACCTCCTGACCTGGTTCAAGAATAGTACTCCCTCCCTTTCTTTTTATAGTGCCCTATAGTTTTTTGAGAAAAATTTGAAAATATAAGATATATTGTGTTACACAACATATCTGGACAACTTTTTCAGGGACTTTATATAAAGTAATAGTGTTTCATGTCTCTGGCAAACTTCTCTATTTTATCACGTCGATTAACCAAGAGAAATCACTTCCAAAACTATTTTAATTTTTTCTCCATATTCTTAATTTCCGTTTCAAAAACTATAGGCACTATAAAATCAAACGGATGGAGTAGTATACTAACGGAATTCGGTCTGAATACACGCAGAAAATCACAAACTACCTGGTTTTGACCATGCAAGTTTAGATTTTCACATGACCACTCCATCTGTTCCAAATTAAAAGATGTTTTAACTTTTTTTAAATGCATGTACCTTGATCTTTTTTAGTGTGTTGTTTCAGAGCAAAATGAGAGAACCTACACAATAAAAGACATCCAGGTACATGTGTTTTAGAAAAGGCTAAAACATCTTATATTTTGAAAGGAAGAGGAGTATTCCACAAGATATTTGATAATTTCACCAATGTAGTGATAGGGTAAAGGGCCCGATATTTTTGATAAGATGTGATAAATCGATTTGGTGTCGGATGTCCACAACGTGCAACGACGTTACGCCAATGCAATTGGTAAACCAATGATCTTGCTATAGCTCAATCAGGCTGACCACGAAGGTCTTTAATCCCCGCTTACAACCGAAAAATAAGTAAGAGCTAAAATTGCAATCAAAATATTGCGAATATAGATGAAAGTTTATTGATAAAGGTAGGATTCTGTAAGTGCATAGTAGAGGAGGTCGCTGAGACACACGTGCCTAAGGCGAAGTGTGGCAGTATGGCTAAATCTCAAATTAAACAAAATCCAATTTCTAATGGAGGAAGGGAGTTGGATTTTCGTCCAACCGTGTTGGGCCAGCCGAAAACAGCCCTAGATGGGCTTTCCTTCCTCAATACAGCCTCTAAAACCCCTCTAAAAATTATGGTCCAAAAATACATGTGTCTAGCCCATAAAATAAGATGATGTAGCACCATATCAAAGCTCAGGACGAAATTAACTTGAATATATTGTCTAGTTATCCATATAGTATTATATTAGCTTTAAAGTTCTGAAATATTCACTTATAGGGTCATCTTCAATCCTCGTAAGCTTGTTGCCATCTCCATGCATGATCATGCTCTTCTCAATATACTTAAGTAGGCACTTTTTTCGATAATTGACTTAACTAGGCACTTATTCTATAAAAATAAGCAATGTAAATTTAAGATAAAAATATCTATTTTTGTAAGCACTCTACTGAAAACTGTGCATTGTATGGTCCTTTTTTTTGGAAAGGAATGTGGTACAAGAAGCCCTACAACGAGTTTGTTTCTTAAATAATACGAACCTAAATCTGCATCCGTAAAAACTTAAACCTGAGTGGCTAGACTTTACATCTATTTTCCTAACCAAGTAAGATAGGCTCCCTTTTTCATTATGCATGACCTTAAGGCAGCTGACTGGTTAGGATTTCGGGCACGTTGCCACAACGACGAGTTAATGTCTTCTTTCTAAATAGTTGCAATTAGTTTTCCTTCCGTGTTGTGTGTGACTTATTTGCTCTCTTAGCCTTCTCTGGTCTTCTCTATCAACCATATAAAGTGGAGGCAGCTAGAAAATTAGACTAGTTAACACTTTTTTGGGGGAACGAATTCCAGGCAATCAACCTATATATATATGGCGCTATCGATCCATCACTCTCACGAGCAAATTTTATACGGACCTCTCAAGTTGAGCAATGATATGGAGTGAGGTAAGGATAGTCGACGTTGACTCGGATATATAATCCCTAAGTACAGTCCCTTGTCTGGGGGTGATTTAGCAGCCATCCTCACCAAGCAAAACCACTAGTTAATGGCATTCCTTTGTGTACCACGACTAAATCGCACCATCAAATTGCTTGTTTAAAATCTGATGCGAATAATTAGCATGCGTTCTCATCTCAAGACGATGACACGACGACGAGGCTAATTAAATTGTTTTTGACGATGAATTTTGGTCGTGAGCCGGTTAGGTAGCCATTGTTAGGCAGGTTCAAACATACAAAATTGGTGGTAGGTCTACTTGCTTGAATTTTGTAGCCCTCTTGCTCGATTCCGTAATCTTGCTGATTGAAGTTGTATAGAATAGTTTAGTTGTGACTGGGAGTGTAGATGTTGCTCACTTCTATCCCACCATGCAATGGCAGCTGGCCATATAGGCAGCAGCTAGCGCTTGTGACTTGTAACAGAAGTTAGTTGGGACTTGGGACTGCTAGTCGTAAGGTCATCGACCAGCACACACATTCATGTTCTGGTTAGCTAGTATACTATTGATCCAACACGTATATATGCCTGTCCAGCTGAGGTACGAACATGCTAGTCTACTACTAGTACTACATTGGTTCATAAATGTAACCCTCGTTTAGGAACGGAGGTAGTACTATTTAAATGCAATTACTTGGGTAATGCTTTTTTTTTAGAAGTACTAATTGGGCAATGCTTTGGTAGCGAGCGGTTACAGACGAAGACCACAAATGCAGAGTTATAGTTATGCATGGCTTAGAGGTTTTGGATATGCGTTTTAGTTATGCCCACAGAAAATATCATTAGATTTCGGTGAATTTAAGTTATTTTGTTTTCATCTTGGTAAAAGAACCAAACTTTTTACCTTGAAATCCAACCACATGTGTATACAGATACGACGGAAATTTCCGAAATTTCGTTGAAACTTCATTGAATTTGAGAACCATCCAGCATGTAAAAGGCACCGAGAGTGCCTATAGCTGAACAAGGCATACGGAGGTTACCCGCTTGTCTTGACAACACCACACGACACAACCAACAAGATGCATGCATGGATGCATGCTTCAAATAATAATGGCGGCAAGCACATGTGTCCACCGAAAGACTTTTAGTTAGGTCTCCATGCATGCCAGAGAAGCTTGCCACCGGGCATGGAAACTCCTTGGTTGCAAGTGCATATATAACGAGAATCCACATGATAATAGTTGCTGTAGCTATCCTTAAAAATTACCATGAATGCTGTAGCTAAGTATTTTGGATTCTTGGTGATATATATGGGTATATGGCGTACAAAAGTGGTGATAGAGACTGAAGCTCGCACACGTATTAGTTATGTGTCCTTGCGCTGTATTATTACAAAGCTTATGCGTACGAGTATACGAAAAATCTACTGAGAGAACATATGCCGTGTGATTTTAACGAGAATATATGTCCCATCTCCGACAATGTTATTCATGCGTTGTTAACCGGGCGTTTCAACGGAGAAAAAGGGTCGACGATAATACAACTGTGTGCACCATCTCACAAAATTCGTACTTGGGAGCATCCTCTATTTGAACTATTATTAGCAGAATAATTAATTCGATGCAACCTCGCTCCCCACGGTAACTTATATAGATACAAATATACTGCTGGCCATACGTAACAGCTGCATAATTCGATGGAATAATGTAAACAATCGAAGCAGTCAACTACTGTATGTAGTAGTAGTAACAATTTTTGTACGTACGTAATTAATGGATAATCTGCGTACCAATCCAAAATAAGCCGAAAGAAACCTAGCTAGTGCTTGCACCCGTGCGCGCAACCGTCGTCGGAGCCAGAGGAGGAGCTGGAGTCGTCGTCGCAGGACGCCGTGGACAGCGCCAAGCACTTCACCAGCTGGGCGGCGGAGGCGGCGCCGGCGGCGGCCAGCGAGATGTACATGGCCATGCGCACCTGGCTGCAGAAGCTCCTGGTGCCTCCTCCGAGGGCGCCGTCGCAGACGCTGACGCGCCGGCCGTAGGACGAGCAGTAGGACAGGTACTCGCTGGTCGCGAACGCGGCGCCCGTGGACGAGTAGAGCAGCGCCGGCGCGGCGATGTCGAGGAGCGGCAGGAGCACCCTGGAGCACTTGCCCCGGCCCTTCTTCCACACGCTCAGGAAGATGGCCACGCCCACCATCACCCCCGCTATGGCGTTAGCCACCACCAGGTACCTGCACAAGAATCATGGCTATAGCTGGTCAAGGACAACTCTGACTCTCTCTAGCTACGGTGAAAAGTGTTCTTCGTTAGTTCTCGAACAACGTACACGAAGGGGCTGAAGTCGCTGTAGGTGACGGTGTGCGCGGGGCCGCCGTTGGGGAGGACGATGGTGCACTGGCTCGCCGTCGCCATGAGAGCCGCCGAAGCAACTGCAAGCCCCATGGCGGCGATGCGGCCGGCGATGTTCACCGCGTGCAGCCGGCCTTTCGACTTGGACTTGCCATCGTCGCAACGCATGATTATTGATTGATGAGTAATTAAGATGCTTTTGCTTCTGTTCGAACAAATGGCTAGCTCAATATACAAGCCATGGTTCGCGTCTACATATAAGCTAGCAGGTTCGTGGCCGAACGAACGTGGAGATGGTCAAACGAGCGTGTGATTGGACGATGGAGCAGCAACCAACGTACGTTAGCTAGCTCGCTGGCGTCAGTTTTTTTTGCTTCGCTTACCTCACCCTCTAAATTATTTCTTATGTTAGTCCTCTTGTTGAATTTGTGCTAGCTCTAATCTCACATGTATATTTTTTTTTTAGGAAAAAGCCAAGTAGGATTATTAGAGTATGTCTCCTAATCTCACTTGTTAATTTCTAGTGTCCCCTCTCATTGATTGGAGGGAGTGGTAGTTACAACTTACAAGCCAGCCATGATAGTTTTTGTATACTCGCTATCTACTGGACATTTTCTTCTATTTTAATGAGCGTTTGATCAATCATTGGAATCTAACTCCTATACAGCCCGATTGGTTTCTCTCTCTCCTCCAAGTTTCTGCTCAAATATCAACACTAATTTGACATAAAACATAGTATATCATTAGAAGCTTTATTCAAACATGGGTATTATTCCGTCCTAGCTAAATGGCGTATATATGAGGGGGTATTGTATATATGTTTTTGAGGGGGTAACATAACTTAACAGTTATATAACAAACCAAATTTAGAAATACCGAGTACAACACAGACTCACATTGTCTATTCAAAATCGGAGTTGTGGAATTATTCCAAAAGGGTGAAAGCCCCTGGGCTACTGCATCACTTGATGCACACTAGTCGTATATTATGCATTAATTATTTCAAAAAGTGCCATAGCCAGGAAACAATGTCGAACAAGGCAACCAAAAAATGAGGATGTCTGCCTCGCGATAGGAACTCGACATATCTACAGAACACATAGGACAAGTGACCAAAACAAATTAAAAGTACATAACACCTAGGAAAAACGATAGGGGTTAACCTCAAGGGTGGCCCGATCTTCAAAGATCTCGTGGTCAAATCGATGGAAAAGCGAGGGAAAGAGAGAAGGTAGCGGAAGCGAACACACACCTCGCAAAAAACACGATAAACACACGCAAACACAAACACGATACAAGACCTATTTCTCCCTCTGGTGGCCACCGGTCCGATAAAATCCTCGCAAGTAAAGATCAGTCAATGTGCTCCCATCAAATTCACAGCGGAGAGGGAAGAACTCCTTGGAGGATCTTGATAACTTTACTAGAGCCAACTCAAAGTAAAGACGGATGCTCAAAGGAACAATCCACATAGGTGGGTGATAATAGGGTTCCCTCATAAAGGGAAGGAGACATAACTGAAGTGATCCATCTTAGGGGTTTGTAGTCTATCATCTATGTCTCAGGATACATGAAGTGGTGAGGGCTTTATATATAGGCTGGCCACTAAACAAGAAATATTTGGGGATAAAATAGGCAAAAGGGTAGGTAAAGGGAATATTCTAGGGCATTAAACCCAGATCCGTGCACAGACGGGCATTTCCGATGGTACGCGTAGGGGTTCGTAGCATGGAAAACAAATATTTTCTACCGCATGAACACAAACAAGCCAAGATCTATCTACTAGATTGTAGCAATGAGTCGATTAGAGTACTCACCCTCGAAGATTCCAAAGCGGTTAACGAGAGCAGATTCTCGTGGGTGATGTAGTCGTACACTTGCCGATTTCAAGATCGCGTAGACGATCCTTCCGGCGCTGTGTTCCGGCAGCGCTTCCGTAGTTGGTCACACATTCGGTACTCGGTGAAGACCTTCCTCTCCCTTGTTCCAGCAGGCAACGGAGGTTGTAGTTCTCTCCTCGCGATTACGGCAGCACGACGGCGTGGTGTTGGAAGTAGAGGGAAGATCCTGCAGGGCTTCGCTTAAGCCGGAGCAGGTTATGGTGGAGAAATAGGGTTCCCCGATGATCTAGGGTTTAGAGGCCGGAGAGGAGGAGGTGGAGGAGTCGGTGGTGGCTAAGGCAGCGGCGACGAACCGGCGGCGGCGACGCGGCGGCGGTGTGGGGAAGGGCTGGTGTTGTGTGTCTCTTAGGGCACCCCCTCCCCTCTATTTATGAGAGAGAGGGCAGCTTGGGAGAGGGGAGTTTGAATCCTTCCCCAAATCCCTCTCCTTGTTGGCTTGTGGTGGAGGGAAAGAAGGATTCTTTCCTTCCTCCACCAGGATACATTGTCCTAGTTTACTTTTCAAACTTGCCTTTTGAATTTCAATTTGGAGCTCACTTTCTTTCTTACAAATGCCCAACCAAGTGACCTAGGACATGATGCAATCATTACACTTATTCATGACGCATTCATGTACCCTTCCCCTTCCGGTCCGGTGAACCTTCTAGACCCTTCTAGATCATTCTGATGAAAACACCGGAATCATTCCCGAACTCTGGAATTGGACTTTCCTTATATAAATCTTATTCTCCGGACCATTCCGGGTCTCCTCTTGATATCGATCCTGACATGGTTATACCCTACGGGTACGTGACTTCAGCATACCTGGTCCAGCCCAAGGAAGGCCCACAGCAGATATACGCTGGCCCATGAAGATTTTCGGGTGGCCAAGGCCCATGATGCCTTCGGATCCTTGGAGAGCAAGACTAGCGGAGATAGGAAATTCAAAGGGGTAAAACCCTAGAACTTGTAACCGACTAGGACTATGCCCGGGACCTGCCTAAGTCTATATAAAGGCAAGGAGGGCACGTCCTAGATCCCTCGACTCATACTTTCGCACACGCATCCACGCCAGATCGAATCACAGACCAGAACCTTCGGTTCCGCCGTAATCAAAGAGCAGACAAGCAGGAGTAGGGTTTTCCCTCCGGGGGCCTGAACCTGGGTAAATCTCGTGTCCCCTGGTTGCTTGTCTGTTAACCGTGCCATGATCTCCAGCATCCCCATCTTCTCCAAAACCCAAGTCCATAACAATGGGCATTGACGAGATTAAACCTCGTCAATTGGCGCCGTCTGTGGGAATTGGGGCTGCTGATTGTGCGGTCGTGACGGTTCCGACCCGATCGATCTACAACTTCGCGGCGACGGAGAATCACCTCCTCTTCGGCGCTTTCGACTTCACCGCCCACTCGCCGGCCACCATGAAGGATTTCGAGCCCGTAGGCGACGGACTCGAGATTTTGTTCGGGAGTTTCTGCTTCCAGGTGGGACAAACTGGCACCCTCCGCCTCCCTGAGCGGGTACCCGTGCCGTCAATCAGGCCCGCCTCGTGGGATCCACACCCCATGCTACGCACGTCACCATCGATAGATGAGTTCTACAGCAGCAGCTGCTGCAACTCCGATCTGTGTGATCCACCTTCGGATGAAGGGACCTACGGTTCCGGATCCGAAAGCTGTGGCAGCAGCCGACCAATCTGCGAGCGTTATCTATGCGCTGCAGTCATCCAAACCGACGAGGAAACGCCTAACCCGCCGCCCAACCAAAACGGCGAAAACGGCGAAAACAGAAGAAGCCAGTGAATTACGCTCCTAGTTACAAGCCTGGATGAGCGGAAATGGTTGAAATAGTACGGTGGGGCCCAAATGCCACTCACAGGTAGACCTTTCGGCCGTCCCAACCACTTCCAAACATCGGGACAAGAACGGGCGGCGTAATCGGCAGGCGAAGGGATCAACTACATACACAAATGAGTATGTATGCAAGCCACCATACAACAGTACATCAGAGCCATTCCATCTAAAAGAAATAGAAATATTGCAACGCCATACGGCAAGATCCAAATGTCCTAGATAGATATAATAGTTTAGGATATCTCCTCATACATCAAACATCAGAGTATCAGGCGGAAGCGGCAAACAAGATCCGAGTACGGATAAGAAGCAAATCGGCATAAGATGCCCCATAAAATAAACGCATCCCATACAGGATCTCATGGATCCCGTTCCCGGAATCTCTACACCGAATGATCGTTGCCCACATCGTCCGTCTCCTGCACCCAGTATCCATCTTGTGAGTGTACCTGTTCATCTGAATCAAATAATTTATTGTGTGAGACCCTAGGGGTACTCAGCAAGTGTGACTGGGCTTGTCGATACCGCGAAATCGTGTCCCGATCCTAAACAGTACATGTGCAGTACCTCGCACAATTTAAATAAAACAGTAAAGCATGGCATAAGTACAGGATAGTAAATAAAACCTTAAACTAGTTTGTGGCCCCAAGAAATAAGAATGAATCAAGCTCTGGCTCAGGGGGGTCCATAAGCCTCCCGGATGTAGATAGCGCGAATATTCAAGGAACAGGAATCAAGTACTCGGGGTCTTACGGGACACAAGTGAGCATGAAAAACCAAATAGCAGATATTGCTCACCGGTGCCACTTTCATTAGTTATCCCATTACTACTCAGGTTAAGTTGTATAGGTACCTCATTATCCATCAGACACTCACATACCCTACACATGCTGTTCTACGACTCGCATGGCTCAAACAACTCCTGTAGTAATGGCTCATGGGATGGAGGAACAAGCTTCGGTGGGGTTTAAAAGTAAAGGCTATGCAATACTTGGGGTTCAATTTAATGCAATCGCGACTCAATGATGCAAGAATAAGAAAGAGGCAATAGGTACTATATGTATGCAAGCATGTGGTAGTGCTTGCCTGGCAGCTCAGTTGAAGCGAGAGAAGGATCTGGGTAGTGCTCCTGGGTTTCTTGATATATCCCCTGCTCAGCGTCTATTCGAAGAAGAACCAAACAAACAAGGGCCAACATAAATAAAGTGCACAAGCATATGAATTAATGCGACAAGCAAACAATCATGCCATGATGAATGATGCACAATTTGCATGGCAATAAAGTAGCATGGCATGGGTGAGGTGTAGAATGCAAGAAATAAACATCTTATTGAGTTTTGGCCACATTTTATCCTCATATTAGTTGTTGTATACTTTATATTTATATGATGCATGCTGCAATTCAGAACAAGGAGTGCATAAACAGAACGGTCTCGTCGAGCTAATCATTTTAGACATATCATTTGCTAAATTTGGAGTTATAAAACAAAAGTTATTAATTAAATAAGGGGAAAAGGGCATTTTATTGTAATTTTAATCAACTTGAACTTTTAAGTGTTCAAAATATATTTTGGATGGAAGATTTGAATTCCTCACATTTTTCTGATTTCAAAACATATATTACATGTATTATTTGGAATTATATTTTGAAAGTTATTTAAAAACAGATTTGAATTTGAATTTAAAACAAATTTGAAAAGATTTAAAATTAAAACAGAAAACAGAAAAGCCTTTTGTTACTCAAACAGTCCTAGCCACAGTCACAGACAAGTGGGCCAAGGCTGACTAAGCAGCTCAGCGCGCGGCAAACCTCTTTACACCGCGGGCTGGCCTAGCCTCATCGGGTGACAGATGATGGGCAAGTGAGGAGGGGCACGCTGGGCTGGCAGCTGACACGTGGGCGATCCAGGGGACTGCGGGTTGAGGCGTTCAGATCTGCGGGGTGTTTTCTGCAAGATTGGTCGGGCGGCTGACTAGTGGGCCACGAGGACCGCGGGTTTAGGCGGGAAAAAGGGGAGGGTGCTAAGCGCAAAACGGCCAGCGGCTGCTGCTGACGCTGTCGGACGCGGCTCTGACAGCGGTGGATCTGGCCGAAGTTTGGACGACGATGGCGACCAAACGGCGACGAATCTCGCCAAGCCGCAAAAAGGGAAGATGGAGAGGGTGGTGCGGGCTACAATTTTCGTTTAGCAAGCTCGAACGGAGGCGGCCTACAGCGCGCGGGGCACGACGAGAAACACAGGCAGAACGGCTGGTGCAGCTACTGCTGTCGGCCAGAGCGCGACGCGCAGCGGCGCACGGAGGCTGCTCGACGGAAGGTGGCGGCGCTACGGTGCAAGATAGGGTAGGGGGCATGTCTAGGAGATGCAGGGGCTCACCACGGTGTCGCCGGCGTGGTCGATGGCGCTAAGGTGGAGGGGATCTGGCGGCGGGCGTGGGGCGTTGGCTGCTTTAGGCTGGTCCATGCTGGGTGTGCGGTACTACCCATGGCCTAGAGGGAAGCAGAGGAAGCCTGGTGCTCTGGATCGGGAGCTTTGGGAGCTGCATCGACGAGGCCAGGAGGTAGATGATTCTAGGGTTTGGGTTCGGCATGAGGAAAGCCATGGCCATGGGAGGCTGCAAGGAGAGGAAGAAAAGGGAGGGAGAGAGGGACCTGGGCACCTCCTGGATAGGATCTGAGGTGGGGTAGATGAGGGAGGAGGGGAGAGCACATGGGGTGGTCTCTTTGTAAAAGGTGAGGAGGGGTGATCGGGCTAGGTCTCTCCCTCCTTCTTCTCTTTGTCTTGAAGCCAAAGAAAGGAGTGGGGAGGGCAGATGAGGGAGGTGACGTGGAGGGGCTTGCCTGGTAGTGAGAGAGGGGGAAGCCGAGAGAGAGGGGGAGGGGAGGGGTAGCTCGGGTTAGCTAGGTCTAGAGAGAGGAGAGGTGGTCTCGGGTTAGGTTAAAGGGGGCTAGGGTTTAGGAGAGAGGATAAAGAGAGAGGGAGGGGACTTAGGGTTTAAAGAGAGAGATTAGGTGGAGAGGTGTAGGGGAGGGTTAGAGTTTTGGTTTGGAGAAAGAGGGGTTAGAGAGAGGTTAGGGTTAGATGGAGAAGAGAGAGGGAGTGCTAGGTTTAGGGATGGTTTGGTTTAGCCAAACCAAAGGGTAGGTTATATTATGGTTTAAGAGATTCAAAAACAAAGAAACATCTAGTTTGAATTAAAAGCAAGGCTCAAACCAAGATAAAACAAAACAAAGAGAAGAAGGCCAAGGGTTATGATTGCATGGCCCATGCATGAACATTAATGCTAGGTTTCATCTTGTGAAAACAAAATAAATATCCATAGCATTTATTCATATGCATTCAAAATATGGAATAAGCCAAGCTAAAAGAAGTGAAAGGATGCCCCATGTGGAGTAGATGGAGATGACCATATTTGAATAAAATGGGACATGCTAGTGTGTATGTGCCACTAGGCATTTAGTAAGCCCAAAATATCCCAACATGATAATAACCCCAAAACAACACATAGGGAAGCTAGAAAAGGGTTCCACACACAAGGCATGCTAAGGTGGCCATGTGGCTCTCATAACCCAATAATGTGGAAACAATATGGTGTCTATATGAGAGCATGTGGAGACAGAATTGGATCCATTCCAATCCACATGAGCTAGAGGTAAAACCAAATAAGTTGCAATGCTCATATATGGTGGAGTGGTGGAATGATGGGGTGATGACAAGAAAGGTGGTGGAGTTAGTAAAAGATATGCCCCAAGCTCAGCTTGAGCATTTAAACAATATATCAAGAACCAAATACAATATCAAGAGGCAAATACAATTTACAATGCATATGAGAGAAGAACCAACACAAAAAGGGTTTTATATGATGCTCAAATGCAAGGTGGCATGATGACATGAGCATGATATAATGATGATGCATCAATTATATATATGAAGTAGGCATATTATAGACTAGGCTAGTAGCATTGCAATTGTTAGACAATTGGGATTCTACAGAAGTTCAACGGCACGCAAGATCCAAAGTCCTGACTCAGCGACCATCTGTCATCCGTCAAGCTTCACGGAGGCAACAAAGAAACCGCCATGCAATGCCTTCAGCTGCAGCTGACAGGCGCGGCGCGGGTCTGGCTTAGCAGCCTATCATCAAGATCCATCCAAAGCTGGGAGGAGCTCGCTTACAGCTTCATCCGAAATTTCAAAGGCACCAGCAAGAGGCCCGCCTCAATCGAAGAATTGCGAGCCTGCACTCAGAGAACGGGTGAATCTATTCGCCAGACATACTACGCTGGTCTACAACCAAGAACTCCGGCACACATCTCCAAGCGGGCCATTGACGCCTTGAGTGGACGCGTCAGCGCCAGACTTCAAGGAGGAACTTGGGCGTAAAGCCCAAGACACTCGACCACCTCATGGAAATCGCCAACAGCCACAGACGGCAAAGATTGCATCCAGCGCAATCGCGACGAAGAGGACGACTACGGCCAAGACGTGAACGCCGCAAGAAAGAGGAGATCGCGCTCACGAGGACCGCTGGCGACCCGACATGGTCGCGGCCGGCGACGCCGACCGCCGTAACGACAACAGCCGCAACAGTGGAGGATATCGCGGCGGAAACATCCGCGACAACGGACGACCAACCCAGTCGTGGCAACGCCGCGACCGCGACAACGGACCCTCAGCATTCGACAAACTTTCGGGTCCATGCACCATCCACTTCTACATCGACAAACAGGATGGCAAAAATAAAGCCAGCCACATGCTCAAGGACTGCCGTGAGTTCCAGAAACTCAGCGAAGGCATGGTGCAGATGAGGCAACAAGTCCCAATCCCTGCGTTTGGAAACGCACCTGCGCCAGGTGAAATAGCACACGGAGCTCCTCCACCGCCGCCTATTGGAGGCCCAAATCAACCAGTCGCACCAGCGCAAAACAATGCCGGGGTCGCATACCCCCCATCAAAGGGAGCACTAAATATGATCCAGAAGGTATGCCCCACCAACAGGGTACAGAAGAAAATCACCCGACAAATCAACTTGGCCGTGGCAACTCCGCCTGCAATCCCTGAGTACCTCAGCGGATCGGAGTCCTGCATCACATTCACTCGCGCGGATCACCCTTGCCAGATCCCTCGCCCAGGTCATGCTGCCCTGGTGCTGGAGGCGCAGATCGGAGGCTTCGAGATGAGTCGCGTCTTCATGGACGGCGCTAGCGGCATCAACCTAATGTTCGCAAGCACTCTAGCAGCTATGCGGATCCCGCAATGCAGCCTAGAACAATCAGACACAACGTACCACGGCATCTTGGGGCGTGTAGCATTCGCAAGGTTCTTGGCCGTTCCACACTACGCATACCTACTACTCAAGATGCCAGGACCAAGGGGCGTCATCACAGTCCACGGGAGCTTCACCCGATCGGACCAATGTGACAGGGATTTCAACAAAATCTCCCAGTCTTTCGGCATGCAAGACGATCTTGTAAGGCTCCGCGAGACGACGGACAATGGGCTACCCCCAGTCACAAGGCATAACGCACCTGACATGTCCTTCGACTCCACCGTCAACACCAAGAAGGTGCAGGTCCATCCGACAGACGCCTCCAAGACGGCGCTGATCGCCAATGACCTCAGCACCACATAGGAAGGCGCGCTCGTCGAATTCCTCCGTGAGCGCTAGGAAATCTTCGCCTGGTGTCCTGCGGACATGCCAGGAGTTCCCAGGGAATTCGCCGAGCACGGACTCAATGTCTTTCTAGACACCAAGCCAGTCAAGCAGTCCATCCGAAGACTGTCGGAGCCACGAGCCGAAGCTATCGGCAAGGAAATCAACAGATTACTCGCAGCAGACTTCATCCGGGAAATCAAGGAAAGCGAGTGGCTGGCAAACAGGGTGATGGTTCCAAAGAAGGACACGGACATCCTGCGGATGTGCGTAGATTTCACGTCACTAAACAAACATTGCCCAAAGGACCACTTCCCTCTTCCTCGGATCGATCAGATCATCGATTCGACTGCAGGTTGTGAGAAACTCTTCTTCCTCGACGCCTACTCAGGCTATAACCAGATTCGACTCAAGATCGAAGATCAAGAGAAAACGGCGTTCATCACACCGTTCGGAGTATATATCACATAACACAATGCCCTTCGGCTAAAGAACGCGGTGCCACGCATCAGCGGTGCATGCAGTTCGCCTCAAGGACCAGATCGGTCGCAACGTCCAAGTCTATGTCGACGACATAGTAATAAAAACCAAGGAGGCAAGGACACTTATCGACGATCTCCGCGAGACGTTCGACAACCTTGATCGCTACAGGATCAAGCTCAATCCGGAAAAGTGCGCCTTCGGCGTCCCCTCGGGCCAGCTGCTCGGATACTTCATCTCTCAACGAGGGATTGAGGCAAACCCGGAGAAAATCAGAGCCATCATGGCAATGGAGAAGCCAAAAAACCTCAAGGGCGTCCAGCAGCTCGCAGGTCGAGTAGCGGCATTAAGCAGGTTCATCATCCGTATGGGCGAGAAGGCCCTACCATTCTACCAGTTGCCGCAAGGCGCATAAGTTCGAGTGGACACCGAAGCCAACGACGATTCGAAAAGCCCTGCGGCTCCTCTCCACCTCGCCTGCTTTGGTCACGCCAAAGGAGCGCGAGCCCTGCTGTACATAGCAGCCACACACCAGGTGGTCAAGACTGCACTGTGGTCGAACGACCGAAGAAGGCAAGACCCACGGGTCCAGCGCCAATTTACTACCTCAACGAGGTAATCGACACCAACAAAACAGCGGTACCCGCACTATGGGTTAGCCTACGGCGTGTTCATGATGGCTCGACGGCTGAGCCACTACTTCCAGGAGCATCAGGTGATGGTCGTCAACGAGGCACCCTTGAACAGCATCCTGAATAACCCAGAGGCCACAGGACGCGTGGCCCTGTGGGGCATCGAACTATCACCCTTGGACATCGTCTACGAGAAGCAACACGCAATCAAATCCCAAGTCCTTCCGGACTTCCTGGTACACTGGATGGAGCTGCAGTTGCCAGACACCCCAGATATGTCGCAGTCCTGGACAATGCATTTCGACGGCTCCAAGCGCGAAGCCGGAGCAGGGGCAGGAGTCATACTGACCTCCCCGCAAGGTGACAAGATGAAGTACGTTCTTCGGATGAAGTTCAGAGCCTCCAACAACGAAGCCGAATACGAAGCCCTCATCCATGGCATGAGGATGGCAAAGATATGCGGCGCAACGCGCCTGGTCATCTATGGTGACTCCAACCTCGTCGTCCAGCAGACGATGAATGAGTGTGACGCACACGCTGAAAACATGATCGCGTATCGCGCGCTGTACAACGCACTCGAAGGAGAATTCGACGGCTGTGAGCTTCGGCATGTTGGAAGAGAAAGCAACGAGGAAGCCGATAGACTCGCCAACATCGGCTCCACTTGCGCAAAGGTGCCACCAGGTGTGTTCCTCGAACAGATCTGCGTGCCATCCATCAAGCGAAAATTCCCCAAAGGATCACCCGAAGAAGCAGAACACTCGGGGGCTACGCTACCCGAAGGTCACGAAGGACCCGAAAAGTTGGATACCAAAGTTGCCATGGTCAACCTAATGCAGGTCATGTCAGTCGAAGAAACTTGGACGCGACCATACCTCCAGTTCCTGATAAACGGAGAACTACCTGACAGCCCGACAGATGCCCGGCGCATATCTCGTCGGTCAAAAGCCTTCACCATCATCAACGGCGAACTGTACAAACGCAGCATTACGGGTGTACTACAACGGTGCGTCACCATCGACGACGGCAAGGCCATACTCCAAGACATCCATGAGGGCATCTGCGGCCACCACGCAGGCAGCCGCTCCCTTGTCGCCAAAGCTCTACGAGCAGGATTCTACTGGCCAACGGCCATGAGCGATGCAAAGGACATCGTCCGAAGATGCAACGGGTGCCAACGGTTCGCCGACAAACCGCACGCACCTGGGTCCGAACTTCGACCCATACCCATAGCCTGGCCTTTTGCCCAATGGGGCCTCGACATGATCGGCAAACTGCGAAAGTCCTCGAAAGGGGGACACGTCTTCCTCCTGGTCGCAGTCGACAAATTCACCAAGTGGATCGAGGCCATGCCAGTCACCAACCAGAAGGGCAAAACCGTCGTCAAATTCTTCGAATCCATTGTCTACAGGTTTGGCGTGCCGCACAACATCATCACCGGCAACTGATCGAACTTTATCTCCGAAGAATTCCAGGACTTCTGCGAAGGCCTCGGGATCAACATCACGTATGCCTCAGTGGCACACCCGCAAACAAACGGGCAAGTGGAAAAGGCCAACGGTCTAATCGGCGCCGGCATCAAGAAGCGCCTCATGAGCTCACTCGAGCACAAAGCTGGAAACTGGAGGAAAGAGCTACCGTCTGTCCTGTGGAGCTTACGGACTACGCCAAACAGCTCCACCGGCTACACACCGTTCTTCATGGTGCACGGAGCTGAGGCCATGTTACCAGCCAAAGTACGCCACCAGGCTCCATGAGTCGTCGCTTACAGCAAAGCCGAATCCACGGCTGCACTCGAAGATGCCGTCGACACACTCGACGAAGCACAGGATATAGCAGCAGCTAGATCAGCGGTGTACCAGCAAAGTCTCCAAGAACTACCACGGCCGCTGCGCCCAAGGTCCTTCGTCGAAGGAGACCTCGTCTTACGACTCAAGCAAAAGCGACCGAATAAACTCGAGTCACCATGGGAAGGACCCTATGTCATCACCGAAGTCATCCCAGGTGGCGCCTATCGCCTCAAGCACGTGGAGTCTGGAGTCGCATACTCCAACCCATGGAACATCTCACACCTGCGACGATTCTACCCATAGCAAACTACCCCCTTTTTACTTTCAATAAGGCTTACAGCCATGGCTACTCAGCCGAACCATGTACCTCCTCCATTACGATATAAATAAAGCTAAGTGTCTCGCCCCAACCTTCGGTTGACTATTTTTCTACAACTTTATTACATGCTACAAACGCACTCGGGGGCTCCCCCCACCTCACGATTTCATCGATTGAGGACCAAACGTGTACACCTGAGTAGCTGACCACGTCAGGCAAACGAAAATGACACGTACCCAATCAAAGCACTGCGTGCTCACAAACAAGAAAACCTTTACAATAAAGGCCACAAAACGCCCAGCCGAAATATACAAATTTTACATCTCTCTGTCTATTTTCAGGTCCTACCTATTTTGAAGAATAACCTGAGCACGCTGCTCAAACAAATCTATAATCTGTTCGGCATACCGCCTTACAGCCGCGTAATGCGGACGCATGTTCCACTCGCCACCATCCGGTCGAAGAGGTGGCCCAGCCGCCACAGCAGCCAAATCTACGTCAGGACGGTGCACCCTCACAAGAGACAGGGCAGCCTTCACTCCTGCGACGAGCTGCTGCCGCACCAGCTCCTTGACATTGCTGGCACTCCGAAACCTCGACAGAAGACCTGCAAGGGTCGTCGGCACGACATCCAAAGGAAACATGACGTGCAGCACCGAGGAAAGTGATGTCTGCACCTGGCGGAGCACCCGCGAAACTTGATAAACACGATCCTACACCATCGCCAGAACCATGGCGCGATCGCGATCCATCCAGAAGAAGTCGCCGGCCTCCATGTCCTGTTGAGTCCAGCAGTTGACCCGAACAGCGACACACTCTTTTTCTTCCCTCGGAGCAAGATTCACACCTGCGACAACCGCACAAGACAAGAATAAGGCCAGCAGGCTCATCCGAAGAACTGAGCTACAACCCGAAAGAAGGATCAACTTACACTGCAATTGCTTGGACAGCCGACCCAGCTCCGCCATCAAATACTCCTCTCTGGCTGCGCCACGATCCGCCTTGGATTTCCAAACGTCAGCACGACCGCGTAACCCGAGCATTTCCCTCTCCAAGCTACGCACGCGATCTCGAAGGAAAGCGAGATGCGAGGAGTCATCCAACGATGGTCGCAAGGGCTTTGCGGATGAAGTGTCAACTGGGTCAGCACCCGAAGAAACCTATAGCAGCAGAAAAAAGAAGGCACAAAGACATTCAGCCAAGGATAGAGCACAACTTGGAGGAATTCATTAAATATATAAGGCCACTGCGTGGCACAAGGATGGTACTACAAAAGATATTTACAACAAAAGTAAACTACATACTACCCTACATCTACTATGCCTAAGGCGCAGGACACTGAGTCGCCTTAGAGCCGCATCGCTTAGCTTTGGCCTCGCCACGCCGCATGATGCGCTCGACGACAAGTCAATGAGCTTGGGCCCATATAAATGCAGCGAGCGGAGTAGGCAGCGAAGGCTACCTCGGATCCATCCGCAGCCGGCATCCGAGAGGTGATCTGGGGCAAGTCCAGCTCCGCCCACCGCCATGGCTATCGCCAGCCCGGACGGACGCCGATGCCCTTCTCGCTTGCGCTTATGCGCGCCGCAGCGCCGGTGATGAGCCTGCTAGGGCATCCACATCTTCAAGGGCTGCGCCCTTCGGGAAGAGCTCCTGGTAGAAGCGACCAAGGACCTCTTTCGCCTTGGCAAGGGAGTTGACGATGGTGCCGCAGCGGTCTTCGACCGCCACAGTGGCATCCTCTAGAGCACTCCCATTCTCCAAAGCACCGCGGTCGAACTCGATGCCTGCGGCATCTGAGACAACAATGAAGAAAAACATGAAGAAGGGCAGCATAGAAGAAGACCCGAAGAAAAAGAAACAAGTACAAAAATCCAGCACTCACCCGAAAGAGCCTTGGCAGCAGCCATGAGCTTTGCCGCCACCCCTCTTTCACGAGCAGCCGCAATGATGGCTAGCTGCTCCTCACGATCTGCGGCCTACTGCTGCAGACGCTCCTTCGCTTCGGCTGCCTTCGACAGCTCTAGCTCAAGGCGCTCTTTTGCGCCAACGGCGGCTTCGGTTTTCTGCTCCGATTGGCCAAGGCTCTTTTTAAGAGCGTCGACCTCACGGAGAGAGTCGTTATGCTCCTCTGCATTTAAGACAAGCAAGTGTCAAAGAACAGGACCAGGATAAACAGGAAAGGTACTAAAAGGCAGACGAATACCTTGAAGCTGCCGCAGTTTCGCCTCCAGCGTCAGGCGTTCCTCCACCAGCCGCTTGGCCTCTTGGACAAAAGGCTGCAGAAAAAGGCAATAGCAGTAAGAACAGGACTTGGGGGCTACGCCCAACACAAAGAAGCAAAAACAACATCAGCACACGAAGACACTCGGGGGGCTTCCCCCCGTGACATAAAGCAGAAAAACTTACGTGTTCCGATGGTGACCCCGAAGGCCCGGCTGCGAAATTTTGAGGCGCAACCACCAGCCCCTCCCGCACAGGAGGATCTGGAGCGGCGCCACCCGAAGTCGCTACCGTCTGAGGAGGAGGCGACGCAATGTTCGACTCCCCCATCATCTCCCGCGCACCATCACTAGAGCCGTCGGAGGATTGCCTGCATACAAACCAATCAGCACAAATACAAAAAATCATGAAGGGAAAAGGACAACAGTACAACAAGAAAACTTACGAGCCCAATGCGCTCAGGTCGAAGATAGGAGAATCCCTTCGGTCCCACTTCTCCTCTTTCTTCTCTTCCTTCTTCTCCTTCTTCTTTTCTTCCTTCTTCCGCTTTGGTCAAGGGTGCGAGCAACAAATGCTACAGGAATAGCAGGAAGGGGAGAGTAAGAACCTCCATGACCATCACTATGACGCTCAAGGACCAGAGGATTTTTGGGAGTCGGAGGAGTTGAGGCATCCGAAGACTCGCTCGAGCTCCGTGATCGCTTGCGCGTATGGTCCTCACTCGACTCGTCGGCATCCTCCACCAGAGACTGCACCGAGGGAACCTCGGACATGGAATCAACCACTTCATTATCCGGGGCATCCGGATACCTTTCGGGCAATGGTGGTACCATGCCCGGCACTTTGAAGCTCTACAAGATGAGAAGGAACTTTGTTAGCAAACAAAGGAAGCAAACATACACTCAACAAAAAAAGGGGGGAGCACTACGTGCACAAATCTACACCTTCGGCACGACCAACATCGAAGAAAAGGGAGGAGTCAGCGACTTCCCCGGGATTTCTTCTCCGGCCTTGAACTTCAGCAGCACGCGAAGATCCTTGTCAAGATTCCCCTCGGAGATTTTCTCACTCGAAACCCTCGTCGGATCACGGCGCCCAGAATAAAGAAACATCGGGTGCGCCCTCGCTTGGAGAGGTTGCACCCGACGCTCAAGAAAGGTCCGGATGGTGTCCACGCCGTTCACCTCCTTCTCAGGAATCAGTTGGAGATCCTCCACCCAACGGTAAAGGGCCTCTATCTCCGCCACCTCACCGTCTAAGATCTGGTTTTTCCACGACCTTTTCTTCTCAATCTTTTGGGAGGGGTCAAAGGGAACAAGACCAAAATCTTACCCAGGCAAAACGGAGTCGCGGATGTAAAACCATCGCCTCCGCCAGTACTGGACAGATTCAGACATGGAAAAGGAAAAGAATTGCACATTGGGACCGAGGGAGATGATGAAACCCCCAATGGGATA
The DNA here is from genome assembly GCA_023614405.1 of Avena insularis. Taxonomy (NCBI): domain Eukaryota; kingdom Viridiplantae; phylum Streptophyta; class Magnoliopsida; order Poales; family Poaceae; genus Avena; species Avena insularis. Next base: position 30,554,315 of record CM042691.1, read on the forward strand.
CACACCATCCGAACCAGACTGCCTTTTCACGGAATAAAGCTTCCGGAAGAGGCCAAAGTGTGGCTCAATGCCAAGCCAACACTCGCACAATGTGATAAAGCACGCAACATGGAGAAGAGAGTTGGGCGAAAGATGATGGAGTTGAACCCCATAGAAGAAGAGCAGTCCACGGAGGAAGTCGTGGACCGGAAAAGAAAACCCGCGAATCACGAAGGCAACAAACATAACCCGGTACCCAGATGGGGTACGGGGGATTACCTCATTGCCGGGGAGTCTCACAGCCGTCGTATCTTGCGGGATCAAGCCCCGCTCACGCAGTTTGCGGAGATCGCTCTCCCGCATCTCTGATCGCCGCCAGCCACCATCGGTGACACGAGCAGCGGTGGTGCCCTTCTTGCCTCCGGCGGCGCTGGTCCCAACCGCAGACGAAGACTTCTTCGCTTTCCCCATGGCGCTACGGCGGTGGTGGCGTTGCCAACGAAGAAAGAAAGAAGGAAATGTGGAAGAAACTCTCAGCGCGCAGCAAGAATCACTCAAGAACAAGGAGGCAGTGAGCAGATGAACTGGTGCGGTGAAAAATAAACCACGATTTCACCAAGGATTATAACAGCGAAGACGACGCACGCTGGCCGTCCATCGGGAAGACCTAACGCCAACGGTAGATCTGGCCGACACGTCAACATCAACGAACCGTCGTTACCACGCCGTCCACTACGCGCGGAAATCGAGGAGACGCCGTAATCATCTCCACGCCGCGCGTGACCAGTCAATTCAAAGTCAGGAAGTGGGACCCACGCTTCATTCGGTCAAGTCATCTCTGGCGTAGCAGACGCTTGAGGTCATCGATCGTCAGCACTGACGTCATCAAAAGCTATACTAGCACCAACTTCGGCTGCACAACTAAGAGTACTCACTCGAATCTACGATTCGATTAACTACTCGGGGGCTACTCCTATCAGGAGCGCTGGCCGCGCACCCGATAGACAAATGAGGACAAAATTACTTCTCTGAGTCCTACGTCGAGTCTACGACTCCACTACGGACTCGGGGGCTACTCCCATAGGGAGGATGGATTTCAGCATCCGAAAATTTTTGAGTCCTGTGGACTTAACAACTGAAACAATGCTTGAAGTAAAGTCTCCGTTCGAGTCTACGACTCGAACAGACACTTGGGGGCTACTCCCATAGGGAGCGCTGGTCGTGCACCCTATGAAATCTTCGACTGCGATCTCCCGGATCAGCACGCAAAAACTTTTTTGGCAACTCTGCCCCAACAAAACGCTAAGTGAGCGACAATCTCCTTGGCCACCCGAAGCATCTCCGCGGTGACAAACATTCGGATGCTGTGTCTTCGACACAAAGACAAGACCTACATATATCATCTGATGGTCTGGCAACGCACCTGACTGCGCTCTGCTAGTCTGAAGCCGTACCAGCAGGTACGATGAAAAATCCCGACGGACGCGTTGGGTACACCAATTAAAATCACTGGAATTCCACTCCTGTAAGTCCTCCGCGGCCTGAGTCGAATTACGCCAGCATATGTTCCAGGTCCGGGTTGAGGGACCCGAACCTGAAGAAGATCGTGTAGTTTCGTCCTAAGACAGTTAACTGGCCCTGGTCCGTCGGGTGAGTCAGGCACACGCATCAACAATCCCTACGCTCATATACTATTAAGATATAGTTGCACCCGAAGGATGGAAGAGTCCTCAGCCGAATCTACGATTCGACTGAACACTCGGGGGCTACTGACATGGTTATACCCTACGGGTACGTGACTTCAGCATACCTGGTCCAGCCCATGGAAGGCCCACAGCAGATATACGCTGGCCCATGAAGATTTTCGGGTGGCCAAGGCCCATGATGCCTTCGGATCCTTGGAGAGCAAGACTAGCGGAGATAGGAAATTCAAAGGGGTAAAACCCTAGAACTTGTAACCGACTAGGACTATGCCCGGGACCTGCCTAAGTCTATATAAAGGCCAGGAGGGCACGTCCTAGATCCCTCGACTCATACTTTCGCACACGCATCCACGCCAGATCGAATCTGCGCACCCTGTAACCTTCGGTTCCGCCGTAATCAAAGAGCAGACAAGCAGGAGTAGGGTTTTCCCTCCGAGGGCCTGAACCTGGGTAAATCTCGTGTCCCCTGGTTGCTTGTCTGTTAACCGTGCCACGATCTCCAGCATCCACATCTTCTCCAAAACCCAAGTCCATAACAATGGGCATTGACGAGATTAAACCTCGTCAGATCCCATCCGAGACTCCGAACAACATTCGGTCTCCCTACTTATATTCCATATCTACTAACAACATGGAATCCTTAAGTGTGTCTCCCTAAGGATCCCATCCGAGACTCCGAACAACATTCGGTCTCCCTACTTATATTCCATATCTACTAACAACATGGAATCCTTAAGTGTGTCTCCCTAAGGATCCCATCCAAGACTCCGAACAACATTCGGTCTCCCTACTTATATTCCATATCTACTAACAACATGGAATACTTAAGTGTGTCTCCCTACGGTTCGTGAATTATGCAGACATGACCGAGTCTGATCAATAACCAATAGAGGAATCTGTAAATTCATATGGCTCACACATATTTCTACGATTACTTTGTGATCGAATAAACCACTTACATACGATGCCAATTTCCCTTTGCCTCACAATAGTTTACTTATCCGAGGTCGCATCATCGGTATCTCTGCATACCTAGTTCAACCTCGTTACCGATAAGTACTCTTTTCTCGTTCCCGTGATATGTGATCCCTTGTGATCCAGTCGCATGCTTCCAAGCTAATTGGATGACATTCCACCGTGAGGGCCCAGAGTATATATATCCGTCATATGGATGGACAAATCCCACTCTCGATCCATGTGCCTCAATACATACTTTCCGAACACTCAATGCCACCTTTATAGCCACCCAATTATGGTGTGGTGTTTGATGTTATCAAAACATCCATCCGGTGATGGTGATTAGCATGATCTCATGGTCGAAGGAATTAGGTTACTCTGTATCCGAAAGCTTATAGAAAACAAACTATTGAAATGACTTGATCTTTATGCTACACTTATCTATAGGAGTATGTTCATCACACCATTCTACTAATGATATGATCTTGTTGTTAATAGCATCTCAATGTTCATGATCAGGAAACCATGATCATATATTAACCAACAAGCTAGTTTAACAAGAGGCTTTACTAGGGACTCTTTTATGTTTACAAATCACACAAGTATTAATGTTTCCGGTTAATACAATTATAACATAGTATGTAAACATTTATCATAAGCATGAAGATATGATAATAACCTCTTTATTATTGCCTCTTGGGCATATCTCCAACAGTATGTCCGGCGGCGCCGAAAGTTTCCGGCTATCACTAGATTATTCCGGTCTTCATAGGAATGGCATGCTGAAGGGGGTTTCGTCGGGGTGCCGGTTTGATCCGCCAGTCGCTGGTTTGGCTCTGCTTCTTCCTTCTTCTCTTCCAGGCCACCGTCTTGTCGGCCTTGAGTCCTCGAGCTTCCTACCTTGTCTCTGTACTTGTCAGTGTGAGCCTATCATGGTCAGAGGACGGAGTATGAAGTAGTATACCATTCAATAGGGTATAAAGTGGGCTCTCATTGAGGATAGGATTCACCTTTGGTTTCCATGACGACTTGGCATATGTTGGAGATCTTGATGTGGTAACGACCATAGGTCGGGCTACATCACCCCCTCTTCAAAAAGATGCGTCCTCGACTCTATACACTCATCACCATGTAGAGGAAGTCGAGAGACCTTCTTGATCCTAGGGTTCACCATATAGTCGTCCTCGAGAAGATTGATTTGAAAACACTTCAATGTTCCGTCACTTTCCATGAAGCCTACAAAGCTCACAACAAAAGCGAAGAAACACTCAAAGAGTAGCCAATTCATGAAGATTATAGCATGAGTCCTCAAGTAGAAGAAAGTCACCTTAGGAAGTAGAGATAGATCATAGAAGCGCATCCATAGGTAACCCTCTACATTTCTTCTTATCAACTCCTGGTCGGTAGATGTTTATGTGTATGCATTTGTACCTTCACACAACAAAGACCAAGCAAAATATTTTCGTGCGTGATAGCGGAGCATGTCATTGGCATGTCCATTCTCGTTCACAACACTATTAGCAGAATACAAGTATAGCAAATGGAATGCATATGCAAGTTCAATGTGCATGGAAATCGTCTGAACATCGTCCAAATGTGGGAACTCAAAAACTCCAGATAACGTCTTAGTATGACATTCAAAGCATTGGACTAGAGTTTTGATCAACATCTTTGGTGCAAGAATAGGAGAATTCGGCAAAAACACATGAGGAAGAATATCCAAAACAACATTATTATGTGTGCAATCCAACCATTGAAAAGAGAAATTGTTCAATATGTTGGGTGCCACACACAAATCATCAAAAGCAAAGATCATGGAAATATGAGTATCATAAGAGGAAGAAAAAACTACATTCTTGCAAACAAACCATAGCAAAGAGCAAATGTTTCTTATGTTTGTTGCAACAACAATACAAGATACTAGGAAACTCTCATGACAATACATTCTCATAATGACATTATGGTTGCACACAAAACAATAGAAAGATAAATCATTCGACAATTTTGTTGCAACACATAAAGCATCAATATTTTAAGGAAAAATCCAAGTAGGATTAATTAGAGTATGTCTCCTAATATCACTAGTTAATTTCTAGTGTCCCCTCTCATTGATTGGAGGGAGTGGTAGTCACAACTTACAAGCCATGCATGATAGTTTTTGTATCCTCGCTATCTACTGGACTTTTCTTTTCTTTTAATGAGCGCTTGATCAATGGTTGGAATCTAACTCCTATACAGCCCGATTGGTTTCTCCCTCTCCTCCTAGTTTCAGCTTGAATATCAACATTAATTTGACATCAAACATACTCCCTCCGTTTTAAAATATAAGATGTTTTAGCTTTGTAAAGAAAATATATCAAGATATTTTTTAGTGTGTAGGTTCATTCAAGTTTGGAGTGAATCTACACACTAAAAAAAGTCTAGACACATTTTTTTCTAAATGGGTATTTCTTCCTAGCTAAATGGCCTATGAGGGAGTATTGTATATATGTTTTTGAGGTGGTAACATAACTATAACAAACCAAATTTATAAATACTGAGTACAACATAGATATTTTTTAGTGTGTAGGTTCATTCAAGTTTGGAGTGAATCTACACACTAAAAAAAGTTTAGATACATTTTTTTCTAAATGGGTATTTCTTCCTAGCTAAATGGCGTATGAGGGAGTATTGTATATATGTTTTTGAGGTGGTAACATAACTATAACAAACCAAATTTTAAAATACTGAGTATGGCCGCTAGCGCAATGCGTTGTTGCAGAGGCTGTGTGTAATTGGTATCCTCTGATATTAATATATGCTCCTTTCAAAAAAATCTAGTTGAAGGGATATCAGTTCTTCAGTATGCGGATGACACAGTCTTGTTTATGGAGCTTAATATGAAGCTCATATTGTGAATCTTTGAACAGTTATGAAGACTGAAAATGAACATCCACATGAGCAAAGTTTTTTGTTTTGGTAAGGAAAGGGATTTATAGGATCATTATATAATGTTGTTTGGATGTGAGGTTGGATATCTCCCATTTAGATATTTGGGTATGCCTATTCACTACCGCAAACTAAGAAATGGTGAATGGAAACCTGTAGAGGATATTTATGAGAGAAAACTCGCACTTCGGGTTGCAAACTTACTCTCTTATTGTGACCTCTTAGTGCTAATCAGTTCGGTTTTAACTAGCGTACCGATGTTTATGCTATCCTTTTTCGAAATACCTAAAGGGGTAAGGAAAAAATTGGATTATAAAAGGATGTGTAGACTTATTTGATGGAACATAATTTGTAGGGCTAGAAAATGGGGGATCTTGGTGTAGAAGTACTTGATATTAAAAATAGGTGTTTATTGAGCAAGTGGATTTTAAACTCCTGACCGAACAAGGTGCATGGCAAGAGATCATATAAAATAAATACCTACACTTCAAACCCTTGCCTCAAGTTACGAACAGACGTACAAACTCACCCTTCTGGAAAGGTCTCATGAAGGTGAAGGGCGACTTTTTTAGCGTGGGACTTTTACAGTAGGTAATGGGGAGGATACTCGTTTTTAGGAAGATACGTGGTTAGGTTCTAATCCTTTAGCTCAACAATAACCATCCTTGTATAGCATAGTTAAGCAGAAACATGTTTCAGTGGCTAATGTTATGTCTCAAGTGTCTTTAAAAGTAGGTTTTAGGCAGACTTTAGCACTAAACAGGGGAGCAATATGCCTCCATTTGATTCGTCATTTGATGGATGTTCACTTTTCCACACAACCAGATGTCTTTATTTGGAACCTAACAACATCTGGTTCTTTTACGGTCAAATCTTTGTATCTGCACTACATGAATGACCATACAAGATTGCATCGTAAATATATCTCGAAAATGAAAGTTCCACTAAAAATAAGAATTTTCATGTGGTTCTTATTTCGCGAAGTGTTACTCACTAAATTCAAAATATCAAAAACAAATTGGAAAGGTACTAAAAAATATTGTTTTCAAGATGAGTCAATACAACATCTTTTTATATCTTGCCCTCAAGCAAAAGTGGTGTGGCGCATTGTTCATATGGCATACAATATTCTCCCCTAATAATATCTCGAATTTGTTTAAAAATTGGCTAGCTGGAGTAGCGAAAAAAGATAAAGTATATATTAGAGTTGGTGCTTGTGCTTTACTATGGGACATATGGAATGTTCAAAATAATTATATCTTTCACAATGCAAAATCAACATATTTTATGCAGATAATTCCGCTGGCTACAAACTTGGTTTGTATGTGGTCTTACCTAGAACCAATGGAGGAGGGAGAGGATTTGGCACTAGGTGTCGCACCTGAGATGGTTACTTGGGATTTATACAACCAAGTGTAGTTGACATTTTGATTATAGGATATCATGTCGATGCACAAGCATTACATATGCTCTTTAGTTTTCAAATGGTTGATAATTGTTGATACCTTTGATCCGGATTACGGATGTAGTATAGCTTGCTTTTTTTCCTAGAAGATCTAGATTTATCAAAATTGGGAAGAATTTTCTTGATGTAAGATTATGTCAAATAAGACCTTGAGAACTAGCAGTATCGTTATTTATCAGGCCTTTCATGTTTACATTGTTTGGTGTATTAATGAATGAATATAGGTCAGGACTAAAAATTCATCTGCAGCTGTGCATATATGGGATAATAATAATAAGCCCATTCATGAGTTGTGATCTAATCTAGATAAGTATTATGGATGGTACGTCTATAACTACTATAGCATTTGTCAGCCACAAATACTATGGAATTTTTTTAACCACTACAGCACCGTCACGCGGGGTCACACAGTTATTAAGTAAAATAGAACAAAGCCTTTTAATATATGATATTACCGTGATTCCCAAATGGATCTCAAATCAACTATTGCATTCCCCTTTTTGTCACTTGGTTTCACACGTATAAATAGACTAGAAGGACCTTGCACGCATTGTTGCGCCGTCCTTTTCTGTTAGCATTTCATTTTTGCGTTATATGTGTCTTTGACTTGATGTGGGATTTTTTATGTTAGCATTTATTTTTGCGTTATATGTGGTCTTGGCTTGTGTAGGATTTGATTTTGGCTCGGCGCCGCTAAAAGGTCCTTTATTTTGTTGATATCTTATACATGTGTCCCTAAACAGCTATTAAATCGTTAGCACTACATAAAAACATTCCCCTATAGATGTTAATAGGAATAATTCTTTTTCACTAAATTAAATTACATTTTTCTAAATAATTCAAATCGAATCGACCTCACGTGTACTGCATACTTGTATGAATTTGTTGAATTTGTCTTAAACTTGAATGAATACATACACAAAATACAAAATTAATTTGTTCTCTTAGGAAAAACTCGGGTATTTGAGCCAATAGTAATAAAAACCAAAGATATTAAGTCCACTAACTGATTACTGCAAATTGCATACAAATTGAACTAAGTAGATCTCAATCAAATAACATTTGCATAAACAAATCATACACACCACAAAAGGTCTAAGAAACATAAAGGACAATCCATCCATCTTAGGATGTCAACCTCAACGATGCTGCTCATGTCCATCACTGTCTGTCATCCTAGTTCCTTCCTCGATCCTTGTCATTTTCACTTTAGATCTGACCAGTGAAACCAGCATCATGACTATGTTTTCATAATAATATTTGCATATCTGCAATGCGAGCAATCTTGACTGCCACATCTAGCAAATCGTGCTGTGATAAGAGTTCATATATGCAAGCACCAGGAGCGATCATGATCTATATACATGCAGCCACTGCCAGTTCCTACTTGTGCTTGGTCTAACATTACCATTGATTTTATCATCGGCTTGCCCAAGTCTGAGGGTTATGAGGTGATTCTAGTGGCTGTCGATCGGCTGGCCAAGTATAGCCATTTCATTCCTCTACGTCATCCGTACGCTGCTCTTACAGTGGGCACTAAGCTGTCTTTTTCATCTACTTATCATCCACAGACCGACCAGATATATGAGATGTGTCAGGAACGAGTGAATCAGTGCCTTAAACAAGGAGTATATAGAGATGTGCCACTTTTTTTTTAAAGGAGCATATATTAATATCAAGAGATACCAATTACACTCGTCCTCTTTAACAACGCAATACCCTATTGGCATTACGGATGCACACAGCCAACAAAAGATAAAGAAAACTAAGAAGAAAAAAGACCTGCTACAGTGTTTCGGTCCTAACAACAACAGTACAACCACCACCAATACAACACCTGAACTCCAGGCTCTTCAAAAGCGACGCCTCCAAAAAGGAAACAGTACACAAGCGCCGTCATCGCCCGATCAAAGATCTAGATTTTCACCCTGAAGATAATCCTCACTCTCAAATCAATGTCTTTAACAAGGCCATTGCCAGACACAACCGGCTAAGCCAGACCTTGGGTTTTCAACCTGAAAGGTAAGATTCTGAAATTCACCTGTGTTGCCGCCCCCACTTACATACGCTGCTGTTTAGCCCAGAACACCAAGCAAGTCCCTCAACTGTACGTGACTCAAACCTCCATAGATAGATCTCCAAACCTGGCCTTCATGAATTCTCCACCTCTGACTTCACCATGGATCGATAGTCGCATGGTGGCAACAAAGGACAGAGCTTCGCGGCGCTCCTTCCTGAACCAAACGGTCGGAATAAAACATGGGTGCCCACGACCGAATACCATCCGATCCAGCGAACCGCAGGCATAGAAGCGCTGGTACATTCGCCGGCGGAGCCTTCTGGAACTCCCCACTCCGGCCAAATCAAGAACCATCCTTAGGAAGGTGATCATCTCCACACAAGAGGGACCCTAGGCCGATCCACTTTATTCGACCGGCCGTCCAACTCCGACAGGGGGAGAAAGGCCACCATCACCATGCCCGGGCTCGCAGCCCTAGGTGACCTCGTGAAGCCGGACGAACCCAGAAGCCATCCCGCTGCCGGCTGCAATAGATCCGATAGGAAACGGTCGAGATCGGGCTTGACACACTCCTGCCATCACCATCCGGAGGCCGAGGCCAGGAGGACAGCGCCGCCCCTGCCTACGACCTCCCACCGCCGACCGCCTAGGCCGCTGGCCGCCGTCGTCCGCCATCCCCGAAGCACGGTGTGCCATCCCCTTGCCTTGCACCGCCCGCCGCGACCCACAGCAGGGCAAGCCCCGCGCCGTCGCCGAAGCTCCCAGCGCCAGAGCCACGTCCAAGCCCAGTGGTTCCACCCCGCGCGAGCAACCCCAGGGAAGGAGACGGGGAGGCCCCGCCGCCGCCGGCGCCGACCGGGCTTCGCCCAGCCACGCCCTCCTGGCGGCGGCGAGGGAGGAGGAGGTGGTGGCGGCGCCTAGATCTAGGGTTCCCCCCTGTCGCCACACGGGGGCGACGAGGGAGCTGGTCTACGCGAATACTAGATGTGCCACTCATGAAAGCCCAACAAAATGGCGCAAGTGGTTACCAATGGCAGAGTTCTGGTATGATTCATCTTATCATACTTCTCATCATGGATGCTCTCCTTTTTCCAAGCTTTGTATGGGATAGAACCAAACTTTCGGGCAATGCCTAATCTTGGTATAGTTGGTGGAGATGCAATTGCTGATATAGCAGGGGAACGACCAAGCCTTCCAGGATCTTCTTTGTGCTCATTTTCTTTGTGCTCAGGCTCGTATCAAGCACCAATTAAGCAGATAAACAACGTACTGATCGTCAGTTTCAGGTCGGGGAAGAGGTGCTCTTGGAACTACAGCCCTATGTGCGTGCAGTCCTCGATGGTTCTTCGTCCATCAGCTAAAATGGCACTGAAGTTTTATGGTCCATATAAAGTGCTTGCTCGTGTCGTGTCGGTTTTCGAGCCCACCCTCCGCCTCCACTCGCCTAGGACCTGTGCCCCGCTGTCGACAGGGAGGCCATGACGGTGGTGCTCCCGTTTGTCGCCGGGATGGACTTCACCGCGGAGGTGCTCTCGTCTCTCGCAACTCCGGCGGGACCGGCGATTCGAGATGGCGCATCCCGTGCATGCTACCTACGAAGAATGGATTTTGCTACCAACGGTTGGCACCGTTGCTACCCATGGTCGGCGAAGTTGCTACCGATGGCGGGTGGCTTTTGCTACCCTGGGTATAAACCGTTGCAAGCTACGGCATACGGCTCTGCTACCTTGGGTCTACGATATTGTGCTACCATGAGTGCATGATGTTGCTCCCTTGGGCGAAGCGGGGGCTAATTTTGCTACATACTCATTTATGTTTTGCTATGTATTTATTTTGGTTTTGCTATATTGTTGTTCTCCAAATGCTACACTTATTTTTGCACCAATGAATTTCTGCGAGATCCCGGCGATGTCTAATACAAATATTTTGCTACAGTTGTTCTCTGGTTTTGCTACATTAGCACAATTCTTTTGCTATATAGTTTCCGGCGAAACTCCGGCGAGGTCTACTGGCGAAAGTCTTCGGCAAGGTCGGATATGCTACATTAGCATAACTTTTTACTATGCGGTCGCCAGCGAGGTCTTGGGCAAAATCTCCGACCAGGTCCACTCTGTTTTTCTATTTTCTAGACCGAACCTTTTTTTTTTTTACATATAGCAAGCGAGATTTTTTATAGCGCTCGAATGTTGTGATCTGGAATGGGGCTTCAGTTCAAGAGGGCAAAAATGTCACGTCCTCACATTCTGGATGTGTGATGACGGACATGGCAATTAACCCAGGCTAGGACATCGATATTCGATGGGCCAGGGACAAGATGAGGCCCAAGGAGGGCGGTTAGCTGTAATGCTATTATCGTTGAAATAGAACTGTGTGTGGGCGGTTAGCTGTGTGTGGGTAAGTCCCGGGTGACATGGAACGGGGCATCACCTTCCAGTAATGCTATTATCGTTGAAATAGAACTGAACAGCCATACCCAGGCTAACTTATTTTGTTTGGGACGCATCAGCCAGGGACAGATACACCAATGATTTGGATATACTGTACATGTACGTAACTTTCGCTACTCCGTCCTGTAATAAGGATGTCCCCGATTTAACTAAATTTCTATATATTTAGTCTACGATGTCCTTTTCGAAACGGAGATAGTATACTATTTTGTGAGCCACCGGAGTACTACTTACATTCTGGATTAACTTGTCGAGCTAATAAGTGTATATAATAATATTTCAAGTTTCTTATTTAATAGTCCGTACAAAATACAATATGGATGGTCAAAGTTTCTGAAGTTGGACTAGAAATATGTCTGAAATTTTACATTTTTATTATGTACCAGAGAGAGTGACCGTGCTACGCTAGCCAGAAATTGTTCGGCCGCCATCGACGGTGATGACCTGGCCAGTGACGAATGAAGCTGCTGGCATGCAAAGGAAGGTCACCACCGACGCAACCTCCTGTGGCTGACCGAGCCGATGCATCGGAGTCCTCAACAACTCGTTCTCTAGGATCTCCGGCAGCACCTGGACCCACAACAAGCACTCGTTATCATCAATGTTATTAACTATGTTTAAAACTTATTTATTTGACAAAATTAAAGCCGAGAGCAGCATATATCTTGAAATATGTTAAATATATAATTAAATAGTTGAGTATTTAGGGTGTGCATGTGTTGGATGCTTTTAATTTGGTGTCTGTCTTTCATGTGAGCGAGGTCGGGACATACGCTTTTTGACATGTCAGTGTTGATCCCGCCAGGAGCGACGGCGTTCACACGGATCTTGTCCTGAGCCCATTCGGTAGCAAGGCTCCTCGTAAGCTGGTTAATTCCTCCTGCGTTGTCGAGAAGAAGAATTAGTATCATCTTTGCTTCTTAATTAGGCCATTATTGGTGAAGTTTGGGACTTAATTGGGTTATGAAGAAGATCGTCCAAGCGAACATGCAGTACACATCCGTAGATGTAGTTACCTTTTGAGATGCAGTAGACGGCGAGGGTAGGGTATCCAACTGATCCTCCAACGGAGGAGATGCTGACGATGCTGCCTCCTCCTGCAATGGAGGCGTTGAGCAGGAGAGGGTGCGCGAGCTGGCTGAGGTGGAAGCACGAGTCTAGATTGGTCGCCATGAGATGCGAGTACTCCTCCGCCGTCCACTCCACCGCCGCCTTTTCAAGAACCTGCCCCGCGTTGTTCACCTGCACACACGATCCCCTGATCATGTCTGAACTCCATCTTCCCAAATAATAAGTGAATCGACTCCGTCTAAGCTATGCTTATTACCAGTATGTCGAGCTTGCCGTGGAAGGTCTGCTTCACCGTCTCCATCAGCTTCTCCCTCTCGGCTCGCACGGAGACGTCGCAGACGGATACGGTCACCGGGAGCTTGCGCTCCTCCCACCGCCGCCGGCACTCCTCCAGCCCCGCCGCGTTCTCGGAGCACGTGTGCACCCGCGCTCCCAATCCGACCAGCTCCTCCACGATCGCATGTCTGTCCAACGTTTGATGCCAATCGGTACATTCAGAAAATTATGGGCATGCTTGTTTTGAATATACTGTACGAGCTTGCAAGCAGTTTACACGAATGAATACAGATATAAGTATGTGCTTACCCGATCCCTTTGTTCCCGCCGGTGACCAGCGCCGTTGCGCCGGCGAGACTCCACCTGCTCTCCTCCCTGCTTCCGCCGGCGGCAGCCATCTCTCTCGTCCCTTGCTCTCTGGCTATGTTTCTGAATGCATGGATGTCTCCTCTTATGTCAATATATAATACAGCTGGCCTCGTTGGAGCGGCCTCCTCCACACTTAAATTCAGACGAGAAAAACATGCAGTCCATCTCCCCTTGTCACCAACAGACTCACTGATCGGTTTGCTTGGATCGTATGGAGATACATCACCGTCACCAACAGACTCACTGATCGCAAGCCCGTGCACAGTTCTGGTTGGTCCATCGCTAATACTGTACATAGAATAGAACGTGAACGGCTCGCTTTGATCAGGTACATCGTAAGTAGATATTTAATGACATGGCACTGTCCCATGTAAATTTTCAAACTTTCTTTGCGAAAATGCACAGGTCGGTTGCTTTATGTCCTTTATTCATTTATTTTTTTCGAAACAGAGGATGCGAACCCCAGCCTCTACATCGAAAAGATGCATACGACATTTATTGATTTATTATAAAACGATCAACAAAGATCGGACAAAGAACATACATCACGCAACCCGAAGCCACCACACACACCTATAAAACCCGAAGACAATAGAGGAAATTCATGTCAACAGGGTCGTTCTGTGCCCGGGAAGACAACGACGACACTCCACTAGCTGCTAGGGACTGGGAACAATCGCATACCCTAAGACACCCTATAGGCGAAACGAGAGCGTGTATCCGAAATAAAAGACTCTTATATTAGCGAGCACCTTATGTACACGCACAAAAGTCATCACATGCTCTTCTCTCTACTCCCGCCGGCGTCAGCCATCTCTCTCCCTCCCTTTCTCTCGCTCTGTCTCTGAATGCGTGCGTGCCTCTTATGTAAAGATAACACAGGCCTCGTTGGAGCGGCCTCCTCTACACTTAAATTCAGACGAGAAAAACATGCGCCCGATGCAGGCCATTTCCACTTGTCGCCGTCGGTTTGTCTGGATCGTATGGAGATACATCACCGTCACCGACAGACTCACTGATCGTGATTGCAAGCCCGTGCACAGTCCTGGTTGGTGGTTGGTCCCATGAATGGCTGGTGCACAAGTCAGTCTTAGTCAGGACACGAACTAGCTAGTGGCACCACAATCATGGGATGTGGGATGGGATCCCATGAATGGCTGGGTCCATGAAAACTTTTTGAGAAAAATCCATATATATATATATATGATAGGATTTGCCCATATGCTCAAACATCATTCAATATTTTCCTGTCCTACATATAAAACTGAAGTTTTGTTTCAGGTAGAGATTTGCCATTTCCGACAATCAGTTGATCAGACTCCATTCAGGCATTCACAATTACCTCGTCCTAGGTTTAGTCAAAATCAAACTCTGACTATATATTATATCAATATCTATAATACAAAACCTATTATACTAGAATTGTCATGAACTATATTTTCATATTATATTTATTTGGAATTATAAATGTTAATTTATATTTTTTCTTATATTCTTGGTCAAACTTTGCAGAGTTTGACTTTAAATAAATTCAGAACACGAGATAATTGTAAACTGAGGGAGTACTAAAAAGACGAACCTGCTTTCAAATCACTCTTCTCTATCTTCCTCTCGCTACTCCTTCGCAAGGAGCAACACAAAAATTATATTAATACTGATGGGTATACTAGCTTTTTTAGGATAGATGGTTATATTAGCCTAATAGGCTTCAGAGAGCGGAAATTTCCTGCTGACGAGCGGGACAAGGAGGACGACACCGAATCAGCCCGTATTTGGTGCGCGAATGCGCTGGTACCGACATGTGTACCATTTACGGTACCCATTGAGATATGGTTTTTGGCCTTGTTATTCGCGGCCACCGTTGGGATGGCCTGAAGAAGGTTGTCACAATAGTTGTCCCCTCCCTAAGAGCATCTTCACTTGGGGGCCCTAAAGATCCCTAAAAAGTTATGGGGATGCCGGCGTTTAAACTCGCAACCAGCCCCCACTTTCCCAAATCTTTTTTCGCGAGGCCCATTTAGTTATCCGGTGCCCCCAAGCCGAACCCTACACATGGGAAGCAGGTGCACCAGATGGAGCTAAAAATGACGCTGTCCAGCCCTGACGGTATACCCGGGCATGTTTCAGGCTAGGACAGGCTCGGGCCGGGCTTCACAGCCTGCCCGCACAAATCCCTGGCCCGAGCCCGTCCCGCCGTTGTGAAAGTGTCTCCAAGCCATTGGGCCGCGGGTCGGGCCTCCCCTTATTTGCGCATTTCTTTTGGCCCGAGCCTGGCCCGTGCGCCCACCAGTCCAGCTTAGCTATGTGGCTGGACAAGATTCGTTGGCGTTTCCTAGAGGCGGCTCAGCGGCTTCCCCCTAGTCCAACTTAGCTCAACTTTTTTTGGTGTCATCTTGCTTGGCGAACATGTCTTTGGCTTCTTTTTGGGCCGTGTTGTGCTGTGACTCCAACAGACTTTGTTTCGTCGCTTTGAACCTTATAACTCGTTGTGGATAGTTGTTTTATTTATAAAGTCAGGCGAAAGCCTGAATCGAAAGGGCATAACAGGCAGACCCAACCGAACTTATTTTGTTTAGGACGATCAGCCAGGGCAGATACACCAGTGATTTGGATATATTCTAAATACTTTGTGTCCTGAAAGGATGTCTCCGATTTATCCAAATTTACAAGATCTAGTTTTAGGATATCCATTTCGGAACGGAGTAACTTGTCGATCTAATAATTGCATATAATTTTCAAGTTTCTTATTTAATACTACATATTAATACAATATCGATGTTCAAAGGTTCTGAGGTCCAACTTGGAATATGTCTGAAATTTTATATTTTAT
The DNA here is from genome assembly GCA_023614405.1 of Avena insularis. Lineage (NCBI taxonomy): Eukaryota > Viridiplantae > Streptophyta > Magnoliopsida > Poales > Poaceae > Avena > Avena insularis. The sequence continues at coordinate 30,570,360 of CM042691.1, forward strand.
GTAGCGGGGAGAGCGAGCGAGCGTGCTATGCTAGCCAGAAATAGTTCGACCGCCATCGACGTAGATGACCTGGCCAGTGACGAATGAAGCTGCTGCCATGCATAGGAAGGACACCACCGACGCAAGCTCCTGTGGCTGACCTAGCCGATGCATCGGAGCCCTTGACAACTCATTCTCTACGATCTCCGGTAGCACCTGCCACAACAACCACTTGTCATCATCAACATTTTGTCGGTCGAAATAGCAATATTATAACTAGGTAAAAAACTTCTTTATTTGATAAAATTGAAGCAGGGAGCAGCATATATTTCATTTTGTCCATATTATTGGCTTTAACTTTGTCTATATTTGTAATCTATCTAAATTCTTAACTAGTAGATACATACAAATATAGATAAAGTTAAGATCATTTATTAGCTTTAACTTTGTCTATATTTGTATGCATCTACCTAAATTCTTAACTAGTAGATACGTACAAATATACTAAAGTTAAGATCATTAATATAAACCGGAGGGGGTATAAATAGTTATTAAGTTATTAACTAGGTAAAGTATTTAGGTTGTGCATGTCTTGGATGCCTTTAATTTGGTGTCAATATTTCATGTGCATACACTTTTTGACATGTCAGTGTTGATCCCGCCAGGGGCGACGGCGTTCACACGGATCTTGTCATGAGCCCATTCGGTAGCAAGGCTCCTCGTAAGCTGGTTAATTCCTCCTGCGTTGTCGAGAAGAAGAATTAGTACTATCATTTTTGCGTCTTAATTAGGCCATTGCGGATGATACATGCAGAAAGTATTTATAATTTCATTTTGGTATTTAAAAATTGTAAGAGAAAAATATGTAGACGACGTAGTTACCTTTTGAGATGCAGTAAACAGCGAGGGTTGGGTATCCAAGTGAGCTTGCAACGGAGGAGATGTTGACGATGCTACCTCCTCCGGGGATGGAGGCGTTGAGCAGCAGAGGGTGCGCGAGCTGGCTGAGGTGGAAGCACGAGTCTAGGTTGGTCGCCATGAGATGCGAGTACTCCTCCGCCGTCCATTCCACGGCCGCCTTTTCAAGAACCCGCCCCGCGTTGTTCACCTACAGACGGTTCGAACCCGCCCAAGATTTGCTTGGATACTTGGAAAACACTAGAGTAGTAGGTAACAAAGATGAATCGACTCTGTCTAAACTAGGTTTACCAATATGTCGAGCTTGCCGTGGAAAGTCTGCTTCACTGTCTCCATCAGCTTCTCCCTCTCGGCTCGCACGGAGACGTCGCAGACGGAAACGGTCACCGGGAGCTTCAGCTCCTCCCACCGCCGGCGGCACTCCTCCAGCCCCGCCGCGTTCTCGGAGCACGTGTGCACCCGCGCTCCCAACCCGACGAGCTCCTCCACGATCGCATGCCTGTCGACCGTTTGGTGTACGTACATTCAGAAGATTGTCAAGGCTTGCTTTGAATATACGAGCTTGCAGCTTTGTTCCCGCCGGTGACCAGCGCCGTTGCGCCGGCGAGGCTCCACCTGCTCTTCTCTTTGCTCCCGCCGGTGGCCGCCATCTCTCTCTATCCCTCGCTCTCTCGCTCTGTTTCTGAATGCGTGCGTGTGTCGTCTGTAGAAAGGGCTGCAACTCAGGATGTATTGATCGGATGCATATGCACGTATATATATAGATAGATAAGGTGGCCACCAAGTCCTCGGCTATACAGAGTAATCGATATGTAAAGATAATATAAACCTCGTTGGAGCGGCCTCCTCCACACTTAAACATGAAAGCCATCCCCCTTGTCCCCGTCGGTTTGCTTGGATCGTATGGAGATACATCACCGTCACCTACAGACTCAGTGATGGCAAACTAGTGGTGGCACCACAATCATGGCTGGGTCCATGAAAACTCTTTGAGCAAAATCCATTTATAATAGGTTTTGCCCGTATGCTCAAGTGTCATCTAGCATTTCTCTATTCTAAATAGTATAACAATGAAGTTTCGTTCCAGGTATAGATTTGCCACTTCTGACCATCAGTTGATCAGCAAGTAGCTACTGGAAAGATCGACGATGCTTCCCATACTGATGATCGTGTACTAGCTAGAGATGAATGACAGTAATTTCTAAAGCCTGAATTAGGCTTTGTAATGGCACTAGATTCTCCGCTAGGACTAATCGATATAGATTGTTCCAGCTTTACTTTATTGGTTCGTTTTGCTTTTATGGAAAAGTTCTGGTGATCTGAGCTTCGGCTTGGTTTTTTCTTTCTTTCTTTTTTTAACGGAGACAAACGATTTTCCTCATATATTAAATAAGGAGACAGTCGTGACATAACAAAAGGAAAAGAAAGGGTCCAAATTACTAAAGTGCCTCCCAAAATTACAACACTCGAAAATTTAGCTCCCGCAGTGACCCAAAGATTTGCCTCTTCTTTGATGGTTTGGAGAGGGATCGTAGGTGGTGCAGATTTGTTTCGGAAGACACTCGCATTTCTCTCGTTCCAAATCGTCCAAGTGACAAGCATTGTAGCCATGGCTTTGGGTTGGAAGTGACTTTGCAAGACATCATTATCCTCCAATCTTGAATGGATAGCTCCAACGTCCACAAGTTAGATTGAATGTTTGGGAGCCTGAGCTAATCTTTAACTAAACCCCAAGTCCTCTTGGTGAACCGGCATTGGAGAAAAAAGATGAGTCACCGTCTCTTGGGTTTGCTTGCAAAGGAGGCAAAGCGCACAATTTGTCCACCCTTTTTTACAGTACCTTTTACTACTCACAAATATGACTAGTATAATCTAAGATAAATTTGGCCCAATAGGCCCAAATATTAATTCTATGGAAAAAATAAACAAACAGATAGGAACGAGACGAGTCTAGAGCAAACACGAAACAAATCATGAGACGCCGCCGCCACAAATCATCCCCCGACGCGCGCCGCCACCACCACTCCTACCCCGGGCGCGCGTCCCCGCTTGCCCGCACTCGCATCGCCGCCTGCCTGCACACGTCGTCCACTCCACCACCATCTTTTCAAGAACCTGCCCCGCATTGTTTACCTGCACGCACAATGCCCCTGATCACGTCAGAACTCGATCTGCCCAAATAATAAGAGAATCGACTTTGTCTAAACTAGGTTTACCAGTATGCCGAGCTTGTTGTGGAAGGTCTGCTTCACCGTCTCCATCATCTTGTCCTGCTCGGCTCGCACGAAGACGTCGCAGACAGACACGGTCACCGGGAGCTTCAGCTCCTCCAACCGCCGGCGGCACTCCTCTAGCCCCGCCACGATAGGCCCGCTAATTAAGGTTTCACGCGCAAACTCGCAATGGAGGGTCACAACCCTCCCTTAATTGCATCTTGTCCTATTTTTCTTTCTACATGTAAAGGGACCCGACGCAAGTGTGAGGTGACACTTTGTTTCGACGTCCTAGACTTATAATGCGAAACCTCCACTTTGAGGCCACACCGGATGGAACCTTGTGATAAATTAGGCTCCTTCTATGTTTTCCATGTTCATATATATGGCCTAGTGTAACACAGACAAAGAAAAAATTCTGATGGTCTACCCCTTTTCGAAGATGGCATTTTCTTTCACACACATGACTATCACGTAGGAAGGTTACGGGATTATAGTTTGAAAAGCCCACTTCAAGGCCACCAGAGGAAATACTGTGGTCACTTCAGCTCCTTTATTTATTTTCCATGTTCCTATGGCCTATGGTAAGTTTCCAACACAAACAAAGAGAAAATTCCCATAGTCTAGCCCTTTTTAATAGCAGATATAGGGGTAGACGCCACGGGGTTCAGAGTTTGTGGTTTTGCCTGAAAACGTGTGAGGGAGGGTCGAACACCCTTCTGCACATGCATGTTGTCCTAATATATTATGTATACAAGGGTGGTGTAGTCAGTAACAATTATCCGAAACCCTCCCGTGGTGACCCCCAGCCGCCGCCGGAGGGCCCCCAGATTCCGCCGCCACCGAGCTCCCTTCTCCAGATCCCATCCCTCCACCACTGCCGCCAGCGTCGGCCATGGTAGCGGTGGCCCCTAGTACCTAAGGTGCTAGGGGTGGCGGTTGCGGCGGTCTTCTTCGGAGGGACGGCTGGGGCGGCGCCGCCGGAGCAAATCAGGGGCGATGGTCGGGGCGGCAACCTCAGCCAGGCGGCTGCGGGTGCTCCTGCAGCTGTGTTGCAGGCGGCGGCATCACACCGTGGGCCTAGGGCGCCCGCCTAGGCCCGTCGTCTTCCGAGCGACGTGGATCGAGGGCTTGGGAAGGTGGAAGAGGTGTCGTGGTGGCAACATTGGAGGCGATCTTGCAAGGACATCCTCGGCGAAACTGACGTGCAGACGCCATGGCGGGCGGCGGTTGCATCGAGTCTGGCCTGGATCCGATCTGGACCTCTGGCTGCGGAGGCAGCTGCACGCTGGGTTCTGGCGAGCAGCTTTGGTGGCATGCTAGACTGTCTTCTCCTCTACCTCCGGCTGGTGGCGAGGGGGATGCTGGCTCGAATTAAATAAAGGGGGTGGTCCTAGGGTTCATATCACGCCAAGACGAAGACCCGCTTGATATTTGTTTCCATTGATCTAGTTGCAATTGCAGTGTCGTGTTCTGGAAGGCTACGCCAGCGAACTTCACAGTGCACATATGCCGAGAGATCGCTGGATCGGGTGGGATTCGGTCATGCGCACCCATGTTTTTACTCTGGCCGTTTGGGTTCAAAGGGAGAGCTTCAAAGCTCTGTTGGCTGTTAATATCATGTGGCATGTTCTCGTCCCATGGTGCCGACGGAGAATGCCATGCAGACCAAGATCTAAGACTGACAATGGTGGTTCGAGTCTGGATGGTGATGAGGAATTTTCTTGGTGACTCGTGACTTGGTGCAGTGGTATGCAAGCGAGGGCGACAGTACATGTGAAGTTCATGGTCCGATGTTTCAGGGTGAAAACCCAGGGCTAGACTTAATTGGTTGTGTCTGGCAATGGTCTTGTTGAAGGTATTGTTTTGATAGCGTGGATTTTCTTCAGGGTGAAAAACTAGATATTTGATCGGGCGATGACGACGTTTGTGCACTTTTCCATTCTTGGAGGCGTCGTTTTTGGAGAAGATGGTCTTCTGGTGCTGTCTTGGTCATGGTAGTACTGCTGTTTCAACGAATGAGGAACGGTAGCGGGACTTTTATTTTTTATAATCTTCTTTCTTTTTTGGCTGTGTACATCCGTATGGCCGCTAGGGCAATGCATTATTGCAGAGACTATGTGTAATTGGTATCCTCATACGCTTCTTTCTAAAAAAATACAAGGGTGGTGTTTTAAAGTGAAGATAGCCAATAGACAACTATGACGTGGCACTTCGGGCGAAGATTCTAGACGTATACATAGTGTGAAACCCCATTTCAAGGCACCGAAGGGAATCTTGTTAAAAATTGGTCTTCGTTTTGTTTTTTCCATGTTCATATGACCAACCCTAACACAAAGAAAAAGAAAAATTCCATGGTCTACCACCTTTCTCTAAGTAGATTTAGGGGCTAGGTGGCGCATGCCCCATGAATAAAGATTTCGAACGAAAACATGTGAGGGTGGGTCCCAAACCCTAGGTCACTTGCATGTGGTACTAATATTTGTATACAAAGAGTGTTTGTAAAGCTAGTCATAGTGGGAGTAACTAAGGTGGTAACATGCATCCACATGCAATGCCAACTAGGCATTTTGATGATGTGGCATGTCATTAAATGATGAAAGAGCGGCTTGGAGTAACTAGCTATGTTACCATAACATCACATACTCCAAGACAAGATGAGTCTACAACCTAATAAATAAGGCCTTGCATGTTACTAAACACAAGTTACTATCCACTATGAAGGTGGTAACTTAGACTAGTGTCATGTGCATGACACTAGCTCTAGTTACTCCCCACTATGACCAGCCTAAGGTGAAAAGATCCAATACTCCCTCTATCCCAGTTTATAAGACTTACGCGTATACCTAGGTCGTCCGCATGAGCTATATAATATGAATTATATAATATAAAAATTATATCATTGAAAAATATAACATTTAAAGTTTCTAATAATATAATTTTTATCTTATATACCTCATGCTAAGTTGGTTAATTTATCAACATAGAAATACGCGTAAGTCTTATAAACTGAGACGGAAGGAGTACATAACTTTGAGGTGGAACTTCGTTCATGCACATGAGGCTGGTCATAGTGGGGAGTAACTTAGAGTAGTAACATGTGTATGTTACTAGTCTAAGTTACTACCTTCATAGTGGAAAGTAACATATGTATGGTGTCATGCAAAGACTTATTTATTGCAATGTAGACTCATCTTGTCTTGAAATGTGTGATGTTATGGTAACATAGCTAGTTACTCCCTTCGTCCCGGTTTAAAGGACACAATTTGCAATTCTCTTGGCTCTAGGTGTCCTCTAATTGGTCTATTTTATAGTGTAGAGAAGAACATGCATGAGGAGAAGAAGAGCCATCAAAGCGTTCACATTTATTACACATGTGCATGCAAGCATTTTGTTCTTTTCACACAAGAGTAATTACAGGGATTAAATGCTTTGTGTCTAAATATTTTGGGATTGCATGGTTTGCAAATTGTGTCCTTTAAACCGGGACGAAGGAAGTACCACAAGCCTCTCTCTCATCATTTAATTGCATGCCATGTCATCTAAATACTTAGTTGGCAATACATGTAGGACTATGTTACTACTCAAGTTACTCCACTATGACTAGCCTGACAATCATGCAAGAAGGTTCTAGACTTAAAGTGTGAAACCCCCACTTCGAGGAAAACAAGCATTAACCAACGTTCTTCTGTCGGTCACCCCCCCGAAACTCTCTTTAATGCAAGCCGTGGTTGCTAAGAGCAAGTTTAATAAAAGAGCCCATTGCTGGCTATATGGCCTTGCCATGTCATCTAGAGCCTTCATAAAGTCTACTGGTACAATAAGTAGGCTATTAGACTGGCTATAAGATAGGTTGTAATTAAGATACAATTGTTTAAAGCATGCATACTATTAGTCCTAGGTTGCATGCATACCACTTTTTATAGGGAGTTGTGCTACAGCCGGGCTCTAGCAGAAGCGCCCGCTCAGCTCTATTTACACTCTTCTCTCTCATCCACCTATGATTTTGATTGACACGTCAATTCCTATAGCCTGCTGAATAGGCTTATTGTACTTGCTCTAAGGCGTAGGCCACTGCAGTGCTCCTCGTGAGGCTCGCCCGAACTTTGCGTAGACATACAACCTACATGGCTTTGCGAGAGGTGGTCCATGTCGCTTTTACATCCATGGAGTACACAAGGCAAAACACCACAGGTCACCTTGGTCATGACAAAATTGATCTATAAATTTGTTCATACAAAACTGTCATTTATGTCGCCAAAGAACATATACCTTGATCGCAAAAAATGGGTCTATAAACTTGTTCATGCACCCACAAAAAAATTGAGTGATCTTTAGTACTACGAGTAACCATGTAATTTGCAACTGAAAAAGAAACGAGAGAAGAACGACTTCAAGCCATCCATGTACGTATTTTCACATCTTACATCGTGTCTAAGGAATCAAAGCATGCATTAGTTCTGCATGCAGCAAATAAAATTAGGCCAACCACATAATTACATGACAATTCATTACTTACTCAATGCATTGGCACCTCGGTCCTCACCTCATTAACATGGCTTTTGGTTCCACGAGAGATCCTGCCATGTCAGCGATCCGCGTGACGACACATCTCGGCCGTACGTCCCTTCTCCCATGATCATGCAAGGAGAGAACACATATTTGTTCCCATCGTTTTCTTTCCTCAAAGGTTCCTAGCTATTCTATACCATTGTCACGGTCCGTGTGCGACTTAGACTTAAATCAAGTAACTAGATGCACGATTCCCATTAGCACTAGATTATAGATTCATTTACAGAACAACATCATTAAATCAAGTAAAATTGGACTAGTATTACGAACCACATCCTTTATATATAGGAAAGAGGGAGTATGTAATATGACCCCTCCGCCTCCTAGCCGATGGCAACTTTGAGGGCACGGAGGAGGTCCCCCGCTATGATTTCATGTGTAGAAGAATATAGCTTAATTTCACTTCACGACAACATGCTTTTATTTTATTGTTCTTATATCTTTTAAGTAATTCAAAATATACACAAGGACGATCGTTTGGCTAATTTTATAATGAATTTATATACACACATTATATTTTTAAACTACTAGATGATCATGTTAAATCAAAACATTTGTGCACGAGCAAACCATAAAAAACATGCCAAAGGTAAACTCAATACGAAATGGAGGAAATAGTAAAACATTTGTGCAATATGGACACTTGGCCGCTTTTCAAGCCCACAATGACTCTGTCGATGTGACAAGCAGGTCGGAGCCGCCGCATATATAGTGTCATAATTGTCAGTGAAGCGGCGCTTGAGTTTAAGATAACATGGGTGATGGCCAGTGCATTTTCTGTATGTGAGTTCACGATCACGACGTAGGAACATGAAGCGCCATGCGCCATACACCAGTGATGTCCCCGTGCATGATAAAGATGAGATACGACTCTGACACCGGTGTCGATGAGCCATAGTACGTGGGCGAGCTTGACCACCAGATTGATTGGAGCGTTTCTCCCTCTTCGCCGGTGGAGCATTATGGCATCAAGTACGGGATGCAAGCTAGCGGAACGACGGGGAGGGGGGGGGGTCGTCATCTTTGAGGGCAGCTTGACATGCGAAAGAGTGGAAGAGGAGATATGTGTGCACGTGTGTACTAAAGAGTGAAACCCCAGCCTTTGATATCATTGTACTTTTGTACTAACACGCACGTACACGCTAAATCTCAATGAGACGATTAATTCCCTCCACGACATATGATTTGGGTGCCAATTATTTTCGCGGGAAATTTCGGAGCAGTTCGTAAATCCCGCCACCGATATTTGACTTGGGGCCCAATTATTTTTTTGTTTCGGGCCGAGTGGGAACTTTGGGCCCAAATCCAAATCTCACCACGTCCTGCAGAAAGCGTAAAGTCCCCTAACCTCGCGCCGCCCTCGATCCCGATCTGACTCCATTCCCCTCGATCGTTCGTAGCTCCTCCTCCTCATTCCCCATCTCGATCCTTCAACGGACTTGATGTCCACCACCGCAGACGGCTCGTTCCTGCTCGCCTCGGAGACGGAGAAAAATGCAGTGGCCCTCCACCACGGTGGTGGCGACCACGCGCACCTTGCCTCCCCGTCCCCGTCAACCGCGTCCTCGACCCTCAGGTACTGCCCCTGCTACTCCTCATTTTGTTCACGTTCAGCTCACCCTCCTCGGCGGTGTCCCCCGTCTGGTCTCGTCTCAACGTTCTCTGCGCCGCCAAGGACGCCGGGGGAGAGCGGCGTCTCCATCGTTGTGCTCTCCGGTAGTAGATCAGTTCAGCCATGTAGGTCACATAATCATCTAGATTTTCCTCAATAGATTCCTCTGGATGAATCTGTAGAAACTTTCACAAGTTGTTCTGAAGATTCAACCATTAATTATGCTGCTGAAATCTTCTCAGGTTCTTTCTTTTATCTTTTATTGGATAGGTCTCTGCTTCAAAGGCACCGGCAGATAAGTGAAGTGGGGTTCAGCAACACATGCGTCGAGGGCGCTCGAGGATCTGGACTTTGGTCTACATGGTTCTGCTTTGAACATTTTAATGTATGTTGAGTATGACTGCCGGTGTACTAGTATTGGATCTTGTGCACTATAAGAAGCTAAGTTGACAAGGCATAAGTTAGTTCAAGTCCACACCTTGTGGAATGTTTCAGATTTTCAGCTAACAGTTCTTATGTAGTGTTGCAACCATTGATTCTCGATAATTTCATTTGCATGATCTGGGTAGCTAGACCTTAAGAGATTGCTGCTGTTGCATTTGCTTTATTTATGGAGAGCTGCAGTTCACTGCTTGCAAGAGTCACTACTAGCTATTAAGCCTGCAAACGCATATACAAGTGGGTTATTTCACACCTTAGATTTATGAATAATTTTTATCTTGTGAATACAAGTATACAACTATGTTTGATTAATCTGTTTCCAAATATACAAATACCCTTTGTGTGGTACCCAAACAAATACTCTTTTGCGTGTTTGACCTAGAAGAGTGCATTTTTTGGTACAACTTCATATTGTTATGTTGTTTCCTTTTGTTGTTACTATGTACTACTGTATGACAAGAAAGATTACCTGTTTCCTCACATGGTCTTTTATTGCATTGCCATCTAGATAGCAGAAAATAGGAGGATATGAACCCGTTTATCCTGCACATGGCAGGGGAGTCGGAGGAGCTCCTCGATGCATGGTCCTGGGGCTGGCAGATAATACCAAGATGAGGCGATGGTGAAGCTCGACCGAGGCCGGCGGCTGGAGCTACCTGGGATGCAGAGGAGAGAAGGAGGAAGAGATGGTGGTTGCTGACCTAGAGCTGTTGAAGCCGGCGACCTCTCTGACCACCTCCCCTAGCTTTCACCGGTGACGTCGCTGACCTACTGATGTCGGCTAGTACCCCATCCTGCTGCTGTTGGTGACCTCGCCGGCCTGCTGCTGTCCAGTAAGATTTCTATCCACCTCTTCCATGCATCTTGCTAAAGTTTGTTTCTTTATCCTGTTGAATTGAATGTGTGCATAGTTAGTAGAGAAAGAATGTGTTATTAGGAAGTTGATGTGTATAAAATGGATTTGCTAATTTGTTATTGACTGTTGGTTGCTTATTATGCATAGAAAGTAGTGCTGAAACTTGTGTGTTTTCGAGTTCAATGTGTATAGGATTTTAGTGCTCATGCATAGATTGTTCTTGTCGGATATATATCTCTTGATCAAAGAGTGATTTGTCTGTACAGTTTATTTGATCATTAAATCATCTCTATCTTTGTTTGGACATGTTAGTATGACATGTATAACCATTCAAGCCAACATCTTGTGGAATGTTTCAGATTTATGATTATTTAGTCTGTACAAATGATTTGATTATTTAATCATTCTATCTTCGTTTGAACATGTTAGTATGACATGTATAACTTTTCAAGTCGACGGCTTGTGGAATGTTTCAGATTTTTGGCTAACCATTCTTATGTAGTGTTGCAACCATTAATTCTTGATAAATTCCTTTGCATGAGCTAGGTTTCTAGACCTTAAGAGATTGTTGCGGTTGTTACACTTGCTTTATTTATGAAGAGTTGTAGTTTACTACTCACAAGAGACAATTTTAGCTAATTTAGCCTGCAAACGCATATACAACTGGGTTATTTCACACCTTAGATTTATGAATAATTGTAACCTGTGAACACAAGTATACAACATTTGGGTTAATCTGTTTCCAAAATATCCAAATACCCTTTGCGTGGTACCGCAAAATACTCGTCTGCGTGTTCGATCTAGAAGAGTGCATTTTTGGTATAACCTCATATTGGTTATGTTGTTTCCTTTTGCTGTTACTCTGTACTACTATATGACAAGAAATATTACTTGTTTCGTTACTTGATCTTTTTGTGCATTTCCATTGTAGAGAGCAGAAAGTAGGAGGATATGAACCCTTTTATCCTGCAGGTGGCAGGGAAGTTGGAGGAGCTCCTCGATCCGTGGTCCTGGGGCTAGCGGATAAGAACAAGGCGAGGCGATGGTGAAGCTCGGCCGCGGACGGCAGGTGGAACTCCCTGTGGTGCCGAGTAGGGAAGGTGGAAGAGATGGTGGTCGCCGTCCTGGAGTTGCTGCTGTCAGCGACTTCTCCAACCACCTCCCCGAGCTTTCACTGGTGACGTCGCTGACCTACTGATGTCGGCCAGGACTCCGTCCTGCTGCTATTGGTGACCTCGCCAACTTGCTTCTGCCCAGTAAGGTTTCTCTCCATCTCCATGCATCTTGCTAAAGTTTTTTTTCTTTACCCTGTTGAATTGAATGTGTGCATAGTTAGTAGAGAAAGAATGTGTTAATAGGAACTAGATTTGTATAAAATGGATTTGCTAATTTGTTTTTGATTGTTTGCTGCTTATTATGCATAGGAAGTAGGGCTGAATCTTGTGTGTTTTCGAGTTCAGTGTGTATATATGATTTTACTGCTCATGCATAGATTGTTACATAGGGGAATGATGTGGACGGTGATAGGGCTTGCAAGCTAGAATATTTTTTTCATAATACTTACTAGTCGTTTCTGTTTCTCTTTTCACTGAGGTTTGTTTGCTAACGTATTGCAGCTATCCGTGGTCGTTGCTTCTTTCCATGATAAGCATCATGCCTATAATGATGACATTGTAGAATGCACACATGTGTTTGAGTTGCTCGGTTTTCAGACCTAAGAGATTGCTGCTGTTGTTGCACTCTCTTTGTTTATGAAGAGCTGTAGTTTACTACTTGCAAGGGACTATTAGCTAATTAAGCCTGCAAACATATATACAACTAGGGTATTTCACACCTTAGATTTATGACTAATTATAACTTATGAATACAAGTATACAATGGGTTTTGGTTAATATGTTTACAAAATATACAAATGCCCTTTGCGTGGTACCCCCAAAAATATTCTTGTGTGTTTGATCTGGAAGAGTGCATTGTTTGTTCAGTTTCATATCAGTTTTGTTGCTTTCCTTTGCTGTTAACATGTACTACTATATGACAAAAAATATTTAGTTGTTTCCTTGCACGATTTGTTCTTGCATTTCCCTGTAGAGAGCAGAATAGAGGAGGAGATGAACTTTTTATCCTGCACGTGGAAGGAGTCCTGGGCTGGTGAGCAAAACCAATGTGGGATGGTGCTAAAGCTCGGCCGCGTATGGAAGGAGGAGCTTCCTGTGGTGCAGGTATGGCTGCGGGGAGGGAAGTAGGAAGAGATGGTGGTCGCCTGCCTGAAGGTACTACTTCTTGTGGTCTCTCTGATCACCTCCCCGAGCTGCTGCCACCGGCAATGTCCTCATCCTCCTGTTGTCGGCCACAACCTCGTCCCACTGCTGTCTCAGCGACCTCGCCGACTTGCTGTTGTCCAGTAAGGTCTCTCTCCACCTTCTCCATGCATTCTTGCTAAAGTTCGTTTCATTATCCAGTTGAATCAAACGTGTGCATAGTCAGTAGAGAAAGAATGTGTGAATAGGAAGTTGATGTGTAGAAAATCGATGTGCTAATTTGTTTTTGATTGTTTGCGCTTATTATGCATAGGCAGTTGTGCTGAAACTTGTGTGTTTTCCAGTTCAAACTGTATAGGATTTTCCTGCTCATGCATAGATTGTTATGTAGGGCAACGATGTGGAGACCTATACGGCTTTCAAGCTAACTTATATTTTCTTTGGTCATACTCCATACTAGTCGTTTCTGGCTACATAAGAGTGTCTTCTTTGTAAAAAAAATTAGCCACTCCCATGATATCTAGTTTTGTTATTCGCTCGAAACTTTGCTTTCTAAGCGTGTCTTCTATGTGTGTTGTTTTTAGCCCTTGCAGAATGCCATGCATGACAGTATAACTAGGCTAATTGAAATATATATCTTATGAGAGATCATTTGTTGAAACTTAGTTTGCTAACAACATTGATGGCAGAATTATAGGGACTGTTCTATTTGAATATGTGAGGAAACGCTTCAAGTAGTGCCTGAAGTTTGGATCCAGTATTGTGCTTTATATAGTTGATCTTTGGATGCCTGATGGGTTAGTTCTTTCTCATATTTAGCCAATGCTTATGTTTGTTTACTCGGTTTGATCTCTGAATGTTGATTGCAGCAGGCCATGTTAGGAAGCCACCTGTATTGGTGCTGCTGGTGTTGTGAGGAGGCAGGCTGTGGACATCTCCCCTGACAAGGGTGAACCCAGCTCTATCTATCTGCTCAGCACGCATACTAGCGAGAGCGCCTTGAGGAACATCAAGGACATTTCTGGCGGTTCCTCTTCATCACCATCTGATGAATGCTCCCTGTATGATTTGGAACCGCCCTTTTTTTCCATCCTTCTTTGATGGTCGTCCAAGACAAGACCCGATGCTCTCGAGCAATGCCGTGATAGTCAGTAATAAGACCTCTCTCTCTAGTTTCTTCAACTTGTGTGCCTTCAAAGTGCACATCGTTCTGATCTGGTTCCTCAGCTTCTATAGATAGATTCGGGTGCTGGGAGTACTAGGGCAGTGTGGTTGGGCATATCAAGACTGGGTACGTGGGAATGGGACGACATCCAAGGCACATTGGTAAGACTTCTCTCTAACAAGGTTGGATTCGTTTTTGTCATTGCGGTGGGGATCTATACTATTTTCGGCATGACAGTTTTGCTGCTAGTCTGTGTATGCTTATCTTTAATTTTTCATCTTCCTCTTCCTTGTCCCGCTGGTCAAGAAAGCAGGGGGTGGTATGCATAGCAGAGTATATAGTTCGTGTGCACACTCTTTGTGTCAAAATAAGGTCAAGCATATTGGATGAATTGGCAACAACCTCCCTTTACCTATGTGCAGACCCATGCCAGTATTTGTGTCGTTTTATGCAGCTTAGGAACCGTAAAACATTGTGACTGTTAGCATCAGAACTTAGGAGGATTTTTTCCTTTGTTTTTAGGTCGATTTAGGAACATTACTACCTTCTTTCCGCTGGGTTGTGACTTGTCTCTTTTGTTGCTGATGGATTATTGTATGTAAATGCCATTTCTCTATCTTGTACCCTCTGTTTGTCTGGTGTTGCTTACATAGGTATACAATATATATGGTGTTTTTGTGTTAGATGTTTTTTGGTATTTGTACAAGTGTACATGTGTATCACAGCTTAGAAAATACGCATGTATGGAATATTGAAATAAATGAGCATAGGCAGTGTATGCAATAAATGTGCTCAGTTTTTTTGACTTTGTTTGTTGCTTGTTATGCATAGTCAATAGAGCTGAAACCTTTACATTTTCTGGCCCAAAGTGTATTAGGTTTTTCCTGCTTATGCATATATTATTGCATATAGGCAAATGATTTCTTCTGATGGTGATAGTGCTTGCAACAAGCTAGCTCCTATTTTGTTTCGTCATACAATCTACTAGTAATATGTGTTTAAGTTTCCACTAAGATTTGCTTGCTAACACATTGCAGCTATTCATGGCCATGAGTTTTGGTACGGTGCCTACTTGCTATGTACTGAGAAATCGGGTTTCAGTGCTGCTGGCGCTCCGGCTGTTGACACGCCATCCCTGGTATTGGATGCATATGGTCTACTGCTGCAACAAGGTATACATGCTATTCACCATCTCTATGTATATTTGTATTATAAGTTCATGTACCCTATAAAGTCAGAGACTAGCACTCTGTTCAGTGCTAGCACTTTCTATGTATATACCTATGTTACTTCGTCGTGGGATCAGCTTATTACTGACAGTGCTGGGATCTACATGAATGGGTTGGAATGGAGATTTATGTAGACCAGCATCTAGTTGTAGTCTATGTGTACCAATCTTATGTGATTGACACCAGAATCGTGCTCATTTTCATTTTGCGCTAAAGAAAATTTGTAGGCCCTCTAAAGTAGAGCAGGCTTTTACGGAAATTTGGTGCAAGATGGACATATATTCTTTTGGCTAGGTCTCCCTTATGATGACGACCCTTCCCGAGAAGAGGTTTGTTGTTCTGGGTAACCTAGGGCGTGTTTGGTTGCTCTTGGACTTTTTTCTTCTCCTGGGAGATCTTCTCTGTGGAGCTATGCTGAGTGGAAACAAGACTTGGGCCAACTTCTGTCCCTTATTTGGTTGCTCGCACTAACACTATTAGGGATTTCGCAAAAACACGACCTCAGTGTTTGGTGGACTGCTTTTAGTCGTCAGAGGCAAAATTCGGTTGTTTGGTTCACGTACGCAGGGATGATTTCTCACCTCTAATCACCTCTAACCCCAGTAATAACTGCTCGTTGTTTGGTCCTTGTTCTGCCGTAGCCGGTCCTTGCACGCTCCGCCTGCGTCTTCTCTGGCCTGCTCGCCGAGCTCGAGTGCGCGCTTGCTGTCGACTCCGAGCCCAGACGCAAGTCCAAGTCGGCCATCCGGTCGCTGTTCGCCGCGGGCGGCTCGTCTGCGGCTGGCGCGGCCAAGCCCGTGGCGCTCGGAGCCTGTGAAGCCGCCGCTGGAAGACCGGAAAGAGATCGCCAGGAGCTTCTGGGTGAAGTCCAAGTCCAAGTTCGCCTCCAGCCAGCAGGTGGACGGCTCCGTGTCGCTGTCCTCCGTGGTAAACTGCTCTGGCGAGTCGGCCCTGGCGCCCCCGCCGCAGCTCCCCACGGCGATACTGGACCTAATGCCCTCGTGCACGGCGCTGGCCACCGCCGTGGGCCTCGCTGTAGACAAGCACACAGAGCTCAGTCCACAAGCACGGCGCTGGCCATGGCCGCGGGCCTCCCCTCCGACGCTGCTACGGCGGCTTCGCGGCCACCCCTCTCTCTCCGCAACCCCAACGACCACGTAGGCATATTCTACAGGCGCCGACTCTGGCAACCCCAACGACCAGCCAAAGAGCAACATCGTCCTCCCGCCGGCCTAGCAGCGCGATTGTATGACCTGTTCCTGGAGCACGAAGATGATCCCAACGTGCAGCACCGGGCCGAGGAAGCAGAGGACGGCGTCCATGGGGTCGGGGAAGGGAGCTCGAGCAGCTCGTTGGCGTCAGAGGGCGTGAAGTGCAGGGGCGTCTCCACTTGCTCTGCCCGCCGCAGTCATAGTAGACCCGCGAGGTAGAGATCCAGCCCGGCGGCCGAGGCAGACCATCCCCTGCGCCTGCCGCCCGACGGCTGCCTCATCTAGCCCGGCGGCCGAAGCGTGTCCGTCCCCCGGCAACGCCATCCGCCCACGCACAAGGGAGCCCGCCGGCTGCCGCACGAGCCCATCCACCCTGGCCATGCGACTGCGCCAATTGTCGCCCAACGCCCACCAGCTTCGCCCGCGCCGACGCCGGTGGATAGTGGAACGGGAGAGGCTTGCCGAGGAGAGAAATTATTCTCATGATTAAGGAATTTGGCTACACTGTTCTAGAGAAGTGGCCTTGCACCCGGAGAGAAGCCGTGTTCCCTTTTTGCCAGATTTTCTTCTCGCTGGAGCCTGCACGCGGAGGAATGCTCGATTTCAGCGCTTCCAGGGAGCCTGTTTTTGGGTGCTTTAAATGTCGTGCCCTTCCCCGTGGATGCAAGATTTTTTCCGCCCGCGAGCTTCCAAACGCTCTTATTTTTTCCCGCGCCATCCGAGAAACGGGGATCGGGGCAACCAAACACGCCCCTAGTCTTTATAATGAAAAATGTTGCTTTCTGGCTGAATGCTCTACAAGTTACCTATTGTGAATCTGGAATAACTAATGTTGCGGGTATTGGCTTTGCAGGAGAACCACCATGAACCACATAGCCAAGGAAGAGCAGTGCTGCTGCTGGACGCCTGCAAGGGGCATCCTCCTTTCCCGTGCCTTCTGTGACCGGCCTCGGCTCTATCCTGGCCATTTCCTTGAACGTGCTCGCCGGGAACAAGGCCAAGCAACCAGTGAGACACTTCTTGCCTTTGAGTTTTCGATGATACTCATTCTCCATTTGTGTTGTTGTAAAAGTGAACTACTCAATTCGAATCGCATCAACACAAGATAGAAAAAAAGGATGCAACAAAATAAGATGTGATGACTGATTCTTGATCTGCATTACAGCTTTCTAGAACGCTTATTATGTTTGTTGTCAGTTGATTTTTTACTCTGTGGAATCTATAATCGCGTTAGCAATTAGATATTTTCTTGATTGATGCATGCTATTTTCTTGTGTAGCTTATCGTTTGGTCTAGCTTCTTAGCATATTTTTTATCGGTGTGGATCTTTTGTCAAGTGTCAAAACTATCCACATTGAGTATTATCAAGAAAGAGTAAAAACAGTGAAAGTTTACCCAACTGATAGTATCGAACTGTAAGTTACTTTGAGGAGATTATGTACCATTTGTTATCAACTGCTTATGATAAATTTGTTGCTCACACTAAAGATTCTTGGGTGCGCACCTTGGGGAATTTATGATTGATATTCAGTGACTGAAATGTGGTGACTTTACTTTTGGTAGATGGAGATCCATCGGTCAAGATGACCGAGGAGAGCCGCAATGCATCCCATGAATCGAAGGGCATGGCCATCGAGGCGATGTCAGAAGGTACTCTTCTAGTCTTGTTTCCCTTCTGTGCTTCTAGTTCAGAACAAACTCTGATATGTGTTCTGATCCACGTGTTTGTGCATGTGGTGTGCTAATATCAGGGAAAATGGAACATTGTTTGATAATCAGACTAATACGATCCTGTTGAATCCAACCTTAGCAATCATGCAAGGACTATAGGTGTCCACTTGTTACCGCATCGGTTCTCAGGAATGAAGGATGATTGACTTACTACCCATGTGACTGGCATCACTAACTGATCAAGTTTATTGGATCCTTGCGTTTCTATGCAGCGTCTATCTTCATTTAAATGAAGAAACCTGCTGCTACCGTGCGTGATGCTAGTGCTGGTCTAGAGGTGATGACCTTGTTACCTTTTTAATGTCTATATCTCTTCTCTCTTTCTCAGTTTAACACACTTCACAATGCACATACATGATTTAGGCTGAGAATGGTGCGGGTCCGTGCAGTTATTTCGGGGCGGGTTTATGCTTGGTTGCTGAATGGGTGGGTTCAAATGGATCCAACGAGCGATTGGTTTGGATTGGACTGGGTCTACATTATTTAAGTTTTGGTGTGGCGAGGGTGTGGTTCCAAATCGCAAGCATCAAAACGGCCTGAGACCGTGGGGTGAACCCGTGGTGGAACCCAAACTGCTCCTCCATGAATGGACAGTAGAGCAAACTTCACCACTGTAGCCTGTAGGTTCTGTCGACGACCCGTCGCTTGCTGTCACCGGCATCATCTAAATCGTCGCTGTCGTCTTCCTTTGGTTGGCCCCGTGGTTTGTACGTGGGCTATGAAATGGTCTCAAACCGTAACTAGCAAATGGGTTGGTGCAGTTTGGGGAAAAAAGCATTGCGGGCTGGCGCGGGTTGGGTGACGATGATTAATTAGTGGGTTGGTTTAGTGTGGCCATGAGGTGATCTTTTAGATGGGCTGGTGTGGGTTTGGCACGGATCTGCTCCCATTCTCAGCCTGATACATGATGAAGGTCTAGAAACAGAATTGGAATGCAATAAGGGGATGATTGAGAATGCTTTACTTATTGATTCCGACTTGTAAGCTGGATGCCCTGTAAATTACTCATCTTTGTATCTCTTTCAGATGAGGACGCAAACCACAAAGGCCATTGTTCGCCACATGCTGCAAGGAGCGCATGAACCATAGGCCCGAAGGAGTCGGGTGCTGCTACTGGATGCCGGCGAGGGGGCCCCCTCCTCTCCATGTCGTTCGTGAGGTTGTGGCAGCCCATGCAACGCCTTGGCTCCATACTGGCTATCTCCTTGGACGTGCTCGCTCTCATCAGATAAGCTCACCAGGACCAAGGCCGTGCCCACCGACGTTGCCGCAGCTGGTGAGACACCTATCTTTCCCTCTCTCCCAGATCTTGGGGGCGATGTTCTGAATATTATTATTATTGAACTTTCCCCGCTTTTATGTTGGATCCCCGGAGCTGCCATTTGTTGGTTCATCAGGTGTTCTCGAGTTACTGTAGGATTGCAATAACTTAGTTCAGATTGGTCTGCGTAGAAGCTTACACATTGTTTTATCCATGCTTGATAGTATTTTGTGCTAAACCAGTAATCTCCCATATTGAGAGTTCTCCTGTAATTTTACGCACATCGGATGCTTAAAAAGTTCTGTTTTCTGACTCTATCATTTCAACCTTGCTTTATTTTGGTTATAAAAGGGGATACTCGTTAGCAACTAAAGTGTTTTTTTTTGGCATGATCATGAAATTTCAAAATTGGGCGTTGTTTTGTTGCCGAGAGCTACCTTGTATTGTTGTAACTGCAACAAGCAAGTTATCCTTGCATTTGAAAATATTGGAGACTCCTTTTTGATGTTCAGAACCAGACATGCTTGTGTTTAGATGTATATCTGTTATGGCAGCAGTATTTGCATTAGTCTGTTGTAGCCATGAATGGCACCTGATTCCTGTGGTATGTCAAATATGCTTGAAATATTTCTTGCTGCCATATGATTTGTTTTTCTGGAACCTGAACAAAAAAAAGTACCCAAGTTCTGTTGTTGCGCATATACACATGTATGACATGTTTTTGTCTCTTTCTACAAAGTTCTCAATTAGCTACAGATTACTACTTGTTTTCATTACTATGCTCAATTCCAAACTATTAAATATGTGCTCTGAATTAATTTCAGTTGTCTTGCTATATGCAGCTGCTCGCCTCCTAGGCCCACTGCCACAAGATGATTATGTTTGTGACTTCCCCATCCACCTTTTGGAGCTTCTGCTGCTGGCCGCAACTCGGCATGATGCTCTGTTGTTGCCCTGCACCTCGAAACCATGCAGAGGCTCAATCTCTTCCTGCTCTAGGTATGTCGTTCCTTCTTTTATGTCCAAAAGTCCAAGGCCGATATGGTGAATTTCATCCCGATCTAGGAGTTGTGGTGGTGTTGCGGGTGATGCAAGTATCTGACCATACTGGTCAGAAGTTTATGCTATGAATTTGTACTAAAAATCTAACCTTTGTCGCTCTAATCGCTGTGATGTATCTAGTTGGTGCCATATTAGCATTTGATGCGGAGAACTTAGCTTGTGTCTAAAGGTGGGTTGAGATTCTGAGTGTTTGAGATTCCATTCTCTTTTTGTTAATGTGCTTGTTTCCTAAGTGTATGCTGATTGCTCTGGTCTTGAGATTATCATCACTAGAATACTTCAAATTTTGAGGATATCTTGTGCTCTTCTTGTAGATTTGTGCATTGGACTTGCTCCAGCATGACTGCAGATTGCTTTCCATGATAAGCATTCTATCTATAACAATGTTAGGGTAGAATGCACACATGTGTTTGAGTTGCCAGAATGTGCTTTCTGTGTCAGGTTGTGTAACCGGAAATGTATCTTGCAGTGATTCCCGATCAAACTGGAATAGTGCTAGTCTCTTAGACATGTAGCTATCATCGTTTATGATCAGAAATGCAGCTATCCTACTTTGTAGTGCTAATATGTTCCACTAAAAGGTAATAATTCTGGAATAGAGTATAGAGCACATTTTGTGATTCCTTATATTCACTTCTTTGTCAATTAATACGTAAGAACAATATGCAGCCTTTTTTTTGCTAAAAAGTGTCAAAACTGTTGCTAAATCTAAGCTTCTTTTGTTCTCTCTTCTGTCGTATCCTTTTAGATCCTGTTGGTGGAGACTGTTTGCTAATAGTGCCTTGTTTTCGTGATGAGAAAATGACACTTTCAAATGGGCAGATGTAGGTTCTTCATTTCCTTGTCCATGTGCTAGGTAGCAGCTAGCTAGCATATACATACATAACAACACACAATTATATGATATCCCATGCTGGAAATCGTTTTGAGGAGATAAATAACAATATACCTCCTCCATGTACTTTTAGCTCAGGCACCAGGAGTTAATGTGCATTTTTTAGACTTGTCCAAATTCATTTGCCCCTCCGACTTGGCTATTGCTTCATCAAGCTCCTTCTTGTGCAGTTTCATATTTTTTTCATTCAAAATGTGCTTATAGTCCAGTGTACTTTGGTACTTTCCCTTTTCTTTGCAGTTTCATATTTTTCTTTTCAGTGGGTTGAGATGGACGGCATGACCAAGTCTAGATAGGAGGCCTCCCTTCACAAATTTGTTCGTTGCCTTTCTTTGTGCATCTAATGGCAGTCGCATGCTGTTGGTTAATCTATCTTGGCTATTATTGATCATCTTGTCAATGTTGGTCAACTAGCTAGGCTAAATAAAGAAAAGACAGGATCATGTGCTGGTTCTTGTGTACATTTGTTGGACTAGTAAAAATCCATGCATGAATGAGAAACCGTAGCTAGCGTTTACATGCTTGTAAAGAAAGAAAGCCTCTTGTTGCTGGCGGTGGGATATTTTGGTATGATGTAAACAACAATCTAGTACTCCTTTGGATCCAAATTAATTGACTTAAATTTGTCTAGGTACGGATGTATCTAGACACATTTTAGTGCTAGATACATCCATATCTAAACGAACCCGAGTCCATTTAATTTGGATAGGGAGGGAGTACATGTTCACCCGGAAAGAAAGTTTTGCTGGCCGTGAAGCCAGGAGTGATGCGCGAGTGGTAGTACATGAAGAAGCTACGAACAAACACCCTGATGTAAGCTTTCTTTCTTTGTATGTTGTCGTGCAATGCAGGAGCTGGCTTCTCAGACCTGTGGTGGTACCCGACACGGGAGTGTTTGGCAGATTTGCCGTGGTGTTTGGTGGAAGGGAGATGCTCTGATGCAGCAGCAACAGCAGCAACAGCAAGAAGGGGAGAAGTGTGGCGAGGAGGGAGCCTTTGGGCGGCTGATGATGTAGTGTGCTGTAAAAGTGATAATATGGTCCTTTACATATTTTGGGTTTAGATTCAGCTGCATCCTAGTGTCCTGAAAGAAAGATTCATTCAGGTGCTGCTACTGGCTTAGCTGTGTTATTTTCTTGTGTTGGTTCAGGTTGAGGTCCGGCTAGCTCAAAAAACCAGTTTGATTGAATCTGTGTACGTACTGCTATATCTTCTTTTTTCTTAAGCTGCAGGCAATCAATGTGTGAAGTAAAATGCTTCGTAATGACTTGCTTTGCATTTCAAAAGTGATACTACGTGCTGTATGTGTGTGTGTTTGTTTCACAAAGACAATACAATATAAAGACAGGCAAATTTTTGGTGCTTTGATCAGTTACTAATCTTGCCACCGAGTTCGACATGGTGCGCTGTGGTTGGTTCCGGAATGAGGAGTGATTTCCGATCAGTTAGGGCATGTACAATGCTAGAGACGGCGAGTCTTCTCTTAGCCCTCCACGTAATCTAGAGAAGGTAATAAAAATAAGTTGTACAATGGGTCATCTCTTATTGTTATCTCTAAGAATTAATGTGAATTGACTAATTATAGTAAGAAATTGTGTTGATAAGAGAAGACATAAGGTACAATGGAGAAAAATAGTCTTCTCTTATTTTTAAGGGATTATCCCTTAGTTAAGAGAAGACAACCCTCTCTTTCTTCATTCTCCCTCCTCCAACTAAGCAAAAATCCGACGTGGCAACCCCTAAGAGAAGGCTGACATCACCGCATTGTACATGCCCTTAGAGGATTGATGATGGGATTTGGTGTTTGTTGCGCTCCACTAGCAACAAGGAACAAAGTTTGATAAATTTTGAACAAGACCTTGGATGTGCGGGACGGTCTATAAACATAAAAAGTGATGAAGCTCACCTCTGATCTAATTATATATATAATATGAGGTATATTATTTTCCTTCAAGTCAAATTAAATGTAAATCCGGGATGTAAATGAGGGTACTTATTATCAATCAATCCGGGATATATATGAGGGGAGTGATACCTGGGGACGTTTTAATCCGGGTGATAACCGGACGGCGATTTACGGGGATATAAATACGGCATGCAAACTAGAAAATGCTGGCGTAATTAACTAGTAGTAGTAGTATTGACTTGGCCTAGGAGACGAGGGAATGAAGACCCGATCACAGCGCGTGCGGGGGAGTAGCTACAATAATGAAGGGTGAAGGGCCTGAAAATTTCAACTTCTTCCCGCGTGCCTCATGCCCTGTGCCTCTCGAGCACCCTCAAAATTCAAACCTCTCCAAAACTATTCTCTATAAATACAGGTCTACCGTTCACTAAACCGTGTGCAACTGGCGCGTGCGACCGACCGACTTAGACTTAGACTATTTTCCCTGCCGGATTATGTTGTTTGATTCCGGAGTAGGGTCTGGCAGCCAGAATCGGAACGATGAGAAGGTTAAAAATGAAGGCGGTGGGAATGAGAAGATGTTTCGTCGCGAGATTATTCTTTTCATAATAAGGGTTATTTTTTTCATAATAAGAAAGATCCAGGAGAGGATCGCGGACGTGCGTCCTCCGGTGTCCTTGAGGGAGACGGACTCCTAGGGAGGGAAGTACACGTACACTCGTACCAAATCAAACCAGTACGATTGCATCTACATCTGCATCATCATGCAAGTCTCCCACAAGGCGAAGGTCGCTGGCGGCGGCGGCGGCGGCGCCGGTGGCCGCGACCGTCTGAGCCAACTGCCTGACTGCCTTCTCCACATAATCCTGTCAGAGCTCAAAGCCCGGCAGGTCGTCCAGACGTGCGTGCTTTCGCGACGGTGGCAGAAACTCTGGCTCACGTCACGTCCCTGTGCGTCGACGTCGATCGACGGCAGCGAGTTTCCCCAACACGGCGCTGATGATCTGCCTCCAATCCCACGCCACCAACACGCCGCTCTTGTTACAATCACGACAAGAAGATAACGAAGAACGAAAATGAAAAACACAGCAAGAAGACACAGATTTAACGTGGAAAACCTCTCCAACAAAGAGAGGAAAAAACCACGGGCGCCAGCCAGCGAAACTTCACTATATCGAGGAGTGTTTACAAACGCTGGGGATTTCACAGATGCAACTCTCCCAACCGGCGGCTTACAAGGGGTTTATATATCGGTGGAAACCTAGGTCTTCGACAGGCCTCGCTCCACTCGTCAGAAGTTGGCCTATACTTTATAGAATTTGGATCAACATATAACAGCTCTGTCTCCAGGCCTAAACCAACTGCTGAGGATCTGAATATTACGCGCCTCCGTACGAATTCGAGGATTTCGTCCACCGGAGCGCCGGCGGCAGGCCACCGCTGGACACCCTGCGGCTGAGTATCCCGCCATGCTGGACGTTCGCCTCGCGGCTTTGCATATGCCTTTTATTCCACCTCCTCCTCCGCCTCCTCCTGGTCCTTCTCATCCGTGGTTTGGCGGCCACCCTGCTCAGAATTATCAGCAGGACGAGTATGGTCTATGGGGGACTGCGCACCAGATGCTGCCGCGCCCAATGTGGGATTATTGCCGGTGTTCCACGGGCTCACATCCTTGGTCCTCGATGAGTGCAACACAGGCCAAGAGGTTCACACGCTCTGGCGTTTCCTCCGTAACGCTCCTCTGCTAGAGAAGCTCACTCTAAAAAATTGTCAGGTACGACACGCTGCTTAATTAGCTTTATTTGCTTGATTGATGTAAATCTCAGATGGTCTTGGCTTTCACTAAACTACTGACTTTTTCACTGGTGGAAAAAGGGCCTCCAGTCCCGGGCCACAACGGGCTCTAGTCCCGGTTTTGGGCCCAGGACTGCGAAAACGGGACTAGAGGCCCCCCCTCTAGTCCCGGCTCGCAACGGCCCGCGACTAATAACAGCCACGTGGCTGTTTCAGCGGCGCAGGGGGCGGAAACCCTTTAGTCCCGAACGGTAACACCACCCGGGACTAAAAGGTTTCCTGCCGCGGCAGAGAAACACCACATTTCTCTGCCGCGGTAGAGATTGTGTATTTCCTTTTTTTTTGCCATTTTGTTCCTTTTTCGTTTTGTGTTTCACTATAACAAACATATATTTCAGTAGACATATTATACGCTACTACATACACACTACACGTCGATGCATTTATATAAGATCGATCCCTTGCAAGCATACATATAATCAATCATATCAAAAGGAAGAAATGTTTTGAAATTACATGGTCATTGATGAATATATATATCATATGAGCTACATGGAGATGACTAAGGCAAATCGAGTTCCACGTCATCCGCATAATGCTCTCCATGTACATCAAGGACTTTCTTCATCATAAATCCCGCTAGCTCCTCTTGAGTTGCTCTTATGCGCTGGTCTGGCTCTAGTTTCTCTCGCAAATCATAAATATAATGTGAGTCAACTTTCCTCTCACTGGTCAACTCACGGATGTACTTGCAGACGTAGTATCCACATAAATGAGTTCCCGGTGGCTGCTGTAAACTCTTCGCCATTTTATAAGTTAGCTTCTCTTTGAATGGACCTGGTATTTTCTGTCTGAACCGTGTCCAACACCTGCTCGTCAAATAAAATAAACAAAGGAGTTATTAGTTACTTGATATCAGGAAATGAATGAAAGAGGACGATATAATGCGATAATGATTGAAATTACTTATGGAGCATTGCTTTCATGTCGCTCCACTTCTCTTGGTCCCAACTTAATGAGTCGTGGACTTCAACTAGGGACTTGTCAACTTGAATGTTTAGCAAGATCCAGTGGAATCTGCGGACATTTACATAAGCATACATGCATAGCTCATCCAGTAAGCAAAAATAAAATATGTACAAGATATAAACACTCACTTGAAGTTGTAAGGAAATAGTATTTCCTTAACAAAATTATGCTCGGTTAAGAACCTGGACAGGTCTTGCTCCACGTCTTTGGGGTGATTCTTTAACGTATATTCATTAATGATATATGGGTCAATGAACCCAACATCGTATCTTTTAGCTCTTTTGCATTCAAGCATCTTCATTCTGCGGAATATAATATCATCATACAAAAGGATATATAGTTAGGATAATATATTAAATGCAATGAACGAGCTAAAGTTACAAACTTAATTATAGAAATAAATAACTTCTGCATAGCAACCAATGATAGATTTGTCGGTAGCTAGTTGTATAACTGAAACAGTTCGGTCATTTGAACCTGTATCGAGTATGGTTTGAAGTGATGCTCCTTTCTAACGTCCACCAAAAACCAATCTTTATGATGCTTTTTTTCTGCTTGCGACATGTACCATTCATGCAGATTTCGCATATGTGTGGATAGACGCGCGAGCTCCTCATTACTGACTAGAGGCTGCCCTTGGACATACTGTCGTACTATCTGACCCACTGGCGTATCTTCATAGCCTAAATATTGACTAAGAGACATATTTGCTTCGTTAGCAAGTGCTTTGGCCTCCGATACAGTGATTCCCATAAGTGCAGCATTATTACGGGCTCTAGGGTCCATTATTTGCATGTCCATATCCATTTCAGCTCTGAAGGCCTTGTCGAGGTCTGAAATGACTTTGAGCGGGGCGACCGATTGATTCTTCGTCAGGCTCAAGGCTAGGCAACTTGCTTCCCGCTTTTGCACTTGTGATTTTTTCTTGTGCTTGCTTAATAATCTCCCGGTCATAGTCTGATTCCAGATTCATCGATATCTGGGATGGTTGCTCAAGAAAGGACTTAGCCCACTTTTTTGTTTTTTTGTTATATACCGGCTTTGGCTCAGGCTTTTTGGGTGCAAAATGCGCCTTAACTTGGGCAGCCACATCCGCGTTAGTTTCCTCTTCCAAAGAGACTATGACTGGGCAACTTGCTTCCCGCTTTTTGCACTTGTAATTTTTTTCTTCTGTGCTTGCTTAATAATCTCCCGGTGATAGTCTGATTCTAGATTCATCGATATCTGGGATGGTTGCTCAAGAAAGGACTTAGCCCACTTTTTTGTTTTTTCGTTATATACCGGCTTTGGCTCAGGCTTTTTGGGTGCAAAATGCGCCTTAACTTGGGCAGCCACATCCGCGTTAGTTTCCTCGTCGGTCTTGTCATAAGGTCTCTTTGGAAGAGCCGGCGGGATATCGACTATCTTCGGCGTTTGACCTTTCTTCGATGTGGGGCGCGGGGGACCGTCGAACTTCCGTTTCTTCGACGAGGTAGTACTATTGCACGGAGGTGGAGGCGGAGATCGAGTTGATGTACTCCTGCTGCGGCGATCGTCAGCGGGGCAGGGTGGACTTGGAGGTTTGCGATAATCGGGTTGGGGTGGACTTGGAGGTTGGCGATAATCGGGTTGGGGTGGACTTGGAGGTTGACGATATTCGATGTGGGGTGGATTTGGATTCCTTGGAGTCGGTGGCCTTGGCGCCGAGCCTGGAAACTTGATGTACTTCTTATTCCATAGAATGATGTTGCACTTGACATCTCCTAGTTTCGTAAGGCCTTCAGGCGTAGAGATTTCAATCTCTAGGTCCGCAAAATCCTCCACTATGTTATCCACCGTGACACGAGCATAGCCTGGTGGAATCGGAAGTGAATGGTGGAGTGATCCAGGTAGACAAGGTAAAGCAGTGCCGATCGCCACCTTGAAGGACATATTTCGCGTATAAATTTTTCTTGTGGTTCCGGTACAGTTCAGCCATCTTGCTTAGTGCCCACTCCTTGACTTTCGCTCTATTTTCAAGCCCACCCGGCCTTGGGGTAATACCATCTACCTCAAATTCCTCATACTCTGGAGGTAGTATGAAATGCGCTATGAGATTCTGCCAAAGGTCATCTTTGGCATCATCGGTGACATAGCTGTTGGATTCTTCACCGGGTTTCTTTGACTTATTCCATTCTTGGATGGTGATCGGCAGGTTGTCCCTAACAAGCACCCTGCATTGATTTATAAACATCCTCCGGTGCTTCTCTGGAGCAATCGGTTCACCATCATCATCTATTTCTTCGATGGTGAACCTCTGATTACCATCCAACTTTTTGTTCGGCCCTCGTTTGCTCGGCTGTCGATTGCTTCGATCCAGTGGGCTAAAAGAAGAAGAGAGAGTGATTAATATATATCTAGATCAGTTAATGAATAGAGGTAACACGAGACTTTATATATATATGTACCTCGCCGGATCCTGTCGAGGGGCCATCATTATTGTTGTTATTTGTTTGCCCTTCGTCCATCTGGTCTTCCCCTTGGTTTTCCTCTAGTCCATCACCGGATGGATTCAGATATGAGGATATCTCTTCCTCGAGCAAAATATCTTCGGCCGTGCCCGTAATAAGAGGAATTTCACCTCTTATCATGCCATAAAGAAAACCTTCACCGATGCGACCAGGATCTTCGGATGGATCCATGACTTAATTATCTATAACAAAAAGAGAGTTAAACAGGTTAGAAAAAACAATAATCCTAATAACTAAAACAATATAATCCTAATTATAATAACTTAAACAAAAAAATAACCCTAATCCTAAAGGGCTTCGATCTCGATCTCGATATCGTATTCTACCGAGAAGCACCAAACACGAGAAAAAAATAAAGGGGAAACAATCAACACATGGCATCGATGCAATGCTCAAGCAAGTATGATGATATGACAAGTTGAATTGCATTGAATTGAAACCCTAAAACATGCTCGGCAAATTAATCGGGGTTCCGAGGGGTGAAAACCCTAACTCGGGAAAACTCCGGAACATATGAGAGGGGTGCATTTGTTCTTCTAATTAAACTTGTCATGAAAGTTGATTAATAATGCATGATTATATAGATAGCTAGGTTTCAATTTTCTGAACATTTTGATATATTATTTGTATTTTTCTGACTTATAAATTAAAAGTTATTGAATTTACAATATTTAATCAAATTCTAGAATTACTAAAAAGGGTTATTTCATCATTATGACATCAGCAGAGGGGGTTAAACTTTTTGTATCGCTACTAAGCCTAGCCACTATGACTGACCAGTGGGGTACTGGCCACCTCAGCATGCCACGCAAGCAAGAGGGACCGGGGGGGTTGATTATTTTCACGAGCCAGTTGACGGCGGCGCGCGCGGGACGGCGATTGACGGCGGCGCGGGACGGCGAACTGGGAAGAGGAAGGAAGCAGGAGGGTGCCTGAGGTCAGCGAGGCCGAGGGAGGTCGAGGGAGGTCGAGGATGGCCGGAATCGGCGACGGACGAGGCGACCGGAGACGGGAAAGGAGCGGACGGGGAGCTCGACTAGGGGCGCGGGGCTTCGATTCCTTCGGTGAGGCTCTGCGGTACGACATGTGGCGGCATGGCGGGGTGGTGGCCGGAGACGAGGGCGGCAGCGCGGTGGAATCCGGCAGCACCTCCCCTGCGTCGATCGAGCTCTCGTAAATCGCTGCTGTCTCCTCGTCGATTTCGCCAAGTGCTGGGTGGGGGAGGCCAGGGGTGGGCGCAAGTTACTTATACCCCCACCCCTTTAGTCCCGGGCTAAGCCACCGCCCGCGACTAAAGGGTCTTTAGTCGCGGGCCGTGGCTTAACCCGCGACTAAAGACCCCCCCTTTAGTCGCGGGCTAAGCCACGGCCCGGGACTAAAGGTCTTTTTCGTCCGCTTTGTTTTCGCGCGCGCACTCACCTTTTAGTCCCGGGTCCAGCCACGACCCGTGACTGTTTGTTTTTTTTGTAAATTTTCTTTTTTAATTCAAAACTAATATAAAAACTTTGAAAAATCATATCTTTTATTGTAATAATCCAAATAAAACAAATAATATGTCTATTATTATCAGAAAAATATAAAGAATTTTAATATAATATCCATTTATCTGTTTGTATCATTTATAAATTATTTCATTTGTAAATTTTCTTTTTTAATTCAAAACTAATATAAAAACTTTGAAAAATCATATATTTTATTGTAATAATCCAAATAAAACAAATAATATGTCTATTATTATCAGAAAAATATAAAGAATTTTAATATAATATCCATTTATCTGTTTGCATCATTTATAAATTATTTCATTTGTAAATTTTCTTTTTTAATTCAAAACTAATATAAAAACTTTGAAAAATCATATCTTTTATTGTAATAATCCAAATAACACAAATAATATGTCTATTATTATCAGAAAAATATAATGAATCTTAATATAATATCCATTTAGTCCTGGATGTAGTCACAAACCGGGACTAAAGATATTTTCCGCCATTTCCACCTCTTCCCGCCAAGTTTTCCGCCCTTTCCTTTCTCGAGCTTTTAGTCCCGGATGTAGTCACTAAGGGACTAAAGATATTCCGCCATTTCCCAAAGCTTCACGCCAAGTTTTCCCGCCCTTTCCTCTATATTTAGGGTGATCGTGCCATGGCTATCCACATCCACACCTTCCTCTCTTAGAACAATGGACAGCGCCCTCGGGCCATTCGACCCTCGAGGAGACCGAGGCGTTGCGCCTCAACTACCCTTGTCCCAGGCTACCGCCCGTCGGCTTGGATCTTTGGCCGAGGAGGTTCTTGTCCCTCTGTCCCTCAAGGTTCCGCACGCCAGCCATCACAAACCACTTCTACCACGAGCTCACGCCGGGCGTGGATGGATCCCAGTGGGATCCCGGCAACTCGACACTGGAATGCCTTCTTCGCTAATAGGCGAAAGGAGCTCGCCATGCGAGGGTGATGGCCGCCACCGGTGAACCACAACGAAGCCGGCCATCGTCTGGTGGTGGGCGAACATTTATCATCGGAGTGATGCGCTACATCGCGGGAGACCATCCTCGCCTCTGGTGCCCACGAGTCCACCCGCCACAGGCCCCACATCCCTGGCAGCATCGTCTTCCAGAGACCCCTCTCCCGTGAATCCGAGGCTGGAATGGCCCTGGTATATGCCATGGATGGGCTGAGGATCCCGGAGTGGCAGACGGCGATGGCGATGATGACGATGACGATGAAGACCCTGAAGCTGCGTACTATAGGACTAGGCATGATTATGACTAAAGTGTCCGGCTTTATACCTGAGTGATAGCTAGTCCAGGTTTTTCCTTGTTATTAATATTAATAAATGTCTTGAGTGATACATAAAAAATAGAGGGAAATGCCTAAATAAAGAGAGGGTTCATCTTTAGTCCCGGTTGGAGAAACCAATCGTTGAAGGATTATGCAGACTAGGCCAGCAACACTAATAATAGGGGTGAGTGTCGACATTATGTCGTCATGGTTGTACCTTGTCCCGGATGGTGTCACCAACCGACTAAAGATGAACCTTTAGTCGATTGGAGACACCAACCGACTAAAGATGAGTCATCACTAATAATAGTGAGTGTCGACATTATGTCGTGAGTGTCGACATTATGCCGAGCTGCTTGTACTATAAATAGGCATCCTTGTGAGTCCAGTCCTCCACCGATTTGAGGCATCTCCAAGATGGTTTTAGAGCAGGACACCACTAAGGCGATTTCAGGAGATGCCGAGCCCAGTCCTCCGGCATCTCCGAAACTGTCATAGAGGCACTCTAATATGTGAAATTAGTTAGCTCCCGAGTATTGATCTAGTTAGAGAAGTTACAAGATGCAAGATGGTTTTCGAGAGCAGGGACACCACTACGGCCAGTTTCAGGGAGATGCCGACGGAGCCCAGTCCTCCGGCATCTCCGAGAAACTGGTCATAGATGCACTCCCTAATATGTGACATCACGCGTTTGGATATCAGATCTTAATGGTAAGTATGAATCGGTACTAAAGGCCCTCCTTTAGTCTCGTTCCAGCCACAAAACAGGACTAACACACTCAAGATTGTTTGCAGACAACACTATAAAAATGGACACATGCATGGAACATCTTCACTCATAAAATGTTACAATTATTACATATCATTTCTTCGCGTGTGTTCCTTTCTGATCCCGTCATATCCATGGAGCATCTTCATTCATTAACATGATGGTTGGGTCATCCTTCACCGCGAAGGGCGGAATTTCATGGAACTTATCACAATCTTCTGACATGCCTGTCTTGTCCTCCACTCCCACGATATTTCTTTTTCCTGAAAGAACTATGTGGCACTTTAGCTCATCGTCTGATGTATTATTTGTAGGGTTCGCAGCATAGAAAACAAAAATTTTCCTACGATGGGAACTATGTACCAAGATCTATCTACTAGATACAAACAACGGGCGGATGTATATCCGTAGAGAACATACCCTTGAAGACCGACAAAGCTTAACGAGTTCAACTCGTGGTTGATGTAGACGATCTCTTGCCGATCTCAAGATCGAGAGGAAGTCCTAGCGCCGCAAATCAGCAGCGCATCCGTGCTCGCACACACGTTCGAGGCACCGAGCAACCTCCGCCTCCTCGCTCCAGCGATGCAGCGGAAGCACAACTCTTTCTTGCCGAATAGCCACCGGGAACATGTATCTCGCTAGTCCGAGACCATGGGGGATAAATTCTAGAGGGGGAGAGAGATCCTTCATGAGGAGGTGTGTGAGACAAGTGAGGAGGGGGGATACTTTTATAGGAGGAGGGGGGAACCCCAAGGGGGTGGACGGCGCATGGGGGCTGCCCCCTTACCCTCCCCTCTTCATGTGGGTGGACACTCCACTCACAAAATTCCTTTAAATTCCCTCCACTCAAAAGTCCACTCAAATTCCCATTAAATTTCCACCAAATTTAATGCAAACTCTCATTAAATAAAACTCTTTTATTTTATTCAGAATTTTGTCAATTAATTTAATGACAAACATTCACAAATAACCCCTTGCTAGAATTCCATTTCACATGCATAACCACTTTATGCAATTTCACCCGAAAACCTGTTTCGGTATCTAGTGAAATAAATTCCTGCGCTTGTTTATTCTTTCGGCATGAAACATTTGCTCCAATTGGATGTTGGTGTCTCTTAAGTGTGTCACCCTACGGTTCGTGAATAATGCGGACATGATCGAGACCCCTCTCGGATCAATAATCAGAAGCGGGATCTGGAGACCCATACTGACTCCCACACATTCAACGATGACTTTCTTGTGAGCGTCGGAACCTTTTACGCTAGTATCTTAATCCCTTTGTTTCACGATATATTACATGTCTGAGATTCGATCATCGGTATCTCCATACCTAGTTTGATCTCGTTACCGACATGCAATCTTTTCTCGTTCCCGTGATATAACATTCTAGTGATCAAATCACTTGCTTGCAAGCTAATCAATGTGATATCACCGAGAGGGCCCAGAGTATATCTATCCGTCATCGGGATGAACAAATTCCACTCTCAATCCATGAGCCTCAACATAATACTTTATTAGTTCTGAATCCATCTTTATAATCACCCTGTTACGATGTGACGTTTGATGTTATCAAGAAACTCTTCCGGTGTTAGTGATTGACATGATCTCATGGTCTAAGGATTAGGATCACTTCGTAAGTTGTTATAGCAATATAAACTCAATGACTTTGATCGTAATGCTATACTTCGGATGAATGTTCATCACATCATTACACTAATGTTGTGATCCCATTATTAACAACATCCAATGTCCATGATCAGGAAACCTTGATCATCTTGTTAATCAACGAGCTAGTTTATGAGAGAGGCATAACTAGGAACTTTCTGTTTGTTTATTAAACACACATGTATTAATGTTTCCGTATTAATACAATTATAGCATGCAAAATAAACATCTATCATATACTTGGAATACACAAAATAAACACTTTATTATTGCCTCTCAAGGCATATTCCCTTCAGTCTCCCACTTGCACTAGAGACAATAATCTAGTTACATAGTGATAAATCTAACACCCATTGAGTTCTGGTGTTGATCATGTTTTGCTCTAGGGAGAGTTTTAGTCAACGGATCTGCTACATTGAGATCCGTATGTACTTTACAAATCTTTATATCTCCATCCTTGACATGTTACAAGGATGGAGTGAAACCGGCGCTTAATATGCTTGGAATGCTTGTGAGACCTTGGTTCTTTGGCATTGGCAATGGCACCATTGTTGTCACAATAGATCACCATTGGGTCCAACGTGTTTGCAACCACTCCTAGTTCGGATATGAACTCCTTCATCCAAACTGCTTCCTGAGCCGCTTCTAAAGCAGCAACATATTCGGCCTCCGTTGTTGATCCCGATACCACAGGTTGTTTGGAGCTCCTCCAACTAACCGCTCTGCCATTCAATGAGAAAAACGTATCCGGATTGAGACTTAGAGTCATCCGGATCGGTGTCAAAGCTAGCGTCAACATAACACTTAGCGATGAGCTCTTCTTCACCTTCGTATACAAGAAACATGTAACTACCTCGGTGAATTACGCTCTTAGTTACAAGCCTGGATGACCGGAAATGGTTAAAATAGTACGGTGGGGCCAAATGCCACTCACAGGTAGACCTTTCGGCCGTCCTAACCATTTCCAAACATCGGGACGAGAACAAGCGAAGCGTCGGCAAAGCGAAGGGATCAACTACATACACAAATGAGTATGTATGCAAGCCACCATACAACAGTCCTCAGAGCCATTCCATCTAAAAGAAATAGAAATATTGCAACGCCATACGGCAAGATCCAAATGTCCTAGATAGATATAATAGTTTAGGATATCTCCTCATACATCAAACATCAGAGTATCAGGCGGAAGCGGAAAACAAGATCCGAGTACGGATAAGAAGCAAATCGGCATAAGATGCCCATAAATAAATACATCCCGCCCACAGATCTCACGGATCCCTGTTCCTGGAATCTCTACACCGAGGGATCGTTGCCCACATCGTCCATCTCCTCCACCCAGTATCCATCTTGCGAGTTTACCTGTTCATCTGAATCAAAGAATTTATCGTGTGAGACCCTAGGGGTACTCAGCAAGTCTTTATGCCTCTAAAGGGGACACGACCTGGGGTGACGCAATTGCAGCAAAAGATAATACCTAACAATTCTAGGGATACTCGCTAACCATCCGCCTAACCAAAGATAGACGGATGTCCGTGAATCAATAACAACAGATATAACAGTAATATTAACAGATCCATCCTCCTCCTCGCCATCGACGAGAGGAAGCGAAACAGCCCCCATCCGTTGGCGGTTTATTATCCATTCCATGAGTGTTACACTATTTACTAGTCGGTACTTAGTCAAATTAAAAGCGGTACTTTAGTTACACTTGTCTATGATCGAGAAATGCTCCAAGTCGTCCATAACCATGGACACGGCTTTCGAGAAGATTTACCTGCGGGTGCACAAATAGCAACACGACTCGATCAACCTCGGAAAAACCAAATCAAAACCCAACGAGGCATTCACGATAAAGCGATCACAGATTCAGAAATGTTTTAGGGGCCACCCCACTAAGCTACCCGCAAGTTGGCGGCTCAAACGGACCTGGTTTTGTGTGAATGATGGCATCGGGAACCGAAAATGTGGTGGCTTGTCGATACTAAAAGCGTGTCACGGTCCTAAACAGTCACAGGTGCTCCACGCACAATCTTAAATAAAGCAGTAAAGCATGGCATAAGTACAGGATAGTAATAAAGCCCCAAACTACTTTGTGGCCCCAAGAAATAGGAATGAATCAAGCTCTGGCTCAGGGGGGTCCATAAGGCCTCCCGGATGTGGATAGTGCGAATAGTCAAGGAACAGGAATCAAGTACTCGGGGTCCTACGGGACACAAGCGAGCATGAAGAACCAAATAGCAGATATTGCCCACCGGTGCCACTGTCATTAGTTATCCCATTACTACTCAGGTTAAGTTGTTTAGGTACCTCGTTATCCATCAGACACTCACATACCCTACACATGCTGTTCTACGATCCGCATGGCTCAAACAACTCCTGTAGTAATGGCTCATGGGATAGAGGAACAGGCTTCGGTGGGGTTTAAAAGTAAAGGCTATGCAGTACTTGGGATTCAGTTTAATGCAATCGCGACTCAATGATGCAAGAATAAGAGAGAGGTAATAGGTACTATATGTATGCAAGCATGTGGTAGTGCTTGCCTGGCAGCTCAGTTGAAGCGAGAGAAGGATGCAGGTAGTGCTCACGGTTTCGGATATATCCCACCTTTCAGCGTCTATTCGAAGAAGAACCAAACAAACAAGGGCCAACATAAATAGAGTGCACAAGCATATGAATTAAATGCGACAAGCAAACAATCATGCCATGTTGAATGCTGCACAATTTGCATGGCAATAAAGTAGCATGGCATGGGTGAGGTGTGGAATACAAGAATAAAGCATTTTATGGAGTTTTAGTCATCTTTTATCCTCAAATAAGTTGCTGTAAACTTTATATTTATATGATGCATGCTGCAATTCAGAACATGGAATGCATAAACAGAAAGGTCTCGTCGCGCTGATCGATTTAGACATATTATTTGTCAAATTCGGAGTTATAAAACAAAAGTTATTAATTAAGGAAAAGGGCATTTTATTGTAATTTTAATCAACTCGAAATTTAAAGTGTTCAAAATATATTTTGGAGGGCATATTTGAAATCCTCACATTTTTCTGATTTCAAAACATATATTATTTGTATTATTTGGATTTATATTTTAAAAGTTATTTAAAAACAGATTTGAATTTGAATTTAAAACAAATTTGAAAAGATTTAAATTAAACAGCCAAGCAGAAAACATTTTGTACTCAGGCAGAACCAGCCACTGACCCTGACGGGTGGGCCTTGCGCTGACTCAGCAGCAGGTGGGGCACACGCGCGCGAAAACTCTTTTCTACCGCGACTCTACCTAGCCACTGAGGTTGACAGGTGGGTCCGGTAGCCACGGGCCCACGTGACAGTGGGTGATTAAGACGTGGCTGACAGGAGGGGGTGTACCGGACCACGGGTTAAGGCTAAGAATCTACGGGGTGCTCTTTGTAAAATTCCCATAGAGGCTGGCTGGTGGGCTCGGCGGACTGCGGGTTGAGCGAAAAACAGACGGGGGAGTTTTCTGCAAAAAGGGGGCCGCAGATCAGTGGATCTTCTCCACCATCTGGCGGCAGCAGGCGCCTTGGCGCCGGAGGGACTCGAACCGGGACTGGCGCTTGGCTTAGGGGCGGAACCAGTCAAGGCGGGGCTAGGGAGTTAGAGGAGGTGGTGGGCCTAGGTAAGGCCTGGTGCAGAACCTTGCAGCACAGCCAGCTACGCCTGAGCGTTCGACGAAAAGAGCGGCGACGCTAGACGGTGACGGCGAAGCGGAGGAAGTCAGGGCGGTCGAGGGGCTCACCGCGGGTTGGTTGGTGTGGTCAGATCAGGGAGTGGCGCAGAGGATCGTCGGGGAGGCTGGCAGCCGGCGATTAGGGTTTTGCCGTGACGCCGGGCGTGGCTGGCACAGCCTCCTCCTCGCTGCTGTGTACGGGCGACGAGGCCTCACGGTCTTCCTCGACAACCGAGCACCGCGCACACTGCTTCGAGGAGTTGGTGATCGGCACCGACGGTGGCCGGCGAGGAAGAAGAAGGTGGTAGGGGAAGACAGGGAGGAAAAGGGAGCGGCGCAGCGGCCTGGGGCGGATCTGGGGACACAACAGGCGATAGAGAGGGAGTAGATAGGGACGAGAGGGAGGGGTAGATGGCGTGGGGGCTCGGGGTGGGAAAAGGTGGTCGGGTGGCCACCTTTTCCTTCCTCTCCACCCTCACGTGCTTGACCAGCTCGGGCAGGGGGTGCAGGGGCTGCAGGGTGGGGTCAGGGCGAGGCCAAGGTGGCTGGCTCGGGTGTGGGGTCGGCCTGGCAGGGATAGAGAGAGAGAGGGGGGTGTGGCATGGAGCTAGGGTTGGAGGGAGGGGGTAGATAGCTAGGTTAGGGGGGACGGTTTCGGCCAAGGGTTGGAGAGAGAGGAGCTGGTGGGGTCTGCTGGCAGGAAGAGAGAGAGAGGAACCGAGAGAGAGAGAGAGGGAGGGGGTGTTGAGCAAGGGGAGGCTCGGCATGGGTAAAGAGGAGAGGGTAGATGGGGTAGATCATGGTGGTGGTAGGGTTTAGAGATAGAAATAGAGAGAGGGGGTTTAGGGTAGGGCTTAGCTATGATCACCCTTGATTATGCCTGGATGGAGGTGAAAAGGAGAGGAAGGTGAGGGATAGAGATGGGCATAAGATATAACCTCAAATGATCATGCATGGATGAGGTGATGGTTTAAAAGAGGGTAAGGCTTGATACACATGACAAGGACAAAGAGCAAGAGGAGGAGGTGTAAGAGAGAGAGAAAGAGATTTTTAACAAAAGGGAAGATCCACTCAACCAAAGGGAAAACAAAAGGGGAAAAGATGGTGGTGAAGATTTGCATGGCCCATGCATGTGTAATAAATGCCATGTTTTATTCTTGTGACAACAAAATAAATATCCATGGCCTTTATACATATGCATTCCAAAATATGGTGTAAGGCCAAGCTATAGGAAAAGATAATTGGATTCATCCCAACCCACATGAGCTAGAGTAAAAATCCAAAGAAAAAGAATCACAAGCTCATGGGTTATTGGAATGGTGGAAGTATAAGGTGGTGACAAAGAAAGGTGGTGGAGTGGAATAAAAGATATGCCCCCAACTCAACTTGGGCATTAAACAATATATCAATAACCAAATAAAATATCAAGAGGCAAATACAATTTACAATGCATATGAGAGAAGAACCAAAACAAAAAGGGTTTTATATGATGCTCAAATGCAAGGTGGCATGATGACATGAGCATGATATAATTATGATGCAACAATTATATATAGGAAGTAGCCATTATCTTACTAGACCAAGTAGCATTACAATTGTTAGACAATTGGGATGCTACAACTCTCCCCCACTAAACAAGAATCTCGCCCCGAGTTTCCTAGGAAAAAGAAAACAACACAAGGAGAGGCGGGTGTTCGAACGAAGGTGACCCTCACGTTCCCAAGTTGATGAACAACGGAATAACTTGCTAGACTTGCTGCAAGTCTTGCGTTTTGCTTCAAGAACAACGGGTTAGAAGAATTGTAGGATTGTCGTGAGACAAGAAGGATAGGATGGACAAAGCTCCGGTTTTCTCAAGAAACATGATAAAAGAATAAACCACTTGTGAAAGAAAAGGAAAAGATGATGTATCATGGATAAAGAAAGACACACCATTAAGATTAAAGATTTACCGATACTAGAGAGGATGAATCTTTGTCTTGCCAGAAGAAAAGAGCTAGGTTGGAGAGGTTTTGAACCACTAAGACAATAGCATCGTATCTTCTCTCAGATTTGAGAAATGAAGTACAGAAACAATATTGCCTTCAAACAATAGAGTCCCTTGATATCAACAGAAAGATTTAGTTAGACATCGTCGGATTAGATTCTTGTTGCAACGGTAAGAACCAAGGATCACTCAATTGAGGTGCGCGGATATAACTTCCAGAGACGGATGTGAAGCCAGATCATGGTGGAATCCCGCGAAGCAAAGAATATGGAGGATCTGGAGTTTATTGTAGAGGTACTTATTGCTTTCTTTAGCGTTGAGGTTAACGCAATAGATTTGCGGCTGATGGCATCAACCATAATTGGCTTTACCACAGAAAAAGAATTGATGAAACAAAGAGAGATAGTTTCCTTTCATCTTGTTTGTGGATATAGAGCATCGGTAGAAAGACGAGGACCGAAAGGAGTTTGCGTCTGTTTCCACCAGAATAATTGTAGATTTTTCTCCATCTAGAATAGACAGACCACCAACAAGAGATTATTGATTACTTTCTTCGAGAGAGCACTCCGGAAAAACAAGGACGGAAGTAAAAGTATCAAGGGATAAAGGCCACTTCTAACTTCCGTGGAATGAGTGAAATCACATTAATTCACCAATTCAATGTACAAGAGCGAATGATAAGAGTAGTGGTATGGTAGCTACTCCATCCCGCACTCAAAACATTACTCCGCACATGAATAAGAAAACCATGCAACCCAACTACCAAAACAGACTGAAGGTATTGATAAGAAGAGCTCATGGAACTCCGTAAGAAAACAAAGATTGATGCAAACGATTCACCGGATCCAAGATAGATAAGGGTGATGATGTTGTCGTCATATCATAAGTAACCAGCCACCGGAAAGATATGAAGGAAGATCACGGAGACAACTGCAAGATTCCACAGATAAAGAAAAAGATAGCACCACTTGCACATAAGGATTACAAAAGATCTGAAAAAAAATCTTCATGGCCTCCAGTGGATTGAGCATAGATGATAGAACGAGAGGGTTTCAAAAGATCACTTGACGAGACTGAGGTGAAAGAACTCCATGTTCTTCTTGAAATGATTGAGAGAGATTTAGCAGTTTTGAGGAAATCTACGGCGGAACGACGATGATAACTCGCCAACAAGGAAAACTCCGGGTTTGATTGAAGATGGAAGATGGAATTAACAATGAACTTGCTGATTCCAGAATTGAAGCGATCCATTTAGCAGAAGGATGTGGCCGAGATAGGTGACTTCAAAAAGTCAGAATTCTCACTTTGAGACTTTGCACACAAGCAGTGCTCACGAAGCTTGAGAGAAAGAGACACAGATGATCTTCCATGTCCTTCCATTGACATCGAATAGGCAAGCATATT
This sequence comes from Avena insularis, assembly GCA_023614405.1. Taxonomy (NCBI): domain Eukaryota; kingdom Viridiplantae; phylum Streptophyta; class Magnoliopsida; order Poales; family Poaceae; genus Avena; species Avena insularis. Next base: position 30,611,286 of record CM042691.1, read on the forward strand.
ATCAACATATACCACCATGGATTAATAGGATATTCCCAGAATATCAAGTTCAAGAGGCGGGAGAAACGAACAAATGCTCGAAACACTTTCTGAGCTCAACGCTCTTTGAAAGATCGACGTTACGAGTAAGGATTCCTGTTGAAGAAGATGCGCTGACAGAATAGGTTATCTGGTCCTTCGGAAGAGAACAGGAAATGCCACCTGGTTCACATTGTCGATCGGATCACCGGTTACAAAGATAAAGAGATCTTGGACAAGAACCGATGATAGCTCATACCTTAAGCAAAGCTATCAGAGACGAAAAGATGCAATTCCCTCGTCTCAAAGAGAATTTGCAGATATGGAGTTCAAAAAGATGTGCAGCATGATGGACAGATGATAGACCGCCGTAGTGCTTTGGGAAACTCCGGATTGCCAAAGGTGCTTGAATATGCATAGATATGATCACGGTGTACTCAAAATCATAGGAGATAACCGTCACCATTTGGAGGATAGTGGTGATTGCATTTTCCATATTCCACTCGTGATAAGTGTCATATAGCTATGCCGATAACCAAATTACAATCACCAGCATCGGATCGACACATGTTATGTAACTAGCCCAAGAGAATTGGAGATGAAATAAAACTCCAGGATTAAGCGCCGGTGACAGAAGAATGAGTGAGCATGGACATGCTGATAAAAGGGAGATAGATAATGTTTCACACACGACTGAAAAGGAGTGTGGAAGCACAGATGTATCAAAGAAATTTTTTCCGCATTTTCGGCATTAAAATACCAATAGATGCGCAAAATCACTTATCAGGTAGAGATTAGCAACTCCACATTCTGTGAAAGCATGCTGGAAGGAAGAACACCCTTAAGAAGATGGCACCGGTTAACAAGAAGTCAGATAGATCACGCCGGTTTTCAAAAGCCTGTCAGTATGGAATGTACCAACAGTTGATAACCAAAGGCAGATTGTGATAACAAAATGGATGCAACAGATAGACAAGGAATTACACACACACACACACTTTCTATGGTACTACGGAAACCCAGAACACGTGAATCCTAGTTTGAATTTTAAGAAGAGGATTGAAAACGTTACACTTACTTACCGTAAAAGGGTGGGTGGGTAAGAAGAAAAGTGGAAGCAGTCCTACTCTCGCGTTTTGTTTTCCCTAGTATACATAGCTACCAAAAATATTTGCTAGACTGACAACGACCATTTGGCTGAGACCACGAAGGCGGATGGCTCGATACCAATTGTAACTACCTCGGTGAATTACGCTCTTAGTTACAAGCTGGATGACCAGAAATGGTTAAAATAGTACTGGGGCCAAATGCCACTCACAGTAGACCTTTCGGCCGTCCTAACCATTTCCAAACATCGGGACGAGAACAAGCGGCGTAATCGGCAGGCGAAGGGATCAACTACATACACAAATGAGTATGTATGCAAGCCACCATACAACAGTCCTCAGAGCCATTCCATCTAAAAGAAATAGAAATATTGCAACGCCATACGGCAAGATCCAAATGTCCTAGATAGATATAATAGTTTAGGATATCTCCTCATACATCAAACATCGAGTATCAAAGTGAAGCGGAAAACAAGATCCGAGTACGGATAAGAAGCAAATCGGCATAAGATGCCCATAAATAAATACATCCCGCCCACAGATCTCACGGATCCCTGTTCCCGGAATCTCTACACCGAGGGATCGTTGCCCACATCGTCCATCTCCTCCACCCAGTATCCATCTTGCGAGTTTACCTGTTCATCTGAATCAAAGAATTTATCGTGTGAGACCCTAGGGGTACTCAGCAAGTCTTTATGCCTCTAAAGGGGACACGACCTGGGGTGACGCAATTGCAGCAAAAGATAATACCTAACAATTCTAGGGATACTCGCTAACCATCCGCCTAACCAAAGATAGACGGATGTCCGTGAATCAATAACAACAGATATAACAGTAATATTAACAGATCCATCCTCCTCCTCGCTTACCGACGAGGAAGCGGACGAACAGCCCCCCATCCGTTGGCAGTTTTATTATCCATTCCATGAGTGTTACACTATTTACTAGTCAGGTACTTAGTCAAATTAAAAGCGGTACTTTAGTTACACTTGTCTATGATCGAGAAACTGTGCTCCAAGTCGTCCATAACCGCGGACATGGCTTTCAGAAAGATTTACCCTGCAGGGGTGCACAAATAGCAACACACACTCGATCAACCTCAGAAAAACCAAATCAAAACCCAACGAGGCATTCACGACAAAGCGATCACAGGATTCAGAAATGTTTTAGGGGGCCACCCCACTAAGCTACCCGCAACGAAGTTGGCTGGCTCCGAAATGGACCCAGGGTTTGTGTGGATGGCGGTAAACGACTGGGAACCCGAAAATGTGACTGGGCTTGTCGATACAGCGAAAACGTGTCACGGTCCTAAACAGTACAGGTGCTCCACGCACAATCTTAAATAAAGCAGTAAAGCATGGCATAAGTACAGGATAGTAATAAAGCCCCAAACTACTTTGTGGCCCCAAGAAATAGGAATGAATCAAGCTCTGGCTCAGGGGGGTCCATAAGGCCTCCCGGATGTGGATAGTGCGAATAGTCAAGGAACAGGAATCAAGTACTTGGGGTCCTACGGGACACAAGTGAGCATGAAGAACCAAATAGCAGATATTGCCCACCGGTGCCACTGTCATTAGTTATCCCATTACTACTCAGGTTAAGTTGTTTAGGTACCTCGTTATCCATCAGACACTCACATACCCTACACATGCTGTTCTACGACCCGCATGGCTCAAACAACTCCTGTAGTAATGGCTCATGGGATAGAGGAACAGGCTTCGGTGGGGTTTAAAAGTAAAGGCTATGCAGTACTTGGGATTCAGTTTAATGCAATCGCGACTCAATGATGCAAGAATAAGAGAGAGGTAATAGGTACTATATGTATGCAAGCATGTGGTAGTGCTTGCCTGGCAGCTCAGTTGAAGCGAGAGAAGGATCTGGGTAGTGCTCCTGGGTTTCTGGATATATCCCCTGCTCAGCGTCTATTCGAAGAAGAACCAAACAAACAAGGGCCAACATAAATAGAGTGTACAAGCATATGAATTAAATGCGACAAGCAAACAATCATGCCATGATGAATGATGCACAATTTGCATGGCAATAAAGTAGCATGGCATGGGTGAGGTGTGGAATACAAGAATAAAGCATTTTATGGAGTTTTAGTCACCTTTTATCCTCAAATAAGTTGCTGTAAACTTTATATTTATATGATGCATGCTGCAATTCAGAACATGGAATGCATAAACAGAAAGGTCTCGTCGCGCTGATCGATTTAGACATATTATTTGTCAAATTCGGAGTTATAAAACAAAAGTTATTAATTAATTAAGGAAAAGGGCATTTTATTGTAATTTTAATCAACTCGAAATTTAAAGTGTTCAAAATATATTTTGGAGGGCATATTTGAAATCCTCACATTTTTCTGATTTCAAAACATATATTATTTGTATTATTTGGATTTATATTTTAAAAGTTATTTAAAAACAGATTTGAATTTGAATTTAAAACAAATTTGAAAAGATTTAAATTAAACAGCCAAGCAGAAAACATTTTGTACTCAGGCAGAACCAGCCACTGACGCTGACGGGTGGGCCTTGCGCTGACTCAGCAGCAGGTGGGGCACACGCGCGCGAAAACTCTTTTCTACCGCGACTCTACCTAGCCACTGAGGTTGACAGGTGGGTCCGGTAGCCACGGGCCCACGTGACAGTGGGTGATTAAGACGTGGCTGACAGGAGGGGGTGTACCGGACCGCGGGTTAAGGCTAAGAATCTACGGGGTGCTCTTTGTAAAATTCCCATAGAGGCTGGCTGGTGGGCTCACGGATCATGGGTTGAGCGAAAATGACGGGAGTTTTCTGCAAAAAGGGGGCCGCGGTACTGTGGATCTTCTCCACCGTCTGGCGGCAGGTCTGCGCGCGGCGCGGAGCGGGGACTCGAACCCGGGACCTGGCGTGCACGCTTAGGGGCGGAACCAGTGCGGCGGGGCTAGGGGAGTTGACAGGAGGGTGGTTGGGGCCTAGGTAAGGCTCAGGTATGCAGAACCTTGCAGCAACAGCGAGCGGCACATGTATATGCGTTCGAAAAAAGAGCGGCGCGCTTAGACGGTGACGGAGCGGAGTCAGAGGCGGTCGAGGGGCTCACCGGGTTGGTTGGTGGTCAGATCAGGGAGCGGCGCAGAGGATCGTCGGGGAGGCTGGCGGCCGGCGATTAGGGTTTTCTGACGCGCAAGGCAGCGTCGGCACTGAGCCTCCTCCTCCTCGCTGCCGTACGGGCGACGCAGGGCCTCACGGTCTTCCTCGACAACGAGCACCGCGCCTCACTGCTTCGAGGAGTTGGTGATCGGCAGACACGGTGTGGCATGAGGAAGAAGAAGGTGGTAGGGGAAGACAGGGAGGAAAAGGGAGCGGCGCAGCGGCCTGGGGCGGATCTGGGGACGCAACAGGCGATAGAGAGGGAGTAGATAGGGACGAGAGGGAGGGGTAGATGGCGTGGGGGCTCGGGGTGGGAAAAGGTGGTCGGGTGGCCACCTTTTCCTTCCTCTCCACCCTCACGTGCTTGACCGGCTCGGGCAGGGGGTGCAGGGGCTGCAGGGTGGGGTCAGGGCGAGGCCAAGGTGGCTGGCTCGGGTGTGGGGTCGGCCTGGCAGGGATAGAGAGAGAGAGAGAGGGTGTGGCATGGAGCTAGGGTTGGAGGGAGGGGGTAGATAGATAGGTTAGGGGGGGACGGTTTCGGCCGAGGGTTGGAGAGAGAGGAGCTGATGGGGTCTGCTGGCAGGAAGAGAGAGAGAGGAACCGAGAGAGAGAGGGAGGGGGTGTTGAGCAAGGGGAGGCTCGGCATGGGTAAAGAGGAGAGGGTAGATGGGGTAGATCATGGTGGTGGTAGGGTTTAGAGATAGAAATAGAGAGAGGGGGTTTAGGGTAGGGCTTAGCTATGATCACCCTTGATTATGCCTGGATGGAGGTGAAAAGGAGAGGAAGGTGAGGGATAGAGATGGGCATAAGATATAACCTCAAATGATCATGCATGGATGAGGTGATGGTTTAAAAGAGGGTAAGGCTTGATACACATGACAAGGACAAAGAGCAAGAGGAGGAGGTGTAAGAGAGAGAGAAAGAGATTTTTAACAAAAGGGAAGATCCACTCAACCAAAGGGAAAACAAAAGGGGAAAAGATGGTGGTGAAGATTTGCATGGCCCATGCATGTGTAATAAATGCCATGTTTTATTCTTGTGACAACAAAATAAATATCCATGGCCTTTATACATATGAATTCCAAAATATGGTGTAAGGCCAAGCTATAGGAAAAGATAATTCGATTCATCCCAACCCACATGAGCTAGAGTAAAAATCCAAAGAAAAAGAATTACAAGCTCATGGGTTATTGGAATGGTGGAAGTATAAGGTGGTGACAAAGAAAGGTGGTGGAGTGGAATAAAAGATATGCCCCCAACTCAACTTGGGCATTAAACAATATATCAATAACCAAATACAATATCAAGAGGCAAATACAATTTACAATGCATATGAGAGAAGAACCAAAACAAAAAGGGTTTTATATGATGCTCAAATGCAAGGTGGCATGATGACATGAGCATGATATAATTATGATGCAACAATTATATATAGGAAGTAGCCATTATCTTACTAGACCAAGTAGCATTACAATTGTTAGACAATTGGGATGCTACAAAACATATCCTTAGTTCTTCGTAAGTACTTAAGGATATTCTTGACCGCTATCCAGTGTTCCGAACCTGGATCCGATTGGTACCTACTAGTCAAACTAATAGCATGTGCCACATCCGGTCTTGTACATAGCATGGCGTACATTATAGAGCCTATGGCTGAAGCATAGGGGACTTTGTCCATTATCTCTCTTTCTTCCGCCGAAGCCGGACTTTGAGTCTTACTCAATGTCTTGCCTTGCAACATAGGTAAGAACCCCTTCTTACTTCCGTCCATTTTAAACTTCTTTAAAATCTTATCAAGGTATGTACTTTGCGATAGCCCTATTAGGCGCCTAGATCCATCTCTATAGATCTTTATGCCTAATATGTATGACGCTTCACCTAGGTCCTTCATTGAAAATTTGCTGTTTAGATAACTTTTAACACTGTTTAAAAGATCTATATCATTTCCGATCAATAATATGTCATCCACATATAATATCAGAAATGCCACATTGCTCCCACTCACTTTCTTGTAAATACAATCTTCTCCATAAGTTTGGACAAATCCAAACTCTTTGATCACCTCATCAAAGCGGAGATTCCAACTTCGTGATGCTTGCTTCAATCCATAGATGGATCGCTGAAGCTTGCACACCTTGTTAGCATCCTTAGGATCGACAAATACGAGCTTGATAATGCCCCACGACCTTTGAGCGGAGAAGAAATCAAGGAGCTTCTAGACAATTGGGAAGAGTGCCCTGCGCCGGGAAAGAAGCGACCGAGGGAACAGCCACCACCATTGCATGGAGTATGGAAGGCGAGGTCTGTTTTCTGGGACCTGCCTTACTGGAAGGTCCTCCACACGCCCCATAGCCTCTATATGATGCACTTCACGAAGAACGTTACCGAGAGCCTGCTCGGCACTCTGATGAACATGCCGGATAGGACCAAGGATGGGCCGAAAGCAAGAAGCAATCTGAAATTGCTTGGCATTAAGAAGGAACTTCAGTACCCTGATAGTGACGATGCCGGCGATGACGATGAACAGACGGAAGGGACCTAGGGTCGCCACAAAAGGGCTAAGAAGAATGGGGTGGTGCTTAAAGCTGCATGCTTTACTCTGAGGGAGAAGGAGCTCCATAGGTTTTTTAGTTGCCTCATAGGAATCAAGGTTCCGCACGGCTACTCTGGGAAGATAAGCAGATATCTGGACGTAGCAAAGAAGATGTTCAGCGGGATGAAGTCTCATGACTGTCACGTGCTGAGGATGCAAATACTCCCTATTGCGATCCAAGGGATAATGGACGAGCACGTCCGTGAGACGCTGTTTGGCCTCTGCAACTTCTTCGACGTCATCTCTAGGAAGTCTATCGGTGTGAAGCAGCTCGGCAAGCTACAGGAAGAGATCGTCGAGATACTATGTGAGCTCGAGATTTACTTTCCTCCTGCGTTCTTCGACATCATGGTGCATCTGCTTGTCCATGTCATGGATGACATCATCCATCTCGGGACGGTGTTCCTGCACAACATGATGTCGTTCGAAAGTCTGAACGGTGTCATCAAATGATTCGCTCGCAATAGGTCCCGTCCAGATGAAAGCATAGCCAAGGGCTTTCTGACCTACGAGTGTATATCCTTTTGCCAAAACTACCTAAGCATCGAGAACCAGGATGTCAGTCTGCCCACCAGGAAGCACCTAGGGAGGCTCATTGGATTTGTTCACCGCGAGGGCTACCGCGCACTCCACGTCGGCATCGAACTCGAGCGCGCTGACTTTGACAGGGCAAACCGAGTCGCGCTACAACACATAGAGTTTGTCGGGCCCTGGGTGGATGAGCACAAAACCTTAATCGAGCAGAAGTTCGCTAATAACCTGGGCAAGACAAGGAAGAAGGGAGACGTAACCAGAGAGCACAACGCCAGCTTCACGGGGTGGTTCGAGAAAAGGCTACTGGAAACTCCCATGCCGACGCCTTATACTGAAGATCAGAAACTCATATTCTCACTCTCACAGGGCCCCGGGCGCAATGTTAGGACCTATCAGACATACGACATCAATGGCTACAGATTCTACACCGAGGAGAAGGACAAGAATAGCGAATACCAAAACTCAGGAGTAACTATGCTATCATACGCCGATGACGAGACTGATGTCAAGGAAAGATCCTACGGAAGGATCGAGGAGATATGGGAACTCGACTACTGCGGAGTGACGGTACCGATGTTTCGTGTCAGATGGGCCAAGAGTGTCGAAAAAGATGGCCGGTTTTTCACCACCATGGTTATCAAAATGGAATGTAGACGGTCAGGTGGGGCCGATACAAGTGCCTAGCACCGGCGGCAGCACCTCGAGCCACCAAGTGTCGTCGTACATGGTTACCCCGCCGCCCTCCATCCCCGCGGCGCAGCCGATGGAGTTGGATGCGCCAGAGCTGCCCCCTCCTGCCAAGACTACCAAGGCGCAGCATCTGGCGGTGCTTCCTAATGCACCCGAGCCGGAGAAGAACAAGGATCAGCCGCCGGCCGCCCGTGTCTCAACATTAGCCGAGCTCGGCGCCCTTACCAAGGTAAAATAAGTAGTTAGTCGGCGTGCTCTACTTAATGCCTTTGATTGGCTACCATCTCATGATGCATATCTATATGCCTCAGGACACTCCGTGCGTGCTCCTGCATAAGGTGCCTGGCGGCGAGTTGAAGGATGTTACCACGGGCAAGCTAATACAACCGGCGAACCGCACGATGCACTGCAAGCCCATGGATGATGCCGTGATGCGCGTCGAGTTGGGTCGGGTGTTGGGGGGTGCGAAGACATGGACCCTGCCATGCAACCTCCGGGAGCCGACGAGCACCTGACCCTGGAAGGTTGCCATGGCTATCCCATGATTTGGCCAAAGACCCAGATTCGTATTGGGTCTCGCTCCACCGGCGCCACCTCGATCGTTCGGCCGCTAAGGACGAAGCCTCCTGCTGCACCGGTCGTCGTCGCCGCCACCACAAGCCGTCACCGGAGACTCTTATTGGGAGAGTCTGCACCGGCGCCACAAGAAGCCAAGGGCGTGGTTGCTCCTCAACCGCCATCGCCCCCGCCTAAAGGCAAGGCCGTGGCACCGCAACCGCCATCACCACCAGCCCAGGACGACATGGACATGGCGGCCTTCACGCCAACATTGAGGTGGATGATGATGATGAACCGATTGACGTTAATGCCTTCGTCAACACCGGTGCCGACAAAGGAAAATTCATGCGTCCTCTCGATGAAGAACCATCATTCCGCGATCAATCTACCCATCCCAAGAAGCGCTTGGTCTTCCGTGGGTTTTCTCAAGAGACGCCTCCGACCGCCGAGACACAAACTGCACCGGCCGAAATCATTTTCAGCCCTGACACACTCCACAGGATGGCAGGTGAGGGGATAGCATCGGCAGTGCAGGACACTGCTGATGAGAAGAGGAAGAGGGTGAGGAAGAGGCCGAATAGGAACAAGGACAAGGCTGCGAGCCAGCCCGCTCCGATCCATTACCGGGACGATGTTGTACCACCACGGCAGTGTAGGGTTCGCAACATAGAAAACAAAAAATTTCCTACGATGGGAACTATGTACCAAGATCTATCTATTAGATACAAACAACGGGCGGATGTATATCCATAGAGAACATACCCTTGAAGACCGACAAAGCTTAACGAGTTCAACTCGTGGTTGATGTAGATGATCTCTTGCCGATCTCAATATCGAGAGGAAGTCCTAGCGCCACAAATCAGCAGCGCATCCGTGCTCGCACACACGTTCGAGGCACCGAGCAACCTCCGCCTCCTCGCTCTAGTGATGCAGCGGAAGCACAACTCTTTCTTGCCGAATAGCCACCGGGAACATGTATCTCGCTAGTCCGAGACCATGGGGGATAAATTCTAGAGGGGGAGAGAGATCCTTCACGAGGAGGTGTGAGACACAAGTGAGAGGAGGGGCTCCTTTTATAGGAGGGGGGAACCCAAGGGGGTGGCCGCCGGCCATGGGGGCTGCCCCCTCCCCTCCTTCATTCATGTGGGTGGACACTCCACTCACAAAATGGCCCTTCAATTTTCTCCACTCAAAAGTCCACTCAAATTCCCATTAAATTTCCACCAAATTTAATGCAAACTCTCATTAAATAAAACTCTTTTATTTTATTCAGAATTTTGTCAATTACTTTAATGACAAACATTCACAAATAACCCCTTGCTAGAATTCTATTTCACATGCATAACCACTTTATGCAATTTCACCCGAAAACCTGTTTCGGTATCTAGTGAAATAAATTCCTGCGCTTGTTCATTCTTTCGGCATGAAACTTTTGCTCCAATTGGATGTCGGTGTCTCTTAAGTGTGTCACCCTACGGTTCGTGAATAATGCGGACATGATCGAGACCCCTCTCGGATCAATAATCAGAAGCGGGATCTGGAGACCCATACTGACTCCCACACATTCAACGATGACTTTCTTGTGATCATCGGAACCTTTTACGCTAGTATATTAATCCATTTGTTTCACGATATATTACATGTCCGAGATTCGATCATCAGTATCTCCATACCTAGTTTGATCTCGTTACCGACATGCACTCTTTTCTCGTTCCTGTGATATAACATTCTAGTGATCAAATCACTTGCTTGCAAGCTAATCAATGTGATATCACCGAGAGGGCCCAGAGTATATCTATCCGTCATCGGGATGAACAAATTCCACTCTCGATCCATGAGCCTCAACATAACACTTTATTAGTTCTGAATCCATCTTTATAATCACCCTGTTACGGTGTGACGTTTGATGTTATCAAGAAACTCTTCCGTGTTAGTGATTGACATGATCTCATGGTCTAAGGATTAGGATCACTTCGTAAGTTGTTATAGCAATATAAACTCAATGACTTTGATCATAATGCTATACTTCGGATGAATGTTCATCACACCATTACACTAATGTTGTGATCCCGTTATTAACAACATCCAATGTCCATGATCAGGAAACCTTGATCATCTTGTTAATCAACGAGCTAGTTTATGAGAGAGGCATAACTAGGAACTTTCTGTTTGTTTATTAAACACACATGTATTAATGTTTCCATATTAATACAATTATAGCATGCAAAATAAACATCTATCATATACTTGGAATACACATAATAAACACTTTATTATTGCCTCTCAGGGCATATTCCCTTCAGTCTCCCACTTGCACTAGAGACAATAATCTAGTTACATAGTGATAAATCTAACACCCATTGAGTTCTGGTGTTGATCATGTTTTGCTCTAGGGATAGTTTTAGTCAACGGATCTGCTACATTGAGATCCGTATGTACTTTACAAATCTTTATATCTCCATCCTTGACATGCTCGCGGATGGAGTGAAACTGGCGCTTAATATGCTTGGAATGCTTGTGAGACCTTGGTTCTTTGGCATTGGCAATGGCACCATTGTTGTCACAATAGATCACCATTGGGTCCAATGCGTTTGCAACCACTCCTAGTTCGGATATGAACTCCTTCATCCAAACTGTTTCCTGAGCCGCTTCTGAAGCAGCAACATATTCGCCCTCCGTTGTTGATCCCGCTACCACAGGTTGTTTGGAGCTCCTCCAACTAACCGCTCCGCCATTCATGAGAAATACGTATCCGAATTGAGACTTAGAGTCATCCGGATCGGTGTCAAGGCTAGCGTCAACATAACACTTAGCAACGAGCTCTTCTTCACCTCCGTATACAAGAAACATATCCTTAGTTCTTCGTAAGTACTTAAGGATATTCTTGACCTCTATCCAGTGTTCTGAACTTGGATCCGATTGGTACCTACTAGTCAAACTAATAGCATGAGCCACATCCGGTCTTGTACATAGCATGGCGTACATTATAGAGCCTATGGCTGAAGCATAGGGGACTTTGTCCATTATCTCTCTTTCTTCCGAAGCCGGACTTTGAGTCTTACTCAATGTCTTGCCTTGCAACATAGGTAAGAACCCCTTCTTACTTCCGTCCATTTTAAACTTCTTTAAAATCTTATCAAGGTATGTACTTTGCGATAGCCCTATTAGGCGCCTAGATCTATCTCTATAGATCTTTATGCCTAATATGTATGACGCTTCACCTAGGTCCTTCATTGAAAATTTGCTGTTTAGATAACTTTTAACACTTTTTAAAAGATCTATATCATTTCCGATCAATAATATGTCATCCACATATAATATCAGAAATGCCACATTGCCCCCACTCACTTTCTTGTAAATACAAGCTTCTCCATAAGTTTGGACAAATCCAAACTCTTTGATCACCTTATCAAAGCGGAGATTCCAACTTCGTGATGCTTGCTTTAATCCATAGATGGATCGCTGAAGCTTGCACACCTTGTTAGCATCCTTAGGATCGACAAAACCCTTTGGTTGTATCATATACAACTCTTCTTCAATATTACCATTGAGAAACGCGGTTTTGACATCCATCTGCCATATCTCATAATCGAAATATGCAGCAATTGCTAACATAATCCTAACTGACTTTAGCATCACTACGGGAGAGAATGTCTCATTGTAGTCAACTCCTTGAATTTGTCGAAACCCCTTTGCGACAAGTCGAGCTTTATAGACGATCACATTACCATCAGTATCAGTTTTCCTTTTGAAAATCCATTTGTTCTCCACGGCCTTTCGGTCGTGAGGTAATTCCACCAAGTTCCAAACTTGATTTTCATACATGGATTCCATCTCGGATTTCATGGCTTCTAACCATTTGTTGGAATCCGGGCTCATCATCGCTTCTTCATACGTCACAGGGTCATCATTTTCATCAACCATGAAATTCATGACAGGATTTCCGTCTGACTTAGGGAGCTGCCGCGTCTTTGACCTGCGAGGTTCGGTAGTACTCTCTTTCGGAGTTTCATGATCATTATCATTAGTTCCCTCTTCAACAGGTGGAGCCAACTCCGGAACAACTTCCGGCGCTGCGCTACTCGCCATACTTTGAAGAGAAGGTTCAATAACCTCTTCGAGTTCTATTTTCCGACTACTCACACCTTTCGCGAGAAACTCTTTCTCTAGAAAGGATCCATTCTTGGCAACAAAAACCTTGCCCTCGGATCTGTGATAGAAGGAATACCCAATAGTTTCCTTAGGGTATCCTATGAAGACGCATTTTTCCGCTTTGGGTTCGAGTTTATCCGGTTGAAGTTTCTTCACATAAACATCGCATCCCCAAACTTTAAGAAAAGACAGCTTAGGTTTGTTTCCAAACCACAATTCATACAGTGTCTTTTCAACGGATTTAGATGGTGCCCGATTTAAAGTGAATGCAGTAGTTTCTAGTGCATAACCCCAAAATGACAACAGCAAGTCCGCCAGAGACATCATAGATCGAACCATATCTAATAAAGTACGATTACAACGTTCTGACACACCATTTCTCTGTGGTGTTCCGGCAGGTGTGAGTTGTGAAACAATTCCACACTCTTTCATGTGAGTGCTAAACTCGTAACTTAGATACTCACCTCCACGGTCGGACCGTAGAAATTTGATCTTTCTATTACGATGATTTTCCACTTCATTTTGAAATTCCTTGAACTTTTCAAAGGTTTCAGACTTGTGTTTCATCAAGTAGATATAACCGTATCTACTCAAATCATCCGTGAAAGTAACAAAATAACGATATCCACCTCGCGCCGACACACTCATTGGACCACATACATCAGAATGTATGATTTCCAACAAATCTGTCGCCCGTTCCATTGAACCGGAAAACGGTGTTCTAGTCATCTTGCCCATAATGCATGGCTCACATGTATCAAATGATTCATAATCAAGTTATTCCAAAATTCCATCCGAATGGAGCTTCTTCATGCGTTTAACGCCAATATGACCTAGACGGCAGTGCCACATATATGCGGATATATCATCATTAAGTTTAATCTTCTTAGCATCAACATTATGAATATGTGTAACATTATCATCGAGATCTAATAGAAATAAACCATTCATCATCGGTGCATGACCATAAAAGATTTCATTCATATAAATGGAACAACCATTGTTCTCGGATTTAAATGAATAACCACTTCGCATCAAACACGATCCAGATACAATGTTCATGCTTAGTGCAGGCACCAGATAACAATTATTCAAGTTTATAACTAATCCCAACGGCAAGTGGAGAGGTAGCGTTCCGACGGCGATCACATCAACGCTTGATCCATTGCCGACACGCATCTTGACCTCACCCCTTGCTAGCGGTCGCTTGTTCCGCAGCCCCTGATTCGAGTTACAAATATTAGCAACTGAACCGGTATCAAATACCCAGGTGCTACTGCGAGCACTAGTCAAGTACACATCAATAACATGTATATCATATATACCTTTGTTTGCCTTGCCGGCCTTCTTGTCTGCCAGATACTTGGGGCAGTTGCGCTTCTAGTGGCCAGTCCCCTTACAATAGTAACACTCGGTATCAGACTTAGGTCCAACTCGGGGTTTCTTTTCAGGCACGGCAACAGGCTTGCCGCCCTTACTTCCCTTCCGTTTTCCCTTGTCTTTCTTGAAACCAGTGTTCCTATTGATCATCAACACTTGATGTTCCTTTTTGATCTCCACTTCTGCAGTTTTAAGCATTGACAGAAGCTCGGGGAGAGACTTCTTCATGCCTTGCATATTATAGTTCATCACGAAGCTCTTATAGCTAGGTGGCAGAGACTGCAGAACACGATGGATGCCTAAGTCAATGGGAATCGATATTCCCAAAGACACAAGCTTATCGGCGTAACCCGACATCTTGAGTACATGCTCACTAACGGAGCTATGCTCTTCCATCATGCAGCTAAAGAACTTTTCTGAAGCGTTGTAGCTCTCTACAGCAGCATGTGTGTCGAAAATCATTTTCAACTCACCCATTGTATCAAATGCATTGCCATTTTCAAAACGCTTTCGAAGTTCCGGCTCTAGCCCATACAATATGCCGCAATGAACTAAGTTGTGGTCCTCCTGACGAGTCTGATAGACATTCTTATCCTCGTCAGGGGCATCATCAAAAGGTGGGGGGCCTAACGGCGCTTCTAGCACATCTGCTTTTGTGCAGCAGAGAGGAGAATCCTCAAATTCATGGCCCATTCGGTAAAGTTGCTACCGTTCGTTGCTAGTTTCTCTTTCTCCATGAACACATTGAAATTAAAAGCAGGTGGTGCCTTCTACAACATAATTTGTAAAGTTTAGACTAAGTGTATGATAGATTGAGTTCAACTAATCCATATTACGAATGAACTCCCACTCAAAAACGACATCCCTCGTGCCTTTTTGGTGATTACATGAACCAAATCCACTATACCAAGTCCGATCATCACGTGAGTCGGTATATCTTCAAAGGCGAGCATCAAATGGGCATCATATCAACTATATGACTCATGCTTAACCTTTCGGTCCGTGTTCCAAGGCCATGTATGTACATGCTAGGCTCGCCAAGTTAGAACCTTAGTATTCGCGTGTGTAACTGTTTTACACCCGAAATATGGTCGTGGATCCAAGAACACCCGATCATCACGTGATGTCTTGGAGCGACAAAACATAATCGGTGCATACTAAAGAAAGAACACATTCTTATCTTGATATTTAAATGAGGGATCATCTTATTATGCTAACAAAGCGCTAAACAAGCAATATAAGATGCTATCAAACATCACATGTTTATTAGTGAAATGTTATGGTTCCCGCATATGATCTCTATCATGTGCATCGTGGTATGATCACTATCATACCTATATGTGTAAATCCAAGGTCTATGGAGTTTACACGCTATGTGTGTTGTAAGAGTATCATCTCATACTTCTACTTACAACACTACCATATCATAACACTAGCCCAGCAACAATCTAAACTAGATGCCTCTAATTTATCCATTGCAAGTTTTACGTGGCTTAGGGATTTCGAGATAGAACCGTTCTTACCTACGAACATGAACCACAACGAGGATAATCAAATTGTTGACAACTCTCTTGCAAAATAGATATTGACTATAGTAGGAGAGACAGACACCCGCTAGCCACTTATGCAAACTAGTTGCATGTCAAGCGTGGAACAGGTCTCATGTGCGAGGACATGTAAAGTTTGTCCGGGCCGCTTCATCCCACTATGCCACCAATATCCAAAATTACAACAAAGGAGCAACAACATGATCATCATCGCCCACATACTCATATGTGTACTACCCGTGTAAAGCATCTACGCATAGATCCGGCTCTGATACCACTGTAGGGTTCGCAACATAGAAAACAAAATTTTTCCTACGATGGGAACTATGTACCAAGATCTATCTACTAGATACAAACAACGGGCGGATGTATATCCGTAGAGAACATACCCTTGAATACCAACAAAGCTTAACGAGTTCAACTCGTGGTTGATGTAGACGATCTCTTGTCGATCTCAAGATCGAGAGGAAGTCCTAGCGCCGCAAATCAGCAGCGCATCCGTGCTCGCACACAAGTTCGAGGCACCGAGCAACCTCCGCCTCCTCGCTCCAGCGATGCAGCGGAAGCACAACTCTTTCTTGCCGAATAGCCACCAGGAACATGTATCTCGCTAGTCCGAGACCATGGGGGATAAATTCTAGAGGGGGAGAGAGATCCTTCATGAGGAGGTGTGTGAGACAAGTGAGGAGGGGGGCTCCTTTTATAGGAGGAGGGGGGAACCCCAAGGGGGTGGCCGGCGCATGGGGCTGCCCCCTTGCCCTCCCCTCTTCATGTGGGTGGACACTCCACTCACAAAATTCCTTTAAATTCCCTCCACTCAAAAGTCCACTCAAATTCCCATTAAATTTCCACCAAATTTAATGCAAACTCTCATTAAATAAAACTCTTTTATTTTATTCAGAATTTTGTCAATTACTTTAATGACAAACATTCACAAATAACCCCTTGCTAGAATTCCATTTCACATGCATAACCACTTTCTGCAATTTCACCCGAAAACCTGTTTCGGTATCTAGTGAAATAAATTCCTGCGCTTGTTTATTCTTTCGGCATGAAACATTTGCTCCAATTGGATGTCGGTGTCTCTTAAGTGTGTCTCCCTACGGTTCGTGAATAATGCGGACATGATCGAGACCCCTCTCGGATCAATAATCAGAAGCGGGATCTGGAGACCCATACTGACTCCCACACATTCAACGATGACTTTCTTGTGATCGTCGGAACCTTTTATGCTAGTATCTTAATCCCTTTGTTTCACGATATATTACATGTCCGAGATTCGATCATCGGTATCTCCATACCTAGTTTGATCTCGTTACCGACATGCACTCTTTTCTCGTTCCCGTGATATAACATTCTAGTGATCAAATCACTTGCTTGCAAGCTAATCAATGTGATATCACCGAGAGGGCCCAGAGTATATCTATCCGTCATCGGGATGAACAAATTCCACTCTCGATCCATGAGCCTCAACATAACACTTTATTAGTTCTGAATCCATCTTTATAATCACCCTGTTATGGTGTGACGTTTGATGTTATCAAGAAACTCTTTCGGTGTTAGTGATTGACATGATCTCATGGTCTAAGGATTAGGATCACTTCGTAAGTTGTTATAGCAATATAAACTCAATGACTTTGATCGTAATGCTATACTTTGGATGAATGTTCATCACATCATTACACTAATGTTGTGATCCCGTTATTAACAACATCCAATGTCCATGATCAGGAAACCTTGATCATCTTGTTAATCAACGAGCTAGTTTATGAGAGAGGCATAACTAGGAACTTTCTGTTTGTTTATTAAACACACATGTATTAACGTTTCCGTATTAATACAATTATAGCATGCAAAATAAACATCTATCATATACTTGGAATACACATAAAAATCACTATTATTGCCTCTCAGGGCATATTCCCTTCATTATTTTTCTTATTTTTTCGTTTTCTAGGTTTGGTAGACATGTCCTTCACATAGAAAACCTGGGCCACATCATTGGCTAGGATGAATGGTTCGTCTAAGTACCCAAGATTGTTGAGATCCAACGATGTCATTCCGTATTTCTTGTCTACCTCAACCCCTCCTCCCGTCAGCTTGACCCATTTGCACCGAAACAAGGGGACCTTAAAAGTAGGTCCATAGTCAAGTTCCCATATCTCCTCTATGTAACCATAATATGTGGTCTTTGACCCCTTGTTATCTGTTGCATCAAAGCGGACACCACTGTTTTGGTTGGTGCTCTTTTTATCTTGGGCTATCGTGTAAAATGTATACCCATTTATCTCGTACCCTTGGAAAGTCGATATAGTCGAAGATGGTGACCTAGACAACAAGTATAGCTGATCTCCAAGAGTGTTGTTTTTTATGAGATGTTGCAACCAACCGCCAAAACTCTTCATGTGTTCATCTCTAATCCAAGAGTCATACTTTCCAGGGTTGTTGGAGCGTAAGATTTTCTTGTGTTCCTCGATATATGGGGCTGCCAAGATAGAATTCTGTAGAACGGTGTAATGTGCTTCGGTGTAAGAATGTCCGTCTCTACATATTATTGATTTCCTTCCTAGAGTACCCTTTCCACTCAGTCTCCCCTCATACCGCGATTGAGGAAGACCAAACGGCTTAAAGCCAGGAACAAAGTCAACACAAAATTCAATGACCTCCTCTGTTCCATAGCCCTTGGAGATGCTTCCTTCTGGCCTAGCACGGTTACAAACATATTTCTTTAAGATTCCCATGAACCTCTCAAAGGGAAACATATTGTGTAGAAATACAGGACCGAGAATGGAAATATCTTCGACTAGGTGAACCAGCAGGTGCGTCATAATATTGAAGAAGGATGGTGGGAACACCAACTCAAAACTGACAAGACATTGGACCACATCATTCTGTAACCGTGGTAGATCTTCAGGATTGATTATCTTCTGAGAGATTGCATTGAGAAATGCACATAGCTTCACAATGGGTACTCGAACATTATCTGGTAGAAGCCCCCTCAATGCAATCGGAAGCATTTGCATCATAATCACGTGGCAGCCATGAGACTTTAGGTTTTGGAACTTTTTTCTGCCATATTTATTATCCCCTTTATATTCGACGAGAAGCCAGACGGGACCTTAATACTGCTTAGGCATTCAAAAAAATTTCCTTCTCTTGTTTGGTAAGAGCGTAGCTGGCATGACCTTGAAACCATTCTGGATGCAGGCCATCTGGGTCTTTCATACGTTGATGGTCCTTTCGTGCTTCCGGTGTATCTTTTGTCTTCCCATACACGCCCAAGAAGCCTAGCAGGTTCACGCAAAGATTCTTCGTCACATGCATCACATCGATTGCAGAGCGGACCTCTAAGAATTTCCAATATGGTAGCTCCCAAAATATAGATTTCTTCTTCCACATGGGTGCGTGTCCTTCAGCGTCTTTCGGAACAGATTTTCCTCCAGGACCCTTTCCAAAGGTTACCAGTTGATCCAAATCTTTGACCATATCAAATATATCAGCACCGGTACGCTCCTTAGGCTTTGTCCGGTGACATGCCAGACCGTTGAAATGCTTGCCTTTCTTTCTTAAGGGATGCTTGGCCAAAAGAAATCGACGATGCTCATTGTATACATTCTTCTTACAATGTTCCAAATATATACTTGCAGTCTCATCTAAACAGTGTGTGCATGCATTGTATCCCTTGTTTGACTGTCACGAAAGGTTACTAAGCAGGCCAATCATTGATTGTTACGAAAAGCAATGCTCGGAGGTTAAATTCTTCCTGCTTGTGCTCATCCCACACGCGTATCCCGGGTTCGTGCCACAACTGTAAAAGTTCTTCCACTAATGGCCTTAGGTACACATCAATGTCGTTGCCGGGTTGCTTCGGAACTTGGATCAACACTGGCATCATAATGAACTTCCGCTTCATGCACAACCAAGGAGGAAGGTTATAGATGCATAGAGTCACGGGCGGTGTTGTGATTGAGCTCGCTCCCCAAAGGATTCATGCCATCTGTACTTAGACCAAACCTTAAACTCCTTGCGTCATCCGCAAAGTCCGGTACTTTCTATCGATTTTTCTCCATTGCGACCCATCGGTGGTGTCTCAACATACCGTCTGACTTACGTTCCTCTTTATGCCATCGCAACAACTTGGCGTGCTCTTTGTTTCTGAATAAGCGTTTCAACCGTGGTATTATAGGAGCATACCACATCACCTTCGCAGGAACCCTCTTCCAGGGGGGCTCGCCCTCAACGTCACCAGGGTCATCTCGTCTAATCTTATACCGAAGTGAAGTGCATACCGGTCATGCATCTAAATTCTCATACTCATCACCGCGGTAGAGGATGCAGTCATTAGGGCATGCATGTATCTTCTGAATCTCTAAACCTAGAGGCGTATAACCTTTTTGCTTCATGTCTTGGCTGGCAATACATTATCTTTTGGAAGCATATTCTTCATCATTTTCAGCAACTTTTCAAATGAGGAGTCAGGTATAGCACACTCAGCCTTCCATCGCAGCAATTCCAGTGTGCTGCCCAGCTTTTTCAGACCATTTTCGCAATTTGGGTACAACAACTTTTTGTGATCCTCTAGCATGTGATTGAACTTCTCCCTATCCTTTTCAGTTTCACAATCTCTTCGTGCATCGGCAATGGTCCGACCAAGATCATCACTGGTTCATCATGTGTCTCTTCTTCATCCTCCTTCACATCCCCCATGGAAGTATCTCCGTACTCAGGGAAACCATGATAGTTGTCATCCTCCTCCTCTTCTTCATTGTCTTCCATTATAACCACTCTCTCTCCGTGCTTGGTCCAACAATTATAACTGGGCATGAAGCCGAACTTCAACAAGTGGCTGTGAAGGGTTTTTGAGTCAGAGTAATCCTTCTGATTCCTACATCCATTACATGGACAGAATACAAAACCATTGTGCTTGTTTGCATCAGCAACACGGATAAATTCATGCACGCCATTAATGAACTCGCCAGAGCGTCGGTCAATACCGTACATCCATTCCTGGACCATCTGCATTATAGTAAAAGTATATCAAAAACCATTACACAACATGATAAAATTATTACAAGTTATATTGAGAGCTTCTAGAGCACTAATTTTGAATTTTGAAAAATTTACATGCACCAATTTGTGAATTGGAGAAAACAATCAACATGATAAATGTGGAGTTTTTTATTATTGTTCCATCAGTGAAAACCTCATTCTATTCTAAGCTCTGAAACTCTAAAATTATACATTTCAATTTTCAGTAACTATGTGCCTAATCAAAATTTGTTACACATATATATCAAAATCCTTCTAGCTACTTCTAGAGCATGCATGCATTTGATCCACATCTCTATACTTCTAGAGCATTATATAGAGCTAAAGTAGCAATAAGAGATGAAAGAATGAAGTTCTAACCTTTTAAAGCTTTGGATCTAGGTGTTGCAAACTAAATCTTGAGAAAAAAAATTGCATGAACTCTCTTGCTTTCTTTGAGAAAAATGGCCACCATATGCTTTAGGACAGCTGGCCAGGGAGCTGTATATAGTGATGGACAATTAGTCCCGGGCCGTGATACGACCCGGGACTAATAGTCCCCGAAAAGAGCTGTTGCCACGCTCCAGCTTATTAGTCCCGGGCCGTATTATGGGCCGAGACTAATGCTCTGGTCCGGCCCGGGACTAATACTTATGTCCATTTCTAGCCGTATGGAGGCCTCACGGACCGGGACTAGTGCTAGCACTAGTCGCGGTTCGTGACGGGCCAGGACTGCTGGGCTTGTTCTGATCGAACCGAAGATAGTTTTTCCAGTAGTGTTTGCGACTAGAACAGTTAAGTTTTGTTGAGTTTCACAACATTCTGCGTGCATTCCATCTTTGAATATATCATACACTTGTGTAGAGTATGTGCCCGCGACTACTATGTCATTTCTAGGTGCGTAGGAATGACAAATAGAGGAGAAAACAACCCCACACGCCTCCCGTGGCACCCTGTCGCCCCAACCACCTTGTCGCCGCCGGAGGAGGCCAGCCAACGGTGGTGGCGGGGTGACCTAGTCAGCCAATGGTGGTGGAGGGGTGGTGGTAGCTTTAATTTGGATCTGGTTGGATAAGCTGCTCATGGTTTGCGCCCGGACTGAGTTTTTCGTGAGAGTGCTCCTTGTCGCTGAAGCTATAGTAGAATGCTAGCGAGGTGAACTGGGTTGTTCGAGGGAGAAGAGGGATATGGTCAACCATGGTTTTTGCAAAGATCTCTGCTTGTTCGTGGACTTGCAAGTGCGTCGTTATGCGCGGTGTGGCCCTCTGCAGCTTGCCCAAGATGTACTAGATCTTCCTCATGCCGCAAGAGGGGTGGGTGGACATGGATCGACGAGATCGTAGCGGATCTCACCGACCTTAATTGTCGGATTGTTGCTTGGTGAAGAGGGAGACGCCGAATTCATGGCTCCAGTGCTCAGGTTTCCCATAGATGGTGCCAACTGACGAGGGGTAACCTCGACAATGCCATTGTTATGGATTTAGGGATTCGTGGAAAAGAGAGCGCTAGTGATTTTGTCGGCTGATCAGACAAACAAGGAAGTCAACGTCATCTGATTAGTGTGGAGAATATGATTACAAAGTCGTTGGTTCGCTAGTTACGATCTAGCTCACGACGGACTGCAGATTGCTGGAAAATCTAAGGTGCCTCTCCGTCGGCTCCTCCTAGCCTTTATATGAGTGGATGGGTCATTGAGCCGTATACGGATAGGTTACAAGTTGTGATTCCAATACTAGAACTATATCGGTTTATACTTTTATCTTGAACGCCAAGTTAGTATTCCTTCCATCGGATGCTTTCTGGACTTCTTATTCTGTATGGGCCTTATGGGCCCTACCTGCAATGCCTCTAGGGTAATGAATCAGGTAAACCCGATAAATCATACACATGTCACCATCCATTCGATCCATATGTTGTTTTATCTACAATCAATGTACAAGCGACAGGTTTTGGATACTTGGTGAATCCATTTGGATATGTTTGCTCCGAACTTTTACAGCCACTGCAACTGGTGTTTTGATCTTTGGTTAACATATTGATACATACTCGTTTGATGTTATCTCTTTTGTTTGGATGGTTGATATACATATATCAACCATGTGCGGCACATGACGTAATTTTTTGAAAAACTTTTGAATAAAGCAATAAAGAGGGATGTATGCATTTGTCGATGTAGAGACAAGGTCAACGTCTCCATCTCGAAAAAAAGAGTCAGTCATCACATCGGATTAATGCCCGCATGTACCGCCATATGCCATGATTACAGATTTTGTTTGAAAGGAGCATATGTTAATATCATAGGATACCAACTACATCCAGACTCTGCAACGACGCATTGCCCTAGCGGCCACACGGATGCACACAGCCAAAAAAGAAAGAAGAATAAAAAAGAAAAATCCCGCTATAGTGACTCATTCATTGAAACAGCAGTACTACCACCACTAAGACAGCACCAGAAATTCAGCTTCTCCAAAAATGACACCTCCAAGAAGGAAACAGTGCACAAACACCGTTATCGCCCGATCAAAGATCTAGGTTTTCACCTTGAAGAAAGTTCACGCTCTCAAAACAAAACCTTCAACAAGGCCATTGTAAGGCACAACCAATTAAGGCCAAACCCTGGGTTTTCACCCTGAGAGGTAGGACCATGAACCTCTCATGTGCAGTCGCCCCCACTTGGATGCCACTGCTCCAATTCACAAGTCACCTAGCTAATTCCTCATCACCACCCAGAATCGAACCACCATTGTCTGTCCTCAGATCTTGGTCTCCATGACTTTCTCCGTCAGCACCATGGAACGAGAACATGCCCCATGATAATAACAGCCAACAAAGCTTTGAAACACACCCTCTGAAACCAAACGGTCAGAGTAAAACATGGGTGTGAACGGCCGAATTTAATCCTTTCAGCAAACTCACGGCATGATAGCACTTATGGAGTTCGCCGGCGGAGCCTTCCAGAACACGACACAGAAACCAGATCAATGGAGACCAACATCCCGCAAATCATCGTTTTGGCTTGAGAGGGATCTAGGACCACCTTCTTTATTGAAACCGAGCCAGCAGCCCTCACGCCACCCGCCAGAAACTAGCATGATCCGCCGCAAGACGGCAAGACCACCTGGCCGACCATTCCGACGGAGAAGGAGGCCACCACCACCATGCCGGGGGCAGATGCCCCAAGCGCCCTAGTGTCACGGACAAGACTTGGGACGCCTGGGCGCTGGCGCCGAGGCCAACAGACGGGACAGATCGCGGCTAGGCCTAGATCCCCGCCGACGCCTGCCGCCGCTCGCCGCAACACCACCGCCAAACCAGCTGAGACGGCCGCCGCCGCCACGCCCCCAGGTCTTTGCCTGGCGACTATCCGGGCGGCGGCGGCGGCGGGGAGAAGAGGACAATGGAGGGTGGGCTCGACGGCAGGGAGGGGAGGCCGCCCGGCATGGCGCGGCGCCGCCGTGCGGGTGCGGAAGGAGGAGGGGTGCGGGAGGAGGAGTTACCAGTTACGGTCCATAGTATATCGCTATGATTACAGATTAATTAACAAATTTAAGTTTGATGAAAAGATGGCATCTGGTGCAAGGGAGAGAAATCTATTATTCTTCCCTCCAACAGAGATCATACCCTAACTAAAACAAGAAAACAACTTTTATTGGCTCTCTGTATCATACGAGCAATCACCCTACCTTGCTCTCGGCGGAGAAAAGGTCTGAAATCAGCAAGTCGTATGTGCCCTTAACCACTAATGGTACGACCACCATCGACGAATATGACCTGGCCGGTGACAAAGGAGGCCGCTGGCATACAAAGAAACGTGACCGCTGATGCAATCTCCGCTGGTTCGCCACTCCGCCGCATTGGTGTCTTCGAGTACTCTTGCTCTAGTATATTTTGATCTATCTGTTTTGTTCACAATAATAACTCGTTAATTATTATTATTTCAAACAATAATGTAGTCATTTGTATTTTTACCCGCAATATTAATTTGCTAATGAGTTCACGGTTTATGTGCAGATAATAACTTTTTGTTGATTTTGAATGCTGGCTAATTAAGAAATTATAACACATGACATTAGCACATGTGGTGTTGGTGCATACCTTTCTTGTCATATCAGTGGTGATAAAGCCTGGGGCGATGGTATTCACGCGAATGTTGTTAGAGGCCCACTCTGTAGCAAGGCTTCTCGTAAGCTGGTTCATTCCTCCTGCATGCCATTGCCAAGAAATAATTACATGACAGAAACCCACAAGCACAACCACCAGAGCTATGTTTTGGTTAGGAACTTAGGATTTTGTTTTTTTGAAAAGGAGCATATATTAATATAAGAGGATACCAATTGCAGCCATTGTGAGAAAACATATTTTGAAATATTAAAAAATTCAAAAAAAATTCTATATATACATTCGAACATTTTATATTGGTTCACAAGTTTTCGAGATGAAAGAACATTTTATGTGTTGTAATAAAAAGACAAAAATGTCATGTGAATAGTCGTATTCCCGAGACACATTTTGTCTTTTTATACACGACACATTAAATGTTTTTTTATCCCAAAAACTTGTGAACCAACATAAAATGTTCTAATGTATATGCAGATTTTTTTTGAATTTTTTTAACATTTTGAAATATGTTTTCTCACAATGGGTGCATTTGCACCTGCGAGCCGAAGTGAATATCCGTTACACCCAGCTTTTTCATCAATGCATTTCCCTAGCGGCCGCACACAGTAAAAAAAATAATTATAAAAAAGAAAAGTCCTGCTACAATTTTTCATTCATTGAAACAACGGTACTACCACTACCAAGACAGCACCAGAAATCCATCTTCTCCAAAAAACGACGCCTCCAAAAAGAGAACAGTGCACAAACACCGTCATCGCCTGATCAAAGATCTAGGTTTTTATCGTGAAGAAAGTTCACGCTCTCAAAACAATATCTTCAACAAGTCCATTGCCAGACACAACTAATTAAGCCAGACCTTGGGTTTTCATCCTGAAAACTAGGACCGTAAACTTCTCATGTACTGTCGCCCCCGCTTGCATATCAATGCTCTAAGTCACAAGTCACCAAGCCAATTCCTCATCACCATTTGGACTCGAACCACCATTGTCAGTCCTCAGATCTTAGCCTTCATGAAATTATCCTTCAGCACCATGGGACGAGAACATGCCCAATGATATTTACAGCCAACAGAGCTTCGAAGCGCTCCATCTCAACTCAAATGGCCAGAGTAAAAACATGGGTGCACACGAACGAATCCCATCCGATCCAGCGATCTCTCGGCATATACGCACTATAGAATTTGCCGACGGAGCCTTCCGGAACATGACGCTTTAGCCAGATCAATGATGACAGGCAACTGACAGATCTTCACATTGGCGACGAGTAGAAACCCTAGGACCACCACCTTTTATTCAAGCCGAGCATGTGGAGAAGACGACATACTAGAAAGCCGTCACAGAATGTCACCGGCGTGCTCATCCGCAACAATGCCTATCCTAGATCTGAGGCCGAACTCGCGACCGCGTCGGTGCTTCGTCCCGAGCTCCTCGCCCTCCACTTGCTTACTCAAGAAACCAACTGTCCGGTGACCGGCGCGGCGCCCCGAGTCCCACCGTACCGCCACGAGGACGGCGGATCTTGGAGGAACCCTAGACCCGTGGCCACAACACCAACACCCGTAACTGCTGACAGAGGGGATTCCAGGTACAACCACCGCCTGGCCAGGAAGGGCCATCCCGACCACCGCTGGTACCTTCTTGAAATGGCGTATCCCCAGCCACCCCATCGAAGAAGACCGCCGCAGCCGCCACCTCTAGCACCTTAGGTACTAGGGGGCGCCACCACCGTGGCCGACGCCGGCGGCGGCAGAATTTGGGGGCCCTCCGGCGGCGCCTGGGGGTTGCCACGGGAGGGGTTTGCTGGCTGGTTGTTTAATTTCTTCCTTTTGGTTCTCCCCGTCTATCTCCAGGAACTTAGGATGATACACACAAATTCGAACCTTTTGAGATGGCGTAGAGTGCGACCCCTGGGTAGGCAATTGAGCCTGAAATGGAGGAGATGTTGACGATGCTGCCTCCTCCGGCGATGGAGGCGAGGAGGAGGAGGGGGTGCGCTAGCTGGCTCAGGTGGAAGCACGACTCCAGATTAGTGCTCAGCAGTTGGGTGTAGTCATCCGCCGTGCACTCCACGGCCGGCTTTAACGGCATTTGCCCCGCATTGTTCACCTACACACCAAGAAGTGGTTCTGACGAACATGGTACCGATGGATGGAGCAACAAATTCTTAATAAGTACCCAATTAGCATGGATCCTTAAGAAATCAATCAAGCTCACCAGAATGTCGAGCTTGCCGTCGAAGGTTTGCTTCACCGTTTCCATGAGCTTCTCCCTCTCGGCGCGCACGGAGACGTCGCAGACGGACACGGTGACCGGGAGCTTCAACTCTTCCCACCGCCGGCGGCACTCCTCCAGCTCCGCCGCGTTCCGGGAGCATGTGTGCACCCTCGCCCCGAACCCCGCCAGCTCCTCCACGATCGCGTGCCTGAGATCTCGAGTGCATCACGCATATATACAGCATAAGCTGAGAGTAATTAAGCGCGCCTACGTACGCATGCGTGCATGCGTACCCGATCCCTTTGCTGCCGCCGGTGACGAGCGCCGCCGTGCCGGCCAGGCTCCACCTCTCCCCCCTGCTGATCCCGCCGTCGGCCGCCATCGATATCTCTCTGGCTAGCTCGTTCTGGCCTCAGTTGTATGCCAGAGCTAGGTACGTGTACATAGCCCGATAATGCAGTTATCCTGTTGATTAAACAGAGGCCACGAACAGAACGCAACAAGATCATACAGGTCCGACCATCCGAGTGACGGCCGCCACACATACGGCTCTAAGAACACACGCCATACATTATTCTTGTTCCCGTTTCATTCTCTTTACTCGTTAACACATTCTGATGATATATTTATGTTTATTATCATAAACTAGCACACGTACCTGTGCGTTGCAATGGTTTTTTTTTTTTGACTTGCACAGAGAACATCAATTCTTATAAAGCAAACTATCTTGTCAATGAAACTCAAAAATAAATCTTTGATATCATGATGAACTGCTGGCTGTATTTACAATAACATGAAAAAACAACCAGCCACGTGATCATCTGGGTTCACTCTGCTTTACATGGACCAGAGATACAACATTTTCACTTGGATTCAAGTTAGAGCTATAGTACATGGTGTCCTCTCTGTTTACTTCAGAGAGCAAAGCTCCTCGGCTGGATCATTGTGATCATTGAAGGCAGTAGTGTAGTTTTGGTCGTTGGGGCCAGAGAATTTAAAGCCACTCATGACTTTTCCTTTCACAGTTCCTTGTTGTATTCTGTAAGACAGAACAGATTGGTTTTGGGGAGAGGTAACCATATATATACATATATATATATATATCTCAAGAGTTTGTACAGGTTACAATACACCGTATACACATAGGCATAGAAGCTACTCAGTATAAATACATACAAACACATATGCTTAACACCCTCCCTCAATCTTAACGGTATCTATCAAGTTAAGATTGCGCCGACAAGCTTCAAACAATGGTAAAGAAAGCGGCTTGGTGAGGATGTCTGCAAGTTGATCCTTTGACGAGATGAACTTGATCTGTAGTAGCTTCTGTGCAACTCTCTCTCACAAAATGATAGTCAACTTCAATGTGCTTCGTACGAGCATGAAACACATGATTAGATGACTGAAATGTGGCACCAATATTATCACACCAAAGAACTGGTGAACGATCATGTGATATTCCTAGCTCTTGAAGCAAAGACTGAAGCCAAATCAGTTCAGCAGTTGCATTGGCAAGTGCCTTATACTCCGACTCGGTGCTCGAGCGAGATACTGTAGCCTGCTTACGAGCACTCCAGGCGATCAGATTAGAACCATAGAATATGGCATATCTCCCCGTGGATCGCCGATCATCAGAGTTGCCAGTCCAGTCAGCATCAGAAAATGCTGAGAGTAGGCCTGACGAATCCGCTCGCAGATGAAGACCATGCGAGACAGTGAGATGAACATAGCGTAAGATACGCTTAACAACAGCCCAATGAGTTCTCCGTGGATCATGTTGGTACTGACATACCTTATTGACAGCAAATGAGAGATCTGGTCGAGTCAAGAGAAGATACTGAAGACCTCCCACAATACTGCGATAAGTAGTAGCATCCTCGGCAGATAGAAGATCACCATCAGCACATGAAAGTCGATCAGTAGCAGCCATGGGAGTAAACACAGGATTACACTTGAGCATACCATCTCTACGCAATAGATCCAAAGCATACTTCTTCTGTGTAAGAACAAGACCTTGGGAGATAGTCGACACTTCCAAACCAAGAAAGAAATGTAGAGGCCCCAAGTCCTTCACAGCAAACTCAGCACGCAAACCCTGAACCAGGCGATCAACAGCAGTCATTGAAGAACTCACCAAGATGATGTCATCGACGTAAACAAGAAGATACATAGTAACTTCAGGTTGTCGAAGTAAGAAAAGCGAAGTATCAGCCGTGGACGGAGCAAAACCAAGCGCACTGAGATCAGCTCCAAGGCGTGCATGCCACGCTCGTGGAGCCTTCTTGAGGCCATACAGTGCCTTGACAAGACGACATAAGTGTTGTGGTTGTTCCGGATCAACAAACCCTGGTGGCTGGCGCATATAGACTTCCTCCTCAAGAATGCCATGAAGGAACGCGTTTTGAACATCAAGCTGACGGAGAAACCAACCTTTACTGACTGCCAACGAAAGTAGTAGCCGAATTGTGGTTGGCTTGACAATCAGACTAAAAGTGTCTTCATAGTCGAAACCATACCGTTGCTTGAATCCCTTGGCAACCAGACGCGCTTTATATCGCTCAATAGACCCATCTGAACGCCTCTTTATCTTGAAGACCCACTTAGAGTCAATAATATTGAGACCAGGACGAGGAGGAACAAGGTTCCATGTGGCATTCTCAAGAAGGGCACCGAACTCCTGTTCCATGGCACTGCACCAATGAGGAATACACAGTGCCTCTTGATATGTAGTTGACTCAACAGAAGAATCAGAAAGACCATGCTTGGTACAAGCAGCAAGCCAGGCAACAGTTCCATCAGTGCGAATTTTGGGCTGATAAATGCCAGTGCGACTTCGCATAACAGGGCGTGTGGAAGCAGATGTACTGGTACCAACAGATGTTGTCGAGGAAGGCACGGGAGGCAAGACCGAAGCAGGCGAGTCCGGCGCAGCAACAGTCGACGTAGACGGTCCAGACGAGTGGGCCGTTGGTCGATCCGGCGAGGTTGGGGCCGTAGACACAGGGCCATGCATGTGACCTTGATCGTCACGCACAGGGAAAGCCTCCAGATCAACACGCGGCTGCATGGCACGATCAGCAGACACATGCATGTCATCAGGCACATGCACGCCACGCTCAGGTGGCACATGCAGTACTTGTACTTGATCATCAGGAGCTGTTTCAGCTGGTTCACTAAGGACTTCAAGATGAGCTCCGCGGCCGACACCTGCGCCATGGTTAGACAGCAACAATGGGGCATATGCAGTATCTCCAAATTGGTCAATAGAAGCATGTGAAGATGCAAGAGGCGTGTGTGGAGGAGGGGATGACGAATGCGATAAAGGGAAAACAGACTCGTCAAAAACAACATCCCAAGAAATATACACACGATTAGAGCTAATATGGACACACTTATAGCCTTTGTGAAGTGAACTATAGCCTAGAAAAACACACTGTTTGGAGCGAAACTCAAGCTTATGAGCGTTATACGGGCGGAGATGTGGCCAACAGGCACAACCAAAAACCTTGAAGAAGGTATAGTCCGGTGTTTTACCAAGAATTTTTTCTATGGGGGATTTCATGTCAAGAACACGTGTAGGAAGCCTATTAATAAGGAAACAAGCTGTGACAAAGGCATCGCTCCAGAAACGGAACGGGACTGACACATGAGCAAGGCGGGTCAGTCCGGTTTCAACTATATGACAGTGTTTGCGTTCCGCGGTACCGTTTTGTTGATGAGTGTGAGCACATGCTACACGATGGTCAATTCCAAGCTTACTAAAGAATGTGTTGAGGTTACGGTATTCACCACGCCAATCTGACTGGACATGAAGAATTTGGTGGCCAAGGAGACGTTCAACATGCGTTTGAAAAGCAAGGAAAACATCAAACACATCAGACTTCCGTTTAATGAGATAGAGCCAGGTAAAACGACTAAACGCATCAATAAAACTCACATAATAGTTGTGTCCACTAACTGAAATTTGGGCAGGACCCCAGACATCGTAATAAATAAGCTCAAGAGGATTTTTGATTACATGAGTAGATAATGAAAAAGGCAACTGATGACTTTTGCCCTGTTGACAGACATCACAAACATGGATGCTTTTATTATTAGACTCTATTGGAAGTTCATATTTCTAAAGAACATGCTAAACGACCGGGGATGCTGGATGACCAAGGCGACAGTGCCACTTGGTAGACGACACACGAACACTGGTGAGGGCTTGTTTGGTAGATGGCGCATCAACGGAATAAAGTTCACCTCGACTCCGACCACTAAGAAGAATTTCCTTCGAGTCACGATCCTTCACAAAAACATCATAAGGGTGGAGTTCGACAAAAACATTATTATCCCTAGTAAGCTTTTTGACAGATAAAAGATTACGAGTGACACTAGGAACATGGAGAACATTTTTAAGATGAAGGGATTGTGATGTGGTAGTGGGGATGAAAGATTGACCAATATGGGAAATACGCATACCTGCACCGTTGGCGGTGTGAACCTGATCATGTCCTTGGTATGGCTCCGTCATGGCCAGCCTGTCGAGGTTGCTGGTGAGATGTGTGGTGGCGCCAGAATCCAGGCAACATGCGCCCGAGTCCACAGTATGAGACTGAGGACGTGCTTGAGTAGCCATAGCGATTTGTCGCTCAAATTGCGAGCCATCATTTCCCGCACCAAGGTAATCTTGCTGGAACCGTTTGAAGCACTTGGAAGCAACATGGCCAATTGTGTTATAGAGTTGACATAGAGGATGATTGCCATCATTGCGGTGACGACCACCGCCATTGCCGTGTTGCTGTCCACCCCCGTTGCTGCCACCGAAGTTATTGTGGGAAGGGGGCTGGTTCGGCACAGGTGGGCGAGGAGCCCAGCTTTGCTGCTGCAGCGGGCGCGAGGGGTTGCCGCCACCACCAGAGCCCCCGCCTTGCTGCGGCGGGCGAGAACCGCGGCCACCTCCTGAGCCTCCATGGAACACGGCGTTGGCCGAGTGATCGGCATAGGACCGAGCAGAACGACGAGCCTCGAGGTGCTTCTCAGTGCTGAGGAGGCACGCATACAGATCCCTCGCCGAGATCGGCGTGTCACGTTCATTGATGGCCGCAACAAACGAGTCATATTCTTCATTGAGGCCGTTGACGATGTAGGACGTGAATTCCTCATCACGTAGAGGCAGCCCAATGGAGGTGAGAGTGTCAGACAGGGTCTTGACCTGGTGGAAGAACGCCGATGCGGTGAGATGAAGCTTTTTCATCTAAGAGAGTTGATCACGGATCTGAGTCGAGCGGGCGGTAGACTGCGACCCAAAGGTACTGCTGAAAGCAGTCCATGCTTCTTGCGTGGTAGCAGCGAAGAGGATGAGACTGGCCGTCGATGGAGTGGTCGAAGAGACGATGGCGGATAGGATCGCCTGATCCTGCTGGACCCAGGCACGATGCTCCGTGTTGAGAACCGTCACCATGCGCCCTCCCTCCGCTGGAACTGAGATGCGTTCGGGTGGGCAGGGGTAAGATCCGTCGACGAAGCCCATGAGGGAGTGGCTGCGGAGCATGGGAAGGATCTGCGCCCTCCAATACAGGTAGTTTTCCTGCATGAGCTTGACAGTGAGAAGATGACCGAACTAGTACGGAGCGGGAACCGCCGGCAAGGACAGCGCCGAGGAGGCTGGGGCGTGCGAGAGGAGGCTGCCCACAGGAGTAGTGGAAAGGGCGCCTAGGGTTCCAAAGAAGGAGGCCGACATGGTCGAGGAAGCAGCGGTGGTCGCCGTGACGAGAGCAGCGCTGGTCGCGTCGGTCACTGAGGCGGAAGACATGATGGCTAGCGGCAGCGGCGATCCGATGAAGCGGCGGTGGCTTGGAGTAGCATCGGCAGCGATCGGAGGAGGCGGCGGCTAGGCTTAGGTAAGGACCGAACTTTCTTCTGATACCATGTAAGACGGAACATATTGGTTTTGGGAAGAGATAACCATCGCAACATTGTGTGGCCTCATATATATATATATATATCAATGCGGATTTCCTATCTAGGATGCTATCAATGCACGCAAGCGTTGACGTTGGATACAGGGAGTACGTGAACTAGCTGCCAAGATGAAAGAGAGCCAAAATCTTGCATGCAGTTAACGATATTATTTACCGTTTGTAGAATGGCAAGATCATACTGTATTGTAGCATACCAACCAGCCTTTATTGTTGCAAAAATTTCTACAAACTGCACGCGGTTGCTAGTTGTACTTGCATGCATTAGACCTGACTAGCTGTACTAGTTGATGGGATGTGTGCGTGTTAGCATAAATCCTAGCATGAAAACATACACGAATTTCTATAATAAAAGAATCCGTGGGAGTAGACCAACATATCAAGCAAGTTATCATGTGTTCTAGGTTGCACGAATTTCGGCCAATATTTCCGCGCGTGGCTTTCATTTTAACACGAGAGTGCTTCCCTCGTCCATTTCCGCTATTTTTTTTGGTACAAAATCAAAACCCAATCCTTTATGTATAGATGAGATTCTAGATCATTCTCCCTATCAGCCTACTTTATATTGGTCTACTTAATGGTCTATGTGTAGTGCTAATTTACATGCTTGAAAAATAGTCTGTTCAATGGTCTACATGTAGTGCTAGAATGCGTGCTGAAATTTTGGCCAGTTCAATGGTCTGAATGTATTGCTAGAATGCGTGCTAAAGTTTTAGCTAGTTTAGTGGTCTACTAGTATTGCTAGCTCGCATGCATGCATGAACTGTTGCTAGTTTGCATGCATGTGCTAGCTTGCATGTATACTTGCATGTACTAGGAATGCATGCAAAAAATGCTCTTGATGTAACGAGGGTGATGTTTTCCGTTAGATATTTTGTGCTCCTAGTGATCAACTTCATGCTCTCTATAGAATATGCAATAGTTAGATTAGTATACACAGGTAGCATCCTAGATAGCCCACTATTAGTACGTGAACTAGCTGCCAAGATAAGAGAGAGCCAATATCTTGCATGCAGTTAACGGTGTTATTTGCCGTTTGTAGAATGGCAAGACCAGACTGTATTGTAGCATCCCAATCAACCTATATTGTTGTAAAATTTCTACAAACTGCACGCGATTGCTAGTTGTACTTGCATGCATTAGACCTGACGAGCTGTACTAGTTGATGGGATGTGTGTATGTTAGCATGAATCCTAGCATGAAAACATACAATAATTTCTGCAATAAAATCAACGGTGGGAGTAGACCAACATATCAAGCAATTTATCATACGTTCTAGGTTGCACGAATTTCGGCCAATATTTTCGCGCGTGGCTTTCATTTTAGCGTGGTGCTTCCCGTGTCCGTTCCCGTTAGATTTTTTGGTACAAAAGCTAGTATTGCTAGAATGCGTGCTGAAATTTTAGCCAGTTCAGTGGTCTACTAGTATTGCTAGCTCGCATGCATGCGTGAGCTGTTGCTAGTTTGTATGCATGTGCTAGCTTGTATGTGTACTTGCATGTACTAGCAATGCATGTAAAAAAATGCTCTTGATGTAACGAGGGTGATGTTTTCCGTTAGATATTTTGTGCTCCTGCTGCTCAACTTCATGCTCTCTATAGAATATCCAATGGTTGAATTAGTATGCACATGTAGCATTTTAGATAGCCCACTATTTCCTATATATATATATATATATATATATATATATATATATCAATCAAGAGTTCGTAGAGATTACAATACACCGTATACACATAGGCATAGAAGCTACTCAGTATAAATACATACAAACACGTATGCTTAACATATTCCTGCAGCTCGGAGACATTGGTGAGTTTCTGTCGGTCTACCTCAAGACATCTCTAGCGACACTGGTCGTCACGGACGTTGTTCTGGAACAGCTCAAAGTCGTTGAAAGATCCACTCGAAACATGCTGCCTTTTTCTTGTACCGCTGTCATTTCTCCTCAGGAACTCCATAGTGACACCCATAAGCTCTGCCAGGTTGTCGACAAGGAAATCTTCCTAATTCTTACTTGTGTGGTTCTCATGCAAATTGGACAACGGCTCTGAAGTTGTTTCCAGACACAGGTTCATCCTGAAAAGTTGAAGGTCATGGGTTAGTTCAGCATGTTGGCATTTAACTATTTATGCCTAACGATTACATGAATACGATGCTTAGAAGATACCTTTTCAATCTTTTGAATTTAGTGATTCCAGTTCCAGGTTATACTCACATATATAGCACAAACTCGTCAAAAGACCCTTTTCATAATCATATCTTGAATAAATTAACATAAAAAGGTCTCTACTCTTCTGATGTCCAAATTCTCATGCTTCGTCACCTTGTAAAACCTGAACATCATCGACAATATGATCAGATATAGCTTTGACATTGGTGAGTTTTATTTTGAATTAGCAATCCACCAGAAGAGTTTGGGCTTGAAATATGAGGATCATAGGGTGTAAATAATGACAGTTTTACAAAAAATAAATTCAATATTCAGATTATTTGTATGCTTGATGTTGTGCAATGAAACAGAAGCATCATAACACATGATATACGCTGAATAAACTCTTCAGTGGGAACAGAAGATTTAAGACTGGTCGTAACTAAAACATTTATACTAGCTACTTCCAAGCGAGCAAACCAGATAGCAAAAAATAACTTGATGCCAATGATCTTGGCTAAATAAAAGAAGAACTTACCTATGTCAATGGTCTTCGGGTAGAAAATACACTTGGGCTAATAATAGAGAGCGACCTACCTATGAGAAATTAGATCTAATTCTCTCTAGCATTGAGTGGGAACAAAAATTCCCACTTGTGACTGTGAGAGCTCTTACAAGATTGGGATTGGACCATACACCTCTTCTGATTGACTCAGGGATTAAATCACACTTGGTTAACAATCCGAAATTATCGTTCGAACTCTCATGGTTAAAACAAGACAAGTTTGCTAAGCTAGTGGCCACTAAATGGACATTTGTGACTTGTGGTGACACACCCATTAAAAGATGGCAAAATAAAATAATACACTTGCGGCGATTCCTTTGGGGATGGGACAAAAATCAAAGTGGGAAGTACAAAAAAAAAAAAGGAAAGACTTTTATCAATCATCGATGATTTAGATATAAAAGCTGAGAACACACCACTTTTTGAAGCAGAGAGGAAGGTGTTGATGAATGCTAATGATCAAGTGACAAAACTTCGGCGTGATGAAGAGTCCAAGTGGGCTCAACGGGCCAAAGTGAAACACTTACACGAGGGTGAAAACAATACTAAATATTTTCACCTAATTGCTAATGGAAAACATAGGAAGAAGAAGATCTTTCGGTTAGAAAAATATGAAGGAACTATTATAGGTGAAGAGAACCTGAAAACCTACATATCCGAGTACTACAAGAAATTATTTGGGGAGCCAACGACTAGTAGTTTCACAGTTATGGAAGAAATGAATTTTGATATACCACAGGTTTCGGATGTGGAAAACTGATACGTCCAATTTGCATCAGCATTCTATATCATAATTTGCCTCTATTCATTGATATATTTCATATTAAGAGGTGTTACTTATGTCTTTTCATCTGTTTTTGCATGTTGGATGATTCTTGAAGGATGAACTGCCGGAGTCAGGATTCTGATGGAAAAAAGAGGTGTTTTGATGCAATTTCGCGAATATCAGAAAAATACCAGAAAAACTATGGAAAATCATATTTTCCCAGAAGACGAAGAATTCCATAAGGGGAGGCGAAGATGGGCCACAGGGGCCCACACCCCCAGGCGCGGGACACCCCTACGCCGCACCTACAGGGGGTGTGGCCCACCTGGCCCACCTCTGGCTCCGCCCTCTCACCTATATCTTCCCCTGAAACCCTAAAACACGAGAGAGCGACCACAGAAAGATTCCGCCGCCTCTGCGGGGCGGAAAACACCGAGAGAGAAAGAGCTCTCCGGCAGATAGATTTCTGCCGGGGAAATTCCTTCCCGTAGAGGAGAGATCATCGCCATCAACACCATCATCAAGCTAGACTTCATCGGGATCATCATCATCATCCACACCATCATCTCCACCAGCACCATCATCACCACTCCATCCTGTTGTAACAATTGTGTTGAATACTTGCATAGTTCTTACTAGAAACATTCCCGGTGTTGATTACTATTGTAGTTGATGCTTATGAGAGGAACCATTAGATTATTGTTTATGTTCAGATTGTTACCCATCACCATATCATCTTTGATCTTGATCCATATGATATCTTGTGAGTAGTTCGTTTAGTTCTTGAGGACATGGGAGAAGTCATGTTGTTAGTAGTGGATTTGTGTTGAGATATTATTCAATGGTTTAGTATTTAAGTTGTGGTGCTATTCTTCTAGTGGTGTCATATGAACGTCGACTACATGATACTTCACCATTTATGGGCCTAGGGGAATGCATTGTGTATTTGGCTACTAATTGTGGGGTTGCCGGAGGATATAAACCTGAACCCCCGTTAGGACACCATTGCACAAGGGAGCGTAGGGATCTCAGAGTTTAAGGCCGTGGTTAGGTTTATATCTTATTTTCTTTCTTGTAGTTGCGGATGCTTGCAGGGGGTTTAATCACAAGTATGTATTAGTCCAAGTAAGGTCGGTACATTACCACAGGTTCACCCACACAACACTTACAACACCAAAGAAGGGTACTCAGCTATTTGAAGCGAAAACACTTGATAGAATTCCCATGTGTCCTCGAGAACGTTTGGTCCTTATAAGTATTTCCACCGGCTTGTCCTTTGTTAAGAA
Source organism: Avena insularis (assembly GCA_023614405.1). NCBI lineage: Eukaryota > Viridiplantae > Streptophyta > Magnoliopsida > Poales > Poaceae > Avena > Avena insularis. Next base: position 30,649,095 of record CM042691.1, read on the forward strand.
AGGATTGGGCCACTTACTGCATTTGTTCGTTGTTTTTATTACTTGCACTTTATTTCTTTGCTTTGTAAAAAAAAACCTAAAAATCCGTTTGCTAAGTACTTACAGAGATATTTTGTTCCATACCACTAGTCAACACCTTCTGCTCCTCGTTGGGATCGACACTCCTATTTATCAAAGTACTACGATACACCCCCTATACTTGTGGGTCATCAAGACTATTTTCTGGCGCCGTTGCCGGAGAGTGAAGCACTATTGAAGAGTAGAACTGGTAAATGGAACTTCTACTGTGAGTATTGCTTTTTATTTCCGTTTGTTACTTTGTTTCCAATATGGATAACCCACTTGGTTTTCTGTTTGGAAAAACTACTACCACTGTTAGGGTAGTAGATGAACCACCACGTATTGAGATAGATCATTTTAAGATACCTACAAGTATTGTTGATGTGTTATGGATAATTATTATTTAGGGGATGTAACTGTCCATCCTAGTGATCACTTGCTTTTTATCCATAAATTATGCTGGTTGTTTAAGTGTGCAGGTATCACAACTGAACAGGTAAAGAAGTTACTCTCTATATCCTTGAAAGGGAGAGCTGAAGAATGGGCAATCCATGGAATAGAAGGAAATAGTACCTCTCTTTTATTTTAAATTTTATCCTCCCAATGAAATTCATAAGGATAGGAATCTGATATATAATTTTTGGCCTCGTGATGGAGAGAGTACAGCTCAATCTTGGGGGATATTGAAGTTACTAATGATTAAATGTCCTATTCATGAACCCTAACAATACTATTATCAATAAATTTTATTCTAGGTTTTCTCTTCATGATAAAGATTTACTAGATGCTTCTTGTACTGGATCATTCACACGTATGAAGGAAGAAGCTAAATGGGATCTCCTAGACCGTATTCAAGAGAACGCTGATGCTTGAGAGAATGATAAAGGAAGAAAGTCAGGTATAAATTATGATTATGAATGCATTAAATCTTTTATGGGAACTGATGACTTCCATGATATTAGTAATGAGTATGGTCTTGATTCCCAAATTATTGCCAATTGTTTTAAGGCCTTTGCCTCTTACATAGAAATTCCTAAAAAAAGTGGAATAAGTACCATGCACCTTATAAAATGTTGTTAGTCATGTTCCTGTTAGAAGAACTGGAGTTTGTACTATTGATCATATTTTGCATGAACATTATGTTTAGAAAATACCTTTCCCAGCTAAGGTAAAGGAGTATTCTATGATTATTAGTGCGAATAACAAAGGTACAAAGAAAACTATGGAACCTGATGAGCAAACGAATATTGAACCTGTGGTAGCTATTGTGAAAAAATCTTGTCACTAGAAATATAGAGGATGAGCACATTGTCTTCTGTGAAGACGCTTCTAATATTATTTCCCATCCTAGTAAAGCTAGAAAATCTAGTGTCACTGTGCTTTCTGTTAGAATTGGTGATCATTGCTATTATGGTTTTTGTGATATTGGTGCTAGTTCTAGTGCTATTCCTTATGATCTTTAAAGGGAAATTATGCATGAAATTGGTCCTTGTGAGCTTGAGGACATTGATGTAGTTATTAGCCTTGCTAATAAGGAAACCATTTGCCCTATTGGTATTGTAAGAGATGTGGAGGTTCTCTGCGGTAAGATTAAGTATCCTTCTGATTTTCTAGTGCTTAATTCAGCAGCTAGCAAAACTTGTCATGTCATTTTTGGTAGACCCTTCTTGAAAACTTGTGGAGCTATTATGGATTGTAAAAAGGAAAAAGTTTTAACTAAGTTTGATGGAGATTCTTATGAGTTTAAATTTTCCAAATTTGCTAAATCTCCTTGTGAGAATAGCTTGCATAATAAAGATTTCAGGATGGAACAAATTGCTTCTATTGATCCAGTTTATGATCTTGGACCTCTTTTTGATGATTGTAAGTATGCTCATTCTGATGATAAAGTTGTTGCCAGTGACAGTTATATTGTCAACTTTATTCAAAGTGCTACTGAAAGTTATTATGAGAGAGGGAAACATGGTTTTATGCATCTCAATAATATCAAGTTTCCTAGTTTTATGTTGAAAGCTTTGAAGTTGCATTTGTTTGGTCTTCCTAGGCTAGTGGCTTTTTGTTTGAACAATTTTTTTCTCATGATACTCCTTTGCATAGGAAGTGGGTTAGACTCAAATGTGTTGGTTATTTTCTTCTTGATGCTCTCTTTCACTTCAAATATTTATCTCCTATGTGAGCATCTTTGAAATTATCAAGCCTAACTTAAAGGCATTAAAGAAAAGTACTTCTTGGGAGATAACACAATATTTTTGTCGAGTATTGGAAATTATTACCTCAATAATAACCGCTCCTTATCATTTTTGTTTTGGTTTTTGTGTCAAGATCAACTACTTTTGAGAAGTAGGGGAGTTGTGAAAAGTGGCTGTCCTGGGACAGATTTTTGTGCTGCATTGTAAAAATTCGTGAAGGAGCTCAGTACTTCAGATGGAGCTGTATTTTTATGTGCTTGTTCTCCAAGTTGTTATCCAACTGTCTTTAGTTTTGCACTTTTTGATTTGAGCAACAGAAGTTTTTCTAAAAAAATCAATCTTTACCTGTTAGTCTGTTTTGACAGATTTTTGCCATCATTTGCATTTGCCTCTTATATTGATTCCCTTCCAGATTCTTTTGGGTTTTTGGAAAGGAGTTGCTACAGTAGCTTTGTTTTGATGGATTTCAGCTGAAGTGTGAACCTAAAGGTTTATTGTTTTTGCATACACTAATGTTGCCATTGAGGTTTGTGTGAGACCTTGTAGGAAAGGAATTTTCAGGAGATGGAGAAAAGGAATCTACAAAGTTCGTCTTTGAATAGGTAAAAGTGGTGAAAACAGATGGTTCGTGAAAACCTTATCTTTTTATATTTTTGATGTTTTTATTACATACGGAAGGTTACAAGACGAAACAGAGGAGGAAACGGAGGCCAGGGTGGCCACACCCACCCTAGAGGGGGTGTGAGCCCCCTGAGCTCCGTCTCCGCCTTGTTTTCGCACCCATACCTTCCTTATGATTTGAAACTTCGTAATATATAACCCCCCGGATCACCCGAGGTTCATGCATCGTGTTCTCTTTGTGTTTTCATTTTGATCTGTTTTTGTCAAGAAATCTTCTCAAAGTTTAGAGCACCATGGTCTCCGCCAACGACAAAGGCAAGAAGCCCGAGGAAGATGATCCTCAAAACCCCAAGGAGGAGGAGATTTTGGTAGGGGATGAAGAAGACATGGAGGAGGACGAGCATCTGGACACCCGCGCTACCGTCACAAGCATTGGAGTGGTGGCAAACCCTACCAAGCTTAGGAGGACATCACGGATGTCTACAGGAGGGAGAACTCCGCGTCATATCCTCGCTCCACGGTCACTTCCTCCACGTACCAAGAATCCCTTCCATACTCTTATACATGAGCAACAATACCAACAGGTGCCCAAAGGGAACTTGCCCTCGGTTTGGGATCTGCCTCGCTCTAACCATGCAGGGAAGGAACACACTATGAAGGAAGAGTGGGGAAAGAATAACAAGGACTGGGATTCTCGGTCTGATATGATCATGAACCGTATTGAGCATAATTCGGAGTTGATTCGTACTCTGACCTTCGAGATTGAGGATTTGAGGAAACTGATTGAGGAGCTTATCAAGAGAACACCACCACCAAAGGAGTAATTCGTCATCAGGTTTGGCATCCCCTTGGCTTGTTCCAAGCTTGGGAGAGTGCTGCGATATCACATCATTATCTTTTATCTTTTACCTTTTTAGTGGATTCATATCTTTGGTATATAAGTTATATTATAGGTTGGTTTGCATTGTGGAAGTATCTCTCCTTTAGTTGATTATCTATGTATCCCTTGGTGTGAGTGCCTTTATGAAATATTAATGAGAAGTTTCATCTTTTACTTTTTGCACTTCTTATTTTAGTTTGCAATCTCTATTATATGATTGATCTTGATGACCAGTATTGGTATCACTTTGGGAGCATCAAGTAGATCTAAATTGGTTTTGGCAAACCGAGCTCTGGCCAGTAGCAACACTTTTTGAGGTTTGAAAGGAAAAGAGAAAAAGCTTACAGGTATTTTGAATCATTTATTTTCTTTCTTGATTGGCTCATAAGCTTAGTATTCTTTATTTAAGATCTTTTGTGTCTTCAAGGAAGATTGCATGTTTGGATTTATCACTTGTAGGTTTGCTTGTTTCCTTCAACTCTTTTGCTTGCTACCCAGCCTTGCTAGCCAAAAACCTGTTTTGAGAAGACATACTTCTCATGCATCCAATCCCTTTGAACCAAACCTGTGATATTTGTGTCCACCATATCTACCTATTAGCATTATTTCTATTCCACACAAATTCTCAAGCTTCATCTATCTTTCGAATTAAAATTTATTTTGTTATGTGAAAACTAGTTAGTAAAGTTGTCACGAACTAGTGCACATATACACCTGACAAGTGTATTGGTTGTGTTGGGGACACAAGAGACTTCTTGTATCTTGATTGCAGGGTTGCTTGAGAGGGATACCTTTGACCACTTCCTCCCTGAGTTTGATAAACCTTGGGTGATCCACTTAAGGGAAACTTGCTGCTGTTCTACAAACCTCTGCACTTGGAGGCCCAACAACTGTCTAGAAGAATAGAAGTGCGTATACATCAATCTCTTTTCTGGCGCCGTTGTCGGGTAGGTAAGGTAAAAGATACTCACATCCTGCTGGTGTGTGAGTGCTCAGAGTTATTTCCTTTATATTCTGCAATTTTGTATTTTTGTTTCTTGTTTTCACTAGTTAGGCTTAATGGAAAACAACAACAAAATTAGAGAGCTTTATAGTATTTATCTTGAGTTAGGTCATGAAGTGTTTGAGGAGAAAATTAAAAAACCTATAGAACTTTATTTGCATGCTAATAGAAATGTTATTAGTATGAATTCTTTGAAAACCATTATTGTTAATTCTATGGAAACGTCTAAGCTTGGGGAAGCTAGTTTTTATGAAAATGATCTTTTTAGTTCCCCAGCTTTGGAAGCTAGCTATTCTATTGCTTATGATAATACTAAACCTCCAATATATGATGATTACAATGATGAATATGATATTTTCAGTCCACCTACTATTGAGGAGAAAATTAATTATGATTACAATATGCCTCCTATATTTGATGATTATGGTGATGAGAATAATAGTGATAGCTATTTTGTTGAATTTTCTCCCACTTAAATTAATAAGAATGACTATGCTTATGTGGAGAGTAATAATTATTTTATGCATGTGGCTCATGATAAGAATGTCTTATGTGATAGTTATATTGTTAATTTTATGCATGTTTCTACTGAAAGTTATTATGAGAGAGGGAAACATGGTCTTATGTATCTCAAAAATATTAAGTTTCCCCTCTTTATGTTTGAAAATTTTGAAGTTGCACTTGTTTTGCTTTCCTATGCTTGTTGCTTTGTGCTTTCATGACTTGTTTCTTTACAAGATTATTTTTATAGGAAGTGGGTTAGACTTAAATGTGTTTTGAATTTGCTTCTTGATGCTCTCTTTTACTTCAATTCATATTTCTTATGTGAGCATCTTCTCAAACTATCAAGCCTAACTTAAAGGCGTTAAAGAAAAGTACTTCTTGGGAGATAACCCAATAGTTTTATTAAGTCTTGGAAGTTATTACTACTGTAATAACCTATCCTTATCCTTTTTGTTTGATTTTTGTGCCAAGAATAATCTCTAATGAGAGGGAAGTAAGATTTTGGGAAGTTGTTGTCCTGAAATAGATTTTTGTGCTTCACTGTAAAAAATCGTGAAACATCTCTGTATGTCAGATTGAGCTTTAATTTTCTGAATAAATACCCTAGGTTGTTAGCTAACTTTCGTTAGTTCAACACTTTTTTATTTGAGCAACAGAAGGTCTTCAAAAAAATCGGTTTTTACCTACTGGTCTGTTTTGACAGATTTCTGCCATTATTTGAATTTGCCTCTTTATTGATTTATTTTCTAGTTCTCTTTGGGAAATTGAGATTTTTAAGAGAATTGCTACAGTATCTTGTGTTTTTAATGAAAGTTTTTCTGTTTTAAAACTAAACCCCAAAGGTTTATTATCTTTTGAATGCACTAATGTTGCGAATGAAGATTGTGTGAAGTTTTGTACAAAGGAAATTTTTAGGTGTAAGGGAAGAATGGTGTAATGAGATGAAGAATGGACAAAAGCTCAAGTTTGGGGATGCCACCCCGTGTCACCCCAAGAAATATTCAAGAGGTACAAGCGTCAAAGCTTGGGGATGCCCAAGGAACCCCTTCTTCATCAATAAAATCTCACGTCTCTTTCTAGACACTTCATTTTTATTGTTTCATGCACTATTATGTTGTTCTTGGAGCGTCTTTGTTTTTGTTTTTGGTTTTCATTTGCATGGTTTGCTATAATAAGTTGGTTGGTACCCAGCACACTTCTTTTGGAGAGAGACACACTCTAGTTTTCATTCTTATTGTTTAGTGAGTGTTCTCTTTTGCTAGCACTGTGTTTAGACTTAGTTTTCTTATGCTTTCAGCTTAGAACTTTTTAGTTCTTCTTTGTGGATTTGTGAGACAAGATCACTGGCCTTTATTGATTATTATCTTTGTGAGTTGTTTCAAATAAGCCGATTGGTGTTCGAAAAGAGTAGGAAGCTTCATGCTTAAGTGGTACAAAAAGGGAGCTTGTTTTGACTATGACTTAGACTTTATCTTGTCATGCTAGATGTTGTTTCAACCTTATGCTTAGTGATTATTGCTGTATCATGACTTGTTCCAAACAATTGAGATTGCTTAGTGTGCCTTGAAAAAACCATGCATTATTTTAGCATACAAAAGCATAGTATTATGGTATTCTCCTTTGATGCTTCATTTGGGTTGACTTGGCACATTCGCACACCATGTTATGATTATGAACCAGTCACCCTAGCCTCTATGATCATTTAGTTTTTGACTTGTGGTACCACTTTATGCTTTGATCAGTAATGTTTTGTTGCTCTGCATGATTATGGCCATTATTGCTCTCTTAGTTGGTCGCTCCTAGTATTTTGCTAGCCTCCACTTGTACTGAGTAAGCTCTACTCATGCATCCAACTCCCAAGAAACCAAGTTATTCCAAAGTGTCCACTATAAATTCCTATGCATGGTGTGTTACACTATTCCAAGTATATTCTTATTTTATCTATCTTTCAAATTAAACTTGTTATGTGAAAGTTAGTGATTAAATCTCTCACAAACTTGATGGCACACTTTATTTTTATTGCCCCTAATAAACTTGAACCATTGTGTCATCTATGTTGTATATGCTTGCACTTATAAGTTGGGATTAGCAGAACTGTCCTATCACGGGGAACGCTTTTAACACTTGTAAATATCTATCCAGTTGATATCATGCTATTTTGTTTATGGATGTCGTCGGTGTGAAAGGAAAGGGGATCTTGTAATTCCATAGAGTTATGTATGTGTGTTAGAGAAACGCCTGGGCCGCTAGCCTAAGCCATGCCTAATCATGGTGGAAACTTGCAGCATCATCGTAGTGAGAAATCTATGAAGCATTCTTCTTATAAAAAAGAGATAGAAAAAAGAGATTGAGAAAAAGAAAAAAAGATGAGAAAAGAGGAAAGGGAGAAAAAAATACCATTTTTCCATGGTAAATAAGAAGATTGTTGAGATGCTCATTATCTGCTTGCCTTGTCGTTTTGATATGGGATAACTCCTGTATCATGTGCAAGGGGTACCCCGTTGGCAGTTCTCTATGATACACATGTACTTACTATGACAAGAACTTATCGGTAACTAACGTTGAGTAGCATGAGAAGCGGCCCTCGTACTCAAGGGACATGAGATTTCCAACTTATACTTTGTCAAGCATATACTCCATACTTTGTTCACTTTAACCTTAATCACTTCAAGATGCTTATGATAGGGGCAATGAGAGCTGAAAGCTAACAAGTACCATAATTTTTGGAAGCTCTTTATGAAAATTAAAATCCCCGCTTCCCTTTGAAGGGCCTTTCTTCCACTTTTATATTGAGTCTCCACCTTCTATCCTTAGGCACCAATTAAGATATCGTAGTTGTCATTCTTATTTCTATGTGCATTGTCCCAAAACTTATCGATTGATTCATAATGTTGATATTTCTTGTTCTTGAACTATTTGTATCTAGTCACCCTGATGAACTTTGAAGGTGTCCTATGCATTTATGTTTTGCTACTCCATGAGGGACAAGCTGAATGTCACTATGCTATGTTTTCTATATGTGAAACAAACAAACGTCTTTCAATGCATTGTTATTCATGAATCTTTGTTTGTATCCTTTCATGTTCAACATAGTTACTATGTCTTATTGTTAGAACTTCATCTTTCATACTCATGATTAGAGTACTTTGATCCCAGCTTTAATGCTTTGCAAATGGTTTGTTCATGATTATGATGGTGCATGTCACCTCAAAATTATTCTTTTTATCACTTACCTCTTCGAGGACGAGCAAAAGTTAAGCTTGGGGATGCTTGATACGTTGTAAACGTATCTATAATTTTTTATGCTCCATGCTTATTTTATATCATTTGTCTTATGTTTTGTCTACACTTTGAGGTATTTTTATACACTTTCTGGAACTAACATATTGACAAGATGCCTGATGCAGTTGCCTGTTTTACATTGTTTTGGTTTCAGAAAAACTAAAAAATGAATATTCTCGGAATTGGATGGGACAAAAGCCAAAGTCACTATTTTTCCGGAGCGAACACAGAGCCAGAAGGACAGACGAAGGGGGCCAGGAGGCGGCCACACCCTAGGGTGGCGCGGGTCCCTTGGCTGCGCCAGCCCTAGGTATGGTCCTGAAGGGTTTCGCGGCATAGTAAATCAAAATTTTCTACGGATGCGAACAGAGGGAAAGCCAAGATCTAATCTAGGAGATGCAAACAACGAGAGAGATTGGATTAGATCTTCATACCCTTGAAGATTCGCACGGCGGAACGTTCGTCGGAACGTGGGTGATGTCGCTTCTCCTCCTCGCGATCCGATCCGATCTAGCACCACAAGTGGCGGTGACTCCGTGAGATGCACACGTGCAGCACCTCGATGTATCCTCCTTCCTCTGACCAGCAAGTATGGTGGAGAGACGGATTGGATCTACAACACGACGGCGTGGTGTATGTTGGGGAGGTAACCCCGGATAGGGTAAAGACGGGGGAAGACGAAAGGGTGTTCCCCGTCTAGTTTCCGAGTTACAGTCCGTGTCGGCCGAATCCTGTAGAGGTCGGCCGAGATAAGAAAGGGCAGGACCCTTATAGTAATGTCAAAGCATTACCCGGCCGAGATACTGCGTAAGTCGGCCGGGTTAGCCCAAGTAATCTTGATGCAGGTGAAAGACAAGCCGAGTTACGGGAGGCAGGGCCGAATGATACGAAGCTTGCAGGAGAAGGAGAAGCCTGAAGTCAAACCCTAGTAGTAGGCTGGGGAGAATCTGAGCGAAGCCAAGCACTATGGACAAAGGCGCAGAGCAACAGAGAGACAGAAGGAGGTCACGGAGGTGACAGTCCTAAAGCCCGAGGCACACAGGAGGGCCCCTCTGGAACCTTGCCGTCATTAGGGGAGCGACAGGGAAAGGAGGGCGCCGAACTGCTATATTGGGATAAGCATATTCCTCGAATATGCTTGCCACGTCTGCCCTAAAGGAACCCAAGGCTCTCCTTTATAAGGACAGGCTTGGACCCTAAGGAGGGGATCGACTCATTTTTCTTGGTACCGTTAGGCTGGTAAAGTTCTCTCTTTCTCCTTGTATACAGCTCAAGGAGCACTTGTAACCCAAGGAAGGAGAAATACAGATCTTTGCATTAGCTTTCTGTGTGTAGAATCTACTACATCTTCCCTCCCCAGATCCCTGTAGCATCCATTGGCCCCTAAACTTTAGCCTACCCATGGCATCTTCCGTGCCACCACCACGACAGTTGGCGCCCACCGTGGGGCCAGCAGCGGTGCTAGCTGGAGTTATGATCCGGACGGGAAACTTCATCAAGACTGGTGAGCGCGTTGTTTCTGGCTTGGTCCAGAGATTTGGTCTCTGTGACTATTTCAGCGACAATGCAGGGAGCTTCAGGGGGAAAACTCCACCGCGTAATGGCGTCTTCATCAGCCTGGGCGGGCACCAGGTCTACGTCGGCGTCGACATCTCCGGCGTTTATCCTCACCAAGTTGTTGTTGCAGGAGATCCACCTCTTAACGCTGCAGGCCATTCGCACGGAGCGCATCCTGCAGGTAGCGTCGAGGTAATGGTCGTGGCCGGGTGCAAGCGGAGTAGCAATGCGGATCAGGCAGAGAACCCGCCACCGGTGTACAGGGCGCACACAGGCAGACAACACCAATGCCCACCGAGGTAATCCCACCAACAACCAACCCGACCGAGGTGCAAGACACCACCCCAAAGGCACCAAGAGTAAGGGGGCCACCTCTTGAAAGGCCAGAGAATATTCTTCAGGCGACCATAGAAAACTTGACCACACCTGTAGCGCCGATACTAGATCCGGCAAATGCTCAGGAAGAGTTAGAGGAAACTAGGCAAAAGGTGCTGGTAGAGGCCAAAAAGGTGTCGGCCTTGCGGGAATCCTTAAACAGGACCCTGCGAGAATATGCCAAAGCTAATAAGCTTGACGTCGCGCCTGAACGGGTGGACGAACTAAGATTGAGAGGGAAGAACCTCATGGATGACATCAACAAAGAGCATGATGCTCATAAAGCAGAATCAGAGGATTTGGGTTTGCCGAGGTACAGTACCCCGGCAAGAAACCTAAGAGCGGCAAATGCCGCAACATTAGAATTAGAAGGGTTGACCGGTGAAGCCCGGCAGAAACAACAGGAAAGAGTAAACGAGATGGTGCGCATCGCGAACCAGCAAAACGAGGAAATGCTCAGAGCAAACCCGGCAAGGCCGGGGGCCTCGCGAATGGTTCATTCGGCAGGAGCAGCACCTGCCTTGTCCGTGGCAGCAGCGTCTTCACCCGGAAATAATGCTCGAAAAGATAAAGCAGTAACCTCGGGAAAGAGGAACAAGCAGATTGTTCCATATGATCCGGCAATGGCTGGAAAGGCAAATGAGAACAGAGGCAATGCAAGCCGAGGTAACAGTGGGGAGAGGAACCATGGCCGTGTTGAGAGAGACGGAGGAAGCCGAGGCAATGGAGATCTCGGCAGAAGAGAGCCCACGAGAGGCGATCGGGAGAACAATACCTCGGTCGGAGTAGGGAGAGAACTGCCACTCAACCCACAACCAAGGCATGAAACCCGGCAGGAAAGAGAAACGAGGCCAGCTCGCCACGATCGAATTAATGAAAGATACAATGATGGTTACTCTATGATGGAATATGCAATCCATGGCGGAAACAATCACTATGGTATACAGGACAGAGTTCTGTACAGAGATTTGCCATCAAATGATGCAAGAGTGAAGCTAGACCGGCTATATAGGTCCGAGTTGTTGGAGGAACAGGGTCCACCAGGGCCGACATGCTTTGGACCACGGATCATGGGCGAGCCTCCTGTGCCAAACTTTCAGCTGGCAAGGGGCACGAAAACATATAATGGGAGTACCAAACCACAAGACTGGTTAATTGACTATGCCACAGCTGTAAAAATAGCAGGTGGGAACTTACGATGGGCAGTACGATATGTACCACAGATGTTGGAAGGACCAGCTAGGGTGTGGCTGAATAATCTACCAGCCGGCAGTATCAACTGTTGGCTGGATTTTCAGGAAATGTTTGTCAGCAACTTCACCAGTACATACAAGAGGCCAAACAGGCCGCAACAGTTAGCCATGTGCAAGCAGAGGCCGAATGAAACAGATAGAGAGTTTTTAACTCGGTGGTGTAACCTGAGAAACTCATGTGAAGGAGTCATAGAATCGCATGCAATTGCTTGGTTCGCACAAGGATGCCGTTATGGCAGCGTATTGTGGCAGCGTCTACAAAGAGATATGCCGACCACACTGGCAGAAACTATCAGAATAGCGGACTCCTACGCATTAGGAGACCCAACGCAGCCAGAGTTAATATCGGCGGATCATCGCGAGCAGCAGGACCATGATGCAAGAGATTTGGCCGGGTCATCTAGGCGCGGTGATTTCAGAGGAAGAAGAAGAGAGGAAAGGCCGGATTACAGATATAATTCGGCCCAAGTGGCGGCAGTAGCACAAGACCCGCCGATTCACGGAGCAACTCAAAGGCAGAAGAATGGTCCTCAACAGTGGACACCAAGAAATGAGGGAAAAAGGCAGTGGACCCAAGAACAAAAGAAACAGTGGCAGGAGAGGCCAAAGTACACGTTCGAATCGATGTTAGATCAGCCATGCAAATTTCACACGTCAAACCCATCCAGGCCAGCCAACCATACCACCCGCCAGTGTGCATGGATGAAAAATGCAATGGGGAACCCCGCAGGGGTTCAGGCACCCCATCAAGTACATCAGCAGCACCAGCCACCGTTGACTGGAGCAAATGCACAACAACTAATGTTACTGCCCCCTCCCCCGAGATACGATAACTCGGATCGGAGAGACGCGGTGCATCAAGTGATGAACCAAGTCCAGGATGGAAGAACAAATCCGGCGAATACCGGACGCAATGATTACAGAGAATATCATCAGTCCTATTGCGTGTTCACGACAGAACAACAAGACAAGCAAAGTGTGCAGCGCCGGCATATGGAAGTAAATGCAGTAATGCCGGCAGTACCAAGATATGTGCCTTGGTCGGATTAGGAGATAACTTGAAGCATAAAGGATCATCCCAAGATAATGCCAAATCCCGGATCATATGCACTTGTGCTGGATCCGACATTTGTTGGACCAAGCATCAATGTCAAGTTTTCAAAAGTACTCATAGATAATGGAAGTAGTATCAATATCATGTACAAGGATACCATGCATAAACTCGGTATATCCCAGAACATGTTGCAATCCACGAGGACCACTTTCCATGGGATAGTGCCAGGACTTTCATGTGAACCCATTGGTAAGGTCTGAGTGGATGTGTTATTCGGCACAAGAGACAACTGCAGAGCAGAGAATTTAGAGTTTGAAGTGGTGGATCTAGAGAGCTGTTATCATGCTCTACTCGGACGACCAGCGTTGGCCAAATTCATGGGCATCTGTCATATAAGTTATCTGAAAATGAAGATACCCGGACCACAGGGAGTGATAACTATAACAGGGGATTACAAGAAATCAATGGAGTGTGCATCTGCCGGGTCAAATTTGACCGAGTCATTGGTTATAGCAAGAGAAAAAAGAAGGATTCAGGAGGTAGCAGCCCTCGCTCAGTCGACACAGCTGAACATGCCGGCGCTAGCCAACCCACATGGCAGTGTCTCTTTTCGGCCGACTAAAGAAACGAAGAAGTTTCAAATAGATGAGCAATTCCCGGAGCGTACTGTTACAATTGGTGCAGGCCTGGACGCTAAATAGGAAAGCGAGCTCACCAACTTCCTCCGTGAGAATCGGGACATATTTGCATGGTCAACTCAGGATCTGCAAGGTGTTCCGAGGGAGTTGGCTGAGCACTCTTTGAATGTAAGGCCCGGAGCAAGGCCGGTGAAGCAACCGGGTTCATCATGGAGGTGCTGTACCCGGATTGGTTGTCGAATCCGGTGCTGGTAGAAAAGAGGAAAGATGATCCCAATGTAGCCATTGTATGGCGAATGTGTATCGATTACACGAACCTGAACAAGGCATGCCCAAAAGATCCTTTTCCATTACCTAGAATAGACCAAGTCATTGATTCGACCGCTGGTTGTGAGTTATTATCATTTGTAGACGCGTACTCTGGTTTCCACCAGATACCGTTAAATCCGGCCGATCAAATAAAGACTGCATTTATTACCCCGTACGGGGCTTATTGCTATCGCACAATGCCATTCGGGCTGCGAAATGCAGGAGCAACATATCAGAGATGCATGCAAAAATGTCTACATGACCAAATAGGAAAAAACGTGCAAGTATATGTAGATGATGTAGTCATCAAAACCAAGGAAAGTAAAACCTTACTGGAAGATATACGGCAAACCTTCGTAAACTTGAGAAGATTCCGAATGAAACTTAATCCAGAAAAGTGCACGTTTGGCGTGCCAGCAGGAAAATTGCTCGGTTTTCTTGTATCTGGCCGAGGTATAGAAGCCAACCCAACAAAGATAAAAGCAGTAGAAAGAATGGAATTGCCGAGATGCTTAAATGATGTACAAAAATTCACAGGTTGTCTAGCCTCGCTCAGCCGGTTCGTATGTCGGCTGGGAGAAAAGGCGCTACCACTATATCAGCTGATGAAGAAATCAGATAAATTCATTTGGACCCGGCAAGCGGACAGTGCATTTCATGAGTTGAAAAAAATGTTAGTCACAGCACCCATTTTGGCTTCTCCATTATCAAAAGAGCCTATGTTACTCTATATAGCAGCTACCAACAGAGTAGTGAGTGCTGTAGTCGTAGTAGAACGACTTGAAAATGATAGATCCGTACAAAGGCCGGTGTATTATTTAAGCGAGGTATTATCCGCTTCAAAACAGAATTACCCACATTATCAGAAAATGGCTTATGGAGTATATATGTCGGCAAAAAAGCTTAAACATTACTTCGAAGAACATCCCATCAGAGTGATCTGTGAAGCGCCCATAGCCGACATATTGAGGAACAAAGATGCAAGTGGCCGAATAGCAAAATGGGCAATCGAGTTGTCACCATACACTCCACAATTCGATAGGAGAGATGCAATTAAATCTCAAGTCAGCCGACTTCTTTCAGAGATCGGGTCAAGTGCGATGAGCCACCATTACCAGATCTAAATTATTGGACGATGCATTTCAATGGTTCCAAACTAAGAAATGGTTTGGGGGCAGGAATAGTGTTAACCTCACCTAAAAGAGATCAGTTTAAATATGTGCTACAAATACATTTTGCCGCATCCAACAATGTAGCCGAATATGAAGCACTGGTCCATGGATTGAAAGTAGCAAAAGAGATTGGCATACGCCGAATCTTATGCTATGGGGACTCGGACTTAGTAGTACAACAAGTATCAGGCAGTTGGGATGCATTAGATGCTAATATGGCTTTATACAGATTTCATGTGCAAAAGATCAGTGGATACTTTGAAGGATGTGAATTTCACCACATACCTCGGGCAGAAAATGATGCCGCAGACACGTTGTCAAAACTCGGATCAACCCGACAGTCAATTCCCCCAGGCATTGCCCTGGAACACCTCAGAAAACCATCAATAATCCCGTCACCAGAATCCGAATCTATCTTTATTCCGACAAATTCAGCTGAAGATAATGCACCGATGGAAGTAGACCAGCAATATGACTCGGAACCCCTCAAGAGGAGGACGGCAGAAGTGAGCACAATTATGGAGAAGGCCGAGGTACATATGTCAGCAGAAAACATGGAAATAGACAGTGAGACCACACCAGAAAAAATCACACCGCCATGGGCGCAACCCATATTCTCTTACCTTAAAGAGTCGATATTGCCGGATAATGAAGTATTAGCTAGACAGACAGTGAGGAGAGCAAAAGCTTATACAATCATAAACAATGAGCTATATAAAATAAGCGTCACAAGCGTATTGCAGAAATGTGTGAGTTCGGCAGAAGGCCAGGAGATCCTCCTGGATATACATCAAGGAGAGTGTGGACACCATGCATCATCTCGTGCCTTGGTAGCCAAAGCTTTCAGGCATGGATTTTATTGTCCAACGGCGTTGAAAGAAGCCAAAGAGTTGGTTGAAAAATGCAATGGTTGTCAGAGATATGCAACCAGGATACATATGCCCTCGGCCGAGTTAAAAACAATACCCATCACTTGGCCATTCTCTGTGTGGGGCTTAGATATGGTGGGACCATTTAAGACGGCCCGAGGGGGAATGACCCACATATTGGTTATGGTGGACAAGTTCACGAAATGGATTGAGGTGAAACCAATAAAAAAATGCGATGGGCCCACAACAGTGAAATTTCTCAAAGATATCATTTTAAGATATGGGTATCCGCACAGTATTATTACAGATAATGGCACAAATTTTGCAGAAGGAGCCTTCGCCAGATTTTGCAGAGAGAAACATATAAGGCTAGATGTTGCCTCCGTGGCTCACCCAGCGTCTAATGGGCAAGTAGAGAGGTCTAATGGACTAATATTGTCAGGAATAAAACCACGACTTGTTGAACCGCTGCAAAGGTCGGTAGGATGTTGGATTGAGGAACTCCCGGCCGTATTATGGAGCCTCAGGACTACTCCGAATAGATCAACAGGCTATACACCATTGTTTCTGGTATACGGGCGAGGTCAGCTTCCAGCCGACATAATACATGACTCGCCAAGAGTTACTCAGTATACAACCTCAGAGGTAAATGAAATAGCTCGGCAAGATACTGTAGACCTGCTAGAAGAAGCCAGAGAACTGGCACTATCACGATCAGCTATTTATCAGCAGAACTTGCAACGATATCACAGCAAGAAGGTGAATCCAAGGGTATTCAAAGAAGGAGACTTAGTCCTTCGACTGGTGCAACGCACGGCCGGCATGCACAAGCTCTCACCCCCATGGGAAGGACCATTCATCATGAGCAAAGCGTTACATAATGATGCCTACTATTTAATCGACGCTCAATACCCCGGAGGGAACAAGGCAGACAAAGCTGGCGAAGAAACGAAGCGGCCATGGAATGTAGCCTTGCTTCGTCCATTTTACTCATAGCATAAGTATTTCAAGGTCAAGGACCAGTAATGTATTAAAACCTCGGCATCCAGAGCAGTGACTCGGGGACTGCCATATGTTATTTCAATTTCATCTTATGTATTAAAACCTCGGCATCCAGAGCAGTGACTCGGGGACTGCCATATGTTATTTCAATTTCATCTTATGTATTAAAACCTCGGCATCCAGAGCGGTAACTCGGGGACTGCCATATGTCATTTCAAGTTCATCTTATGTATCAAAACCTCTGCATCCAGAGCGGTGACTCGGGGACTGCCATATGTTATTGAAATTTCATCTTATAAACCTCGGCGTCCAAAACAGGGACTCGGCGACTGCTATATGTTGTTGCGATTTCGTTTTACGTACTAAATATCGGCATTCAAAGCAGCGACTAGAGTACTAACATATACCGCAACAGTGTTATATTGAACACCAAAGCTTGACACCATGAGCAGCACCTCGGCGGTGGTCTTATATTGTTCCTGAAACTTAATTTACACACTAGACTTCAGCGGAACAGGCAGTCATTCTGGGATTGCCATACATTGTTCCAGAGTAGTAGTCAATCTTCGATGTAAAAAAGGTATCACACTTCAGAATAAGAGCAGGTCAATCCTGTATGATGTACGAAGCTCACAACCAGATTACTCGACTGAAGAACAAGAAAACAAAGACAAAGATACATCCTAACAACAACAAAGTTATAAGCTACCAAAGCCAGAATTCGGATGGAAACCCACTTAAACAAAGTTATAATAACTGCAAATTTAAACGTCGCAGCAATATACGGCAAAAGGAGATTCAGGTCATACAGGAAATAAACAAGTGTTCCACAGACATTGTACGCCCGGCATACTAGGGACAAGTAATAACTTAAAGATTTTCCGTTGGAGAGGCAACAGTTGTGGTAGGAGCCGGATTCTCCGAGACAGGCGGAGCCTCGACCGAGGTTGCCTCGCTTTCCACAGGCCCGGGTATGACTCCGGCTGAAGCTGGAGGCTGCTGAGGGGCATCGGTTTGCGCAGTTGAATGACCAGTACCTTTGGAGGAGGATCGTGCATCACCGTTGCCGTCCGAGCTCGAACTGGAGTCGCCAGAAGAAGCCGAATCATCTTCACCTTCACCCTGTTCAGCCGAGGTATTGTCTGATGCGTCTTCTACCACAACCTCGTCGTCCGAGTTCGGGAGAAAGCTCGGACCTTCATTCCAGGTATGCACGTCGGCATACTCGACGAGCTGAAAAGCGCGAGCTTGCCGAAGAGCAACAAAGGTGGGATCCTCAACCCAACGAGAACCTGTGCGCAAATTCCTCAGGATATCAAGAGAAATGTCTTCATACCAGGACATGATAACGGTGAGGGCCATATCAGCACCAGCTCGCGCAGCTGATTCCCTCCAGAGACTTAGTTGTTTTTCAGAGGCCATTAATCTTTGTACCAGCAATTCGACCTCATTGATATTAGGAGCCCCAGAGGTATTCGGCCAGAGAACATGGTAAGCTCGGATAGCTGCTTGCACCAAGTCTCTGCCCATAATTTTCATCGGGCCAATAGCAGCGCCGATAGCAACAAGTAAATCTTCCATCGAGTATTCCGAATCAACAGGGACACCTCGGCGCTTTCGAGCTGCAAGAACCGCTTTTGAGCTAACAGGCTTAGCCTCTGGGAAGTGACCTGCGCAAAACACGAGTGCATCAGGAGACAACAAAGACAGAGAAAAACGTAATCCGGCTATGATAAGAAACTTACAATGAATATAACTCAACATTTTATGGAGGTCTTTAGCCCAGTTGATCTTGCTCTTCTCAAAAGAAGCAATTTCCTCGCTCATTCCCTGAGTTTTCAGTTCGGCAGCTTCGAGAAGTTCTTTATTCTTCTGCAGCTCCAAAGCCAGCCGATTCTTCTCCTCGGAGAATTCCTGATCGACCTTTTCTAGTTCAGATTTCTGAGAGAGCTTAAGGGTCTCCACCTCGTTGCAGCGTAGCTATGTCATCATCTTTTTCCTTTAGCTGTGCCGAATGGGTAGCGCTTTGTTCTAAAAAATGCAGCATCACGTCAGGCATTGGCGTACAATCTTGGTGAGATGATGCAAAGGTTCGTATCTCGGCTTTACCAAAGCCAAACAAAGTAAAAGAAACTTAGTGCACGTCTTAGAAAGGGAAAAGTACGAAGTAGATGGAAAACTAACCTTCCAAGCTCTTGACTTTCTTCTCAAGACGAATGTTGAGGTTATTGATGTTACCTGTTAACCCACAAAGTAAGCCGGCACCCCGCAGACAAAACAATGACAATATTAGAGATGACAAGGAAAATGATCGACGTACCTGCTTTTTTCACCACAGGAATAACTTTTTCATATTTTTCTTCCAACTTCTTGTGCGAGAAAAGCAGCCTTTGAAATTCGGCAGTCCGCCAGTCATGTGCAACCTAAGCAATGGAACAAACCGTGACTAGATATTCAAAGCCAAAACAGATCCAAGTTAAGCGAAAACTTAACCCAGATCTAGGTGGCTGGATATTCAAAGCCAAAAGAGATCCGAGTTAAGCGAAAACTTAACCCAGATCTAGGTGGCTGGATATTCAAAGCCAAAACAGATCCGAGTTAAGCGAAAACTTAACCCAGATCTAGGTGGCTGGATATTTAAAGCCAAAACAGATCCGAGTTAAGCGAAAACTTAACCCAGATCTAGGTGGCTGGATATTCAAAGCCAAAACAGATCCGAGTTAAGCGAAAACTTAACCCAGATCTGGGTGGCTGGATATTCAAAGCCAAGACAGATCCGAGTTAAGCGAAAACTTAACCCAGATCTGGGTGGCTGGATATTCAAAGCCAAAACAGATCCGAGTTAAGCGAAAACTTAACCCAGATCTAAGTGGCTGGATATTCAAAGCCAAAACAGATCCGAGTTAAGCGAAAACTTAACCCAGATCTAGGTGGCTGGATATTCAAAGCCAAAACAGATCCGAAGTTAAAAACTTAACCTGATCTAGGTGGCTGGATATTCGAGCCAAAACAGATCCGAGTTGTTTAAAACTTAACCTGCACCTAGGTGGCTGGACATTCAGAGAACGGCTAGATAAGATTTAAGCAAAGTTTAAGATAGATCTACTCGGATATAGGCTCGAACCATAAATTAAGTAGAGTTAAGTATAGTACTATAAAAACTTCCAAGCGAATAACAAATTACTCGTTTGCAAGTTTCAGGGACTAATGTATATATAATAGCATATGGAGAATCAGTCTAAACCCCGAGGAGTAGCAATTACCTCGTTCATCTTGTTGCTATCCAGAATAATCTTAGCAGCTTGATCCAAACGACTGCTGATGTCGGAAAGTTGAAACGGCTGGCTGTTTCGATTGCCCTCAAGCTGATCAGCAGCATTCCAGTTATGAGCGTATTCCACCAGCGAGCCGAGGCTGTTCCCACTAGCCGTCCAGGTTAAAACTTTACCTCGGACATGTTGTGCAACCATCGCACCATGAGGCTTGTATGAAGGGCAAGCTGAGTCTTTGGCGGCGAGTAGCAGAGGCTTTGGCGGAGCAATCCTTTACGAAAGACGTCGGCAATACTCGGCTGAGAAGAGCCGGCCAAACCTTTTTGGGAAGTGGAAGCCTTGGTGGCAACAGTTTTTATTATTGTAGAGGAGGCACCAGCGGAAGCCGATACCTCGGCAATGGGAACAGTGCCCTTAGAAGCAGGAGGGATCACAGGCGCAGAAGGCGCCGGGGTATTAACGACCACGGCTGCGGCTGGGGTTACAGTAGGAGCTACTGAGGTAGAAAGAGGCTCGGTGGATATGCTCGGATTCAGTGGAGGGGCAACGGGTTCAGTAGAAATCTCGGAGACACGAATATCAGGCGCATTGTGACGAGGGGGTGACATATGTGGAGCTGGAGGAGAAGGAGAACGAGCAGGACTAGGAATCCTAGTATCTTCAACGGGCGGAGGAGACGGCTGCCGAATCGGGCGGCTAGTCATGCTAGGACCGCCAGGCTTAACGGAAAGCGGAGCACTGCGAAAATAAGAAAGAAAAAAGGGTGTCAGGAGGAAAAACAGAAACAGGGAAACAAGAAATACGAGCAAAACGGGCTTACCCTGCGACCCCAGGCATGGTCTTGCGCTTGGGAGGGTTCGGAGCAGACTTCTTTATTCGTTTCTTGGGGGCCGCCTCTGAAGCACTAGCAGGAGCCCCGCATTTCCCCGAGGTAACCGGGGGCCGAGATGCAATAGGCTCGGCATCGTGAACCTGACCGGCCGGATTAGCTGGGAAAGTAGAAGCCGAAAATGCATAAGAAATAGGCATTGCGGCAACTACCTCAAGAGCTTGGACCTCGTCCGAATCACCTTCCTCCTCATGGACCGAAGTCTTGCCACGAGCGCGGGCCGTAGCGGGATCCGACTTAGGGACGAATTCTTCGGAGTCCAGCTCCCCAACGTCCGGGGTATTCCGATCTGCAGTCCACGGAAGCGACAGAACCTCAGCGTCCTCGTCCTTTTGCTCTGCGAACCTCTGTGAGGCGGAAAAGAAGGAAGATTAGGGAAAACAGCTATGAAAACAACGGAAAATCAAAACGTTGATGGTTAAACTTACTGCGGGAGGAGGACGCTCGCGGGTAAACGGTTTCAATCCCCAGGTCCAATCTTCAGCCATCTCCGTCTTAAATATAGCTCGGACGCGCTTGAAGACAAGGTAGTTGTCCAGCTCGACGGTCGAGACTCGGTTGGGATCAAGTGGACCACTCATATAGCAAAGTTTGTGCGTCCTTTTCTAGAATGGGAAAATTCGGCTACTGATGAAAGTAGCCATCAAGTCCTCGCCGCATAACCCGGCCCGGATCAGTTCTTTGAGCCGAGTCTCGAAGAGCTCGGCCAAGACATGGCTTCTCCTCGGATTGTAAGTCCAATTTACCTTGGAAGGCGGACCAATGGAGAAGGCAGGGAGCCGAATCTTGTCTTCTGTTCCTCTGTTCTTAATGTAAAAGAAAGATTTGTGCCACTTCTTGCACGATTCTAATCCGGTGACACGAGGAAATACAGACTTCCTCCGAGGTGTAATGGACGCCGCCCCGCACTGAGTAAGCAGTTTCTCGGAAGGATGCAGAGACTTGTCAGGGACTACATTAGAACGAATCTGGAAGAACTTCGCCCATACGTGCACGGATGGCCATAGGCCAAAGTATCCCTCCGAGGCGGAGATGAATGCAGAAAGAGAAGCGATGTCGTTCGCAGGAAGATGATGCGGCTGAAGGCCGAAGTAGTCAAGAAACTCTCTTGCGAAATCTCTAAGAGGAAGACCGAAGGCGCGCGAGAAATGTGACATAAAAACTACATACTCACCCTACCTGAGCTCTGGAGATAACTCATTGCCGGGTAAACGACAAGAGACCTCGGCGGGAATCCTCCGGGTTCGGATGAGCCACTCGATCTCCCGCCGGGTAACTGAGGAGCCCTGCCACGAGCCCCGCTCGGGCCCAGAGCCAGCATCATCATCCTCAACCAGGGCACCACTAAAGGAACTAGACATGATTTCGCCGGAAAGATCGCCGGAGGAACAGCTCGCGGCGGAGGAAAACTTCGAGCTACGAGGCCCCGTCGCAGTTCTACGCAAAAATGGCGGCGGAACGATGACAGAACCGCAGCACGAACAAAGAGGAAACAAAGAGATCTAGAGGAAAGTCTAGGCGGCAAGACCGAAAGGAACTCACCGGCGACGACGCCGGAACAAGTAAACGGCGACGAGGCAGGTGGAGCAGCGCGGCGGAGTCCTCCTCGTCGCAGAACCAGTTGAGCACGCGGCGGCGGAACCACGAACGAGCGAAGAAACGCGAGGAAGAAGAAGGGTGCGGGCGAGCGAGAAGGGGAAAAAGAAACTCCCAAGCGCCGCGCCCCCCTTTATAACCTAGCCGCAAGCAAGGTAGTGGGATCGTGGGTGTGGCAGTTGGCGGCGCGGATCGTGTGCGCAGCACGACCACACGTCGCTGAGCGGAACCGCACCGAAGGCCACACGATTGACCAAGGAGCTCACGATCCCCAACGAGAATGGCGCACGAGGCGTCGCAGCAACGGCGCGACAGTAACTGTAGCTTGTCAGTAAACGCTGTAGAGGAACAAAAAACTAGAGAAGCAATGATGAGGATGACACGTGGGATGAGGCGTGCACTACTAAATACGGTGTTATCACCACGACAAGATAACTCGGAAATAGTACATAGCGAGGGCCATGAAACTGATACGACCCGGTCGAGGTTATCGGCAGGGCCATACCAGCTTCGGGGACTAATGTTGGGGAGGTAACCCCGGATAGGGTAAAGACGGGGGAAGACGAAAGGGTGTTCCCCGTCTAGTTTCCGAGTTACAGTCTGTGTCGGCCGAATCCTGTAGAGGTCGGCCGAGATAAGAAAGGGCAGGACCCTTATAGTAATGGCAAAGCATTACCCGGCCGAGATACTGCGTAAGTCGGCCGGGTTAGCCCAAGTAATCTTGATGCAGGTGAAAGACAAGCCGAGTTACGGGAGGCAGGGCCGAATGATACGAAGCTTGCAGGAGAAGGAGAAGCCTGAAGTCAAACCCTAGTAGTAGGCTGGGGAGAATCTGAGCGAAGCCAAGCACTACGGACAAAGGCGCAGAGCAACAGAGAGACAGAAGGAGGTCACGGAGGTGACAGTCCTAAAGCCCGAGGCACACAGGAGGGCCCCTCTGGAACCTTGCCGTCATTAGGGGAGCGACAGGGAAAGGAGGCGCGAACTGAGATATTGGGACAAGCATATTCCTCGAATATGCTTGCCACGTCTGCCCTAAAGGAACCCAAGGCTCTCCTTTATAAGGACAGGCTTGGACCCTAAGGAGGGGATCGACTCATTTTTCTTGGTACCGTTAGGCTGGTAAAGTTCTCTCTTTCTCCTTGTATACAGCTCAAGGAGCACTTGTAACCCAAGGAAGGAGAAATACAGATCTTTGCATTAGCTTTCTGTGTGTCGAATCTACTACATCTTCCCTCCCCAGATCCCTCTAGCATCCATTGGCCCCCAAACTTTAGCCTACCCATGGCATCTGCCGTGCCACCACCACGATAGTGTATATGGTGGAGAATTTCTGCAGCAGGTGTTCGCCTACAAGCAGTCGGGAGGGAGAGAGGAGGGTAGCAGGGCGGCTAGGGTTGGAGGGGAAGGTGTAGGGGGTTGGTGCGCCCCCAGCCCTCTATATATAGAGGGGTGGGCGCAGCCCTGGCCCCTCCCCCAAGCCAAGGCCGGCGGCCCCAAGGAGGAAGAGTGGGGGGCAAGGAAACCCCCCCTTCTAGAAGCTCTATCTAGAGTTTAAACCTCTCTTGGCCGGCTGGGCCCTATGGGGCCTTGTGCCCCTGGACCAATGCGGCCAGGGCACTCCCTCATAGGCCCATGCCCCCTCCCGGAAGGTGGGGCCACGTTGGTCCCCTTCCGGAAGGTTCTAGAAGCTTCCGGTACAATACCGATTAACCCTAAACAATTCGAACTCCAAAACTGCACCGCCTTATATGAATCTTATTCTCGGACCACTCGGAACCTCTCGTGATGTCCCGGATCCCATCCGAGACTCGAACAAAACTCATAAACCAATTATCCAATCTATCCTAGCCAAGACACGTTATGTGTGACCTCAGGTTCGAGAATATGCGCACATGATCTTCTATCAATAATCAACGGGTCTGAAACCCATATTGACTCCCACATTCATCGATGATCATATCGGATGAACCATGATGCCAGGATTCAATCAATCCCATATATATTCCCTTCGTCTCGCTATATTTTACTTGCGAGATTCGACCGATGCAAGTCATACCTAGTTCAATCTCTTTCACGAAGTACTTTACTGCTCGTAATCCGATATCACTTTGTGATTAACTCCTTAACCACATGCTTGCAAGCGGTGTTGATATCGACCGAGTGGGCCCAAAGTATATCTCTCCGACTTGGGAGGACAAATCCCATCTCGATACATACAACCCAATGATACTTTCCGATCACCGAGAGACACCTTTATGATCACCCTCTCATAGGATGACGTTTGATGACCTCAAAGCTTTCTTCCGATACTGTGGAGTTGTATTATCTCATGGTCTAAGGAATACAATATTTGACATAAGAAAAGCTTCGCAAAGACGAACACGATGACACGATCTAATTGCTTCGCTTAGTTTGTTCCACCACCATATCATTCTTCCAATGATATGATCTTATTATCAATTGACAACTCATGTCTATGGTTAGGAAACCTTAACCATCATTGATCAATGAGCTAGTCCATAGAGGCGTACTAGGGACACGGTGTTGTTCACAAACCACACAAGTATTAAAGTTTCCGCTTAATACAATTCTAGCATGGAATATAAACATTATCATGAAAAAGAATTATAATAATAACATCTTTATTATTGCCTCTAGGGTATAATTCCAACAGGTCCCCTCGAGGATCCACCAACCTTGCCCTTTAGACTATATATACGTCTCCCAGAGACGTAAACCCTAACGGGGAAAAAATCCACAAAAATGTCCGGAGCGCTGCCGCCGCCGAAGGGGAGATTCGGGGGACAGAAGTCTCTGTTTCGGCACCCTGCCGGGATGGGAAAGTGCCCCGAATCCATCTCCATCGATCTCCACCACCATCTCCCTCGCCGTTGCTTATTCCCATGATGTGGAGGGAGTAGTTCTTCCTCAAGGCTAAGGGCTCTACCGGTAGCTATGTGTTCATCTCTCTCTCTATGCATGATCTTATTGTGATCATGAGCTTTGTACTCAAGTAGATCTACTCTGCTATTCAAGTGCTTTAATAGATCTCCGGCTCTCCCCCACGTGTGTGAAAGTGACAACGTGCATACCGTGGTGGCACTTAGGCTAGAGTTCATAAATATTTATCATGAGTATATTTTGAGTTGGTTGTCTCTATAAAATTGTGGTGTTTGTTGGAACCATCTAGCGCTCAAGGTGACAGTGTGGAGTTATCTTGATGGGGAAGGCAGACTTTGAGGAGTGTTGTTATAGCCCTACCATGGATTAGAGTGTCCAACCGGAGAGTAGTTCAGGGTAGTATCATGAAGAGAATATATTTATTAAGAGTGTTCACTAGTGAAAGTATGATCCCTAGGCCTTGTTTCTAAGCATTGAAACACCGTTTGCAACTACATTTGTTACATGTTTTCTTGCTTCCATCTATTTGCCTTTAGTCTCGTCCACGCCATCAAGCTCTTTTTTGCACCGTTACCACTTGTATTTTACTATCTCTTCGCCAAACTAGTGCACCTATACACCTGACAAGTGTATTGGGTGTGTTGGGGACACAAGAGACTTATTGTATCTTGATTGCAGGGTTACTTGAGAGGGATACCTTTTCTGGCACCGTTACCACTTGTATTTCACTATCTCTTCACCAAACTAGTGCACCTATACACCTGACAAGTGTATTGGGCGTGTTGGGAACACAAGAGACTTCTTGTATCTTGATTGCAAGGTTGCTTGAGAGGGATACCTTTGACCACTTCCTCCCTGAGTTTGATAAACCTTGGGTGATCCACTTAAGGGAAACTTGCTGCTGTTCTACAAACCTCTGCACTTGGAGGCCCAACAACTGTCTAGAAGAATAGAAGTGCGTATACATCAATCTTTTTTCTGGCGCCGTTGTCGGGTAGGTAAGGTAAAAGATACTCACATCCTGCTGGTGTGTGAGTGCTCAGAGTTATTTCCTTTAGATTCTGCAATTTTGTATTTTTGTTTCTTGTTTTCACTAGTTAGGCTTAATGGAAAACAACAACAAAATTAGAGAGCTTTATAATATTTATCTTGAGTTAGGTCATGAAGTGTTTGAGGAGAAAATTAAAAAACCTATAGAACTTTATTTGCATGCTAATAGAAATGTTATTAGTATGAATTCTTTGAAAACCATTATTGTTAATTCTATGGAAACTTTATTTCGGCATTTCGGCTCTTTGTTCGTCCATTTGGAAATGCCGAAATAATATTATTTTTAACAAGGCAGGAGTTCCATCTTTTTTGCAGGTTATACATATGGCGTCGCACTGGATCCAAGTTTTGGGTATTCCTACTACCAGAGCATCTACGACAACCCATGGTTCGCCTCCTCGTGACGGTTGCTTCGGATATTTTCAACCTGGTTTCGTGGCGGCTTTCTAGTAGATTGTCAGATGTGTAGTTTCGCTCTACGCTCTCTTGAGAGTCTCTTAGCGGTTTATACTTGGTTGGTGTTTGAGATGTAACTTTACTTTTCACACTATTTGAGACTTCTGTACTACTTTGCTTTTAATAATTGGCTGTGTGCATCTGAGAATGCAGAGGCCAGGATCCCCCATTTCATAAAAAAGAAGAACCTGATCTGCTTTAATCCTCTCTCGGTCTCTCATCCGATCCTCCTTCAAGAAAATAGCATCCAACCCGTCCTCTACCTCCACTGAGTAGTGGCCCTTCCCTCTGCTGACACCACCACCAGGTTGCCATGCCCTCTGCTTCCCCCTTCCTTTCAGCGGCAGCACATGTTTCTTCATCCATTTCCCAGCAAGTGACGTTATAGCAGACTGGTGGAGGCCAGGTGCAGCGTGTCGCATGCACGTGCAGGGTGCGCGTGATGCAGCCGAGCGAGCACCGTCCTCCTTTCCACCCGTCTGCGCGCGCGCTCTATCCTTTTCCTTTGTATGGATGCATACTCCCGCTTCGACCTCCGTTTATATATGCACCGCTCCTACGTAGGCATCCGTCGCCCCAGAATCCAAAGAAGCCCAAATTATATATAGATGTTTGAATGAGCATATATCTCTACTTTTGTAGTCCAAAATATCATGAACCACAACCTTGTACAATTGCAAAAATAAAATGTCACACTTGATTTGCTTAAACTTTATATCTTGAAGTGGTGCACGGGAATATAAATAAATGTCAATGATAAATTTTGAAACGGTAGGTCCAGAAATCCAGATCTTGGTATATGGTAGATGAATGTTAAGTTGGATAATCATTCTTTTTACAGCTTTAGTAAATTGTCTCCAAAATTTGGAAGCAGCTTAATATCAAATCCCTCCCCAATAAACTGATATATACTTATTGCATTGATATACTTATTGCATTAACTGGCACGATCTTAGAAGAGCAGTAGAATAGCGCAACTTATTAACTAATTGCACAGAGAAATAGTACATACTAGAAATGATATGCCACACTCAAATCATGTCTCTTACTTTTGATCATCTTGACCTTATTAGGAGAGCATAGTATACCTACAAAAGAAAATAATATTGATAAACTAACTTGTCACTAGTAGAACACAGGCCTTTCGTCCAGGCCAGTAGTCCCGGCTGTGCCTGGGGCCAAGACTAATGGCCCTGGCCGGACGGCCCGAGCCACCAGAACCATATGTCCCGGCCCGTTAGACCCTATTAGTCCCGGTCTAAGGCTCAAACCGGGATTAAAGGGCCCTGGCCCTGCCGCTCGCTGGGGGCACCCCCTTTAGTCCCGGTTTGTATCTCCAATAGTGTAACATCCCAAAAATACCAAACTTAGATCATCAAACACTAATCATCAAGATTAGGGTTAACAAAAAACTTTTCTAAATAAACTCATGAATGCATGTATATGTGTATGCATGGATTTTGAATTTCTTTAAAAACCACCTTGTTTGTGTGATCCATTGCTTGTAAAATGTTTCTTAGGTGAAATGAACATCATCTAAAACATTTCCCACACTTTCCTTAAAGACAAGTAAATCAAAACAAATATATTAAGTGAATGGTCATTTTGGCCAATTTAACTCCTATGCCTACTTGGCTGTCTCAAACTTTCAGAACCTAACAGAAACTTTTCTGGATCTTTGCACCCCTTGAATGTAATCATAACAGAGTATCAAGGCCCACTTTGTGATCATCCAGAAACTTTCAAATGCATAGTTTAAATAACAATTCAAAATTGAATCTTCTTCATATGGGAAGATCCCACTTTTTCAAAACCCACCCAAACAAGCTCAACTTTCAAAACCCAAGCATCTGCAGACTCACCAGCACCAATCTAGCAAACCCACCAAAAATCATTTCAAAATTCAAAACTTGATTTCATGCGGCCATTTCATCAAACAGGTTGCAGACACAAATCAAACAAAACATCAAACACTAGTGTGAAGTGATTCTTGCCTAACTTGTTCCCTAGTTAGCTCACACACAGCTCAGTAGATCATCTAGAAAGATTAGCCCAACACTAGCACCCCTGTGAGCTTGCCATTGCCATTAATGGTGAACAGCCGAGCACCCCAATGTCACCCCATTGTGGACAGCAAGCTAGAGGAAGAACTAGCTGTGCCAACCTTGTCTAGGAGGCAGCCCACCGTCCACCGACACTCACTGTCCCAGCCGCAAGCATTTCCAAGCCCTGGACCACGCGCACAAGCCGCGCCCAGACCATGCCGAGCGTGCGCCAGAGCGCCACCCTCGACCAGCATCCACAGACCGCGCGCCGCCCTCGCCGCGTGCATACATGATCGCCATCAACCCAGGAGACCGCTAGACATCCCCATTTGCCGCCCCGTGCCGCACAGCCACCGCCCGCCGTCGAAGACGCCGCCTCTGCCGCGCAGAGCACCGGCCGTTCCAGACCAAACTACACCGCCCCATGCCTCGCGACCATGTCGTTGAGCATCGCCAGGAGACACAGAACCGTCCCCTACCCTTGCCCATGCCATTAGCCGCCTGTAACATCGCCCCCGACGAGCTCACCGTGCGCCCCACGGTCCTCTCGCTCGACTATAAATAGAGGCCACCCCCGCACGAATTCTTCACACCATCTCACTCCCCTCTCCTCACTGATCGTGCCACACCATTCTCAGAGCAAGGCGAGCACCACCTCGCCAGAATTTCACTGGAGCCTGCCGCTGCCGGAGAAGAAAGGAGCCAGCGATTGGAGCCGCCCCAGAAGCTGCCGCGACCACCCCTGAGTTCGCCGTCGTCGACTTCGTCGTTCGCCCGCCTCGCCGACCCTCGCCAGTACCCCGGTGAGCCCCCAGCGACCCTCACTGGCCGCGCTAGGTTTTGTTCTCGCCGGAGTTATCTCGCATCGACGATGACTCCCAGCCGTTAGATTAGAACTAGATCGAACGACCCACGTTGCCCCATACCGCTTCGCCCAGCCCCGTGTCACTGACGAGTGGGGACACCCACTTAAGCAGTTCAAGGAGCACTGCGCTTAGCAGGCCGGCCCGTTAGAATTTCCCGCGCAACCCAGTTATTCAAATTAAATCTTTTTCTATTTCAATTCAAACACACTTCTGTACTCAACTTCAAAAACCAACCCAGATCGATTCAGTGCACCAATTTGAATGAAACCAATTTTGTTGGAAAGGTCCGTGAATGCTGAATCCAAGCCCATTGGATTCAAGTCATTTGGATCTCTAGATCACCCCTGGTAAAAATAACAAGGCAGAAGCTTTTCTGCATTCAAACATTTTTCAAATTTAAACCATAATAGCTTTTGAGTTGATTCCAACTCTCAAAAATCACATTTAACCATACCTTTCAGATTATATAAAAACATATAGGTTTACTTGCAGAAATATTGTTCAAGTAATAAAAGAATGCTACATAAGCATTTCTAGCCACTTTAATTAATTAAAATAAAAGGGTAAAGCCTTATTAAATTGTGATACCACTTTAAATCACATTCCCATGGACTACAATATGTGGTGATGACATGTGTCAACATGATCCCATGTTTCGTTTGGAGAATATTAAATCTTAAGTAGTTTTTCAATGAGTAGAAATTACTTTTCTAAAAATAAAAGGATTTAAACCAAGCCTTAACCTTGTAATGTTAGAGATGATGCTAGATCATCTATAGGACCCTTGTGTGTGATGATTGCAAGTAGTTAAGTATTGTTTGGTGATTGTGTACCTCGTATTTATTCATAGACGCTAGTACCGACCAAGGATACGAGGAGGAAGGAGGATACTACGAAGAGGAAGCCGAGGAGAACTTCAACCACTGCTCTGCACAAGGCAAGCCTAATACTACTAGTGAATGTGCGAGCTAGTAACTATGCAAGCTTATACTGATATTGATGCAAGCTAACCCTTGCAAGATACCCTACTGATGCCACAAACCTTGATCTCAGCCTAAGACATGAGTTTGAACTTAGTTAAAACCCCACTAGTTACCACCCCTCCTTAGTACTACCCCACCTGTAGATGCTAGTGCTAAGCATAAAACTTGATCAACTTTAGATGGGAATACTTGGTGGAAAAATGGTTATGAAAACCTTGGAATGATGGATCATTCTATTGAAATGTTTTGGACATGTGTTTCCAAACACTGGATGATTTTGGTGATGAAAATGTTGAGGCATGAGCCTTAGCCCCTTTATAAAACTGATGGTTGTCTGGATGCGATACCATTCCAATTTTATCATACAACCACAATACCCGAAGATTGGGTAGGGCTTGACTGGAAACTTATGTACCTTAGTATTAGTTCCCTCACGGCCAAGGTCTGAGCTGAGGCTACCTTGTGAAGATTGTCCACCTGTGCAGTACCCAAGATGACAGTTGGTCATGGTTGGGAGGCCATACTCACAGGAGAGGTGCTTATACTAGGGCGTGTAATCGAAAGGTTAAGATTAATTATCCGCATATTGAGTATGGTGAATTCAGGATTTGTTCCTGACGGATGTATCGAATGTTGTGGTGAAAGTGTACAATCTCTGCAGAGTGTCAAACTATTCGAATAGCCGCGTCATGATTATGGACGATTAGATGGCCATCTGTTCCCCGTCGGACTTTTCAAAATGACTTGTGAAACGAATTGAGACTTTGACTTGACCACACAGAGTTGTGACCTGAATTACAAGATCCCACTTAGGAGTTATAAAATTGTGACTAGCTTTGGAACTTAGTAGAGATAAACCTGGCTTTTGCAAAACAACCCTAGAGCCTAGTGTCCTATTATCCAAAAACCCTTACATTAGTATTAGTTTGCGAGTACTTAAAGAGTACTCATGGCTTTGTCCCTGGCTATTCCCATGGCTAGACTATGAAGAGGAGTACCTAGAAGATGGACCCCAGGAAGGTTACGACAACTAGGATCATCTCCCATCGTCAGCATTGCCTGTGACCCTGAAGATGGAGCTTCGCCTACGCTACCGTTATTACTACGTATTCTGCTGCTTGAAATTGTATTAAGAACTGGATCATGAGATCCCTACTTGTGTAAGAACTTATGTATCGTTGTAACGGATGATGTACTATGGTATCCAATTCTGTTATGTCTCGCAAAAATGGTAATCCTGGGATTGCGATGTATGGCATAATAGGCATCTAGGATTGAAAAATCCGGGTGTTGACAAGTTGGTATCAGAGCCATCCTGACCATAGGATACCCTAGTTAGACTGGACGTTGAACCAAAAACTTAGTTTCAAAAGCAAAGAAAAACAAATATTTACAAAAACCTATTCTCATTCTTATCTCTTTGATTCTTTCATACAAATTCATGTTCCTCAAAAACTCTTGCAAAATACATAAAATTTTGACACACTTGATCACTCTGCTAATCTACTCATCCTCTATTTTTATAGATGGACGTGAAGTACAGCAAGTTTTATCAGTTGGGGAATGGAGGAGACCTTATCTTTGAGAGGGATCTGGATCAGCTTTCGGAACTTCTGGAGCGTCCACACCCCGAGTTCTTCGGAGCTCAGCTCAATGATCAAGGAGGAGAAGATCTGCAGTGGTTAATTGTTGCAAGTCTCCGAGGAAAGATTGAACCTCCCACTGTGGAGGGAATTCAGTTTACCTTAAGAGAGAACAACTGGCTCGATGGACTTGCCAGAGCAATGCAGGAATCTCTCCCCCGTCTGTGTGGGCAGAGCATCAATCAGATCAAGGGTACTCGCTTTGAGTTTTTCCCAAGGCGTGATACAAATGGACAACCACTGGAAGCCCCATACCACCCCGAGCTGAAGACTCAATTGGACCACCTTAGCTTCATGATGTATGATCGTCAGCAGGAGTTGGACAACTGTCGTGACTATTGCAACCACAAGTCTTCCATCATCAAGACGAAGGATCAGACCATAGCCATGCTAGCAAAGGATCGCAGGTCTCGTCGCCATCATCTCGACAAGAAGGAGCGCATTATTGCCCGTCTTCGCCACCGCATCTCATCTCTGGAGGAGACCATCCACAAGAGAGACATGCAGTTGGAGGAAAGGGAGAATGCCGGAGAGGATCTTCGTGGAGACCCTTACTCTTATCTCAGTGATGACGATGATTTTCTGGAGGATCAAGCCATGGACTTCTTCACCGATGAAGATGATTTCGCCTTCATCGATGACGATGAAGATGATGAAGCCACATACTCCGAGGAGTAGTAGCACTTGATCACTAGCGTAGTGAGTAGTATTCGGTCCCCCTGTATCGTAGATTCTAGAATGGTTCTTAAAACCATCTGTTTTCCTTGTTGTGGTGTGTGTTGTACTGTATGCTATGAATGAATGAATGAATGAAAAAGCAAGTTGCTAGAAAAATCTGAGTCAAACCTTTAAAACTTTTCAAAGACCCCAAACCTTAGAAAATTTCCCTCTTTTCTCATGATTTATCTAAATCTTCAGATGCCACGTGGAGGAAGTGGTTCAGCCCCGGATCCGATGTTGCGATTACGCAAATGTTGACCTCGACCGTGAAGCTGAAAGAAGCGGGCGTCAAGCCAACCTAGCAACTCTGCAACAGATAGCCCAGCTAGCCCACAACAACCAAGGCCATGGAAATCAGGACAACCATGGATCTAAGCTCAAGAATTTTCAGAATACCAACCCACCTGTTTTCACCAAGTTAGAAGAACCCTTAGACGCCGACGATTGGCTGCAAACCATGGAAAATAACTTAGAAGTAGCAGGAGTCGAAGCCAACGAGAAAGTCCTGTTTGCCACCCACTATCTAGCCGGAGATGCCAGGGCATGGTGGAACAGTGTTCGTGCCATGACCGGAGGCCAGATGATGACACAGGAGGAATTCAAGGTCAAGTTTAGCGAACCCATGTGCCAGGTTTGATCAAGAGAATGAGAGACGAGTTCAGAGAGCTAAAGCAAGGAAGGATGACTGTAGTGGAATACCGTGACAAATTTTTGTCATTAGCTAGGTATGCCCCGGACGAGATAGACACCGAAGCCAAGAAGAAAGAAAGATTCCTGAATGGTCTGCATGACGAGATGCAGACGGTGTTAGTCAATATCCCCTTTGCTGATATTGAAGCCCTTGTCGATTCAGCCATCCAGATGGAAGGAAAGATCAACCAAGCCAATGAGAACCGCAAGCGTCATATGATGCATCAACCAGGAACCCATCAGACCCCAAAGTATCGCCCCAACCCATCTCCAGGATTTGCCCCAAGAACCAACAGACCCCCTATGACCCGTCCAACCTATCCCAACCGTGGAAACCCTAAAACCGGAGGAAATCACAACAACCCCGGCAACTCTAGCAATTTCACTCGTGCCCCACCCAAGTTCAACACCAACAATGCTACCGCCAACCCCAACACTGCCCCGAGGACTGGAAGCAATGCTGTGCCTGTCGCAGCCAAGGACAAGTCACAAGTGACCTGTTATGACTGTGTAAATAAATGCCACTATTCCAACGAGTTCCCCAACAAGAAGAATGCTACAGCCCCTAATACCAATCCCCCAGCTTAGCAACAGCGTCGTGTTCAGCCAGGAAGGAGATTTGCCCCAGGAAATTCACTCAACCACAATGGCCGTCTTTTTCTCATGCATGCTGAAGAAGCTCAGGAAGCGCCAGACGTCGTGTTGGGTATGTTTTCTGTTAATTCAGTACTTGCAAGAGTGTTGTTTGACTCTGGTGCATCGCATTCATTTGTCACCGAAGAATTTTCATGCACTAGTAAAATTCAACCAACCAAACTGAAGCATGTGATGATTGTGCAAATCCCCGGATCAACCACCAAGGCTAGGCAAATTTGCAAAGCCGTCCCTATCCGAATCCATGGCATAGATTTTTATGCTAATCTAATAGTACTCGGAACTAAAGGTTTGGAAGTAAGGAATGGATTGGATGTCCAAACATAAGGGATTGATTGACTGTGCTCAGAAAGCCATCACCATGACCAGTACCACTGGAATAATAGTCGAACATATATCTAAAACCTTACCTCGCCAATTCAAGTGTAACAAGAGTCTAGCCCAACCTACCTTTGACCAAGTCCGGATAGTTTGTGAATACCCCGATGTATTTCCAGATGTTTTGCCCGGTATGCCCCCAGATCGGGATATCGAGTTTATCATTGAACTAATCCCCGGAACAGGACCCATAGCCCAGAGACCCTATAGTATGAACCCATCGGAGTTAGAAGAACTGAAGAAGCAACTGGATTCCATGCTAGAAATTGGACTAATTCAACCAAGTGCGTCACCATGGAGATCACCTGTCTTGTTTGTAGACAAGAAAGATGGAGGTAACCGTTTATGTACGGATTATCGAAAGTTGAATGATGTCACCATCAAGAACAAGTACCCCTTGCCCAAGATAGAAGATTTGTTTGATCAGTTGACCGGTGCCCAGGTGTTTTCTAAGATTGATCTTAGAACTGGCTATCATCAACTCAAGATTCGCGCAGAGGATATTCCAAAGACTGCCTTTACCACCAGATATGGATTGTATGAGTATACAGTCATGTCTTTTGGATTAACCAATGCCCCCGCTTATTTCATGAATCTCATGAATAAGATTTTTATGGACTTCCTGGATAAGTTTGTCGTTGTTTTCATCGATGACATTCTGATTTATTCCAAATCAGAAGAAGAACATGAGCTACACCTAAGGACCATTCTTGGAACCCTTAGAGAGCATCAGTTGTATGCAAAGTTTAGCAAATGTGAATTCTGGTTACAGGAGGTAGGATTCCTCGGTCACATTGTATCAGCCGGAGGAATTGCCGTTGACCCTGCCAAAGTAAAAGATGTAGAAGATTGGCAAGCCCCAACCACTCAAACCCAAGTTCGTGCTTTTCTCGGATTGGCGGGATATTACCGCAAATTCGTAGAAGGATTCTGGAGTATCGCCCGACCCATGACCCAATTGCTGAAGAAGGACAAGAAGTTTGAATGGACAGACAAGTGTGAAGCGAGTTTTCAAGAACTCAAGAGGAGATTGATATCAACCCCAATCTTAGTCATGCCGGATATCACGAAGCCCTTCGATGTGTATTGTGACGCATCCAAGATTAGTCTCGGATGTGTGCTAATGCAAGAAGGCAAAGTTATATCTTATCTCTCTCGACAATTGAAGCAACACCAGCAAAACTATCCAACCCATGACCTCGAACTCGCAGCCGTAGTTCTAGCACTGAAGACATGGAGACATTACCTGATGGGAAATCGT
Organism: Avena insularis; assembly: GCA_023614405.1. Taxonomy (NCBI): domain Eukaryota; kingdom Viridiplantae; phylum Streptophyta; class Magnoliopsida; order Poales; family Poaceae; genus Avena; species Avena insularis. The sequence continues at coordinate 30,685,270 of CM042691.1, forward strand.
TGTGAGATTTACTCGGATCACAAGAGCCTAAAGTATATATTCACTCAGAAAGAGTTGAATATGAGGCAGAGAAGATGGATTGAGCTAATCAAGGATTACGACCTGGACATTCACTATCACCCTGGTAAAGCCAATGTGGTAGCCGATGCCCTTAGCAGATTGCCATGCCGCTTGAACTCCATGATTTTGAAGGAGCAACCAAGTCTGCACAAGGAGATGGAAGATTTTCGAATAGAATTAGTAAGTGAAGGATTTTTGGCTAGCATAGAACTTCAGCCCTTTTTGATCAGTCAGATTAAAGAGGCGCAGAAGGGAAATGATAGTATCGACGGAATCAAGAGTCGTATCGGTACGGGCAAAGTACCCGGATTCACCGAGGACGAAGAAGGAGTTCTGTGGTACAAAGGATGCCTTTGTGTACCAGCAAATTCGGAATTGAAAGAAGTTATCTTGAAGGAGGCTCATGATACTCTTTATTCTATCCATCCAGGAGGAACGAAGATGTATCAAGATTTGAAAGAGCAATTTTGGTGGCATAAGATGAAGAGAGAAATCGGAAGCTATATCGCCAAGTGTGATATATGTCAGCGAGTCAAGGCAGGACATCAAAGACCCGCTGGATTGTTGCAACCTTTGCAAATTCCGGAATGGAAATGGGATTCTGTAGGAATGGACTTTATCACTGGACTACCTACTTCTAGTAGGGGAAATGACTCTATCTGGGTCATAGTGGATAGATTGTCCAAAGTCGCCCATTTCTTGCCCGTCAAAACCACCTATCAGAGTTCGAAGCTAGCATAGTTGTACATCGCTAGAATAGTTAGTTTGCACGGAGTCCCCAAGAACATAGTATCGGATCGAGGAACTCAGTTTACCTCGAGATTCTGGAAGAAAGTCCAAGAAGGTTTAGGAACCCGCCTAGATTTCAGTACCGCGTATCACCCTCAGACCGATGGACAAACGGAGCGAGTAAACCAAATACTCGAAGATATGCTTAGAGCATGTGTGCTAGAATATGGATCCAAGTGGGAAGACTGTCTGCCGTTTGCAGAATTTTCTTACAACAATAGTTACCAAGCCAGTTTGCAAATGGCCCCATTTGAATTCATGTACGGAAGAAAGTGTCGCACCCCTTTGAACTGGTCGGAAGTAGGAGAGAGTCAGATCTTCGGACCCGACATCCTACGAGAAGCAGAAGAGAAGGTTCACAAGATTCGTGAGCACCTCAAGACCGCCAAATCCCGACAGAAGAGTTATGCCGACAAGAGACGTCGAGACCTCGCCTTCAACATCGGAGATTTTGTTTATCTGAAAGTGTCGCCATTGAAGGGAATGCAGCGTTTCCAACTCAAAGGAAAGTTAGCCCCCAGATATATCGGACCTTTCAAAATTTTGAACCGTCGAGGAGAAGTATCGTATCAACTGGAATTACCTGAAGAGATGTCAGCTGTGCACAATGTGTTCCATATCTCGTTACTTCGCAAGTGTCTCGAAGTCCCCGAGAAGACCGAAGTGTTCAAGAATATCGATCACCGGACCATAGAGATCAACGATGACCTGACCTATCCCGAAGTGCCCATCCGCATTTTGGAAGAAGCTTTTCGAACTACCCGAACACGAAGCATCAAGTTTCTCAAGATTCAGTGGAGCAACCACACAGAAGAGGAAGCTACCTGGGAACGCGAAGATCACATCAGGACTGAGTTTCCCGATCTCTTCAAATCCTAGGTAATCTTTTCGTCCTTTTTCAAATCTCGGGACGAGATTTTGTTTAAGGGGGGAAGGTTTGTAACATCCCAAAAGTACCAAACTTATATCATCAAACACTAATCATCAAGATTAGGGTTGACAAAAAACTTTTCTAAATAAACTCATGAATGCATGTATATGTGTATGCATGGATTTTGAATTTCTTTAAAAACCACCTTGTTTGTGTGATCCATTGCTTGTAGAATGTTTCTTAGGTGAAATGAACATCATATAAAACATTTCCCACACTTTCCTTAAAGACAAGTAAATCAAAACAAATATATTAAGTGAATGGTCATTTTGGCCAATTTAACTCCCATGCCTACTTTGGCTGTCTCAAACTTTCAGAACCTAACAGAAATTTTTCTAGATCTTTGCACCCCTTGAATGTACTTTGTGATCATCCAGAAACTTTCAAATGCATAGTTTAAATAACAATTCAAAATTGAATCTTCTTCATATGGGAAGATCCCACTTTTTCAAAACCCACCCAAACAAGCTCAACTTTCAAAACCCAAGCATCTGCAGACTCACCAGCACCAATCTAGCAAACCCACCAAAAATCATTTCAAAATTCAAAACTTGATTTCATGCGGCCATTTCATCAAACAGGTTGCAGACACAAATCAAACAAAACATCAAACACTATAGTGTGCAGTGATTCTTGCCTAACTTGTTCCCTAGTTAGCTCACACACAACTCAGTAGATCATCTAGAAAGATTAGCCCAACACTAGCACCCCTGTGAGCTTGACATTGCCATTAATGGTGAACAGCCGAGCACCCCAATGTCACCCCATTGTGGACAGCAAGCTAGAGGAAGAACTAGCCGTGCCAACCTTGTCTAGGAGGCAGCCCACCGTCCACCGACACTCACTGTCCCAGCCGCAAGCGTTGCCAAGCCCTGGACCACGCGCACAAGCCGAGCCCAAACCATGCCGACCAGCATCCACAGACCACGCCCGCCCTCTTGCGTGCATACATGATCTCCATCAACCCAGGAGACCGCCAGACATCCCCATTTGCCGCCCCGTGCCGCACAGCCACCGCCCGCCGTCGAAGACGTCGCCTCTGCCGTGTAGAGCACCGGCCGTTGCAGACCAAACCACACCGCCCCATGCCTCGCGACCATGTCGTTGAGCATCGCCAAAAGACACAGCACCGTCCCCTACCCTTTCCCATGCCATTAGCCGCCTGTAACGTCGCCCCCGACGAGCTCACCATGCGCCCCGACGGTCCCCTCGCTCGACTATAAATAGAGGCCACCCCCGCACGAATTCTTCACACCATCTCACTCCTCTCTCCTCACTGATCGTGCCACACCATTCTCAGAGCAAGGCGAGCACCACCTCGCCGGAATTTCACTGGAGCCTGCCGCTGCCGGAGAAGAAAGGAGCCAGCGATTGGAGCCGCCCCAGGAGCTGCCGTGACCACCCCTGAGTTCGCCGTCATCGACTTCGTCGTTCGCCCGCCTCGCCAGTACCCCGGTGAGCCCCCAGCGACCCTCACTAGCAGCGCTAGGTTTCGTTCTCGCCGGAGTTATCTCGCGTCGACGGTGACTCCCAGTCGTTAGATTAGAACTAGATCGAACGACCCACATTGCCCCATACCGCTTCGCCCAGCCCCGTGTCACTGACGAGTGGGGACACCCACTTAAGCAGCCCGCGGGAGCACTGCGCTTAGCAGGCCGGCCCGTTAGAATTTCCCGCGCAGCCCAGTTATTGAAATTAAATCGTTTTCTATTTCAATTCAAACACACTTCTGTACTCAACTTCAAAAACCAACCCAGATCGATTCAGTGCACCAATTTGAATGAAACCAATTTTGTTGGAAAGGTCTGTGAATGCTGAATCCAAGGCCATTGGATTCAAGTCATTTGGATCTCTAGATCACCCCTGGTAAAAATAACAAGGCAGAAGCTTTTCTGCATTCAAACATTTTTCAAATTTAAACCATAATAGCTTTTGAGTTGATTCCAACTCTCAAAAATCACATTTAACCATACCTTTCAGATTATATAAAAACATATAGGTTTACTTGCAGAAATATTGTTCAAGTAATAAAAGAATGCTACATAAGCATTTCTAGCCACTTTAATTAATTAAAATAAAAGGGTAAAACCTTATTAAATTGTGACACCACTTTAAATCACATTCCCATGGACTACAATATGTGGTGATGACATGTGTCAACATGATCCCATGTTTAGTTTGGAGAATATTAAATCTTAAGTAGTTTTTCAATGAGTAGAAATTACTTTTCTAAAAATAATAAACCAAGCCTAAACCTTGTAATGTTAGAGATGATGCTAGATCATCTATAGGACCCTTGTGTGTGATGATTGCAAGTAATTAAGTATTGTTTGGTGATTGTGTACCTCGTATTTATTCATAGACGCTAGTACCGACCAAGGATACGAGGAGGAAGGAGGATACTACGAAGAGGAAGCCGAGGAGAACTTCAACCACTGCTCTGCACAAGGCAAGCCTAATACTACTAGTGAATGTGCAAGCTAGTAACTATGCAAGCTTATACTGATATTGATGCAAGCTAACCCTTGCAAGATACCCTACTGATGCCACAAACCTTGATCTCAGCCTAAGACATGAGTTTGAACTTAGTTAAAACCCCACTAGTTACCACCCCTCCTTAGTACTACCCCACCTGTAGATGCTAGTGCTAAGCATAAAACTTGATCAACTTTAGATGGGAATACTTGGTGGAAAAATGGTTATGAAAACCTTGGAATGATGGATCATTCTATTGAAATGTTTTGGACATGTGTTTCCAAACACTGGATGATTTTGGTGATGAAAATGTTGAGGCATGAGCCTTAGCCCCTTTATAAAACTGATGGTTGTCTAGATGCGATACCATTCCAATTTTATCGTACAACCACAATACCCGAAGATTGGGTAGGGCTTGACTGGAAACTTATGTACCTTAGTATTAGTTCCCTCACGGCCAAGGTCTGAGCTGAGGCTACCTTGTGAAGATTGTCCACCTGTGCAGTACCCAAGATGACAGTTGGTCATGGTTGGGAGGCCATACTCACAGGAGAGGTGCTTATACTAGGGCGTGTAATCGAAAGGTTAGGATTGATTATCCGTGATAACGAGTATGGTGAATTCAGGATTTGTTCACGATGGATGTATCGAATGTTGTGGTGAAAGTGTACAATCTCTCGCAGTGTCAAACTATTCGAATAGCCGCGTCCGCGGTTATGGACAGTTGGAGTGGCCATACTGTTCCCCCGTCAGACTTTTCAAAATGACTTGTGAAACGAATTGAGACTTTGACTTGACCACAACAGAGTTGTGACCTGAATTACAAGATCCCACTTAGGAGTTATAAAATTGTGACTAGCTTTGGAACTTAGTAGAGATAAACCTGGCTTTTTGCAAAACAACCCTAGAGCCTAGTGTCCTATTATCCAAAAACCCCTTACCTGTTAGTATTAGTTTGCGAGTACTTAAAGAGTACTCATGGCTTTGTCCCTGGCTATTCCCATGGCTAGACTATGAAGAGGAGTACCTAGAAGATGGACCCCAGGAAGGTTACGACAACTAGGATCATCTCCCATCGTCAGCATTGCCTGTGACCCTGAAGATGGAGCTTCGCCTACGCTACCGTTATTACTACGTATTCTGCTGCTTGAAATTGTATTAAGAACTGGATAATGAGATCCCTACTTGTGTAAGAACTTATGTATTGTTGTAACGGATGATGTACTATGGTATCCAATTCTGTTATGTCTCGCAAAAATGGTAATCCTGGGATTGCGATGTATGGCATAACAGGCATCTAGGATTGAAAAATCCGGGTGTTGACAAACAGGGACTAGTGGTCTGGCCCTATATATACGCACAGCCCCCTCCCTCTCTCAACTGTTTTTTTCCTGGTGGGAGAGAGTGTGCTATTTTTTTCTTGTTCATACTGTAGGGTTTTGTAGCATGGAAAACAAAAATTGTCTACCACATACAAACAAACAAGCCAAGATCTATCTACTAGATAGTAGGAACGAGTCGATGGAATAACTCACCCTCGAAGATTCCAAAGTGTTTAACGAGAGCGGATTCTCGTGGGTGATGTAGTCGTACTCTTCCCGATCTCAAGATCGCGTAGACGATCCTTCTGGCGCTGTGTTCCGGCAGCGCTCCCGCAGTCGGTCACACGTTCGGTACTCGACGAAGACCTTCCTCTCCCTTGTTCCAGCAGGCAGCGGAGGTTGTAGCACTCTCCTCACGATTCCGGCAGCACAACGGCGTGGTAGCGGAAGTAGAGGGGAGATGTCGCAGGGCTTCGCCTTAAGCCGGAGCGAGTATGGTGGACTATGAGAGAGCTCCTCGGCGATCTAGGGTTTAGGCACACCAAGGAGGAGGTGCTAGGGCCAGCGGCTAGGGCTTGAGACTTGCCCAAGTCGGCGGCTAGGGGAGCCCTAGGCGGCGGTGGCAGCAGGAGGTGGCGGCGCCGGGCTAGGGTTTTGGGTGGAGCAACTTGTGTGCTAGGAGAGGCAGCCCTGCCCCTCCTTTTATAGGTGGGAGGCGCCGGCCAAGGGGAGGGGAGTCCCTCCCCAACTCGGATCCCAAGTGGGCCGGCGGTGGAGGGGAGGAACTCCTCCTCAAGTAGGTTTCCTACTTCCCCTCCACCTTCCAAAATAGTCGTTTGACTTTTCAAATTGGCGTTTGACTTTTCAAAATAGGATTTGATTAAACCCTTTATTTTGTTCAGCGATGACACCTAGTACATGATGCAATCATTCCAACTTGATGTGACACATTCATGTACCCTTCTCCTCCGGAGTGCCGGACATTCCGGAACCTTCTAGAACATTCCCGATGAAAACACCAGAACCATTCTCCAACCCCGAAACAGGACTTTCCTTATATGAATCTTATTCTCCGGACCATTCCGGATATCCTCGTGATATCCCGGATCCCATCCGAGACTCTAAACAACATTCGGTCTCTTACTCATCATTCCATAACTACTCAAACAACGTCGAATCCTTAAGTGTGTCTCCCTACGGTTCGTGAATTATGCGGACATGATCGACACTTCTCAACAATAACCAATAGAGGAATCTGGAAATTCATATGGCTCCCACGTATTTCACGATTACTTTGCGATCGAATGAACCACTTACGATACCAATTTCCCTTTGTCTCACGATAGTTTACTTATCCGAGGTTATGATCGCTTCGGTATCTCTACATACCTAGTTCAACCCTGCATCGATAAGTACTCTTTTCTCGTTCCCGTGATATGTGATCCCTTGTGAGCCAATCACATGCTTGCAAGCTAATTGGATGACATTCCACCGAGAGGGCCCAGAGTATATCTATCCGTCATATGGATGGACAAATCTCACTCTTGATCCATGTGTCTCAACCAATACTTTCCGAACACTCAATGCCATCTTTATAGCCACCCAGTTACGGTGTGGTGTTTGATGTCATCAAAGCATCCTTCCGGTGAAGGTGATATGCATGATCTCATGGTCGAAGGAATTAGGTTACTATGTATCAGAAAGCATATAGCAATTGAACTATTAAAATGACTTGATCTTTATGCTATGCTTATCTATAGGAGTATGTCCACCATATCATTCTCCTAACGATATGATCTTGTTGTTAATAACATCTCAATGTTCATGATAGGGAAACCACAATCATTTATTAACCAACAAGCTAGTATTATAAAGAGGCTTTACTAGGGACTTCTATTTTAGTTTACAAATCACACAAGTATTAATGTTTGAGTGAATGATCCCGTTCAATTTCTCATAGAACAAAAATATAGAAGGTGTCCGAGACGCACTTGAGCTTTCTCTCCTCTTTATTTCCCTCGATCGAGGTTAGCAATCTTATCTTTTCTCTGTCATTGATACAATGCATGTGTCGATGTGAATTGGTCATTTCACTATTTATGATGTCCTATTTTTGATAAACTTACTTATATGATGCAGATGAACGGTCAGGAATGGATGTACGGTGACCGGCGTGTACCCGGGTATATGAAAGGCGTGGATAAATTTATCGATGTGGCTACGACAAACAAAGAGAATGGTTTTATAAGTTGTCCATGTGTTCAATGTCGGAACAACAAGGAGTACTCTTCCTCGAAAATCATTCGGGGCCACCTGATTATGAAAGGTTTCATTCCCAACTATAATTGCTGGACCAAGCACGGGGAAAGAGGGGTTATGATGGAAGATGGTGAAGAAGAAGATGATGATAACAACTATCATCATATGTTTACTGAATATAGTGATACTACAATGGAAGACAATGAAGAGGAAGGAGGTGAAGAACGGGCATCAGATGAGCCGGCTGATGAACTTGGTAGGGTCATTTCTGATGCAAAGCGAGACTGTGAAACAAAAAATGAGAAGTTGAAGTTAGAGGGCATGTTAGAAGATCACAAGAAATTGTTGTACCCAAATTGTAAAGATGGTAGCACAAAGCTCGGTACCACACTGAAATTATTGCGATGGAAGGCAGAGTGTGGTCTAACTGACTCCTCATTTGAAAAGATGCTGAAAATAATGAAGCCGAAGTTTCCAAAACATAACGAACTTCCCGAGAAGACCGTAAGAAAGACGGGAAGTTGAGACACCCTGCTGATGGGTCACAGTGGAGAAAAATCGAGAGAGACTTCCCAGACTTTGCAGGTGACACAAGGAACTTATAGTTTGGTCTAAGTACGGATGGCATGAATCCTTTTGGGGAGCAGAGCTACAGTCACAACCCTGGCCCGTGAATCTATGTATCTACAACCTGCTTTCCTGGTTGTGCATAAAGCATAAGTTCATTATGATGCCAGTGCTCATCCAAGGCCCGAAGAAACCGGACAACGACATTGATGTGTACCTTAGGCCATTAGTTGAAGAACTCTTACAGCTGTGGGGCAAACCAGGTGTACATGTGTGGGATGAGAATAAACAGGAGCCATTTGATCTACGAGGGTTGCTTTTCGTAACCATCAATGATTGGCCTGCTCTTAGTAACCTTTCAGGATAGAGAAACAAGGGATATAAGGCATGCGCACACTGTTTAGATAAGACTGAAGGTACATATTTGCATAAATGCAAGAAGGTTGTGTACCTGGCGAATTGACGATTTCTTCCGACCAATCATCCCGTAAGAAAGAAAGGCAAGCATTTCAAAGGTGAGGCAGATCACCGGAAGAAGCCTGAACTCCCTGCTGGTGATGATGTATTTGGTATGGTCAAGGACATAGAAGTAATCTTTGGAAAGGGTCCCGGCGGTCAATCAGTTCCGAACGACGTCGCTACAGGACACGCACCAATGTGGAAGAAGAAATCTATATTTTGGGAGCTACCATATTGGAAAGTCCTACGTGTCCGCTCTTCAATCGACGTGATGCACGTGACGAAGAATCTTTGCGTGAACCTGCTAGGATTCCTAGGCGTGTATGGGAAGACAAAAGATACACCGGAAGCACGGGAGGACCAACAAGTTATGAAAGACCCAAAGAACATGCATACACAGAACAAGACGGATAAAGGGCGTCACTTAAGTCGTGCCAGCTATGCTCTTACCAAAGCAGAGAAGGAAATCTTTTTTGAAGTCCTTTACGGTATCAAGGTGCCGTCTGGCTTCTCATCTAATATAAAGGGGATAATAAATATGGCAGAGAAAAAGTTCCAAAACCTGAAGTCTCATGATCACACGTGATTATGACGCAGTTGCTTCCGATTGCATTGAGGGGGATTCTACCAGAAAATGTTCGAGTACCCATTGTGAAGCTGTGTGCATTCCTCAATGCAATATCTCAGAAGGTAATCAATCCAGATATTCTGCCAAGGTTACAGAAGGATGTGGTACAATGTCTTGTTAGTTTTGAGTTGGTGTTCCCACCATCCTTCTTCAATATTATGACGCATCTCCTGGTTCACCTAGTGGAAGAGATTGCCATTCTCGGTCCGGTATTTCTGCACAATATGTTCCCCTTTGGGAGGTTCATGGGAGTCTTAAAGAAATATGTTCATAACCGTGCTAGACCAGAAGGAAGCATCTCCAAGGGATATGGAACAGAGGAGTGTAGGGGTTCGTAGCATGGAAAACAAAAAAATTCTACCGCATGAACACACAATCAAGATCTAATCTATGATCAAGCCAAGATCTATCTACTAGATTGTAGCAACGATTCGATGGAATACTAACCCTCGAAGATCCAAAGCGGTTAACGAGAGCAGATTCTCGTGGGTGATGTAGTCGTACACTTGCCGATCTCAAGATCGTGTAGACGATCCTTCCGGCGCTGTGTTCCGGCAGCGCTCCCGCAGTCGGTCACACGTTCGGTACTCGAAGAAGACCTTCCTCTCCCTTGTTCCAGCAGGCAGCGGAAGTTGTAGCACTCTCCTCGCGATTCCGGCAGCACGACGGCGTGGTACCGGAAGTAGAGGGGAGATCTCGCAGGGCTTCGCCTTAAGCCGGAGCGAGTATGGTGGACTATGAGAGAGCCCTTGGTGATCTAGGGTTTAGAGGCACCAAGGAGAGAGGGCTAGACCGGTGGCTAGGGCAAGGGGAGAGCTCCAACTCGGTGGCTAGGCAAACCCTAGGGGCGGCAGCGACTTGGTGGAGGCCAGCGGCTAGGGTTTAGGTTTAGAGGAGAGAGGTGTGTGGAAGAGGGGCACCCCTGCCCCTTCTTTTATAGGTGGGAGGGAGGCGCGGTTGGGAGGAGGGAGTCCTCCTCCAACTCCTCCTCCTTGGCCGGCGGTGGAGGGAAGAGGACTTCCTTCCCAAGTAGGTTTCCTACTCTCCCTCCACCAAGCAAACTTGCCGTTTGACTTTTCAAATTGGCGTTTGACTTTTCAAACTAGGATTTGATTTATCCCTTTATTTTGCCCAGCCATGATACCTAGTACATGATGCAACCATTCCAACTTGTTATGACACATTCATGTACCCTTCCCCTCCAGAGTGCCGGACCTTCCGGACCCTTCTAGAACATTCCCGATGAAAACACCAGAATCATTTCCCAACTACGAAACAGGACTTTCCTTATATGAATCTTATTCTCTGGACCATTCCGGATCTCCTCGTGATATCTCGGATCCCATCCGAGACTCCGAACAACATTTGGTCTCTTACTCATCATTCCATAACTACTCAACAACATCGAATCCTTAAGTGTGTCTCCCTACGGTTCATGAATTATGCGGACATGATCGAGACACTTCTCCGATCAATAACCAATAGAGGAATCTGGAAATTCATATGGATCCCACATATTTCTACGATTACTTTGCGATCGATTGAACCACTTACATATGATACCAATTTCCCTTTGTCTCACGATAGTTTACTTATCCGAGGTTTTGATCGTCGGTATCTCTGCATACCTAGTTCAACCTCGTTACCGATAAGTACTCTTTTCTCGTTCCCGTGGTATGTGATCCCTTGTGATCTAGTCACATGCTTGCAAGCTAATTGGATGACATTCCACCAAGAGGGCCCAGAGTATATCTATCCGTCATATGGATGGACAAATCCCACTCTTGATCCATGTGTCTCAACCCATACTTTCTGAACACTCAATGCCATCTTTATAGCCACCCAGTTACGGTGTGGTGTTTGATGTCATCAAAGCATCCTTCCGGTGATGGTGATAAGCATGATCTCATGGTCAAAGGAATTAGGTTACTATGTATCAGAAAGCTTATAGCAAATGAACTATATTAAATGACTTGATCTTTATGCTACGCTTAACTATAGGAGTATGTCCATCACATCATTCTCCTAATGATATGACCCTGTTGTTAATAACATCTCTATGTTCATGATCAGGAAACCATGATCATATATTAACCAACAAGCTAGTTTAACAAGAGGCTTTACTAGGGACTCTTTTATGTTTACAAATCACACAAGTATTAATGTTTCCTGTTAATACAATTATAGCATGGTATGTAAACATTTATCATAAGTATGAAGATATGATAATAACCACTTTATTATTGCCTCTTGGGCATATCTCCAACAGTCTCCCACTTGCACTAGAGTCAGTAATCTAGTTTCAAACCTTTGTGTATTCAACACCTATGGCTTTCTGGTGTCGTATGTACACGATTGCTAGTGGTCAACTGATCTCCGGATCTGACACTTCCAGATCCGTGTGTAATTGCATTTCTTTGCGTCTCTACGCATCACTCATTCTCTAATGAGATGGCTTTGTACAAATTTGGTCCTTTGGTGTGACCTTTAGTTCTTTGGGGTTAAAACATGTTGATAATATTGTCGTACAATATATCTTCATAGTATTATCCCTGCTGTGAACTACACCTAGTTTGATAACAAACTACTTGACACAAATGCCCTCTTTTGCTGCTATAATAGCAGTTATATACTTAGCCTTTTGTTGTAGTATCTGTCACAATGTCTTAACTTTGGAACTCATCCAAATCCATTATGGAACTTACTTTCCATTACATTGTGCCACCCTTAGTTTAGATTGAGATAAACTTAATTTGTACTTTGTGACAAAACTAGTATCAATGTAATACTTTTACAATGAAGTAACCATCTATTTGCCACTTATACAAAAAATATACTCTTAGTTCTTCCAAAAGATCATAAGAATATCCTTACTATCATCCAATGATCATCTTATGAATCATTCTGGTATATGCTCATAACATTTAGAGCATAGGACATATCTGGATTTGTACATATCATAGTATGATTGATATAAATACTCTTTGTGATTTCATACATCAAGTATCAATCTATACTTGAATCTTTGTTTCACTTACCAAGTGTCAATACACTTGAATATATCATCAATATTGAACTCATTCAATCCTTTCTGTGCGACAAGAACCTTTCTTGTAGTTTCTATATTGAACTCATTCAATATATCATCTATGTACTTTCAGCACAACCATATTAGCGTCTATTGATGCCAAATATTTGGGTTTTGATTAAGTCTTTCATCGAGATGAAATTCTTATCCTATGTTAATAAAAGATACATTATTTCCAATCAACAATATGTCTTCCACATAATGTATTAGAAACATGTCTTAGCGCTCCCACTTAATTTCTTGCAAATGCAAGCATCTTCATTGTCTCCGATGAAATTAAACTCTTTTAACAGTTTCATCATAGTGAAGATTCCAACTTCGCGATGCTTACTTCAACCATTGAAGTTTGCATATGCTTTTAGCATCCTTTGAATTAACAAAACCCTTTGGACTGTGTCATGCACACGTCCTTGGTAACCATTCTTTTAGAAGAACTTGTTTTGTTTATTCAACACATAACAAAATTATATGTCGTGGTTGCTACGTTAATCCGTCTAGACTAAATATCGCTATGAAAGATCAGATCTTGTCATAGTCAACCTTTGAACATTGCTGTGAACTTTTTCCCAACATGTCGACTATTTCATAGATGTGAAACATCCATGTCTATTTCTTTATAGATCCAAATACGACTGTAAGGTCTTGTACCTTTCCAGAGGGTCTTTCAAGTTCAAAGCTTGATCTCTCGTATATGGAACTATCACGGATTTTATGGCTTGAAGCCATTTGACGGAGTCAGGGCCCATCATCGCTTCTTTGCATGTAGTCGGATCATTATTGTCAAATAATGATTTAACTCTCAAATCTTGGTATTTGATTGTTTACCCGACCTACTTGTTTCAATAGGAACTTAGATCTCCGTGACCACAACCTTTGAGGCACGTGAGCCATGAGCATTGTTGCTGCCTCGGAACACTTTTCAAGCTGTTAACTTTGCACATATAGCTAAGGTTCTTTTAACCTTATCAAAGTTCTATTGTCCTCCTACTTAACTTTTCACGAAAAATTCCTTCTCTAAGAAACTTGACGTTCTAAGCGACAAACATTTTTGTCTCCGATGTTATGGAGGAATAGTTATTCGAAATAACATACAAAGACAGGTTCATCCGACTTTGGTTGCAAACATCTTTCTTATGCATAGCACACCAATGTTTAAGAAAGGACAACTTGGGTTTTATCCCAAACCATAACTTTATATGGTGTCAATTCAACGGATTATGATGGAGCTCTTTTCAGTGGAAAAATGGTAGTCTCTAAAGCTTTTAATCTTTAAAATATAATGACAGTTCTATGAATTACACCTTTGATCTTACCATGTCAAACAAGGTTTAATTACATATCTCGAACGCTCCATACTCTTATGGTGTTTCGAAAAATGCAAATCCACGGAACGATTCCTTAAATCTTAGGTATTATGCTAAACTTGTAACTCAAATGTCTTCCTTTATGATCTTATCATAAACTATTTATATTCTTGTTACAATGATTTTGCACTTCATCTTGAAAGTCTTTGAACTTTTCAAATGTTTCATACTTCATCCTTATTAAGTAAATATTCATATATTCACTCAAATTTTCAGAGGAAGCATATGAAGTTGAAATCCATCGCTCTTGACTACACATAATGGATTTCATACAACAATATGTACCAGTTCCAATAAGCTAGTCATTCGTTCCCTTTTGGCCTATGAACGAAGTTTTAATTATCTCTAGGAAAGTTTTACAAGCATCATTTGATCAAAAATCAAAAGAATCCAAAATTCCATCCACATGGAGTTTCTTCATGTTTTCTTTCCAATATAATTTAAACGGCGATGTCACTTCCTAAGTGATCTTTTAATCAATTTGTCTTTCGACATTTTTAGCACTAGTTTTATGGATGCGATTTCTCCAACGAGATTTGTAAATCATCCATCTTTTATGGATTACGGCAATTATTTGAACAACCCTTTTGTTCTCATAATACCTGATAAAACAAATCTTGAAGGCAAGCTTTTAACGAGCAACACAATAACCCTTTATTTGTTCTCGATGAACATCATCACATATTCTTTTGCTAGTTACTTAGGCCATTGTAGTTCATGAATTCTATTGTTTCGTATGACGATTCATACCAACAAATTCAGTATCAAATACTTAAGAACCACATTGTTTAACAAGCAAAGAATATAGCCATAACACGTATATCCTTTATATACCTAAACTGAACAATTCTAGTCTTTTCTTTTCTGCCATATATTTATGAGATTCTCTTTCAGTATTTCTTTTTTCTGTTTGAAAGAATCTATTAACATCAATAGTGGAGCCATACACATGACACATAGTCCAAAGCGTGTATAGTTAAATACCAATGTCTTTGGATTTGCACTTTGAAGTAGATTACCATCATCAAATGTTTGGTGTTCTTTCAAATTCCTTTCTTTAGTAATCTCTTGGTGTAGTAAACATTTTACCTACATCAAATATTCACCCTTAACATGGAATCATTCATGATCAAGCTACTTTTAGCTTATAACGGTGAATCACGAGTATAATGTTGCTCTCCAAAACCTTTTGGAGGTTTAGGACAACTAGTGTCTCCAACCTTTTGCAAATTCTCATCAAATATGAGAACATGACTTTTTGCCATATTATACTCTATCATGTTGCAACCAAAACTTTGTTTCAAATATCACAATATCATCCACACATCATGGTTTCTGAAACAACTCTTTCAGATCCTAGATAACCTTGATATTAAGACAATCCTTTGAATATCAAGAATCATGGAGACAAACATGATACTCATACACTAACACTTGGAATTGTCACTCTTGATTTAATACCAATTATTAAACTTCATGGAGTAACCAGAACTTACTGAAAGTTTGCAATAGGACTTTTAAACTTTATATTAACACTTCAAAAACAATACGATACCAGTTCGTAAAGTAACTAACCAGAATTCTATAGTTCTATCATCTCAATTAAAACTAAGCGCAAGGTGGTAAACGGATGCCAATGACTACAACAACTATGCAAATTCACTTTGATTTAATTTATGATAAATAGTGTTCAACTTTTAATCAAATTGCTGTTGAACTCCCACTCAAAACAATATCCCTCACATTGTTTTAGTGATCACACAAACCAAATCCACCACATCAAAACCGATCATCACGAGAGTTGATGTAGCTTCAATGGCGAACAATCAACATGTTCATCATATCTACTATATGACTCATGCTTTACCTTTCGATGATCCGTGTTCCGAGACCATGTCTGTACATGCTAGGCTCGTCATGATCAAACCTTAGCTTCCGCATGAGCAAATCTGGCTTGCTCACGTTGTATACACTCGCAGAATCTAACACACCCGATCATCACATGGTGCTTCGAAACAACGAGCTTTAGCAACGGTGCTTACTAAGGATGAACACTTTAAAACTTGAAATTGTGTGCTTGAGGGATCATCTTATAATGCTACCGTCGTGAACTAAGCAATACAAGATGCATAAAAGGATTAACATCACATGCAATTCATAATATGTGATATGATATGGCCTTTCTTCTTTATGCTTCCGATCTCCATCTTCAAGCATGAACATGATATCCATCATCACCGGCATTGCATCAAGGTCAATGACGCCGTTCCATGGTTGTCGTCCACCAGCTTCAACTATTACAACTACTTTGAATAGACACGCGGGTCTTAACAGAATTTAAAGACAACCATATGGCTCCTGTCGGTTGCCAACTTACAATAAGGAACATTGCATACATCAAATATAATCACAATCATGGCCATATCACATCATAGCACACCCTGCAAAACAAAGTTAGACGCCTCTAATTTTCTTTGCATGTTTTACGTGGTTTGGGGCTTTCAATAAGTGTTGTTCTAACTTACGAACAAGAACCACAACATTGATACTAGTATTGTCAATCACCCGTTGTAAATTGAATCTTAACTATGTTGGGAGAAACAGGCACCCGCAAAGCCACTTATGCAATACCAGTTGCATGTCAAGCGTGGAGCAAGTCTCATGAACGATGTCATGTAAGGTTAGCCCGGGCCGCTTCATCCCACCATCCCGCAAGATGCAAAGTACACAAGAAGCAATCGACAACAAAAGCATCAACGCCCACAATGACCATTGTGTTCTACTCGTGCAACAGATCTAGATATAGACACGGCTCTGATACCACTGTAGGGGTTCGTAGCATGGAAAACAAAAAAAATTCTACCGCATGAACACACAATCAAGATCTAATCTATGATCAAGCCAAGATCTATCTACTAGATTGTAGCAACGAGTCGATGGAAAACTAACCCTCGAAGATCCAAAGCGGTTAACAAGAACAGATTCTCGTGGGTGATGTAGTCGTACACTTGCCGATCTCAAGATCGTGTAGACGATCCTTCCGGCGCTGTGTTCCGGCAGCGCTCCCGCAGTCGGTCACACGTTCGGTACTCGAAGAAGACCTTCCTCTCCCTTGTTCCAGCAGGCAGCGGAAGTTGTAGCACTCTCCTCGTGATTCGTGACCTGACGGCGTGGTACCGGAAGTAGAGGGGAGATCTCGCAGGGCTTCGCCTTAAGCCGGAGCGAGTATGGTGGACTATGAGAGAGCCCTTGGTGATCTAGGGTTTAGAGGCACCAAGGAGACAGGACTAGACCGGTGGCTAGGGCAAGGGGAGAGCTCCAACTCGGCGGCTAGGCAAACCCTAGGGGCGGCAGCAACTTGGTGGAGGCCAGCGGCTAGGGTTTAGGTTTAGAGGAGAGAGGTGTGTGGAAGAGGGGCACCCCTGCCCCTTCTTTTATAGGTGGGAGGGAGGCGCGGTTGGAAGGAGGGAGTCCTCCTCCAACTCCTCCTCCTTGGCCGGCGGTGGAGGGAAGAGGACTTCCTTCCCAAGTAGGTTTCCTACTCTCCCTCCACCAAGCAAACTTGCCGTTTGACTTTTCAAATTGGCGTTTGACTTTTCAAACTAGGATTTGATTTATCCCTTTATTTTGCCCAGCCATGATACCTAGTACATGATGCAACCATTCCAACTTGTTATGACACATTCATGTACCCTCCCCCTCCGGAGTGCCGGACCTTCCGGACCCTTCTAGAACATTCCCGATGAAAACACTAGAATTATTTCCCAACTCCGAAACAGGACTTTCCTTATATGAATCTTATTCTCTGGACCATTCCGGATCTCCTCGTGATATCCCGGATCCCATCCGAAACTCCGAACAACATTTGGTCTCTTACTCATCATTCCATAACTACTCAACAACATCGAATCCTTAAGTGTGTCTCCCTATGGTTCGTGAACTATGCGGACATGATCGAGACACTTCTCCGATCAATAACCAATAGAGGAATCTGGAAATTCATATGGCTCCCACATATTTCTACGATTACTTTGCGATCGATTGAACCACTTACATACGATACCAATTTCCCTTTGTCTCACGATAGTTTACTTATCCGAGGTTTTGATTGTCGGTATCTCTGCATACCTAGTTCAACCTCGTTACCGATAAGTACTCTTTTCTCGTTCCCGTGGTATGTGATCCCTTGTGATCTAGTCACATGCTTGCAAGCTAATTGGATGACATTCCACCGAGAGGGCCCAGAGTATATCTATCCGTCATATGGATGGACAAATCCCACTCTTGATCCATGTGTCTCAACCCATACTTTCTGAACACTCAATGCCATCTTTATAGCCACCCAGTTACGGTGTGGTGTTTGATGTCATCAAAGCATCCTTCCGGTGATGGTGATAAGCATGATCTCATGGTCAAAGGAATTAGGTTACTATGTATCAGAAAGCTTATAGCAAATGAACTATATTAAATGACTTGATCTTTATGCTACGCTTAACTATAGGAGTATGTCCATCACATCATTCTCCTAATGATATGACCATGTTGTTAATAACATCTCTATGTTCATGATCAGGAAACCATGATCATATATTAATCAACAAGCTAGTTTAACAAGAGGCTTTACTAGGGACTCTTTTATGTTTACAAATCACACAAGTATTAATGTTTCCTGTTAATACAATTATAGCATGGTATGTAAACATTTATAATAAGTATGAAGATATGATAATAACCACTTTATTATTGCCTCTTGGGCATATCTCCAACAAGGAGGTCATTGAGTTTTGCGTTGACTTTATTCCCGACCTTAAGCCGATTGGTGTTTCTGACTCGCGGCATGAAGGAAGACTAAGTGGAAAAGGCACGCTGGGAAAGAAAGCAATGATATGTAGGGACGGGGATTCTTTCACTAAAGCACACTACACAGTTCTACATAATTCCACCTTGGCAGCTCCGTATATCGAGGAACACAAGAATATTGTACGCTCCAAAAACCCGGGGAAGCTTGAATCATGGATTACAGATGAACACATGAAGTCTTTTGGTGGTTGGATGCGGACACATCTCTTGAATGACACCACTGTTGGAGATCAGCTATACTTGTTGGTCGCGTCACCATCTTCTACTATATTGAATTTCCAAGGGTACGAAATAAATGGGAATACATTCTACACGATCGCCCAAGATAAAAAGAGCACCAACCAAAATAGTGGTGTCCGCTTTGATGCAATAGACTAGAATGGACAAAAGGACACATACTATGGTTACATAGAGGAGATATGGGAACTAGACTATGGAGTCTCGTTTAAGGTCCCTTTGTTTCGCTGCAAATGGGTCAACCTGAATGGGGAAGGGGTAAAGATAGACCAGTTGTACGGAATGACAATAGTGGATCTCAACAATCTTGGTTATAGAAGTTCATGCTCATATTATGTAACACTAGTTCATGTCTGGCCGGGATATCTTTCGCGGTTTGTGGCTTGACCGGGACTATATATAGGGGGGCCTTTAGTCCCGGTTTTGTAGTCTCGGTTTTTAATATTAATAAATGTCTTGAGTGTTAGTCCCGTTTTGTGGCTGGACCGGGACTATGAAGAAGTTGTCCCGCTTCGTACTTACCATTAAGATCTGATCTCCAAACACGCGTGGTCTCATATTAGGGAGTGCCTATATGACCAGTTTCTTAGACATACCGGAGGACTGGGATCCGGCGGCATCTCCCTGAAACTGGTCGTAGTGGTGTCCCTGCTCTCGCACACCATCTTGCCTCTTGTAACTTCTCTAACTAGATCAAGACACCTGGGAGCTAACTAATTTCACATATCAGGGAGTGCCTCTATGACCATTTTCTTGGAGATGCCGAGGATCGGATCCGGCATCTCCTCAAACTGGTCGTAGTGGTTTCCTTGCTCTCGAAAACCATCTTGCAGCTTGTAACTTCTCTAACTAGATCAATACACCTGGGAGCTAACTAATTTCACATATTAGGGAGTGCCTCTATGACCATCTTCTTGGAGATGCCGGAGGACTGGGATCTGGCGGCATCTCCCTGAAACTGGTCGTAGTGGTGTACCTGCTCTCGAAAACAATATTGGAGATGCCTCAATCTGGTTGGAGGACTGGACTCACAAGGATGCCTATTTATAGTACAAGCAGCTCGGCATAGTGTCGACACTTACGACATAATGTCGACACTCACCCCTATTATTAGTGCTGACTCGTGTTTTGTCTCGGTTGGTGTCTCCAACCGGGACTAAAGGTTCATCTTTAGTCCCGGTTGGTGACACCATCCGGGACAAGGTACACGCCGCACGACATAATTTCGACACTCACCCCTATCATTAGTGCTGCCTGGCCCAAGCCTACCGAAATCCCTCCAACCGGGACTAAAGATGAACCTTTAGTATAATGAAAATCCGAACAATGAAAATCCTTCGCGTGGTGTCATATTATGTGACATAGTTGAAAGGAAAAATACCAGACTTGGTATATTGATCATGTCTCGAAAAAACCTTCACAAAATGACCTATCATGTTCGAGGTTTCATGGCTTTTGGTCCAAATGACCGATGTTATGTGCTGAATCACGGCATAGTTTGTGATGCTGTGCCCATATTATGCATGCATGTGGAAAATGGTATGGAGAATAATGTTGCAGGAGGAAGTTTTCCTTTTCGTCGCACGGAAAAGCCCTTTTCCATTTTCCGAGCGCAAAAAATGGGTCGTTTTGTGAAGTAACCACCAAAATGCTGTTTCAGAATGCTACGTCCCATTTTACTAAAATACTAGACCACCTTACATGGACTATCTCCCAACCGGGACATCTCAAACTTTTTCGTCCATCCCGGGTAAAAAGGACAAATGTCTGCCGAATCGGTAGAAAGTGGGTCCGATTTGTACTACAGGTATATGATCTAACGCCCGTGATTTTTTGAAAAAATCATTTTTAGACTCGCAATATGTGGTTTCTTCAGAGATCCAATGCAAGTTCTAACGATGCTCGTCCCCTATCTTCATGCACGCCGGTTCGACCATAGTAAGAAATTCAAAAAATTCAAAACGGGCATAAGAAATTCAAAAAAAATCCGAACAATGAAAATCCTTCGCATGGTGTCATATTATGTGACATAGTTGAAAGGAAAAATACCAGACTTGGTATATTGATCATGTCTCAAAAAAACCTTCACAAAATAACCTATCATGTTCGAGGTTTCATGGCTTTCGGTCCAAATGACCGATGTTATGTGCTGAATCATGGCATAGTTTGTGATGTGGTGCCCATATTATGCATGCGTGTGGACATTGGTATGGAGAACAATGTTGCAGGAGGAAGTTTTCCTTTTCGTCGCACGGAAAAACCCTTTTCCATTTTCCGAGCGCAAAAAACGGGTCGTTTTGTGAAGTAACCACCAAAATGCTGTTTCAGAATGCTACCGTCCCATTTTATTAAAATATTAGACCACCTTACATGGACTATCTTCCAACCAGGACATCTCAAACCTTTTCGTCCATCGCGGGTAAAAAGGACAAATGTCTGCCGAATCGGTAGGAAGTGGGTCCGATTTGTACTACAGGTACATGATCTAACGCCCGTGATTTTTTGAAAAAATCATTTTTAGACTTGCAAGATGTGGTTTCTTCAGAGATCCAATGCATGTTCTAACGATGCTCGTCCCCTATCTTCATGCACGCCGGTTCGACCAAAGTTAGAAATTCAAAAAATTCAAAACGTGCATAAGAAATTCAAAAAAAAATCCGAACAATGAAAATCCTTCACGTGGTGTCATATTATGTGACATAGTTGAAAGGAAAAATACCAGACTTGGTATATTGATCATGTCTCGAAAAAACCTTCACAAAATAACCTATCATGTTCGAGGTTTCATGGCTTTCGGTCCAAATGACCGATGTTATGTGCTGAATCATGGCATAGTTTGTGATGCGGTGCCCATATTATGCATGCATGTGGACATTGGTATGGAGAACAATGTTGTAGGAGGAAGTTTTCCTTTTAGTCGCACGGAAAAGCCCTTTTCCATTTTCCGAGCACAAAAAATCGATCGTTTTGTGAAGTAACCACCGAAATGCTGTTTCAGAATGCTACCGTCCCATTTTCCTAAAATACTAGACCACCTTACATGGACTATCTCCCAACCGGGAAATCTCAAACCTTTTCATCCATCCCGGGTAAAAAGGATAAATGTCTGCCAAATCGGTATGAAGTGGGTCCGGTTTGTACTACAGGTACATGATCTAACGCCCGTGATTTTTTTTAAAAATAATTTTTAGACTCGCAATATGTGGTTTCTTCAGAGATCCAATGCAATTTCTAAATGAGCCATTTTTCTTCCCGCCATTTCTTTCCGCCATTTTTCTTCCCGCCAGTTTTTCCCGCCAGTTCTTCCCTCCAGTTATCTTCCTGCCATTTCTCACTATATATGTAGGGTTGGCCTCCATTGTCATTGCATATCTCTAGACTCATATCTGCAACCTCATCACTCTTTCCCATGACTTCCATCGTAGCACTAACCCTGGAGGCGAGGCGCTGCGCCTCGAACTACCGCCTCACTGCCTCTGTGTCCCCGTCGGCTGGATGCTGAGCGCCGGAGGTGTGCCGGTTCCTCCTGTCCCTCTAGGTGTGGCGCGCTGGATGGCCATCACGAACCACTACTACTTCGAGCTCACGCCGGAGCAGCGGAGGAATCCCAGATGGCATACCGACTATTTCCCGACTTGGGAAGCCTTCTTCGTGGATCGGCGTGAGAGGGCGCTCGCTAGGCACGAGGAGGACGGCCCACCTACTCCGAACTTCAACGAGGCCGGCCGTCGGCTGTGATGGCCCGGCCGGACTCTCTAGAGCGTCATGGCCTACGACATGGCTGCCGACTCTAACCCTCGCCTGCGCTACCCTCAAGTCCAGCCCACTCGTACTCAACCTTTAAGGTTCAACTACGGCGACCCCGACGACGACAGCGATGACGGCCGCGGCGAGTACGATGACTACAGTGGCAAGTATTACAGGTGTAGGCAGGAGCATGACTGAATCACTCCAACATTGCAAAACAAGTTCGGCCGATTGTGGCTTAATCTGGCCATGTATCTTAATTTTCAGCTCTTCTATGTAACTTTGTGTTAGTTGTGTTATGTACTTTAATTCTAGTTCTATCCTAATAAAATTTTCTTTCCGCCCATTATTTCCTGTCTTTTTTCCCGCCCATTAATATATAAAAATATAAGTTAATTCAAATCCAAATTAAAAACAGAAAATGGTTTTGAATTAGTTATTCAAATCCAAACACTTTTTATGTTTAAAGTTTTTCTAAATTCCAAATTAATATTCAAAAAATATAAGTTAATTCATTTTTAATTTTAAATGGTTTCATTGATTATTTTTAAAAATAGAAAATGGTTTTGAATTAGTTATTCAAATCCAAACACTTTTTATGTTTAAAGTTTTTCTAAATTCCAAATTAATATTCAAAAAATATAAGTTAATTCATTTTTAATTTTTAATGGTTCATATTTTAAATGGTTACATTAATTATTTTTTAAAAACATAAAATGGTTTTGAATTAGTTATTCAAATCCAAACACTTTTTATGTTTAAAGTTTTTCTAAATTCTGAATTAATATTCAAAAAATATAAGTGAATTCATTTTTAATTTTAAATGGTTGCATTAATTATTTTTAAAAATAGAAAATGGTTTTGAATTAGTTATTCAAATCCAAACACTTTTTATGTTTAAAGTTTTTCTAAATTCCAAATTAATATTCAAAAAATATAAGTTAATTCATTTTTAATTTTAAATGGTTCATAGTTTAAATGGTTACATTAATTATTTTTAAAACAAAAAATGGTTTTGAATTAATTATTCAAATTCAAACACTTTTTATGTTTAAAGATTTTCTAAATTTCAAAGGAATTATCATTTAAAAAACATTACAAATTTAAACCCCAAAATAAAATATAAGGCGGGAACAGAGAGAAAATTCCTGAAAAAATTTGAAAACAGGGTCATATGTCCCGGTTTGAGCCACCAACCGGGACTAAAGACCCCTGCGCACGCCCCTTGGTCTGCTGAAAAAAGTGGAGTATACGTCCCGGTTGGAGGCTCTAACCGGGACGTATGACCCTTTAGTCCCGGTTGGAGCCAACAACCGGGACAAAAGGTCCTTTGGTTATAACTGGGTACCCCTCCTCTTCTTCTTCCCCATCTCACAATCTCTTCAAGACGACGCTGCCTGCTCAGCCCCGCACGCCTACCGCCGCCTAGCCAAGCGTGCAGGAAGCTTTGCCTCGTCGCCTGAGGCTTCTCCCCGAAGGAATCGGACCCGCTCGCTCCCAATCGTCGCCAACGACTCTGTATCCGTCGATCCCGACAACCGCCGCCGTCGATTCGCCGGCTCCCGACCTCGCCTCGCCTCTCCGACACCACCACCGCACACCTGGTGAGCTGCTGGTCCTCTTGGACCCTCTCTCTCGCCTCCTCTCTCTCTGGTTCCTCCTCCCTGTCGACCACCTATCACCACCGCCGCTCATCATCGTCGTGCTCCCCTCTCCGGTGACCTTTTCGAGGCAGCGCCGCTACTCTTTGGCTCGCCTCAACCTCCTCTCTCTAATGCGCGCATGCACGCGCCCTAGATCGCCCCCTAACGACGTTCCCCGTCATCGTCCTGCATGCCACCGCTGGCGTGATGTCATCCTGACGTCACCCATGCATCAGCGCGCGCAGACCCGGTCAAACCCAGCCAGGGACCCACTTTGCCTGCGTGGCTTGCCTATGTGGCCTCTGGCCCACAGGTCAGCCTCTCTGGCTAGCCCCAGCCCGAGTGAAAAATGCCCATGAACCACTTTTTCTTGTGTGGCTGCTGAGGTGGCTCCGGGCCCCTCTGTCAGTCACTGTGGCTAGGTATGCCTGCGGTGTAAAAAGTTTAACCAGCTTTTAATAATTTCAGAAATAATTATAATCTTATAAATTCAATAACTTTTAATCTATAAGTCAGAAAAATATGAATAATATATCAAAATGTTCAGAAAAATTAAACCTAGCTATCTAAGCTATAATCATGCATTGTTCAACAACTTAAATGACAAGTTTAATTAGAAGAACAAATTGAAAGAACATTTTATAATCCCTAGTGTTTTGTGTGTTAGATAACAATATCAAGGATTATTTGATGTGTGTTGAAGTGTAGCAGCTCTCTCTGAGAAAAAGGGAGAAGGATTCTTCCTTTGGAGGCCGGATAATCCGCCCCTCCCTCTTCCCTAGCAGGCGCAAGCCCCAGATGGGGGGCGGAGTTTTGGCCGGATAATCCGCCCCTCGGGGGGGGGGCGGATTGTCCGCCCCCCTTGCTCACTGCCAAGGCGCAAGCCCCAGAGAGGGACGGAGTGTTGGCCGGACTTTCCGGCCTGGCCGGATAATCCGCCCCAGGAGGGGTCCGGATTATCCGCCCCCAAGATCTTCACCAAGTCTCGCAGGCGCCAGCCCCAGAGAGGGGGGCAGAGTTTCCCCAAGGGGGCGGATAATCCGCCCCTAGTGGGGGGTGGATAATCCGCCCCCAAAGTTGGTCAACGGCCAGATCTGGGGAGGGGGGTATTAAGCCAGCCTTCCCCCTCCTGCCAAATCTCTTGATTCATTCGAAAAAGACGAGATCTGATCTGCAACCTTCATCCAAGAGAGCTCCACCTAGATCCACCCAAAGGCCCCGTCCCTTGGGGAATCGAAGGAGGAGAACTCGATCTTCATCATCAGCAATCAAGCGCTTCATCTCCTCTCCATTCATTTGGAGAACCACCGATCTAGTATTTCTTGCAAATACCTAGATCCTTGTTTTTGTTTATATTGATAAACCTTGTTCTTGTGGCAGCTTGTTGTCATCTCGGGAGCCCCCAATTCGGTTGTGGGTGTGTGCCCCGATAGTGTTGTAAAAGGCACCAGTTCTCGCCTCGAAGGGATCCAATAGTGGATAAGGTGGATCAGGCCTCTCGTGGCGAGATCCATCGGAGAATAGGGTGAGGCCTATTGTGGCATGGTGGTCTTAGAACCGCCCACCCCTCCAATGCATATGTACTTCCCTTAACAAGGAAGGAACTACGGTAAAACATATCCCTGTGTCTCCGCGTGCTCCACTACGGTTTCCTCGCTCCTCTCTTTACGTGCTTAGTAGTTAGGGTTGCATATAGGAAATTCTCGTAGTTGCATATCTAGAGAATTTACTTTGTGTCAAGCCTAAAATTGAAAAAGTATTAAAAATTGGTTAGCACCTATTCACCCCCCCTCTAGGTGCCCATACAATCCATTTCAATTGGTATCAGAGCCAGGACTCTTTTTTCGGGCTTAACCGCCTAATAGAAGTATGGGTTCCAAGGTAGATGGGAGTGATGCGCCGGAGGTAGTCACCATGAACGATCTCAAGACGTTGGAAACAACCTTGGTGAGTTCAATAGAGGCTAAGATGGAAGAGATTCGTCAATTGATAATGCGTCTCTCCACATCCGCAGCATCACCTCCATCTAACTCTGAGGATACCACTCCGCAATCCAAGGAAACGGGTAAAACTGTTTCCAAAGATAACGAAGTGGTTGGTGATGACACTAGCAAGAGCTCCTCCTCGAAAAAGGATAGCGGTAAGGATGGATACAATCAAGTTTCTCATGTGTATTCCCCTGATCCACCTATCCCTCACCCACATATACATAATAGGGATGATCCACTCAAACTTTCAGCATCTACTTTTACTCAATAGCAATTTCTGATGAAATCTCATGTGTGCAGTTCCTCCATAGAGTTGTGGAAGATCATCGAAAATGGTCTTCATGTTGGAAACCCCAACAATCTTACAAGAAGAGAAGTTGTCGATAGCCAACTCAATGCTACAGCTCTACACATGATACAGCTTGGTGTGGGTGACAAAGATGTACCACACATTCAGCATCTTAGTACAGCTAAGGAAGCTTGGGATGCTCTCACCGAGCTCTTCATCAGAAATGAAAGTATGAAAAGGAATAGATATGATGCATTGAGCAACGAGGCTAAAGGATTCTATATGTTGGATGGAGAAGACCATGAAGACATGTATAGGAGGCTAAAGGCAATAGCCACAAATTTCAGAAACCATGGTGCTGCTCATGTTGATGATGCATGGATCAAGCGCAAGTACGTCACTGCTCTTATGCCATTTGAGCCCACAGATTTGAAAAGTCTCCAAGGTAGGCATAACTATCACCTCATGACATCCAATGAGGTAATGCAATAAATGGCCGCTTTCAAAGTGGCTGCCAAGAATGCCGAAGATGCTCGTGCTCGAGCTATGGGGATGCAAAAGGGGGTCAATGTGGCCTTGAAGACTAGTGTGATTGATCATGATGAATATGCCATAGAAGGTCTAGACTGTCCCGAGGATATAAAAAGGATCCACGGACAATACTTGGCTCTTTATGCTAGAAATTTTTGGAAAGATCCAGCCAAGGCTAAAGCTGAACTAGAACGCAAGAGTGGAGCCTATGGAAGAAAAGAAAATGGTCCCAAGCTGAGAACATGTTTCAACTGTGGTGATCGTCTGCACTTTGTAGCTGAGTGTCCATATCAAAGTAGGGAATATAATGGAGGAAGACTTATTTTCAAGGACAAGTCAAAGGCTCCACGCAAGAAACAATTTGTAAGGAAGAATGCTCCCTTCAAGAAGAAACCAAAGATTGTTCTAGTGGCTCAAGAAGAATATTCATCGAGAAGTGAAGATGAGGACGAAGACGATAGCTCTCAAGAGGTGGCTGCTATAGCCACCACGTCTCCTTCAACATCTCTCTTCGACTCTCCGAACGAAAACATCATCAACAAGAAAGCTACTTGTCTCATGGCAAGAAGCTCCGAGGTAACTTCTTCTAACTCTTCTTTTCCTAAGGCTATGATTGACATGGATGATCCTACTAGTCTTAAGGTTAAATAAGAGATTATTTCTTTGGATTATTTCTATACTAACTTGCAAGGTGAGCACAAAGTTCGTTTTGAAGCTCTTATGGATCAGCTGGCCCAAAACGAAGCTCTCCTCGAAGAAAAGGGCAGAATTGAAAGGGAGGATGCAATGGAAATTGCATCCTTAAAAAATGCTCTTGAAGAAGAAGAAGAGGCCCGGGTCTCTCTTGAAGAGAGGCTTGAGTCTATTGAAGAGTCACATGAAGAAATTGTGACTAAACTTGTTAAGGAACGTGACAATGCAGTCACCAAAGCAAAGAAGTTAAAGAAGGAAAATATTGACTTTGGGGCTGCTCATGATAGACTCTCCGAGGAATTGGAGAAACTTGACAATGCTCACAAGGCGTTGAAAAACGATTTCTCCATTCTCAATGAGTCACATGATCAGCTAAAAAGTCGATTGGCCAAATATGATGCTCCTAGCTCATCCAACTTAACATATAGTCACAAGGAAAATGCTAGTGTGGAAAAAGAAGTGATCAAGGACATCACTCCCAAGGATAAATGTGTGCTTGATGAAGTCCTTGGCAAGCAAATGTCAAATCATGGTAAAGAGGGACTTGGGTATGTCACCAAGTCCAAGAAAAAGAAAACCAAGAAGAACAAGTCCAAGAATGTGCAATCAAAGACAAGCACCACTGAGAAGAATGTCACAAAAGACAAGACTAACAATATTGGTTTTGCAGGGTCTCACAATCCAAATTATGAACTCTTTTGTGATGATTATGGCAACGTTTATGCTTATTATGTTGGTCCCTTTCATGAATATATTTCTTGGTCTATTTGGGTCCCAAAGACCCTTGTTACTAACATGAAAGGACC
The DNA here is from genome assembly GCA_023614405.1 of Avena insularis. NCBI lineage: Eukaryota > Viridiplantae > Streptophyta > Magnoliopsida > Poales > Poaceae > Avena > Avena insularis. The sequence continues at coordinate 30,714,006 of CM042691.1, forward strand.
CATTCAAAAATGGGTACCTAAAACCAAGAAGTAATTCTCTTGCAGGGCTATGCTTCTGGTGGGTCGAAATGGGTGCTGGATAGTGGCTGCACTAGTCATATGACCGAAAGCAAGGAGATCATCACGGAGATGCGTCCAAATCATGATAATATCACAGTCTCCTATGGTGATAAGTCTAAATCTCAGGTATTGGGTCTTGGCAAGGTTTTGGTTGCCCACGATATCTCTCTCGTGGACGTCATGCTTGTTGAGACCCTCGGTTACAATCTTATTTCTGTTCGTGCCCTTGGCAAGATGGGTTTTGCTATTTTTATTGGTGGTACTCTTGTGGAGCAAGTCTCTAAAGGTTGCTTTCGTTGGATACGTCGAAAATGACCTGTATGTGGTGGACTTCTCGGGAAAACCACTTCGGGTCCGATGTGTCTATTCGGAAAGGCCGACGTGGGCTGGCTATGACATCGCCATTTAGCCCATGTCAACATGAGAACTTTGCAAAGTCTCCAGAAGGGTGGCCACATCCTTGGACTAAAAGACAATGTCTCCTTTGCCAAAGATCGTGTTTGCAGGGCTTGTGTTGAAGGAAAAATGCATGACTCTCCCCACAAGAGGAAGACTATTGTGTCATCAAAGAGGATCTTGGAATTACTTCATGTGGATCTATTTGGTCCTCCCTCTCATGCAAGTCTTGGTGGGAAGAAATATTGCTTGGTCATTGTCGATGATTACTCAAGATATACATGGGTCTATTTCTTCAAGCTAAAAAGTGAGACTCAACAAACTGTCATTGACTTTGCCAATGAAGTTCAACGTCAACACAATGTTCCTATCTTGGCAATAAGAAGTGACAATGGCTCCGAATTCAAGAACTACACTTTGAATGAGTTTCTTAGCGAAGAGGGGATTAGACATCAATATTCATGCACGTACCCTCAACAAAATGGTGTAGTCGAGAGGAAGAACCGGACTTTGATGGATATGGCAAGATCAATGTTGGCTGAATTCAAGTCTCCTTATAATTTTTGGGCTGAAGCCATATCCACTGCTTGTCACTCATCGAACCGGCTCTACCTCCAAAAGTTTTTAGACAAGACTCCGTATGAAATACTTACCGGTAACAAGCCCAACATCTCATACTTCAGGGTATTCGGGTGTAAGTGTTTCTTTCTTATTAAAGGTGTCCGTTTGTCAAAATTTGAGTCCAAGGCTTTAGAAGGTATTTTTGTTGGTTACGGTGCCGAATCCCACACTTATAGAGTCTACAGCAAGCTCACTGGGATTGTTGTAGAATCTTGTAGTGTGGAGTTCGATGAAAATAACGGCTCCTTTGTAGGGCAAGTTGATGTTTGTGATGCAGATGTTGAAATACCCCAAGATGCCATAAGAAGAATGGGCGTGGGATTTTTCCGCCCCATTGAGGAACCCGTTGTGGCGGATCGGGAAGGACAATGCTCCACTCATGTGGAGCCCTCATCTACACAAGATCAACTAGCTCCTACTGTTGGAGAAAACTCTGTACCAACACCGCAACCTGCTGAAGATCATCTGTCTCCTGGACAAGTTGGTAGTCCCAGGCCGGACTATCCGCCCCCTCCAAGGGGCGGACAATCCGCCCCTGGCACTCCAACTCATTCCAGGGGATCCGGAGGAGAAGACAACTGCCAAGAATCTCCCAGGCCGGATTCTCCGGCCCCCGAGGTGTCAACACCCGGATTTTTAATCCCAGATGCCTGTTATGCCATACATCGCAATCCCAGGATTACCATTTTTGCGAGACATAACAGAATTGGATACCACAGTACATCATCCATTACAAATCATACATAAGGTCTTACACAAATAGGGATCTCATGATCCAGTTCTTAATACAACTCAAGCAGCGGAATACGTTATAATAACGGTAGCGTAGGCGAAGCTCCATCTTCGGGGTCACAGGCAATGCTGACGATGGGAGAAGATCCTAGTTGTCGTAACCTTCCTGGGGTCCATCCTCCAGATACTCCTCTTCATAGTCTGGCCACGGGAATAGCCAGGGACAAAGCCATGAGTACTCTTTAAGTACTCGCAAACTAATACTAACAAGTGAAAGGGGGGGTTTTGATAATAGGACACTAGGCTCTAGGTTTGTTTTACAAGAAGCCAGATTTATCTCTACCAAGTTCAGAGGTAAGAGAAGCTAGTCACAATTTTATAACTCCAAATTGGGAACTTGTATTTCATATCACAACTCTGTTGTGGTCAAGTCAAAGTCTCAAATCATTTCACAAGTCATTTGAAAACATCTGACGGGGGAACAGTATGGCCACTCCAACTGTCCACAACCGCGGACGCGGCTATTCGAATAGTTTGACACTCTGCAGAGATTGTACACTTTCACCACAACATTCGATACATCCGTCAGGAACAAATCCTGAATTCACCATACTCAGTATGCGGATAATCAATCCTAACCTTTCAATTACACGCCCTAGTATAAGCACCTCTCCTGTGATTTTGGCCTCCCAACCATGACCAACTGTCATCTTGGGTACTGCACAGGTGGACAATCTTCACAAGGTAGCCTCAGCTCAGACCTTGGCTGTGAGGGAACTAATACTAAGGTATATAAGTTTCCAATCAAGCCCTACCCAATCTTAGGGTATTGTGGTTGTACGATAAAAATTGGAATGGTATCGCATCCAGACAACCATCAGTTTTATAAAGGGCTAAGGCTCATGCCTCAACATTTTCATCACCAAAATCATCTGGTGTTCAGAAACACATGTCAAAACAATTCAATAGAATGATCCATCATTCCAAGGTTTTCATAACCATTTTCACCAAGTATTCCCATCTAAAGTTGATCAAGTTTTATGCTTAGCACTAGCATCTACAAGTGGAGGTAAGTACTAATGAGGGGTGGTGAACAAGTGGTGTTCTAACTAAGTTTAATCTCATGCCTTAGGATGACATCAAGATTTTCTAGCTTAGGCCAAGTTTTATGCTCTTTATGCAACCTTCAAATATATCTTTCTAGAATCTACAAGTCACTTAAGTACTATCTAAGGAAGTAGCTTTGATAAACAAATAAAGTAGAAAGCTTGCAAACAAAACTAGGATTGGGTTATCAAGTGGGTATGATCACATATGCTTAAGGCATATAGTTGGCATGGTAACAAGCAAGTATTAGCTTGCATCAATATTAGTATAAGCTTGCCAAATTGCAAGTGTTAGCTTGCCTTGTGCAGAGCAGTGGTTGAAGTTCTCCTCGGCTTCTTCTACGTAGAATCCTCCTTCCTCCTCGTAGCCTTGGTCGGTACTAGCGTCTATAAATAAATACGATGTACACAATCACCAAACAATACTTAACTACTTGCAATCATCACACAAAAGGGTCCTATAGATGATCTAGCATTATCACTAACATTACAAGATTAAAGCTTGGTTTAATTCCTTTTATTTTTAGAAAAGTAATTTCTACTCATTGAAAAACTACTTAAGATTTAATATTCTCCAAACCAAACATGGGATCATGTTGACACATGTCATCACCACATATTTTAGTCCATGGGAATGTGATTTAAAGTGGTGTCACAATTTAATAAGGTTTTACCCTTTCATTTTAATTAAATAATGTGTCTAGAAATGCCTATGTAGCATTATTTTATTACTTGGTCATTATTTCTGTAAGTAAACCAATATATTTTTATATATTCTGAAAGGTATTGTTAAATGTGATTTTTGAGAGTTGGAATCAACTCAAAAGCTATTATGGTTTTAGTTTGAAAAATGTTTGAATGCAGAAAAGCTTCTGCCTTGTTATTTTTACCAAAGATGATCTACATATCCAAATGACTTGAATCCAACGGGCTTGGATTCAGCATTCCCAGACCTTTCTAACAAAATTGGTTTCATTCAATTTGGTTCACTGAATCGATCTGGGTTGATTTTTGAATCTAGGTACAGAAGTGTGTTTGAATTAAAATGGAAAAGGTTAAATTCAAACAACTGGGCTGCGCGGGAAGTGATACTGGGCCGGCCTGCTAAGCAAAGCGCTTACGCGGGCTGGTTAAGTCGCTGTCCCCACGCGTCAGTTAGACGAGGGGGTGCGAAGCGGTATGGGGCGATGTGGTGCGTTCGATCTGGTTCTAATCCAACGGCTGAGGGTCATCGTCGATGTTGGGCAACGCCGGCGAGACAGAAACCTAGCACGGCCAGTGGGGGTCGTTGGGGGCTCACCGGGGCTCAGGCAAGGGTCAGCGAGGCGGGTGAACGACGAAGTCGACGACGGTGAACCTCCTGGTACCGGCAGCTTCTCCTAGGACTGCTCCAATCGCTGGCCCCCTTCTTCTCCAGCAGCAGCTTCGGTGAAATTCGGCGGCGTGCTTCGCCTTTGCTCCGAACGGGTGGCACGATCAGTGAGAAGAGGGGAGTGATATGGTGTGCTCAATCGGCTGGGGGTGGCCTCTATTTATAGTCGCGACGACGAGACCGAACGGGATGGACAGGCGACTGTGGCGACATGGCTACGGGCTGCTAGAGGCATGGCCAGCGGTGGCGATCGCTTGGTGGTCTCCTGGCGATGCTCTACGGCTTTAATGCGCGCGTAGGGGCGGTGCGGTTTGGTCTGGAACGCGCGATGCTCTACACAGTAGAGGCGGCATCTTCGACGATGAGCGGTTGCTGTGCGTCATGGGGCGGCGAATGGGGATGTTTGGCGGTCTCCTGGGTCGGTGGCGATCATGTATGCACGCGGCGAGGGCGGCGCGCGGTCTGTGGGCGTCGGTCGAGCGTGGCGCACGGGGCGCGCTCTCGGCATGGTTGCTGGCGAGCTTGGCATGGTCCGTGCGTGTGGTCCAGTGGCTGGAAGGGTTCGAGGGCTGGACAGGGAGTGGCGGTGGGGTGTTGGCTTCCTCCCAGACATGTTGGCTAGGCTTGTTTCTCCTCCTAGCTAGCTGTCGACATGTGGGTGACAAGGGTGCATTCGGCCTGCTCACCATTGATGGCAATGCCAAGCTTACAGTGATGCTAAGGGTTTGAGCTAGATGATCTACTAAAGCCTAGTTGCAACCAGAGAGGGAACAAGTTAGGCTTCAATCACTGCTCACTATAGTGTTTGGATTTTGTTTGATTTGTGTCTGCCAAGTGTTTGATGAAATGGCCGCAAGAATTCAATTTTTGAATTTTGAAAAGATTTTTGGTGGGTGTGCTAGGTTGGTGCTGGTGAGTCTGCAGATGCTTGGGTTTTGAAAGTTGAGCTTGTTTGAGTGGTTTTTGAAAAAGTGGGATCTTCTCATATGATAAAGATTCAATTTTGAACTGTCCTTTAAACTATGCATTTGAAAGTTTCTGGATGATCACAAAGTGGGCCTTGATACTTGGTTATGAGTACAATCAAGGGGTGCAAAGATCCAGAAAAGTTTCTGTTAAGTTCTGGAAGTTTGAGACAGCCAAAGTAGGCATGGAAGTTAAATTGGTCAAAATGACCATTCCCTTATTTTATTTGTTTTGATTTACTTCTCCTCGACGGTTCAGAATCTTGAAAGGTCCGATATATCTGGGGGGCTAACTTTCCTTTGAGTTGGAAACGCTGCATTCCCTTCAACGGCGACACTTTCAGATAAACAAAATCTCCTATGTTGAAGGCGAGGTCTCGACGTCTCTTGTCGGTGTAACTCTTCTGTCTGGACTAGGCAGTCTTGAGGTGCTCACGAATCTTGTGAACCTTCTCTTCTGCCTCTCGTAGGATGTCGGGTCCGAAAATTTGACTCTCTCCTACTTCCGACCAGTTCAAAGGGGTGCGACACTTCCTTCCGTACATGAATTCAAATGGGGCCATTTGCAAACTGGCTTGGTAACTGTTGTTGTATGAAAATTCTGCAAACGGCAGACAGTCTTCCCACTTGGATCCATATTCTAACACACATGCACTCAGCATATCTTCGAGTATTTGATTTACTCGCTCCGTTTGTCCATCGGTCTGAGGGTGATATGCGGTACTGAAATCTAGGCGGGTTCCTAAACCTTCTTGGACTTTCTTCCAGAATCTCGAGGTAAAACTGAGTTCCTTGATCCGATGCGATGTTCTTGGGGACTCCGTGCAAACTAACTATCCTAGCGATGTATAACTCCGCTAGCTTCGAACTCTGATATGTGGTCTTGACGGGTAAGAAATGGGAGACTTTGGACAATCTATCCACTATGACCCAGATAGAGTCATTTCCCCTACTAGAAGTAGGTAGTCCAGTGATAAAGTCCATTCCAACGGAATCCCATTTCCATTTCGGAATCTGCAATGGTTGCAACAATCCAGCGGGTCTTTGATGTCCGGCCTTAACTCGCTGACATATATCACACTTGGCGATATAGCTTCCGATTTCTCGCTTCATCTTATGCCACCAAAATTGCTCCTTCAAATCTTGATACATCTTAGTTCCTCCGGGATGGATAGAATAAAGAGTATCATGAGCCTCCTTCAAAATAACTTCTTTCAACTCAGAATCTGATGGTACACAAAGGCATCCTTTGTACCACAGAACTCCTTCTTCGTCTTCTGTGAATCTGAGTACTTTGGCTGTACCGATACGACGCTTGATTCCGTCGATACTAGCATTCCCCTTCTGGGCCTCCTTGATCTGACTGATCAAAGTGGGCTGAAGTTCTATGCTAGCCAAAAATTCTTCGCTTACTAATTCTATTCGAAAAGCTTCCATTTCTTTGTGCAAGCTTGGTTGCTCCTTCAAGATCATGGAGTTCAAGCGGCACAGCAATCTGCTAAGGGCATCTTCTACCACATTGGCTTTACCAGGGTGATAGTGAATGTCCAGATCGTAATCCTTGATTAGCTCAATCCATCTTCTTTGTATCATATTCATCTCCTTCTGAGTGAATATATACTTCAGACTCTTGTGATCCGTATAGATCTCACAACGATTTCCCATCAGGTAATGTATCCATGTCTTCAGGGCTAGAACTACGGCTGCGAGTTCGAGGTCATGGGTTGGGTAATTTTGCTCATGTTGCTTCAGTTGTCGGTATAGATACGATATGACTTTGCCTTCATGCATTAGCACACATCCAAGGCCGATCTTGGATGCATCACAATACACATAGAAGGGCTTCGTGATATCCGGCATGATCAAGATTGGGGCTGAAATCAATCTCCTCTTGAGTTCTTGAAAACTCGCTTCACATTTGTCCGTCCATTCAAACTTCTTGTCCTTCTTCAGTAATTGGGTCATGGGTCTGGCGATACTCGAGAATCCTTCTACGAACTTGCGGTAATATCCCGCCAATCCGAGAAATGCACAGACTTGGGTTTGAGTGGTTGGGGCTTGCCAATCTTCTACATCTTTCAATTTGGCAGGGTCAACGGCAATTCCTCCGGCTGATACAATGTGACCGAGGAATCCTACCTCCTATAACCATAATTCACATTTGCTAAACTTGGCATACAACTGATGCTCTCCAAGGGTTCCAAGAATGGTCCTTAGGTGTAGCTCATGTTCTTCTTCTGATTTGGAATAAATCAGAATGTCATCGATGAAAACAACGACAAACTTATCCAGGAAGTCCATAAAAATCTTATTCATGAGATTCATGAAATAAGCGGGGGCATTGGTTAATCCAAAAGACATGACTGTATACTCGTACAATCCATATCTGGTGGTAAAGGCAGTCTTTGGAATATCCTCTGCATGAATTTTGAGTTGATGATAACCAGTTCTAAGATCAATCTTAGAAAACACTTTGGCACCGGTCAACTGATCAAACAAATCTTCTATCTTGGGCAATGGGTACTTGTTCTTGATGGTGACATCATTCAACTTCCGATAATCTGTACACAAACGGTTACCTCCATCCTTCTTGTCCACAAACAAGACAGGCGATCTCCAGGTGACGCACTTGGTTGAATCAATCCAATTTCCAGCATTGCATCCAGTTGCTTCTTCAGTTCTTCTAGTTCCGACGGGTTCATACTATATGGTCTCTGGGCTATGGGTCCGGTTCCGGGGATTAGTTCGATGATAAACTCGATATCCCGGTCTGGGGGCATACCGGGCAAAACATCTGGAAATACATCGGGGTATTCACAGACTATCCAGACTTGGTCAATGGTAGGTTGGGCTATACTCTTGTTGCATTTGAATTGACGAGGTAAGGTTTCAGATATATGCTCGACTGATATTCCGGCTGTACTAGTCATAGTTATGGCTTTCTTGGCACAATCAATCAATCCTTTATGTTTGGACATCCAATCCATTCCTAGTACTACTTCCAAACCTTTAGTTCTGAGTACTATCAGATTAGCATAAAAATCTATGCCATGGATTCGGATAGGGACGGCTTTGCAAATTTGCCTAGCCTTGGTGGTTGATCCGGGAATTTGAACAATCATGACATGCTTTAGTTTGGTTGGTTGAAATTTACTAGTGCATGCAAACTCTTCGGTGACAAATGAATGCGATGCACCAGAATCAAACAATACCCTTGCAAGTACTGAATTAACAGAAAACATACCCAGCACGACGTCTGGCGCTTCCTGAGCTTCTTCAGCATGCATGAGAAAAAGACGGCCATTACGGTTGAGCGAATTCCTTGGGGAAAACCTTCTTCCGGGCTGAACACGATGTTGCTGTTGAGCTGGGGCATTGGCATTGGGGGCTGCGGTATTCTTCTTGTTTGGGCACTCGTTGGAGTAGTGACCCTTATTTCCACAGTCATAACAAGTTACATGCGACTTGTCCTTTGCTGCTACAGGCACATCATTGCTTCCAGTCCTCGGGGCAGTGTTGGTGTTAAACTTGGGTGGGGCACGGTTGAAATTGCTAGAGTTGTCGGGGTTATTGTGATTTCTTCCGGGTCTAGGGTTTCCACGGTTGGGATAGGTCGGACGGTTCATCGGGGGTCTGTTGGTTCTTGGGGCGAATCCTGGAGGTGGGTTAGGGCGATACTTTGGGGTCTGATGGGTTCCTGGCTGATGCATCATGCGACACTTGCGGTTGTGATTGGCTTGATTGACCTTTCCTTCCATCTGGATGGCCGAGTCGACAAGAGCTTCAATATCCCCAAAGGGGATATTGACTAACACAGTCTGCATCTCATCGTGCAGACCATTCAGGAATCTTTCTTTCTTCTTGGCTTCGGTGTCAATCTCATCCGGGGCATACCTAGCTAATGACAAAAATTTGTCACGGTATTCCACTATAGTCATCCTTCCTTGCTTCAGTTCTCTGAACTCGTCTCTCATCCTCTTGATCAAACCCGGTGGCACATAGGTTCTGCTAAACTTGACCTTGAATTCCTCCCAGGTCATCATCTGTCCTCCGGTCATTGCGCGAACACTGTTCCACCATGCCCTGACATCTCCGGCTAGATAGTGGGTGGCGAATAGAACTTTCTCGTTCGCTTCCACTCCGGCGACTTCTACGTTATTTTCCATGGTTCACAACCAATCATCGGCGTCTAGGGGTTCTTCTGACTTAGTGAAAATAGGTGGGTTGGTATTCTAGAAATTCTTGAGCTTAGATCCATGGTTGTCTTGATTTCGTGGCCTTGGTTGTTGTGGGCTAGCTGAGCTATCCGTTGCAGGGTGGCTAGGTTGGCTTGACGTTCCGCTCTTTCAGCTTCATGGTCAGAAGTCAACATTTGCAGGATCTGCAACATAGGGTCCGGGGATGAACCACTTCCTCTGTGTGGCATCTGAAGATTGAGATAGATCATGAGAAAATAGGGAAATTTCTAAGGTTTCGGGGACTTTGAAAAGTTTTTAAAGTTTGACTCAAATTTTTCTAGCAACTTGCTTTTCATTTATTCATTCATTCATAGCACACGATACAACACACACCACAACAAGGAAAAACAGATGGTTTTAAGAACCATTCTGAAAACTACGATACAGTGGGACCGAATACTACTCACTACGCTAGTGCTCAAGTGGTACTACTCCTCGGAATCTGTGGCTTCATCATCTTCATCATCATCGATGAAGGCAAAATCATCCTCATCGGTGCAGAAATCCATAGCCTAATCCTCCAGAAAATCATCATCGCTGAGATAGGAGTAGGGGTCTCCACGAAGATCCTCTCCGGCATTCTCCCTTTCCTCCAACTGCATGTCTCTCATGGATGGTATCCTCCAAAGATGAGATACAGTGGCAAAGACGGGCAATAATGCGCTCCTTCTTGTCGAGCTGACGGCGGCGAGACTTGCGATCCTTTGCTAGCATGGCAATGGTTTGGTCCTTCGTCTTGATGATGGCAGACTTGTGATTGGAGTAGTCACGGAAATTGTCCAATTCTTGCTGACGATCGTACATCATGAAGCTAAGGTGGTCCAATTGAGTCTTCAGCTCAGGGTGGTATGGGGCTTCCAGTGGTTGTCTATTTGCATCATGCCTTGGGCAAAACTCAAAGCGAGTACCCTTGATCGTGATGCTCGCCCACCTGCAACGGGAAAGAGCTTCCTGCATGGCCCTGGCAAGTCCATCGAGCCAGTTGTTCTCTCGTAAGGTAAACTGAATTCCCTCAGCAGTGGGAGGTTCAATCTTTCCTCGGATACTTGCAACAATTAGCCACTGCAGATCTTCTCCTCCTTGATCATTGAGCTGACCTCCGAAGAACTCGGGGTGCGGATGCTCCAGAAGTTCCGAAAGCTGGTCCAAATCCCTCTCAAAGATAAGGTCTCCTCCATTCCCCAACTGATAAAACTTGTTGTACTTCATGTCCATCTATAAGAATATAGGGTAGGTAAGTTAGTAGAGTGATCAAGTGTGTCGAATTTTATGTATTTTGCAAGAGTTTTTGAGGAACATGAATTTTCATGAAAGAATCAAAGTGATAAGAATGGGAATAAGTTTTTGTAAATATTTGTTTTATTTGGTTTTGAAACAAAGTTTTTGATTCAACGTCCAGTCTAACTAGGGTCTCCTATGGTCAGGATGGCTCTGATACCAACTTGTCAACACCCGGATTTTTAATCCCAGATGCCTGTTATGCCATACATCGCAATCCCAGGATTACCATTTTTGCGAGACATAACAGAATTGGATACCACAGTACATCATCCATTACAAACCATACATAAGGTCTTACACAAATAGGGATCTCATGATCCAGTTCTTAATACAACTCAAGCAGCGGAATACGTTATAATAACGGTAGTGTAGGTGAAGCTCCATCTTCGGGGTCACAGGCAATGCTGACGATGGGAGATGATCCTAGTTGTCGTAACCTTCCTGGGGTCCATCCCCCAGATACTCCTCTTCATAGTCTGGCCATGGGAATAGCTAGGGACAAAGCCATGAGTACTCTTTAAGTACTCGCAAACTAATACTAACAAGTGAAAGGGGTTTTTGATAATAGGACACTAGGCTCTAGGTTTGTTTTGCAAGAAGCCAGATTTATCTCTACCAAGTTCAGAGGTAAGAGAAGCTAGTCACAATTTTATAACTCCTAAGTGGGAACTTGTATTTCATATCACAACTCTGTTGTGGTCAAGTCAAAGTCTCAAATCATTTCACAAGTCATTTTGAAAACATCTGACGGGGGAACAGTATGGCCACTCCAACTGTCCATAACCGCGGACGCGGCTATTCGAATAGTTTGACACTCTGCAGAGATTGTACACTTTCACCACAACATTCGATACATCCATCAGGAACAAATCCTAATTCACCATACTCAGTATGCGGATAATCAATCCTAACCTTTCAATTACACGCCCTAGTAAAAGCACCTCTCCTGCGAGTTTGGCCTCCCAACCATGACCAACTGTCATCTTGGGTACTGCACAGGTGGACAATCTTCACAAGGTAGCCTCAGCTCAGACCTTGGCCGTGAAGGAACTAATACTAAGGTATATAAGTTTCCAGTCACGCCCTACCCAATCTTCGGGTATTGTGGTTGTACGATAAAAATTGGAATGGTATCGCAGCCAGACAACCATCAGTCTTATAAAGGGCTAAGGCTCATGCCTCAACATTTTCATCACCAAAATCATCTGGTGTTCGGAAACACATGTCAAAACATTTCAATAGAATGACCCATCATTCCAAGGTTTTCATAACCATTTTCACCAAGTATTCCCATCTAAAGTTGATCAAGTTTTATGCTTAGCACTAGCATCTACAAGTGGGGGTGAGTACTAATGAGGGGTGGTGAACAAGTGGTGTTCTAACTAGGTTTAATCTCATGCCTTAGGATGACATCAAGATTTTCTAGCTTAGGCCAAGTTTTATGCTCTTTATGCAACCTTCAAATATATCTTTCTAGAATCTACAAGTCACTTAAGTACTCTCTAAGGAAGTAGCTTTGATAAACAAATAAAGTAGAAAGTTTGCAAACAAAACTAGGATTGGGTTATCAAGTGGGTATGATCACATATGCTTAAGGCATATAGTTGGCATGGTAACAAGCAAGTATTAGCTTGCATTAGTATTAGTATAAGCTTGCCAAATAGCAAGTGTTAGCTTGCCTTGTGCAGAGCAGTGGTTGAAGTTCTCCTCGGCTTCTTCTTCGTAGAATCCTCCTTCCTCCTCGTAGCCTTGGTCGGTACTAGCGTCTATAAATAAATACGATGTACACAATCACCAAACAATACTTAACTACTTGCAATCATCACACAAAAGGTTCCTATAGATGATCTAGCATCATCACTAACATTACAAGATTAAAGCTTGGTTTAATTCCTTTTATTTTTAGAAAAGTAATTTCTACTCATTGAAAAACTACTTAAGATTTAATATTCTCCAAACCAAACATGGGATCATGTTGACACATGTCATCACCACATATTTTAGTCCATGGGAATGTGATTTAAAGTGGTGTCACAATTTAATAAGGTTTTACCCTTTCATTTTAATTAAATAATGTGTCTAGAAATGCCTATGTAGAATTCTTTTATTACTTGGGCATTATTTCTGTAAGTAAACCAATATATTTTTACATATTCTGAAAGGTATTGTTAAATGTGATTTTTGAGAGTTGGAATTAACTCAAAAGCTATTATGGTTTTAATTTGAAAAATGTTTGAATGTAGAAAAGCTTGTGCCTTGTTATTTTTACCAAAGAGGATCTACAGATCCAAATGACTTGAATCCAATGGGCTTGGATTCAGCATTCCCAGACCTTTCTAACAAAGTTGGTTTCATTCAATTTGGTTCACTGAATCGATCTGGGTTGATTTTTGAATCTAGGTACAGAAGTGTGTTTGAATTAAAATGGAAAAGGTTAAATTCAAACAACTGGGCTTGTGGTAATCTGGGGCGCTGCTAAGTGATATGCTTACGCGGGCTGGTTAAGTCGCTGTCCCCACGCGTCAGTGAGACGAGGGGGTGCGAAGCGGTATGGGGCGATGTGGTGCGTTCGATCTGGTTCTAATCCAACGGCTGAGGGTCATCATCGAAGTTGGGCAACGCCGGCGAGACAGAAACCTAGCACGGCTTCAAGAACCCGATTGGGTTGTTGCAATGCATGAAGAATTAAATAACTTTGAACGCAACAAAGTTTGGAAGCTCGTAGAGAAACCCAAGGACTGCCGCAATGTTATCGGTACCAAGTGGATCTTCAAGAACAAACAAGATGAAATGGCATTGTTGTGAGGAATAAAGCACGACTCGTGGCTCAAGGATACTCTCAAGTGGAAGGAATTTATTTTGGCGAGACCTATGCTCCTGTGGCTCGTCTTGAGTCCATCCGTATCCTTCTTGCATATGCAGCCCATCATAATTTTACATTACATTAAATGCATGTTAAGAGTGCATTCCTTAATGGTCCTCTACATGAGTTAGTATACGTCAAGAAGCCCCCAGGTTTTGAGGACCCCAAATTTCCGAACCATGTCTACAAACTCGATAAGGCGCTCTATGGCCTTAAACAAGCCCCACATGCGTGGTATGAGCATCTTAAAGAGCTTTTGCTAGACCGTGGATTCGTAGTTGGGCAATTGATCCCACTCTTTTTACTAAGAAGGTTAATGGGGAACTTTTTGTATGCCAAATTTATGTCGATGACATTATTTTTGGCTCTACTAACCAAGCTTTTAACGATGAATTTTCAAAGCTTATGACTGACAGGTTTGAGATGTCCATGATGGGTGAGCTGAGGTTCTTTCTTGGATTTGAGATCAAACAACTTAGAGAGGGAACCTTTATTAATCAAGCTAAGTACATCCAAGACATGCTCAAAAGGTTCAAGATGACGGATCTCAATGGCGTTGCTACTCCAATGCAAACAAATTGTCATCTTGAGCTCAATCCCAAGGGTAAAGACGTGGATCAAAAGGTATACCGGTCCATGATCGGCTCTCTCCTTTACCTTTCCGCATCTAGGCCCGATATCGTGTTAAGTGTAGGAGTGTGTGCAAGGTACCAAGCCGCTCCTAAAGAAAGCCACTTAGTGGCGGTCAAACGAATCTTCCGATATTTGGTTCATTCCCCAAATTTTGGGTTATGGTATCCCAAGGGTTCAAGTTTCTCTCTATGTGGTTACACTGATTCATATTGGGCTGGTGACAAAGATGATAGAAAATCAACCTCTGGTGCATGTCAATTCTTGGGCAGGTCTCTAGTGTGTTAGTCTTCAAAGAAACAGAATTGTATTTCACTCTCAACCGTCGTAGCTGAATATGTTGCTGCTGCAAGTGCTTGTACACAATTATTATGGATGAGGCAAACTTTAAAGGAATATGGTGTCAATTGTGACAAAGTGCCTCTATTATGTGACAATGAAAGTGCTATCAAAATTGCTTACAATCCCGTGCAGCATACAAGAACAAAACATATAGAGATTCGCAACCACTTCATTCGGGATCATGTTGCTCGTGGTGATATTGCCCTATCTTTTGTGAGCATGAAGAACCAACTTGCTGATATTTTCACGAAGCCCCTTGATGAAGCAAGATTTTGTTATTTGAGGAATGAGCTAAATATCTTAGATTCAAGGAGCTTGGCTTGACTACCCTTGCACACTCACTTGCTCTTTTTCATGTATTTGGTTTAGATGCGGGCATAGACATAGGGGGAGTGTGGTCCAAATTGATTGGGCCAACCCTCCCCCCATAATGTCGAAAGCAAGTAAAATCATTTCCCTTAATATCATTTTGTGATATGTGGGTCATCGATGAGCATTGGTTTTGAACTCGAGATACATCTTCGCGGTGTCATGCCATCCGCTCCAACATGGTGGCTTCGGCCACCGCCCTCTTCCTTGAGAAGAGTTGGTTTCTAATGGCTCTCTTTGGATTCTCTTGCATATTTCTTGTTCTTATGGAAACACACTCAACTTTGGCTTTTGTTTGATTTGGTTCTTGCAAATTTGGGTGTGTAGTACCATCTATTCTTGCTCTAAACCATTGCCCTTCTTCCTTTTTGGTGTTTCGATGCCAAAGGGGGATAAGTAGTTCTATTAGGTCTCATGGATTTGCAAGGGTCGGGCGCAAGCACTTATCTTTCTGTTGTTTTTATTTGCTTGCTTGTGCGTGAACTTATTTTCTATTTGTGCTTGGATTATGTAAGACTATGTCATGCTCCACTGTTTGGTATTCATAGAATTCTGGATTTATCTATTGTGGATCTCATGGAATTCTAGATTTATCTATGGAGCATATTTGATGGCATATGGAATCATGGGATTATCTAATGTATGCATCAATATTGTTGGGATGTGCTTGGAGGCTATCAATCTCATTAATTTCTTTTCTACAGTCACATCCCGGTGGTATGACCTTATTTCCCAACCCACCTTGTTTCAATTATCATTGCTATGAAAGTTATGTTCTCTCTAGTGTGTGTATTTGTATTCAAACGCAAATTTTAAATATGCACACATCTAGGGGGAGCGTCTTTCATTTTTAAGGTGGCATTAGCCGGTTTCATTGCAAATCCTAATATTGTCATCTAACACCAAAAAGGGGGAGATTGAAAGAACATTTTATAATCCCTAGTGTTTTGTGTGTTAGATAACAATATCAAGGATTATTTGATGTGTGTTGAAGTGTTGCAGCTCTCTCTAAGAAAAAGGGAGAAGGATTCTGCCTTTGGAGGGCGGATAATCCGCCCCCAACAGTGGCGGATAATCCGCCCCTCCCTCTTCCCTAGCAGGCGCAAGCCCCAGAAGGGGGGCAGAGTTTTGGCCGGATTTTTTGGCCTCGCCGGATAATCCGCCCCTCGGGAGGGGGCGGATTGTCCGCCCCCCTTGCTCACCGCCAAGGCGCAAGCCCCAGAGAGGGGGCGGAGTGTTGTCCGGACTTTCCGGCCTGGCCGGATAATCCGCCCTAGGAGGGGGCCGGATTATCCGCCCCCCCCAAGATCTTCACCAAGTCTCGCAGGCGCCAGCCCTAGAGAGGAGGGCGGAGTTTCCCCCGGAAAATCCGCCCTTGGGGCGGAGTTTCCCCAAGGGGGCGGATAATCCGCCCCTAGTGGGGGGCGGATAATCCGCCCCCAAAGTTGTTCAACGGCTAGATCTGGGGAGGGGGGTATTTAAGCCAGCCTCCCCCTCCTGCCAGATCTCTTGATTCATTCGAAAAAGACGAGATCTGATCTGCAACCTTCATCCAAGAGAGCTCCACCTAGATCCACCCAAAGGCCCCGTCCCTTGGGGAATCGAAGGAGGAGAACTCGATCTTCATCATCAGCAATCAAGCGCTTCATCTCCTCTCCATTCATTTGGAGAACCACCGATCTAGTATTTCTTGCAAATACCTAGATCCTTGTTTTTGTTTATATTGATAAACCATGTTCTTGTGGCAGCTTGTTGTCATCTCAGGAGCCCCCAATTCGGTTGTGGGTGTGTGCCCCGATAGTGTTGTAAAAGGCACCGGTTCCCGCCTCGAAGGGATCCAATAGTGGAGAAGGTGGATCAGGCCTCTCGTGGCAAGATCCATCGGAGAATAGGGTGAGGCCTATTGTGGCGTGGTGGTCTTAGAACCGCCCACCCCTGCAACACAGATGTACTTCCCTTAACAAGGAAGGAACTGCGGTAGAACATATCCCTGTGTCTCCGCGTGCTCCACTACGGTTTCCTCGCTCCTCTCTTTACGTGCTTAGTAGTTAGGGTTGCATATAGGGAAATTCTCGTAGTTGCATATCTAGAGAATTTACTTTGTGTCAAGCCTAAAATTGAAAAAGTATTAAAAATTGGTTAGCACCTATTCACCCCCCCTCTAGGTGCCCATACGATCCATTTCACAAATCCACACCTCTCATGTGTTCCGGAGTTTCTCGGAGTTAGGGTTTTCGCTCCTCGGAACCCCGATTAATTGTAGAGCATGCTTTAGGGTTACATTTCAATGCAATTCAACTTGTCATATCATCATACTTGCTTGAGCATTGCATTGATGCCATGTGTTGATTATTTCCCTTTCTTTCCGGTGTTTGGTTCTTCCCGGTAGAATACGATATCGAGATCGAAGCCAGGGTTCAACACCGTCGAAGCTCGAAGACAAATACTTGACCAACTGTAATCAAGTCAAGTACAAGGATCCTGAAGCTCTGCTTTCGGCTATCAACAGGCAAAGGCAAGCATAGACCCACCATGATATAATCCTATGATTTCGAAAGAATTTCAATTCTTGCCATGATGCATACAATTCTATTGTGGTCTTTTATTGATAGATAGAGTGTCCTATCTGTTGCATTACTCCCTTTGAGCTTATATTACCTGATCCACTGCTCCTAGCATATTAGGTTTATTAGGTTTATTGGTTTGGATTATTAGGTTTATTATTAGTTAGGTATTATTAGGTTTATTAATTAGTTAGGTATTATTAGTCTTCGGCCCCACTGGTCAGTCACTGTGGGTAGCCCTGCATCGATGAAAACTACCCCTGTCTGATGTAAAGTGACACAAGAATCGCTTTTAAAATGGTTTAATATTTTCAGAAATTGATATAAACTTGTAAATTCAATAACTAATGATTTATAAGTCAGAAAAATACAAATAATATATCAAAATGTTTAGAAAATTGAGATCTATGTGTCTAAGAAATCATAATACATTGTCAAGCAACTTTAAACCCTAGTTTAGTTAAAGAAACATCGACACCCCTTATGTCCATGTGGGTTCGCCGGTGTGTACTTGCTAGGGCATCCCGAACCCTTTTAAATCGATGTTGCACCTAGGGTTAGTGTATGATCTCTAAATCTGACATGTCATACATATTGATTGCGCATTGTATTATGCCATGTATTGATTGCCGCCTTTCTTTCCGGTATTGGTTCTTCGCGATAGGATCCGAGCCCGAGGGTTTCTCTGAATTAGGGTTTCTTATATTGTAAATTCATTTTTATTATTGTGTATGTATACATTAGGGTTTCTCTGAATTAGGGTTTATATCTCTCAACACCGTACCTAACATTCTCCCTTAGCCGCTTTGATTTATCCGTTTTTCCACCTATGCATAAAATATGGACCCACACGACAGAGACGAAGAAAAGGAAGAGTTGATCCAAGGTGTGATCCGCGGGGAAGAAAATTTAGATATATCGACGTTTCTGAACAACTCCGGTGAGGCTGATCCTCTTTTTGCCGGAAGAGACGACTTGTTTGAGGTTGAAGGTGATGCCTTCCGCGAGGGAGAAGGCGATGCCTTGTGTGATCGAGAAGACGATCGCTCCGGCGAGGTGCATGTAATATAATTAATTCATTAATTAATCATCTGCTATCTATATAGAAATAGTAACAACGATCTTTCTTCTTTTAGCCCTCCGATTGAAGAAATCTACTGAAAAGAGCAGTCGAGGCCCAACCAAAAAGTTGGGAGACCATGAGAGGTTCAGGATCAAAGATATCAGTGAAGATGGGAAACCGACGGCTCCTGAAGTTGTCGCAAACAAATTTGTGGCACAATGCAGAGAAATCGTTAGGGACTTAATCCCGATCACCATTCGAAATTGGAATAGGCCCGCTGATGTGGAAGAAGAGGGAACATGTTTATTTGTCCCTAACAAGGCCAAATATTTACTATGGAATAGGCTCATGCTTAATTTCAAACTACCGAAGATAGAGCTGGATCCAAATGCGGAGGATCCAGTTGAGGACGCCTTAGAACATGGGAGAGCCATGGAGGCTAAGGTCAGGGAGTGGGCTTTGAAGAAGATGGGCCAGTGTTTCACCAACTGGAAGAAAAGATTGCACCTTGACTATGTCGTGAAAGAGAAGACTCCGGATTTCAAGAAGATTTAGTTTGAGAAGATAAAACCATTCTGGGCTGAGTTTGTGAATTACAAGACATCAGCAAAAGCTAAGAAAATGTCTTCAATGAATAAGTTGAATGCTGCTAACAAGAAGTATCACCATACTATGGGGCAAGGTGGCTACAGGGCTGGCATTCCTAAGTGGGAGAAACTTGAGCAGGAACTGCGTGCTAAAAAGATCATCCCAGAGACAGACGATTGGATTGAACGTGCAAGGAATTGGTTTTACGGTCATGGGGGCAAGTTGGACTCGGAAGGGAAGTGTATATATAACATACGACATAAAGAAGACCCCTTGCCAATCGAGAAGATGAGAAAATCAGTAAAGGCTGTTAAAGATGGGGACTTCATTCACCTATAGAGAGAATGATGAGCTCACACTCGCCCTTGGAAATAAGGAACATGATGGACGAACACGAGGCACAATAGGCTACAAACCATGGAGGACTGGGTTTCCCGAAGAGAGGAAGAAATATCCTAATAGAAGCCGTCAGAGGAGAAAGGACAAGGCGGAAGTTGAAGCAGATATTCAGAAAGAGCGAATGTGTATAATTGAAGAACGAATAAAGCAACAACAAGATGAAATTAACGCACTTAAAGAGCAAAGTACTACCGGGCCATCTTATCAGCACACTGCATTCGATGCTATCAGCCTATCGAATAATCGAAAAAGCAGTGTGGCTTCCACTGAGGTCCCGGGTGATGGCAATGACGATGACGATGGTGCACCAATGATGGCTCCGGTTGGCTACCTAGTGGATGATATCACACAGATGACACACTGCGAGCTACATGTCAAAGTTGTGAACATATCAATGAAGGTGGCGGTCGGCTATGCCTTACCAATTGGACCCACACCAACTTACCACCGCCGTCCGTTCCAGTATTACGCTGTTGTCGGGTGGATGAAATCATGCCCACCTTTGAAGTTTTGAAGCTTGACTACCCCGCAGTGAAGGGATGTGGATCGAACTGGGAGACGCAACAAACGTCACCATTCTATGGCCAAAGGAATGTATCGTGCTTCGAAATCACACGCCAAGGCCATCTTCGCCGCCGCCTCACCCATCTCCAGCGAGGTCGTTGCCGCCGTGGCAGCCATCTTCGTCGCCTCACCCGGCTCCGTCGCCTCACCAATCTCCGGCGCAGCCATCGCCGCGGCAGCCATCGCCGGCGCCTCTGGATAAAAAGAGCGTAAGAGTACCGCTACTCTGCGTCGTGCTAAGCGATCGCCGAAACGTAAACAAGAGCCTCTTCCAAAAGTACCAAAGGTTCCTCCCAAGAGAGCTTATGACTGTACTGAAGAGGAGACTACGGCTATCGTTGATGCAGAAACGACAGCGTTTTTCGCTAAGCTGAGGCGGCCGAAAGAGCCAGAGTTCCCCAGCACCAAAGAAGAAAAAGCCTGAGTGTTCAAAATGCTAAAGACTCTTCATCAACCCGAGCCAAAGCTGTCATCAGACTATGAGCGTTCTATTCTCAAGTAACATGCGACACAACAAGCCTCGAAAAGCAGTACTGATGCAAGCGAGAAATCTGTTGCCCAGCTCGGAGAACAAGCAAAACAGTCTTGCGCCCCTCTCAAGGTGATTTCCCATACCAATGTGGGGTCGAGCAAATATGAGGCCGAAGAGCAGTATGATCCAGAGGTAGTTGCACAATATGGAGAAGCTGCCGCTGCTCAAGGTATGAGTATTGCCCAGTACTTATCCCAGTTAGAGTAATTCCCCGTGAGTGAAGTACCATACAAATACCTGTACGGCAAACCTCTCGTCAAACCTGAGGAGGTAAATAATCTTCTAACAAAAATGCGAAGATTGCATAACTGGTACATGCATGCCACAAAGGCCGGGGCTAACTGGATAGTGTTGAGGGTTACAAAAAAGCATTACGGGAAAGAAATAGATGACATGATATCCATTGAATTTGATGAACTATTTCAATTATTCAATCAAGACGCCTTGGACAAATCGATCATCAGTGCCTATTGTCTATAAGTACTAATTCTGTAATTAATTTAGTCTCTAGCTATCTCACCTCGTTTATTGCATGTATATAATCATACTATAATATGCAGAATCAAGATTCTTGAATGCAGTAGAGGACAAATCTATGACATTGGCTTCATTGACCCATATTGGGTGCGTCAAGCTAATCTCAAAACAAGCCCCCAGGATACGGAGGATAATATCGTACATACGTTAAGGTTTCAAGAAACCAAAAGAGAAATACTATTTCCTTACAACTTTGAGTGAGTGTTATTGTCTTGTATACACTTTCTATTTTGCTTACTCGATGTTAAGTATATAATTGATTAGTTATGCATGCGCATCTTCCACTATATTCTGTTAATCATTCAACTTGACAAAGGGCGTGTACTAGTCATGGACTCGAAACATAAACCCCTTGAGCAGTGGAAGGACATGCAGATGCTTCTCCAGCGGTAATTCTAATCATTACGACACTATATCAGCAACGTTCGTGAATTTTATGATATCAAGTAATTAATAACTTCTTTTATTCGTTTTCTTCGTCGGTCAGCACTTGGAAACGGTTCACCAATAAGGCTAGGGGTGTTTGGAAAGAGGAGCTTACATTTCAAGCACTAGATGTAAGCACCACTAGCTATATCCGCACACCTCTTTGATTCTAGTTTTGATACCGTTATTATCATGCTTGATTATTTATTTTGATTGAACTATGTTCTTGTAAAGTGCCTGACGCAGGGACCATGGAACAATTTATGTGGAAACTATGTTTGCGAGTTTATCCGGCAGACATGCTGTGAGAAGGGCGGAAATTTAGAGCAACTCCACGTACGTAAACAATTTCTATAGTTTTTAATTACCATCAAATTGTGTTTAGTTTCATTCATATAGGCTGACTCCTTTTTAAAATCAGATCGAACGTCTACGGGACGGTCTTCTGCCAAAGGATCGCGTACGAGCAATTCAGTAGGAATTGGCGGGATTCTTGGATGCAGAAGTCCTAAACCCAAAAGGGGAATACTATTCGGGTGTGTATAAACAATAGGGATTGTACAAAGAGCTTATTTTGTATGTAGTGCATGAACTCGATCCGTGTATCGAATGTAATATGTTCGACACTTGGATCTATATTGTCATGATGATCTTTTGTAATATAATGGCTCCTTCATTGATGAGTGAAAAAACAAAACAACATAAATGAATTCTCTGCCGCGGCACAAAAAGTGGCCAAAATGCTGCCGCGGCAACAAAAGTTGCCAAAATGAATTCTCTATCGCGAGAGAGAAATGTTTCAAATCTCTGCCGCAGCAGAGAGTTATTTGTCCCGGTTCGTGTTACGAACTGGGAAGGTTGCTCCCCCTCCCCTCGCCCTCTGCCGCGGCCACGTGTACACCCTTTTGTCCCGGTTGGTGGGGCAACCGGGACTAAAGATTGGGGCTTTAGTCCTGATTGCCCCGTCCCGATTGGGGAACCGGGACTAAAGCCCCTTACCAACAGGAACACATGGTGTTGTTCCCACTAGTGGGGCTATCTAGGCTAGTGTAGCCCTGCTTCAGCATCCAATCTGTAACCACTTCCGGGGGTAGAAGAAGGTCTCCTTCGGGTAGCTATGATGTCGCTGCCTTTCTACTCCATGGATTCGAGATCACCGTCTGATCAAGATCTGGAGGCATCGTGCTGGCAAGGTGGTCCTTCTCTCGGGTTGGTTTGTCCCTTGGTTTCTTCAATGGCACGAGGTGGATCTGAGCGAAAGCTCCTTGCTTTGGTGTCGATGAAGGTGATGCATGCGGGTGTCACTACGCTCTTGGGGCGTTGTTTTATGTATACCCTCCATGACTCGGTTCTGTGTGAAAACTCTAGCCCATCGCGGGCTCGACGGCGGCATCGCTAGGAGCGCCAAAGCGCTCCCACCAACAAAAAGATACCTTCTAGGAGGGGCCCTTGCCTTCAGCTAAAAAGAAGCAGATATTGCCGTAAGCAGGAGATGGAAAAGCCCACGATCCATAACTTACTCATTCAGATATTTACTAGAGCTTGACAGTGAATGAAGGCAGTACAGGAGACTCCGAATCCTATTCAGATTGCACGGAGGGCTTGGAAAGAGGCCTCTCCTGTAAGATAAGATTCCATTCCTTCCTATCGAAAGGCTCCGGTAGTAGAGCTCAATTCGGAATGTTGATATAAAAAAGGGCAGATACATAGAGTTAAGGAACAAATGTGGGCGCTCGTCCACCAATCGCTTCTTCTTTGGCCAGGTTCCATCCGGCCGAGTCGAGCTCGTGGAGTCATCGATCGTCTTGGCGTCAAACTTCATTGACTTTGACATGTTTGGTAGTCTAGGTTGCCTTGCGTTACCCATGGCATATTGTGTTTTTCTTGTTTGACTTTGAGTTGGTGGCTCGCCGGCATTTCGTTTGTCGATTTTCATTTGATCTACTTGTATGGATCTCTCTTTTTACTTTGTATCTGTTGGGCATTCAACTTTATTTATAAAGCGGAGCGAACTGTTCTGAAGAAAAAACAAACTAACAGTATGAGCTATGAAGTCCCAAACAACCACAGGAACAACAACCTGAATATCTGATCCGCACAAAACATATCATATACACGCTTCACCTTGGGACGTAATCACGATCCGTACACGGTACACGTAAGCTGATAGCGGAGGGGGAAAAACAAGACATATATCATCACCACGTGTGCAAAGGGCTTAGCTAGCGAGCCCGCAGGGTGTCGATCGTAAACGAAACTCACTAGTACACATACACGCGACACATGCGTAGCAGGAGGCACTTAATTAAGCAATTGTGCATCCCCCGTCGACGCAGATGACTTGGCCGGTGATGTAGGAGGCCGCCGGCATGCAGAGGAAGGCTACCACCGAAGCCACCTCCGCCGTCTCGCCCAGCCGCCC
The DNA here is from genome assembly GCA_023614405.1 of Avena insularis. Lineage (NCBI taxonomy): Eukaryota > Viridiplantae > Streptophyta > Magnoliopsida > Poales > Poaceae > Avena > Avena insularis. The sequence continues at coordinate 30,738,076 of CM042691.1, forward strand.
CATCGGCACCCGCGCCGCCTGCCTCTTCACCATCTCCGGCTCACTCGTCTCCTGCTCCATTCATCCATCCATCCACGCAACAAAATTCATCAAAAAAAAATTAAGAACTTGATAAAATCTAGCTCCATTTGTTGAGAGATTATCCTTAATTAGTTAGTTACCACGTCTTTGCAGATGTCGGTATTGATGCCGCCCGGGGCGACGCAGTTGACGCGTATGCCGTCGCCGGCCCACTCGGCGGCGAGGCTGCGGGTAAGCTGGTTCATGGCTCCTTTCGTCATGGAGTAGACGGCGAGGCCCGGGAAGCCGACGAACCCGGCGACGGAGGAGATGTGGACGACGCTGCCTCCGGCGGAGAGGAGGAGGAGCGGGTGCGCGAGCTGGGCGAGGTGGAAGCACGGCTCCAGGTTGGTGGCCATCACCCGCGCGTAGTCCTCGCCGGTGCACTCCGTCGCCGCCTTCACCATCGACTGCCCCGCGTTGTTCACCAGGACGTCCAGCTTGCCGCCAAAGGCTCGCTTCGCCGTGTCCATGAGCTTCTCCCTCTCGCCGCGCACGGAGACGTCGCAGACGGACACGGTGACGTGGAGGTTCTGCTCCTCCCACCGCCGCCGGCACTCCTCCAGCTCCTCCGCGTTCCGGGAGCACGTGTGCACCCTCGCGCCGTGCCGCGCCAGCTCCTCCACTATCGCATGCCTGATACCGCCATGAAAGCACACATGCACATTAATACCGTATAACAGCGGCCCAATATGTAACACAACATGAAAGCATATAGAGTATATGATCGTACCCGATCCCTTTGCTGCCTCCGGTGACGAGCGCCGTGGTGCCGGCGAGGCCCCACCTCTCCTCCATGCTCCGGCGTGAGGCGGCGGCCATGAACTCTCTCTCTCTCCTTGCCGGCCGGCCTAGTCGATCGGTCGTCGATATAGTCCTACAGCTGCTACTGATCATACGAGTTGAGACATCTCCATGCTAGGTTATTTATACTGCTATTAGGTATAGCGGGAGGAGCGTGATGGATGATGGAGAGGAGGTACGAGCGTCGCTGATAATTAACTAAGACCTAGTAGCTGTTCGTGATCTCTGACGACCCGATACGCAGAGATATGCAGCACTACACAAGACGCCCGGCCGCCCAGCCAACGACCACATAGCCGTCCAGCATGGAGTGGCCACGCATGGAAGAACATACTCCTTCCATATATATCACAAATAAATGTGCTATTGGATAGTATGTTGTAATAAGTCAAACTTGTAAAGCTTTAACTACAATTTTAAATATTCAGATTAGATTGGTCAGTACGAAACCCTATTGTTTATTATTTTAGAAAAGTGTATTCATAATAGTTTTGAAATATTTTATATATTTTAAAATTAGTGGTCAAGGTAAATCCTGAAGATTCCATCTATGTCCAAAACGACATCTTTTTGTGATATGCAGAGCATAAACAATTAAACATTTGCTATTCTTTAGTTGTTTCACAAAAAAGTTGAGCTTGAGACGATTTTTTTGGACAAAGCAAGATGTGACAACCACGTTTACAACTACAACAGGCCATGCATGGAAGAACATACTCCTTCCATGCATATCACAAATCAATGTGCTACAGGGATAGCTTGTTGTGTAGTCAAAATTGTAAAATTTTGTCTATAATTTTAAATATTTAGATTGGTCAGTTGTAAATCCTATTGTTTAGTTTAGAAAAGTATATTCATAATAGATTTATAATGTTTACACAATTATTATATAGAAAAAAGTAATGGTCAAAGGTAAATCTTGAAGATTGTATGAACGTCCAAATCAAGATCTTTTTCTAAGATGGAGAGAGAGAGTAAATAATTCAACTTTTTTGCTATTCTTCAGTTGTTTGAAAAAAACCGAGCTTGAGACAATTTTTCGACAAACGCATACAACAACCACGCGGAGTGGTTGTGCGGGTGGAAGAGACGAGATTGGAATGGCCATATGGCAGCATCATCTGGGAAGAGGAAGAGGGGACCAAGGACACACATGGTATTACAGGATGTTGGATGGACACCTGAAGGATCGAAAATCAAATGATTGAAAGGAAAGATAGATATCCAGTAAGAAAATAAGTCACGAAACATGCCGGATAAGTCAAGTGGGTTTTAACGAGATCTATTGCATGATAGAAAGCAAAATATGTTGAAACAATAATAAAATAAATAATTCTATGATGAAAAAAGCACAAATTTTGAAGTGAACCCGATAGCTAAACCTAATCGGCTGGGACTTGAGAAAATCTCAGATTGGTTGTGGGTGCACCAAATCCAAAAGAGTGATTTCTTTACCTTGTTCCCTTGAAAGTTGTTGACTTTGATATTGTCTTTGTCAAAGTTGAGTATTTTTTTTCATTGCAAAATTTATTACGGAAGTTCCTTTTGAAGACAAAATTCTTGAAATATCTAATCCAACACATACAGAAACTCAAACTTGTAACCACTATTACAAAAATGCACATAGCATACACCACATCACTAGCCCGGTGGAACATGATACATCCGGTATTAACTAATGTAAGGAGTCAGGCATGCAGAAGAGCGAAATGATGATAGAGCCCTTGTTGATTGTTTTCCAGTGGACCGTGATCAATCGTAAATATAGTATTTTGGAAAATATCCAAGTAATGTACGGTTTGGTATAAGTACAAATGGAATAACTGTGATCAACAACATGAGCTTGTGGTTATATCGATGTACATCCCTTCTCCTTAGTTATGCATGAAGCAGAAGTATATACACCATAATTCAAGGGCTAAAGCAACCAGAAAACGATCTTCACATATATCACCAACTTTTGACGATGAAATAGAGGTAGTTTGGGAACTAGAGACCTAGGTTTGGGACACATTCAAATAAGATTACTTACCTATGAAACGTATTTTGGTCACACCCATCATCTATTATCACGTGTATGGATACAATTCCCATCGGACTACCCATGGGTAGAATGCATGGTTTACCTGGCAAGAGAACATGACAAGTGTTTACTTAAAAGGATAAAAAATAATCATGTACATGGGTCATCGAAAGTGGCTTCTATTCGATTTCCCATGGAGGACATACAAGAAAAACTTTAGCAGGGAAGCTGAGAGTCGCTTGAGTCCGGTGGAGAAGACTGGAGAACGAATATTTGTAGACAATCATAAGTGCTACCATGTGGAGATGCAAATTTGTATTTCGGGTCTTCCGTTAATGAAAATGCCATGGACTCATCATTGTATAGATTTCATGCATGTTGTGAAAGATGAGTGTGATAGCTTGCTTGATCTCTTGCTCAACCCTCCATACAAGATAAAAAATGGATCGATGGCAAGGCTTCAACTGAAACATGCATGCATAATACATGCATAAGGCATGAGCATTGGGGAAAACTGACAATGGCAAAAGATAATGACAAAGACTACCTTGGCCCTATCTTGTTAGACTTTAAAAACACAAGAGAATGTATAGTTTACGCGAGTGTCTGTTTGGTGTCAAAGGGGTCTTCCTGCAGCTCGGCAAACATAAAATAATGTTGTGAAGGCTCACAAACTAATTAGCACGAGGCTTTGATCATACATATCCTACCTATTGCAATCATATGTCTTCCTGAGCCAGGAGTCCACAAGACTATGAAAAAACTTCGCACGTGTTTAACATGATCGCACAGAAGTCAATCACATTGGTCGTTCCATGAAACTAAAGCATGAGAATTAATATTATCATAATATGTGAAGTGGAAATATATTTTCCTCCATAATTCTTTGGTATCATGGTTCATCTCATAATATATATTTGCTCGGAGTTAATGAAACTTGCATTTTCTTTACGATATGTGTGTCTAATATGTGTCTAAAATGCATATATAATATATATGTGTTGGTACGATGTGTGCTTCCCGGTAGCTAGGGCTACTGAGAGGCAACACTGCTAGGGCTACCCTACTATAAAGATTTTTCAGGACCTGCCGACAGTTTCGGCCCCACCAAGCAAGGAGCACGGTGTAAGTAACCACCAGCCAATCGGTGATGACTTCCCCAGTGTGTGCAAGTCCTAGTAGATTGAAGAGCATAAACATAAACGACACCATGCCTCTGTTAGTTGTTCTGTTGTACAAGCGAACTAACATGTTTACCATAGTAGTATATAGTAACCTCACGGAAAGTGACTTCCACTCCTAACACTAGTACTCCCTTCATTAAAAAAAATATTACAAGTTCTAGAAAAAAACTGAAAACAATTTTAAACATAGTCAATGTTGTATCGTACAAGCATGTGAAATCACAACTCGAAATTATTTGCATTGTCGTCTACAACAAAATGACAAAGTTTGATAAACTTTAGAGTTGTGAAAATATGAATATTCAGATCAACACTTTTATCATTTTTTTGTAGCCTAGAATACAAAGTATTTGAAATCTATATTTTGCATGTTTGTGAGATACATCCTTGGCTACATCCGATTTTTTTCTCATGTTTTTTTGAAACTAAGATATTTGATTTTCGAATTTTTAAAAATAGCTGGATTTTTGGAGCTCGGGAGCCAAACATCTCCATTTCATAACTTTATTGTTATAGTCCTAGTAGAGGGAAGAGCATGAACATATGTGCCCTCATCTCAGTTTGATGACTTCGACAATTTTTCCCAATCAAAATGTCCATGAATTAAACACATAAAGTCTCCATGACAGGACAAGAAAAATATATAGTTCGTGAACTATAATCGAAGTATTATGCTACGCGAAGTATATCATGTATAAAAACGCATCATAAAATATACCATATTATGTGGACGTGAATATTTTAATAAGTGATCCTTGCTCAACTAGTTGGGAGAGTGGATGTACAAATCCAGCATCTGGGTTTAAATCCTAATTATTGATAGACCAAGGTTCCTATTTATAATTGAGGATCGGACTATCCTGGTACTCGTGCCATTTATCATGGGTATCAGGTATGGTCTTTAACCAAGATTAAAAAAATTGGTATTCATTGTTAATGGTTTTGTGCATCCCTAGTTAGTGTAGGGGCTAGGGAAGTGAAATCTTCCCCCAACTTTAGGTGAAAGCTTACATGAACCCTCCCGTGTGGACGCGTCTATCTGCACCAGAGGGCCCTGATCGCCCCCTCATAGACACCCACTCCACCTCCTCTTATCCCATCGCTATCGAGGTCAATGGAGGGAAACGCCTATGTGGCGCGGCGGTGACGGCGCTCGCACTGGTCTCGTCATCGGTGGTGTCGCGGACTGGCAACGACCATCTGGGCTTGGCGAATCGTGGTGGCAGGTGGAGGACGAAAGGTGGTGACGGCCTGGCAGAGTATGATCTAGGTTTGGGCCAAGGTGGCTGCATCTGCTCCATCTAGGCTTCTCCGTCGGTGGTACGTGACACTCTTGGTGCTAGGCTCATATCACGAGGACGTCCACGGCATCAACCCCGGGCACGGCGGTGCTAGTCTCCTCCTCCTCCTCCACGGGAGTTAGTTGACCGGCTGGTTGTGGTGGATCCTTCATCCCACATCTGGCCTGGCAGGGAGTTGGGGAGATGAGGCTTCTGGTGAAAACTGAGCTCCATTGGTCACGACAAGTGATAACAGCGTCTATGCGTTGTTACCTTGTTGAAGGCATCATTGTTGCAGCCATAGTCTATTCACTCATGATGCTCCGGGGGAAAACTTTGATTTGGTTATATACTGGATCTGATGATGGCGGCACTTTGGTGTCATTCTCCATCATGAGGGTATTGATTTTGGAGCAATTGTTGGATGGAGGAGGCAAGAGGTGGAGAAGTATTGCAGCTACCACAACAACATAAGCAAGTAGTCTCACCTATGTGCACGATGGGTCTCGGTGACGGACACACATAGAGGTGACGCGGTCTGACGTTGTGGTGGCATCGATGGCAGGCTAGAAAAGTTCATTACTTTCACCTATGTCCTGAAAATGGATCAGCGGAAGATGGCGGCGACTTCTTGAGCGCGTGCAGGCTAGTCTGCTAGACTAGTGTGTGCTCTCGGATCGCCGTTGAGCGGTCTGGTGTGGCATCGAGTTTTATGATGATGTGCGTAGATGTGAGGTCGGGATGATGGCCCTGACATGACCACCCCCTTCACCAAGATTGTACATCAAAGTTGTAGGTGTTGCGACGGCTTTCGTTAGTGAGGTGGTTTCAGGTTGATCTCTCTATTTTTCCTTTTAAGAGTGTTGAATCATAAATAAAAAGGCTATGTGGGTATCAGTTTTGATGCGGAGACCGGTGGTATCACCTCCTTTTCGGAAAAAGAACACGACGAGTACATCACTCATGAATGTTAGACCAGTTTAATGTTAGTTTAGTTTTTACATTTTAGGAGAGTTTCATTTAAACCAAAAGTTCACGAACGTTCAGAGACCAATCGCACCATTCTTTATAGATCTCAAATGTACAAACTAGCAGCTGATACAGCAACCCAAACTAGACAGCTACAAATTTCAGAGAAATTAAACCTTTTATTAAGCAAGAAAATCAGCAACATCTTTCTATTTTAGATAGGCGATTACATATTTAATTTCAACGCTCTGACTTGGTTAGAGGAATAAATACTTCACTAGTTAAGCGTGGAACTTGCATGTAGACCGAACTGCGTTAGTCAAACCGAGAGGGGCAATCATAAGAAAACCAAGAGACCTAGTAATATTGAATTGAACCGAGAAATTTGCTAGGCCGTCCTTATCATTACAAATGCTTTTTCTGGGGGCGCAGGGAACTGGCATGATCTTTTTAGGACGTGGAGAATCTGGTTAACTAAGAAATGAATCTGGTCAAATATTATTTTAGTTTTCATATGGTTCGGTTCAGGAGTAAAAATATTCATGGACAATGGAGTAAATAGAAAAATAAATTGACTTTAAAATAAATGCAATGAGCTGCCAACCACTAAGTCATCTCTCGTCGCAAAAAGCAAAATACAAAGAGAAAGAAAAACCAATCTAATCACGATGCGGATTCGCCAGTAAAAAACTCTCAAAACTACTAGTGGTAATAGAATTTCTTTAAGAAACTCTAGATACATGTATTAACCGACTTAGCAAAAGTTGACATGTTAAGTTCGAGACTTCTAATCCCGCAACAAATATTTGAGCCTTCTAATTTTCCCTATAATATTAAATGTGCATTTTATTGTTTTCCAAGAATATTTGAGAAGCTTTAATTAAGGGCATGTTCAATGATGATATATTAGAAGTGCCAAGTTGGACAAACACCGATGCCTCGTTTGATACTCAGACTTTCCTCAGGATTTATATAGGATCTGGACCTGCGGATTTTTTTCTCTCTCAAAGCCATTTGATTCACAGGATTGCATCTCCCATTGGATTAGTTCCCATAGGAACTCTGTTTTTCATTTTCGTAGGAAACGTTGCATGTGGTCAAACATCATGGTAAAATCCTTTTCTGCAATCAAACATCATGTGTGAGATAAAGTATGCTAGGGTTTAGGATTCAGATAGACATATAGCGTCAATCCCAGGCAGGCATGCTATCACATCATGCATGACGCTATCCGTTGCTAGCCAGTAAGCAAGTGTACTGCATAATACCTTTAAACTAATCTTTCAGTTTACCAATGCCCCGCTTTGGTCGTAATATTTTGTTGGTTCCTCAAGTAATCATCTCATCTGTGGGTTCTAAAAGCGGATACACCTGTCGTTGAACTGTTAATACATGCAGTATATTGTGTACGTTCAATTCATTTCTCGAAATGGTTTTGACTGGCCAAATATGGTTCGACCAACATATGGCGCCTACATATATGCCACATTCTTCATGTATCAACCATGACACAAAAGTATTTTGCATGACAAATAAACCGATATTATTTGAACATGCCCAACTCATTTTTCTCTCAAAAAAGGAGGATAAGCCCTAGCCTCTGCAATCATAGTTTCGAATATTAGTGGCGAATTTATGAGTAATAAAGAAGACCGTGTACATCAATTGACGTAGAGGCCGGAGCTTCATTCCCTATTTTGAAAAAATATATATCCAAGAGTACAGTTTTCATCTGCTTTATATATGTCCAAGTGATGTCAACATGTAAACCAAGAAGTTCGCTCATGCGTTGTTGTCTCTACATCACCGAACCACCTTGTACACAAAAAATATGAGAGGAAAATCAGAGAGAAGAATCTGATCGAGTATATCTGAATCATTTCAAGGTTCAGGTTCAGGTGTTGATAATGCGCATCTGACCTAAGAGACAAAACTATAGAAGTAAATTGGGAAGTTGACTTAAAACCATTGACTTAAGCAAGCTGGCTGTTGATCTGGCCGGCCGGTAATGTCAATTAGCTAGAGTCCTGCACATATCTCCTACGGATCAATTTATTATGCGTATGATTGCATAGTTAACATATGAATGTATGTCGGCAAGGCAAAATTCGAACTAGTATATAACATGTAACAAGTGATTTCAGGAACATGGCATAGAGATTTGCTAGGCCGCCCTCATCTTTACGTGCATTCATCTACGTACTTTCCACAGTGGAAATATACGCACAGGTGCATACTAGTGTATATATGGATACGCAATCTGTTTCTTTAGGCAGCGCGCATACACTACGGAAATAACTAAATAGGCCGACGGCCTTTTTATACGCCGACGGCAAAATGTCGGGGCCGTCGGCCCAGTTTTGCCGTCGGCGTAGAATAAATAGGCCGACGGCCGCCGTCGGCGTAAACATGACCGTCGGCGTAGCCCATTGGGCTAACGGCAGAGCAACGGCGTCAAGTCTACGCCGACGGCAAAGGTTTCAGACCTATGCCGACGGCTTTGCCGTCGGCGTAGCTATTTTTCTTTTTTTGCCATATTAATCTTAGAAAAATCATAACTAAATCATTTAAATTCAGAAAAATACATATAATATATCAAAATTTGCAGAAAAATAAGATATATCTATATAAACTCAAATATTAAATATTTTTATTCAAAAAAATACATAAAAAATATAAATACTTTCGTATAACATATTTTTCATTTTTCAAGTGCAAAAAACGGGGTGTTTTGTGAAGCAATCACCAAAAGAAAGTTTCAAAATGATAATACCATATTTTTCAAAAATACTAGACCATTTTGAATGGATAATTTCCCAACCTAGGAATCTCAAATCTTTCCGTTCATCTCTCGTGAAAAAGACAAATTCCTGCTGAATCGGTAGGAAATGAGTTAGATTTGAACTACAGGTACATGATATATTGCTCATGATTTTTTGTAAAAATTGTTTTTAGGTTCACAATATGTTATTTCATCAGAGATCTAATGCAAGTTTAGTGAGACTCGTCCCCTAGCTAAGAATCATCATGCCCCTCGATTTAGGAAGTTTAATGATAGTTTGAAATGGGCATAAAAAATTAAAAAACGTTCGAAACAATGCAAAACCTTCGCGTGGTGTCATATTATATGACATAGTTCCATGGAAAAATACCAGACTTGGTATATTCATTGAGTCTTAAAAAAACCTTCACAAAATGGCCTATCTCAATCGAGGTTTTCTGGATTTCAGGTCAAATGACCAATGTTATTGCTATAATCGTGGTATAGCTTGAGATAATGTGTCCATATAGTGTGCACACATGTGTATCATGGGATGGTGAACAATGTTGCAGGAGGAAGTTTTCCTTTTCGTCGCACCGAAAAGCCATTTTTCATTTTCCGAGTGCAAAAAACGGGGTGTTTTTGTGAAGCAACCACCAAAAGAAAGTTTCAAAATGATAATACCATATTTTTCAAAAATACTAGACTATTTTGAATGGACAATTTCCCAACTAGGAATCTCAAACCTTTCCGTTCACCTCTCGTGAAAAAGACAAATTCCTGCTGAATCGGTAGGAAATGAGTTAGATTTGAACTACAGGTACATGATATATTGCTCATGATTTTTTGTAAAAATCATTTTTAGGTTCACAATATGCTATTTCATCAGAGATCTAATGCAAGTTTAGTGAGAATCGTCCCCGAGCTAAGAATCATCATGCCCCTCGATTTAGGAAGTTTAATGATAGTTTGAAATGGGCATAAAAAATTAAAAAACGTTCGAAACAATGCAAAACCTTCGCGTGGTGTCATATTATATGACATAGTTCCATGGAAAAATACCAGACTTGGTATATTCATTGAGTCTTAAAAAAACCTTCACAAAATGGCCTATCTCAATCGAGGTTTTCTGGATTTCAGGTCAAATGACCAATGTTATTGCTATAATCGTGGTATAGCTTGAGATAATGTGTCCATATTGTGCATACATGTGTATCATGGGATGGTGAACAATGTTGCAGGAGGAAGTTTTCCTTTTCGTCGCACCGAAAAGCCATTTTTCATTTTCCGAGTGCAAAAAACGGGGTGTTTTTGTGAAGCAACCACCAAATGAAAGTTTCAAAATGATAATACCATATTTTTCAAAAATACTAGACCATTTTGAATGGACAATTTCCCAACCTAGGAATCTCAAACCTTTCCGTTCACCTCTCGTGAAAAAGACAAATTCCTGCTGAATCGGTAGGAAATGATTTAGATTTGAACTACAGGTACATGATATATTGCTCATGATTTTTTTGTAAAAATCATTTTAGGTTCACAATATGCTATTTCATCAGAGATCTAATGCAAGTTTAGTGAGACTCGTCCCCGAGCTAAGAATCATCATGCCCCTCGATTTAGGAAGTTTAATGATAGTTTGAAATGGGCATAAAAAATTAAAAAACGTTCGAAACAATGCAAAACCTTCGCGTGGTGTCATATTATATGACATAGTTGCATGGAAAAATACCAGACTTGGTATATTCATTGAGTCTTAAAAAAACCTTCAGAAAATGGCCTATCTCAATCGAGGTTTTCTGGATTTCAGGTCAAATGACCAATGTTATTGCTATAATCGTGGTATAGTTTGAGATAATGTGTCCATATTGTGCACACATGTGTATCATGGGATGGTGAACAATGTTGCAGGAGGAAGTTTTCCTTTTCGTCGCACCGAAAAGCCATTTTTTATTTTCCGAGTGCAAAAAACGGGGTGTTTTTGTGAAGCAACCACCAAATGAAAGTTTCAAAATGATAATACCATATTTTTCAAAAATACTAGACCATTTTGAATGGACAATTTCCCAACCTAGGAATCTCAAACCTTTCCGTTCACCTCTCGTGAAAAAGACAAATTCCTGCTGAATCGGTAGGAAATGAGTTAGATTTGAACTACAGGTACATGATATATTGCTCATGATTTTTTGTAAAAATCATTTTTAGGTTCACAATATGTTAATTTCATCAGAGATCTAATGCAAGTTTAGTGAGACCCGTCCCCTAGCTAAGAATCATCATGCCCCTCGATTTAGGAAGTTTAATGATAGTTTGAAACGGGCATAAAAAATTAAAATACGATCGAAACAATGCAAAACCTTCGCGTGGTGTCATATTATATGACATAGTTGCATGGAAAAATACCAGACTTGGTATATTCATTGAGTCTTAAAAAAACCTTCAGAAAATGGCCTATCTCAATCGAGGTTTTCTGGATTTCAGGTCAAATGACCAATGTTATTGCTATAATCGTGGTATAGTTTGAGATAATGTGTCCATATTGTGCACACATGTGTATCATGGGATGGTGAACAATGTTGCAGGAGGAAGTTTTCCTTTTCGTCGCACCGAAAAGCCATTTTTTATTTTCCGAGTGCAAAAAACGGGGTGTTTTTGTGAAGCAACCACCAAATGAAAGTTTCAAAATGATAATACCATATTTTTCAAAAATACTAGACCATTTTGAATGGACAATTTCCCAACCTAGGAATCTCAAACCTTTCCGTTCACCTCTCATGAAAAAGACAAATTCCTATTGAATCGGTAGGAAATGAGTTAGATTTGAACTACAGGTACATGATATGTTGCTCATGATTTTTTGTAAAAATCATTTTTAGGTTCACAATATGCCATTTCATCAGAGATCTAATGCAAGTTTAGTGAGACTCGTCCTCGAGCTAAGAATCATCATGCCCCTCGATTTAGGAAGTTTGACGATAAACGATCGAAACAATGCAAAACCTTCGCGTGGTGCCATATTATATGACATAGTTGCATGGAAAAATATAAAACTTGATATATTGATCGTGTCTCAAAAAACCCTTCACAAAATGACCTATCTCAATTGAGGTTTTTTGGATTTCAGGTCAAATGACCAATATTATTGCTAGAATCGCGATATAGTTTGCGCTAATGTGCCCATATTATGCACTCGTGTATATCATGGGATGGCGAACAATGTTGCAGGAGAAAGTTTTCCTTTTCGTCGCACCAAAAAGCCATTTTTTATTTTTCGAGTGCCAAAAGCGGGGTGTTTCGTAAATCTTGACATAGTTTCAGTTGGTCTAATATTTAAAATTTATGATATATAATTAAATAAGTGATAGGGATGTCATATTTGGATTCCTCTCATTTTTCTGATCGATTTGGATATATTATTTGTCGAATTGTGATTTACGGATTTGTAGATATGAATTATTCAAATTTAAATAAAAAAAGCAAATTAAATAAAATTTATTTTATTTTTATTTGAATTCAAAATTATTATTACTTATTTATTGTTGTTTACTCAAAAAATTGTATGGAATGTAAAAAACAAATATGTCTAACATTATAGTGTAATGGTTAATAGGTTTGATATGATAATATTCACAACAAGTTCTAGTTTGTTTGTCGGAAGCTCATGTGGAAGGAACGAAGAAGTTAAGCGTGCTGGGGCTGGAGTAGTATTAGGATGGGTGACCGGTTGGGAAGTTTTACTAATTGTGCAATTTGACTTGAGACTAAGTATACTTAGAATTAAAAATGTCCATGTGAGATTAACAAGTTAAACAATACAAAAATGTTAAAAAAAGTTGAAAAAAAATTTGAAAAAAAAATTGAAAAAATCTAGGCCGACGGTAAAGCCGTCGGCGTAGCCAAACGACTGTTAGTCATCTAGATGGGCCCCATATGGTCTACGCCGACGGCTTTTCTACGCCGACGGAAGAAGAGGCTACGCCTACGGGGCAGTACGCCGACGGCAGCCGTCGGGCCAGCCTACGCCGATGGTACCCGGCCGTCGGCGTATTCAGCTTCTCCCGTAGTGATAGATGTGCAACAACATCAATGGTGGCCGATCTGGCCAAAGTTTGGTTATTTTGGACCAAGTTTACTTAAAAGTCAAACAGTTGATGACAACAAAGATGGGTGTGATGACTACAATTATATACATATCATATTACACCTCTAATAGTCACTAGTGACACCGTGCATAGTCAACTTCATTTCTTTTTGTCATGTCAGTATCTCACATGTGTGATATCGTGGCACGGTTGTTTTTTATTCGTCTATATTTTACCACACACTGGCACAAACCTTTCCATGGCAATTAGCAAGATGAAAAACCAATTCAGAGAATAATGTACTCCTCCATCCGAAATTAATAGACGCTGCTTTGTGTAGATACCCTACACCTAAAAACAAGTCTACATATGCATATAGATAAATCCATATCAATTAATTTGGAACAGATGAAAGCAAATGTCAGAATGGCTAATAACCTCCAGCGGCCAGCCTAATCAAGACCACATCAGCATACATGGAAATGGACCAACAAATAGTACTACTTCTCCCAGGAGCACGTGCATCCCGCTTCATGCGGGCACTAATAGGACACGCGCTCTCCTTCACAGGGCACTCTGAATGTGGCCCAACAAAAGGTACAATCTTTTATATTCTTTAATTTTCTGTTTTTTGTGATATTCAAAATGTAATATTTAAAAAATTGGAATATTTTCAAACCTATTTTATTGAAAATGTGGAGAATTTTGAAATCTGACCAATTTCCACATTTGAATATTTTTCAAATCCAAACGGTTTTTAAAATATGAACATTCTCAAATCTGAGATTTTTTTTAAAAATATTCATATCGTTAAAAATCTATTTCTTTAGAATCATAAAAAAGTAAAGTAAAAAGAAAACATAAAACATAAAAAAGGAGAAAATAAAAAAGTAGAAAAGGAAAAAAGAAAACAATGCTAATGGACCAACCAACCATAAGCATCTACATCAGTTGTGCAGTACGAACCACCCAAAGGGCGGGAGATAGGCATTTTCCTTAGAGCATCTCCACTCGTTGGGCAAACCCAGGCCGAAGTTTGGACTATTTTTGGCCGGACGGAGCTTGATTTCGGCCTGGGTACGCCCAGTTTCCCACTGGTGTACCCAGACGAGTTTCCGTGTTGGCTAAAATTTAACAAATTTCGGCCAAACTTTGGGCGAATATGGGTGAACTTTGGGCGGGCGAACTTTGGGCGAATATGGTCGATACGGACGAACTTGGGCGAATATGGGAGATATGGACGAACTATGGGCGAACTTTGGGCGAATATGGGCGATACAGACGAACTTTGAGCAAATATGCCCGAATTTTGGCGAATCTGATCTATATGGGCGAAATTTGGGCGAATATGGTCGATACAGACCAACTTTGGGCGAATATGCCCGAATTTTGGGCAAACTTTGGGCGAATTTGGTCTATATGGACAACTTTGGGTGAAATTTGGACGAATATGAGCGATACAGACGGACTTTGGGCAAATATGCCCGGATTTTAGGCGAACTTTGGGTGAATATGGTCTACATGGACGAACTTTGGACGAATATGGTCTATATGGGCGAACTTTGGGCGAATATGGGCGAATTTTGGATGAATAAGGGCGAGTATATGCTGACTAGGCGGGTCCACTCGCCGTTTTCGCTTCGTCCGGCGTTTCCAGGGCGTACCCAGGATCCTAGAAATCCGGACGAAAACAGGTCTTTGGGTACGCGACTGGGCCAATTTTCAGCGTTCGGACCGAAATTCGACGTCCGGATCGGCCTCCTGGGTAGGCGAGTGAAGATGCTCTTATGCTCCCTTAATAGGCTCCATTCGATTTTAATGCAGACTTCTTTTATCGCAGCGCTGTTGGGCTCGTGTGTATGGTGAATCCGGGAGGCAAGCATAGTGTTAATGGACCAGCCACCTAGGCGGCCTATTGATACACATGATTTTTATTCTTATGATAATATGCATGTTTTATAGTATTGAAAATTATAATTTTATTGTCATAAATTAGATTTATATGTTTCAATATTTTAAAATCTGTTCATGTAAATTAGAAGTTTGTCTGTGTGCATTAAATAAAATAATCATGCTACTACTAATGTATAATTCTCCAAAGAATAACATAAAAATATTTGTATATGAATTTCAAAATGTTCGTATGTATCAATAGAAATGTTGGCATACTCCAAACAATAACTCATTTATTTTGAAAAAATGTTGATGTAGTAATTAAAATCATATGTTCATAATTTTTGAAAGAACTAGTCATTGTGTCTTGGAAAAAATATCCATGTATTTACCATGAAATCTATATGAAAAAACAAAAATATACTTATTCCAAACACAACGAAGAAAATAAATAACATATACAAATAATAAAATAAAAAAGGTAAATTAAATAGATTAAAATAAAAACATACAAACATGTTATTCAACTTGGTCCAAGTACATCAGGAAAGGGACCTGCTTTATGCGGTATCAAGCTGGAGTAGGTGCACCGGAGTAGGTGTAGGTGGCAGTTGTAGTAGGTTTGTCCCATATGGGCGTGTGTGAGTAGGGAACCGGGTCTCTCCAACTAGATTTGGTGTGTTCTGGAGCTCTTCGTTGCTACTGCATTCCTCTAGTGGAAGGAGGTGGTGTAGGCGGTGAAGAGGGGGTAGGGGATATCCGACAACAAGTCTGGCTATGGATCTGCTCTATGCTGGTGTCTAGGCGTGATGTCGGCCAAGTATTGTGGAATTGTGCAGATGGGCTTCCAAGGAGGGAGATAACAGCTAGGGTCCTCGCAGCAGGCTTCCTAAATAAGCCCTCTAGCCTATTCATCGGCCAAGCTTGTCGTGGCGGCAAGGGGGAGAGGGGAAGAATCTCAGCGGCGGCTGTCGATGTGAGGTCTAGGAGCACGTGTGCTCTTCCTCGGGGAGTTGGAGGTTGTGCTCAGTCGCACCCTGCAGAAACTGCGATTTGTGGAGCTCCCAAGCAAAGGCATCGACGTCAGAACTATCTTTGGCCGGAGAGGCCGCTCCACGCTCAGTAGAGTCTTAGCTGCTTCTTCTTCCGCATGGCCATGCCAGCGAAGGATGCAGGAAAGTGCCAATATGGAAGATTTCGATCGACCATGGCGCGGGATCGGTGGCTGGCGTCGCCCCAAGTGGCTTGTTCCTCGGTTGTGGCTGGCTCTGGTGCCTGGAGGTCTCTCAGCGGCGGAGTGGACCAGGTACTGGATTGCTTTTTAGATGTCTATTCCAAGGTCTTGTAGCTTATGCCGAGGCCTTCAAATTATAGGTTTAGTTGTGTTGTAGATGTTGCTAGCGGCCTCAATGTAATTTTACACCCGCATATTAATTAGTGCAGTTTCTAGGCCCTTTGGGCCTTGCCCTGTTAAAAACAAGATGGAGCGATGACACTCTAGCAAATCCAGCACCAAGGGCGGCAATTGATGTTTCTAAAAGAGCCACCTTAGTCACGTGTTCCACATGTAGTTTAGTATTAGAACATATATATGAAACACAAGCATCTATATGCACAACATGGGTAAGAGTAATAACTTTATATATTGATCTGAGTATTTGTAGATAGTACGCATATGAAACATGGGTATAGATGTCGTTCTTGCCAAAAGGATTTCATTGACGAATACATGCAAACTCGCTGGCTTGACACATAAATAAATCTTGCTTAATTGATATCCAGAAAAAATAGAATATACTATGCACTTATAAAAATGTGGGGTTTGTGTAATAAGACAAGTATGTATAGTTACTGAGATTTTTGTTTGCTACAAGATTAAGTCTTGTGTTTGTGTGTGTTGAACCAGCTTAGGCAAGTGTATGTTCATTAATTTAATGATGTGTGTATGTTCCATTATTGTCGTTGTTATCTTTCTTGGGGCTCCTGCTGTGATCGCCATGCATCATACTGAAGTATAATCCAATTGGATGATCCATCCGTCTGAAATATAATTCACATCTCATAGTAAAACACTATACAGTTGATGTAGAGTGAAGGAGCACCAACAAAGTAATGGGACTGTATCCTCGGCTTGAGTTTCATGCCACTAAACGTGTTAAGGGGTGTACTTGAAAACTAAACATGTTTGATACCTCTCCGTCCCATGTTTCACCATCATACATGTTGCACAAACATAATACACACAAATATTCAGATGATCTCCCTATCAACGTGTCTCTCCAGTTCTTCTCCCCTGCATTGCATCCACCTAGATTTTTTCTTGGGGTGCAAAACTGCAAACCGCCTCCTTTTCTCATGTTGTGATAGTTATTTCGGGCCTAGCTTTTGTCTGTACAATTTTGGGCCATAGTCCTAGCAAAATCTAGAATCAGGAGGGCCAGAATGTGTTGTGCCTAATTGGACCTTGCGATTTTAGGCTCTAGTCGACCACAGATTGTGTGGCGGAGAACTCGCCGTCGCAGGGCTCCATCGCCCGGCGACTTCCCGGTCGTCGTCATCGGCGGTGGATTGGTCCGCGCAGGGAAGAGCGAGCTTTACTGGTCTTGACATCGGCAGGAACGACCGGAGTGCCCTTGCAGCGGCAGCGTGGCGGTGTCTATGTACCATTTAGGCTTTGGCGAGACGGGTTCAAGACAGGGGAGCACCAGTTGTTGCAGACACGGCCACTTGTAAGTTTTTTGCAGCTTGGTTCGTCTTCATGAGTTTTACTTCTCTTCGGCTCGCCCTATGGCCAGTTCTGAACTTCTGTGTGGATTCCAGAAGAAAGATATTCGTGCTGCAATGGATTGAAGTTGGGGATATTATTTTGGTTCATGGTGGGTGAAGGCTTAACTAAAAAGTTCTACTATTAGTATTATGAAATTTAGTCTAGATTTCTTAGTTGCAGATGGCAACTGGCAATTCAATAGAAGTGTCACCATTTCGTTTCTCTTTTGACTCGGTGTGACAATTTCTTTGTTGTATAATAACTAGGCATAATAGAACTGCACAAGTTGGGAGATCCAGCATAGCTGTGTTTAGAATAATATCCACGTCCACATTTAAACTAGATATTATTCATATATTTGATGAAATATCTCTCTAAAACCTGCTACTAATGCCTAATAATCAAAGGGGTATGCAATCCTTCCTTGCTATTTTTTCCTGCGCAGATAATAACGTATGATGATGAAAATCACTACATAAATGCCAAAAATACGAGATTTTCAACACGTTAAAGAAACCAGGAGCCATGAAGTTAATAATGCAAGCTTAACGACCAACTATACGACAGGAATTTTATTTCAGCCGTATAGTTTCGGCTGTATAGTTGGCACCGACCTTATTAGATCAAACAGAACAACTTTCGTGAAGGGACCCCTATATAAAGAGGTTTCGAGAGACGGGAAACATCTGCTTCTTTTTGACCTCAACTCTCTCTGCCACCAGAAGGCGCCACGCCGAAAGAATAGATCTAGATCTAAACCACTAAACCATTCTCCACCACCATAGCCATCTTCCACCACTTGTAATAGTAGATCTCTTCTCCAATTGGTGACATTGTAATACTATTTGTTATCAACCTTATGATCTCTATTACAATGTATAATTATCAATTTCGTCTCTATGTGTGAGTAATTCTCCTGGGGCTAAGGGATTCGGCCTAGCCATGTAGCTTTTGTGCATGTTATTTTTCATAGATGGGATCTTGTATTAGTTTGTATGACATGATGATTGTAGTACCCTCTCTTGCCTCAATCTAAGGACTTGTCAGATACCCAAGACCCAAAGGATTGATCCAGGTAAAGGAAGTGTGACTAATGACTGATCTGCAGGATAGGAACCCTAGTGACAGAAAGGGTAGTATAGCTATATGTGAGGAATTTAATTGGAATTAACGGTGACATCACGATGCATATCATTAGTTCTCTTTCTTCTATGGATGAGACTAATAGGTTATTGCTATAAGCGGTTGCGGAGGCAATAACATTTATGGATGCACTGCCCACATATAATTATCTTGCTCTGACAATTACATGCATACTTTATTATTATCTATTATTCCCATCAGATGTTTTGCACAGCTACTGGTGAAAACCAAAGACCCTATGCCCTCTCTCTCTCCATCGTCAACAACAACAAAAGATCGCAAACTCTTGGTCCGATGAAAACGCAATAGGAATTCTAAAACTCTCGAAGGTCCGTTTAAGTAATCTCACTTTGCTTTCTGCTTCCCGAGGATTCGATAAACCTAGGTCTACTAGGGAAAAAGAGTTATACTACATCCGTGAGGAGGACCTGAGGAGGACCCCCTGCTACCTCTTCAGTCTCATCCTTCATGAATTCACCTGAGGAGGACCCCCTGCTACAACAGAATAAGCAAGTCACTCAAAATATCAAGAAGGCTAAAGTTTAGCACAATCAAGACACAGGAGCATCCGATACTTACGAAGGTATATCAGAGAGGTTAAATATCACTACCGCCTTCTTCTTCTTGGCCTACGGCTGAGGAGCCACGGCCCAGATGGGCACCACAGGAATGGGGGAGGTACCACCTTCAAGCGCAGAATGTCTCTAAAGGATGGCGGGCCCTTTCGGCGACGGTGGTGTCGTGGCATCTGAGCTTTCGCTTCGGGATCTCTTGCGAGAGTTCCATTCGCTATGCTCAGGGGCTTCCTCCGTTAGTGAGTGCGCAGGAGGGACCGTGGAATAAGATTCTGCGTCACCGCCATCTGGCGTAGCCAGGTACTTTTCAGGAAGGGGAGGCATCATGCTCTCCACCTTAAGCTCCTACAAAACACCAAAGAACTATGTCAAAACTCAGAACAGAAGACACAAAAGAAAATGCATTGCGTGCAAATAAAAAATTCACCTTAGGAACTTCCTTCTTCACACTAAAGGGGCAGTCAACAACTTCACCGGCAACTCCTCGTCGTACCCGAAGCACAGCAGAGGTCGAAGCGCTCGGTAGAGGTCGGCTGAGGACATCTCCTCATCCAACACTATCGTCAGGTCACTGGCGCCGGAGTACAGAAACATCGGGTACGCCCTCGCCTGGAGGGGCAGCACCCGACGCTTGAGGAATGTCCGGATGATGTCGATGCCGGGGACCTCCTTGCCTTGCACCAACTGGAGCTCCTCCACACGCTTGTATAGCTTCTCCACCACTTTGGTTTCACCCTCCATAACATCATTAGACCACGAATGCTTGCGGGTGACCACCTAGTTGGCATCGAAGCGAGCCAATCCATAGTGTTGGCTTTCGAGCTTGGAGTCGCGAAGATACAACCAATTTTTCCTCCATCCTTTGACGGATTCATAGAGGTGGAAGGTGAAGTACTGGATGTTGTGGCAGATGGATATCCCGTACCCGCCCAGCGCGTAAACGCGAGTGCCATACTGCCTCTTTAGGGAATAGAGCTTCCTGAAGAGCCAAAGTGCGGCTCGATTCCGAGCCAGCACTCGCACAACATAATTGCGGTGACCCAGCATACCACTGCATGATGTAGTATACTATAGTAGTTGACATAACACCAATGAAACACCGTTCACCAGTATTACATCCCTCAGAGTAGTACAACAGAAACACAGCAAGTCCAAGACATGACTATAGGTTACAACGCAACTCTTTACACAAGATCCAGAGAACACTCTAGGTTAAAGAGAGAGAAAGAAACTTCTTACAAAGAAGAATCATAAATAAACAACTCCAAAACTATAATACTATTAAAATTAATATCTCAACTATTGGTCTGGCATTGCTGCTATCACAATACACTACAGAAATGGGTTCTAGGGCTAGAGATTCTATTCTTATCTAATCAGCGACTTCATCTTCGCTTGAGTTGCTGTATATGTTTACTTTCTTGACTTTATTGAAAAGCTTTAGCTTTTGATGATGATTCCTGGAGCATGATTTGATGTAGTCATCGTCTGTACTGGCTTTAGAACCTAGCAAGGGTTAAGAAGATACTTTTAGTACGAGCATACTCAGCAAGTTCACTAGAAAAGGAGTGTTTGATGCACTATAACTACAGCCACAGACCATAGGTCATAGGCAATGCAAGTTTTCATAAACATTTCTTCAAAGGTTGCTTTTATTCTGAAAAGCTATGTGCGTCAGCCTTCACGGGTTTACCAGAACCTTCATGGGGTTCCTTTCCCGCCGCGTTCACAGCTCCTTCCCGGAACAGGGAGTAACAAGTTACAATTCTGACACTCTGCATAGGTGCGTTACTTTACCCATGAGAGATCAAATCCTTGTTGCACAACCGGGCGATCTTTCCCGTCCACACTTCCTATGGTGTGGGGCCTAGTAGATGACCCAAGCCAATCACTGCCCCCTTCGCGACCTCGCATGCCTCCTTGGTGTACACCATGCCCACATATTGAATTACGGCAATGGTTTGTACAGACCGTTACATGCCAGAACTATCGTGGGATGATGAGGGTTCCCACCCATATGTTGCATATCCTCTACGAATTACCAATTAATATGCACGCTACGAGGATAACAGCCACGACCTGCACATCCGGCTTCATGCGAGAGGAAGAAGATACAGCTGACTTCTCCGTCCCATTCCAAATCTCATGGTCAACGTGTAATATACGGTGCAAGAATCACTGGCGATATTGGTTGTTAAGTCCTAGGTGATATAGTTCTGAACAGTGGTATCCCAACTATCAGATTTAATAGATTAGCTGATCACCCTGGATCAGTAATCAATAGTTCTCATTATTATTGAAAATAGTGTTTTCTGACCTTTTTCAAATGCAGGTGAAGACAACACTGGATTTGTAAAATACTTAACAGAAAATAAACAAAGGACATGAGCAAGTGTGAACTTGCCTTTTGTGATTGCAAGATTATGCACTCACGGTCTTCGAGATGACATAAGATCCAATATCTGAAATCTGCATCATTGGTCCGGTAAGGACTAATGTTTAAAGAGGCAGTATGCAGTTATGCATAAGTAATGCTATGCATTTTTGTAAAACTCCCAAATTGAATTCCCAATACTTTGATTGAAGTGAATTCAAGTGATTCTTTTCAGAGTTGGTTTATCTTCAAATTTTATTTTACCAGTAACGACCTTTATAAGGAACCTAAGTGTTAACAATCCAAAATATGTAAGTAAAGTATAAGATGATGTGATTATGGCGAATTGTCATGTGGTGACTATGATATAAGTCCGTGGGATTGAGTTGTTAAGAGTTGAAGAACTTATTATAAGATTGTTATTTGAAGTGGCAAAAAGAATAACATTTGAAGAAAAGATTTCCTTCCTAAGGTTTAAACAACCCTAATAGTTCTTAGAATATGATGGATAGAATGTGATTGATGTTTCTTATGCTTGCTTGAATAGTCTGGACTTGAGATGCCTTAAGTCTTAATTGAAATAGACCAAAGTTAACTATAAAAGCATAAGTAGTGCATTAGACTTAATGTTTTTAAGCTTTGAGACTAAAGTTAACTTTAAAATGGTAAGTAAACTTAAGGTGTAATTTGTTTTAATTATTTTCAAGTTTTGGATTTATGATAAGTATGATTAAAGTGTGGGATTATTCACTTTACATTCAAGTGAATGATTAGATTAAATTAGTTTTGCTATTATGAAAGGAATATGTATTTATCTAATGGAATCATATTTAGATGGTCTTAGTATTTTGTTAGAATTTAAAGTTATGTTAATAGTGGTTAAGATATAATGATTATTCACCATATTATCTAAATGGGTGATACCCAATGTTTATTTAAAAGGATTCTTAATAAGATTTTTAAAAGAATATTTTAAAGTTAAAAGTTATACTTAAGTTTGATTATGAATTCAAGTTATGGGTTTGAAATTATTACTAAGACACTAATTTCTCAAGGTTTTATAAGATTTGTGATTATTTCTTACTTAAGAATTTTTTTTAAAGAATTCACAAAATAGGTATTAGGTAGGGATTTATTATTTAAAATATTAATGACTTTCCTAATAATATATTTAATATTTTTCTAGTGTAATATATTTATTCAAGACCTTGAAAGTGAATTTTATATATTTTTAGGTGTTATCTTTATTTTTATAAAATTTAGCAAAGAATTAAGTGTCTTTAATTATTTGTTTTATGTTTTATTTGTGAAACTCTAAGTTAGTATTTTTATAAAATAGTAGAGTTATTTTGATACACAAAAATGATTTTTTATTTATTTTTAGGGTTTTTTTTTTATTTTATATAATTTCATTTATGATTTAATGGTGTTAATAATAGATTTACTTTATTTTTTTTAAACAAATAAATTTATATTTTTATTAGGTAGATATTATTTTTGTGAACATTTTGATATACTATTTGTATTTTTAGGATTTTTATTTATTTTTCTACAACTAATATTGTATTGAGGCTATCTTGGTAATTATTATCTCCTTTTTGTTTTTATTTATTTACTTGATATCATTTTACCTTGGTCCCACCAGTCTGTCTAGCCCATGGTTGGGCTAGACCAACCCGATTGGTGGACCAAGCCGGTCAAACCAACCCACTCGGTCCAGTGTGTCCTCCTCCTCGCTCGAATTCCTCTCTCTCTTTGGGCGATCCCCTGGTGCCGCCGCCGTCGTTCCTTGATCCTGGCCGGCTCCGGCCACCACGGCCGCCATCGTGGTGTGAGATGACATTGTGGATGACGCTGCATCAATGGTCCCAGCTCGATTTGATGCTCGAGCCCCCTCCTAGCCGCGCTCCTCTCTCTGCTGGCTAGGGTTTATGCTATGGCCGAGGATGTGGTGCTCTGACGCTCCTCTAGCGTTGCCCTGGTTCCTTGGTGAGAAGATGGTGCATTCTTCCTCACTGTGATTCCTATGAACGCGGCTTGGCGCGGGTTGCAGCGCCCTCTAGGTGCTCCCCGTGCCGCCGTGTTCAGCCTCGACGCCGGCCATTGCTTCCTCTTCACACTCTAGCGAGGACCACGGGTAAGTTTGATTCACCTCCCCCTTGTTTTCGGTTTCCCTTTCAATTCCTTATTGCTACTTGGTCAACCCTTAATTGGGGCTAATCCCATGTTCTAGGATTCATCTGCTTGATGAAATTACTTGGGTCCTATGGTTCAATTGAGTTAGAATTAGTGAATTCTGGTATTGTCCTTTATACATGGTCTTTGATCTTGTCCATGATTAATGAGCTTGAGTAAAATTACTAGCTTATGTGATATCTATTTACTGGCTATGGTTCAGTCTAGTGGATTGCTTTATTTGGGATGGCTTGCACATGTGATTAGTTTAATGAATGATTCCTAGTTGATGTGACTAGGAAGATGATCTAAACTCTTCTAAACTTATATGAGAGGGTAGTTTTTGAATTCTGGATGATCCTATGAAATGAAGATTGTGATTTTTGGCTGTCCTTTCTTTAGGAGTTACTACTGTGGTGCCTCCACCATGGAGTGTGCACAGTAGTGACCTTGGCAACTTACTGTGATGCTTAATAGTTGGATGGTGGATGAAATATGACAACCAGCTCTGAGTGTGCTAGGATATGCACTCCTCTGCTAGTGATAATAGCAATATACTAGATGATTCCTGGCCCATTAGCTAGGAAAATGATTTAAATTCATTTGCAAATGAGATTGGGTGGTTATGTATGTATGCTGTCAACATGACAGTAATTGACTACATGATTCCAAACTGTGGCTTCTAGGAAAATGATATGAATTAAATTGATTTTCATTTTTAAGTGGAAATGTGATACTATGTGGATACTTTCCACAGGACAGTACATGTTGAAATGCTTCATACTTATAAAAACTGATGGTATGGATTGGATTTGTTGCTAGGTAGCTTTTACTTGGATTTGGTTACACAATTACCATCTGGTTGTTGATGGTGTTAAAGTTGTGACACCTCAATTGAGGATACACAATTGTTTTATAAACATTGACTAGCCAAATCTGGTGTTGTAACTAATTATCTCAAGTTTTAGTTGCCAGCAGGAATCCTTTCTATAACCAAATGATGGATTTACTTGAGTAAGCCAATGATTTAAGAACCGAGGCATTACTTTTGTTGCACATGAATAGATACTCTTGTTGCCCTTTTGTTAGCTCTAGGATGATTTTGGAGTAGCACTACTACCCAGACTGAGAGCTCTTTCTCCCACACAACTCCATGCTCAGAAATAAAAAGACAAGAACAGATGCTATACTGATCTAAGAAACCAACCTTCTGGTGTTAAGTAGAACAGTGACTTGGGGAATATGTGCTTATAGTGATTATTGTGATGGATCTTATCAGGTTCCATTTTATTTATTGTGGGTAAGCTTCTGGAAACAATTTCCTTCTTCTCCTTGTGGTGTTGATCTGCTACTGTCCTCCTTGTTGCACACCTGACATGCTTCTCCTTGTGTCGCTTGAGCTTGCCTAGGTTAACAGGTTGATCTATTGGCTGATTTGTGTAAATTGGTGTCGTGGATTTGTTGTGAATCTGGTGATGACCAGTGATATCTTATGATGCTCTGAGAATAGAGAGCTAAGATGTGTGTATAGGGAAAAAAACCCTGTGTAGCCGTGGCTTCCTTTTCTACCTTGATTGCATCTCTGTTGGCTTGACAGCACACTGGTGCATGCAGATGAGTGAGCTGCTTACAACTGTCCCCCACTGGGGTGCAAGTTTCCACCCCCAGATATTTTTCTATGGATGAGATCAAAGAATGATGGATATTTTCTGGTTGTAACATTGTCTTTTCTACTTTGCATGCCAGGTGTAAATGTTGATTTAGCTTCTGCTGATGTGGATATTCCTGGTTGGCTGTCATTCTTTCTATTTGCTAAACTTGTCACTGTAAGAATTAGCCAGTCTAGCTAATTATTGCTAAACTTGACTAGCATGTATATTTGACTTATTGTTTCTTTTAAGTTTAAACTTAGCTAGAGCTAGAGGGTATTATAGCTTGCCTAAGATTGGAAAAAAATTGGTTACTTTGACCCACAGATACCTCTCTCTATTTCAAGTGTATAGAAGCATTTGATCCATGTCCTAAATGTTGCCTAGATTTGGTAATGCCCTCTGGTTCTAGGTTGTGGAATTTAGGAGTACTTCCTAAATTCCCTAACTAGGTTTAATAAATTAAATTGCCTCACCTATGGTGGGGCAAACATTTTAACATAACAAAAATGTTTCCTTTCTTTTGTTGTTTATTCTGTAGGAATGAAGATAAGGAGAAGAAAAGAAGATACAAGATTTAGCTTAGGCCCAATAGTTAAGGTTTTAGTATAGGTTCTTATATTTGTTGTAAATTTTATTTTATCCTTTTATTGCAACAACAATGTAACATTGTCTTATGTAATAAAGTATTCCATTATTGTTTTATTTGTAACTTGTATTTATTAAATGTTTATACCTTACTTATAAATAAGAATTCAATTCTTATTTATTATTAAAAATTCATTTCTTAATTGTAATTTACTCTTATTCTTTTATTGTAAAAGAACAATGCAATACTTAATGTATTCTTATAAGAAAGGATTCTTTTCTATCAATATTATAATCATTTCCCTTTACTTAATTATTGCATTATTATTTCTGAATTTCCAAATTCAAAACTAGAATTGAATTTGGAATTTAAAGTAAATTTCAAATTTTACCCCTCCAGAAACACATATAATATTTAAAGGTCATGTCAAAATCTTTCGACCTGTTCTAATGTTCCTATCAGAACAAGAGAGATATCGATCCCTCTATAGCTTCTTTAGTTTTGCGCGAAAATTATCCGGATTTTCTTATGCATGAATGCAATGCACAACCCTGTGTTCAGCTTATTTCTAAGCTCTATTGCTGGGATGTTACAGACTCCCCCCCTTAAAATAAACGTCGTCCTCGAAGTTCGCATACTCTCACATTTCGGAGTAAGGAATTTCCTTGCAATGATTACGATATGTCCCAATTCCATGGTAACCTCAATGGGAATAATTGTAGTATTTCTTATCCAGATCCTTTTCCTTGAATTCCTACCATACTTGGCAATTCTAATCATGTTGTCTCCAATACTGCAAAATTCCTTTTTCTTTACTCCCTTAGGAATTTCCTTATTATGAACTCCTTAAATAGTGGTGTTTTCTTTAGTTCATTTTCTTAATTAGGTATCCTAATACAACCTTTTTACTTGATCTACGAACTTCCTTACTATACTGTGTAAGGTATAGGGAGTCTCACTAAAACAGGGTTTTAAATTTTTATTAGCCAAGTCAAAAGACTAATCTTTGATTTATCATTGTATGAGTTGTACTGGTAGTCCTTCCGAGGATTGGATTTGAACACATTTAGTCCATACCCATCGGAATTTCTTATTCTCTACACATGCCCAATTGGATGTGCTTTATTACCTCTTAAGGATCACTTAAGAGTTGTTTCTTCTAGAATTAGTCTGTTAGGATTAATCTTTTATCACCCGAAGTACTTCTTTAACTTCCATTGATTAACTACCTCAAGGTTTGAGTACTACTACCTTGAAATAAACTCCGATCTTTCATCCAGACATACTTTAGAGAGTACATTTCTAATGATTATCTTTTAACCTTATGAAAATAAGTCTTGCTTTGGTTATAGGTTAGTCCTTCTTATCCAACTTTTATTTGGAAAGTTAGATAACAATACTTCAAAAAATTGTTTACTCTCCCCCTTAGGGTTTACTAATGGTCTCTAAATTGTCTTATAAAGTATTTCTTGATTTTATAAATATAATATTGGTCTCTATCAAGATTATACTCTACCTAGTTAGGGTCTTATGAAAGATTATACGGTGTATCCACACAATTGTGGATCTCCGAAGTGAATCTTTCAGCATTATTTGTCTTACTAACAATGTGGACATTTTCACTTTGATAGGTCAATTTTCGTGAAGAGTCTCGAAAGACGGTCGCTTTCAAAAAAATTATACTCCTTTGTGTCTTACTTAACTTAAGCCAAATTTTATGCTCTTTATGCAACCATTAAGATGATTGGGTTAACTATGTCAACCACCACCGGCTGCGGACAAGATACCAACTGTGGATCAAATACCAGCTGCGGATATTTACCAGCTGCGAACCATCTTAAGGTATATGTATTACCCTATGGGTTCCGATATACCTCTGGCATTCTCTCTGAATTTGTCAGAGCTTGAATACCATTTTGGTTTCAAGGCTACTTCTTTGTATTTATTCATGATACTTCCATGAACTTGCATAATTACTCCATTCACTTCTTAGCAAAATTACCTATTTTGATTGAACTTTAAGTTCATCACTTCTTGTTGATGACTAATAATGATCTAAGCTTGATCCATTCTCCAAATTGAGTTGATAATCCTTACACTTGGCTTCATTCTCCATGTAAGTCTTCATTTTGGTCTTTGAAATTCGTCACTCCCTTACATGAATTCCTTTACTCTATCTAGGTATATAACATCAAGTAGTGACTGGATGTTGCAACATGCATTTGCACACCAAGTCAAACTTCATGTACAGATCTAGTCAATCAAGAAGATCCAAGAAAAACAAATAAATCCAAATGTGGTACATATAACACACAATTTCTAAGCCCAGAATATAATAGTTGAGTATAATATCTCTAGAATTCAGGCGTAGTTGTGTAGTATATGACACCTCCTCGTATAGGTTTACATTGTGATACTTAGTACATAAAGTCAACTATTCTTTATATCAATATTTACCCAAAATTGCTCAAGTGCAACAGGATAATATTAAGCAAAGTGGTGTCAATTTGGTTTTGACTAACCTTTGGTTTCACCTTTGAAATGATTAACTATGTTCAACCTTTCTTTATTAGCCAATTAATCTCACATGATCTCTCCAAATGACTAATTAGATTCTATTTGTTAACTTAAACCAAAGATTATTAAAAAAAATTAGCACCCACGACTTCTATTATAACTCTACTATGTAATTTTCATACTTCTACTCCAAGATAATTCACTAAGTACTTGTCATACGTACACTTACATCATGGTCTCGGAGCTAATCTCACCATGACCTCATTATGCTTTCCCACTTTATCATGATTTAAAAGCTAATTGCACCATGATGACTTTACTTCTCACAGTATGATCATTGATCTTTGACATAATTTCACTCCTTCATGTAGAATTCTTAAATGAATACTACATGATTTACTAGCCAATACAACTATACATACTCTAATGGTCTTTATTATGTTGTCTTTGGTTATCAACCAACACTAAGATTCCACTGTTTTTCATGAATTCTAAGGTTGGGCTACCCCATTAAGACTACTTCAATTGATGTCTTACACTTTCCTACAGTATCGTGGTGGTTTATGTCTCCCTCGAAAGACACTAAAGAGCACTATACTTGAGAAAAAATAAAATAATTACTACTAAGAAAGAATGACTTAAACATCTGACTTAGGTGTGACAAGGTTATCCTCAAGTGGATACTCATCACAAGTCATAAGAACATTTGGTTTAGATAAGATGGTTCCTATAGTCACTATCCAACCTACAGATCTTCCTAAAAGGGTTTCAATCCTAAGGTTAAAGCATATGCTCTGATACCAACTGCGGTGACCCAGCATACCACTGTGTAAGGTTCCCAACCTTTAATAAGGTAGAGATCCCTGTGTTTACAATGCTAGTCCCTGGATCAATAGCTAGCATCCACAGTTAAGATGTAATATCAAGAAACAAAGGTCATAATACAACTTTATAACTAGGAATAAAATAATTCATTACATCTTACATAGCTCATTTGGCTATCACATTTCAATGCAGCAGAAATAACTATAGCATGGAGTCCTTCATCTTCAAAGTGCCACAGGCAATCATGTTGGTTGTAGACTTGTAATCCTATTCAACACACTTCACTAACATCAAACAAACCTGCAACATTATAAGTTACAGACACAAGGGTCAATACATTTGAATTTTATTGGCAAGTTTCACCACTATGTAGAAATAAGTGGATCCTGTCATTACATACATATTTGGCTATGTAGGGTTTAGGCTCATTTGCAGAAAGCAATATAGTTTTGTCCTATCTTTTCAAAATAGTTTTGATCTTTTGAAAATCTTTCTAAACTCCTTGGAAAACTCCAAGTGCTTCAAACCCCTTGTTGTCACCTTCAAGTTTTACTTTGAGAAATTGGAATGTCGAGATCTTCCATAGCTTCAGGCCTTAGTTGCTTAGAGTTGTCCATAACCAGGGACACGGCTAAGTACTTAGAATTTGATCTTCTGCAGAAGTTGTACACTTTACCCACATGACACAATCTCGTCTTGACGCCACCAGTGGCCGCTGGATAAGTACTCACCAAAATGGAGTACTGGCAGATCGAGAATGTGACAAAGTCTTTCCATAGAAGTCCTCCCAATACACAATGCTAGCTTGTCAACCAGGCACCAATGTAGGGATTTATTTCCCTTACACAATTCTAGTTAACCTGAAGATGCCAATGCATGGGTCTTCCACTATGTAGTTGACTAAGCCAGAGCCCATTTAGCATGTGGCTGTACACGGAAGCCACTGTACGAGAAACATGTTCAATCTCTAAGTCCCTGGGTGGTTTTTCTTCTAGTTCACATACAAAAAGATATCCATATAAACATGGTTCCCTTTGTTGCCACCTTGTCCAAAACTTGAGTATCCTTGTCCACCCAGGTGGTTCATTGAGTACTTGTTTTATTATATAAAACATATATCTTTTCAACACTTCATATAATCATATCATGTATCCCATCCCAAATATATAGCAGGGCTAAGCATACTACAACTACAATGTTTTCACTAAGGAATATATAAGGGTATCCTATTAGGATTTAGCATAGCATAAAATATAGTAGTCCTTTCCATGCATGTTTCAAAAATCCACTAAGTGTAATGAAAATAGTAGGACATGGATGATAGTGCCACTTGCCTTTTTAGTAGAGAATGTTGGTTCACTTCTTGATCTTGCAAATATCACACTCTTCTAACTTCACTACAATTCAATCAAGCAAACACATATTCAACTAGCATTCAAACCATTTCACCACATAAAATAACAAAAACAAGGTCATGCATGCAAGCATGCAAACGATAGTTTTATTTGGAAAAGTGGTTTCTACTAGGCTCTAAACATTTTAAAGTTCAAAGTGGTCATTTACTAAACTGGTAAAACCATTTGCAAAAGGTTTCATCTCATAAACCAAATTTTATGCTAAGGTGATATTTTATGTTGTTGAAAATATCTTTTTAGCAAATAAATAACTTTATATGGTTCATCAAACATGTTCTTAACCTCAATACTTGGTGTTTAGGGTCAGAAGGTTTGAATCACATTATTTCCCAAAGGCTTTACTCAAAATCATTTCTAAACCATAAACAATATTTTTATTTGGCTAGAAATGAGCTAACTCAAATATTTATTCCTTAACTTCACAAAATACAATTTCAAATCCATAAGTTGACTCCTAGGGTCAGTAGGTTCAAATCAAACCACTTAGCAAAGATTTCATCTTAAAAATATATCTAGAACAATTTTTATATTCAAATTATGCCTACACATGTTTCTGCAATTTCAACCAATTTTCCAGAAGCAAAACATTAAATAAAGTGCACGGTTGGAAAGTACTTGTCTTGCTGATTCCATTGATATAAAATTTGCAAAATTGGGACGTGTAGAATTAAAGTTATGAATTTTACAAGTTTGCAAATCTAATAGAACATTTCTGGTTTTTATTCAAACAGACTGGCCACGTGGCTCGATCCTATTGGACAGTACCGCTTCGGCTGGATCGCGCTCTGTGGGCAGTTGGATATAAAACACATCGCACGGCTGAGATCCAACGTACCCTTTCGATTAAATGAATCTATCCTAGCCATCGGATTGAGATCCAACGGATCACAGCAGCCAAACCAGGAAATGGCGCCGCTGGCGCGGCGGCGAGCGGCAGAGCGCTCTGTCAGTGTCGTTGTCGATGAACCAGGAAGCAAGAGGGGGAACGGAGGTGCTCACAGGGTTCGCAGGGGTGCAGAGAAGCTCGACGTGGTCTTTGTTCGTCGAGGGGCGCTCGGGTTCGAGAGGGATTGTTCGCCGGAGTCCGTGGCGTCGTCGGGCGTCTCTGTTTATCGTCGGAGGCGGGGCTGCAGGTCATGCCGAGGCAAACGAGAGGGGGCGTTAGACGCGTGCTGTTCTGGGGATCATGGGATCATCAACTAGCGAGTTCAGGGCGGTCTGATGTTACCTGGAAAGTTCGTCGGAGCAATGGCAGACACCAGCGGTGTTCAGAACTCGAGGTTGTCGACGTTGTGGAGCGGGCGAGGCCAAGCGGTTGGCATAGGGAGGTGCGCAAGAGGCCACTGATGAAACTCGTGTGAAGCAGGGGCTGAGGGGGAGATTGTCCTCGCCGGAATCGACGGAGGAGCTCGTCGGAGCAGAGAGGGCTCAAGCTCGCAATTTGCGTAGCCTGCTGGCTCTCGTGGGATGGAGACTAGGGGAAAAGAGAGAGGAGAGAGGGGCGATTAAGTAGGCTCAAACGCGAGGCGAAATTACTAGCGCATTCAAACGAATTGAAGCATGGAATCAAAGACAGAAACAGCCGGAGAGAAAATGGGGAACGGGTCGCGGTAGAGACGATGATCTGACGGTGTGGGACCGCGTTGACAGCGAGAGAGAAGAAGAGAGAGTGGGTCCTTCGTTGATGGATCAAGGTGCAAGGTTGAGTGGAAAACGTTTCAGTGCGGGGGGGGGGGGGTTAGTTGGGCTGTGTGTGGCTTGCTGGGCCTTGGCATTGGGCTGTTTCGTTTCACTTTTTTTATACATAATGTTTTTCATTTTCTATTTTGATTTTCATTCAAATAATTCAAACTCCAAATCAATTCAAACCACCACCAAACTGTGGATATATTTTAATTCTGTTTAACAACATATTCCAAAGTCCAAAATAAAATAACTTTTATTCTTTTAGGATCTATTAATAATTAAATAAATAGACATTAGTCTTTATTTCAAATAGGATTTAATTTATTTTAAAACTCTATTTGAAATCCAAATAATACCAAAACCTTTTCAGTAGGTTTCATTTGAAAATATATAACACTTGGAATTTTTATTTAAAATACTTGAACAAGTTTTAGTGTTTATTTAAAATGGAAAACCCTTTACTTATATAAAATTGGATATTAATAAATCCTTATTATTTTATTTAAATAATCCTTTACTCTTTTTATCAAATAGAAATATTTTATTTTGAAAGCTTGGCCAAGATTAATTTGGCTCTTTAAAAATAGTCCTTATTTATAATTCTACCTTTGCTTATCAAAACCATATCTTTTTATTTAAAGATCCAAAAATAGTGATCCCAACTATTATGACTTTATTATTTATTTATGCTTTTAAAACCCTTTAGGATTCTATTTGATCAAAATAGGTTTTGATGTTTCCAATTGGAATCAAAAAGTTTCTTCTCACCCTAAATTTCAACAATTGTTTAATTTGTTTATTTATTTTTCACATTTCAAAATTTGGAAAATTTTGGGATGTGACAGGCTACCACCCTTAAAAGAAATCTCGTCCCGAGATTTGGGAAGGCTAGGGTTACAAGTTGGCTTCAAGGCAACTAGGGTACTACCACCCTTAAAAGAAAGTCTCATAGGGTTACATTGATGGTTCACTTGACTATGGGTTCAACACTTGATATCCAGACAAGGAATCCTTATTTGATTCAACTGAGTTATCTAATTCCTGACATCCACTTCTTCTATTTCTTCAAAGTTCCCATCCATGTCAATGTGGTTCACATGTCCTTTCTGGGTCACGTTGGAGTCATTTCCATTGGATCTTCTAGCATCCTTTTTCTTTTTCTTCTCAGGACAGTCTGATGCATAGTGTCCAAGTTCTTTACAATTATAGCACTGCAACTGGCTAATGTCTTTCTTCCTGAAAGTGTCATGTTGGTTCTGACCAAGGTCATCTCCATTGTCAGTATCATTTCCATTATTATCACTTCCATTGTTGTTGTGGTGATACTGATGTGGTTCAGAATCTTCATTGCTCTTTTTGAATGAACGCTTCTTTTGTGATGATCCTGAGTGATACTTGAGTTTATGCTTCCTCTTTCTATTCTCAACTTGATTCATCTTGTTTTCCAAAATGGTGGCTTTGTCACAGAGTGATTGATAAGTCGGGACATAGGCAACAGCTAGCTGCAGGTTCAACTCATCCTTAAGTCCTTCAAGAAATTTCTCCTCTCTCTTAGCATCTGTGTCAACTTCATCTGGTGCATAGCGTGCTAGATTGTTGAATTCTTCAATATGCTCAGCCACACTGAGGTGATGTTGTTTCAGATTGTGGAATTCCTTTTTCTTCAAGTGCATCACTCCAGATGAGATGTGAGTTGTACGGAAACCATCCTCAAAAATAGCCCAAGTTACATCTTCAATGGGAGTGGTGATCTAAAAGTTGTCCCACCATGTTGCTGCTGGTCCTTCAAGCAGAAATGCTGCATACCTAACTTTTTCTTCGTCGGTGCAGCCAACAGTCACTATGTCCTTATTCACCAAACGTAACCAATCATTGGCTAACATTGGGTCAGTTGTTCCGGAGAACCTTGCAGGCCTAAGTTTCAGAAACCTAGTGAGCATATCATGTGCTGGAGGATTATTCTGATTGTTGTTGTCGTTGTTGTTTGGATTCTGTATGTATGTGATCATCATCTGCATCAGCTATGTCTGAGCTGTCATCATCTGCTGCATCTCGGGAGTGATGTTATTATTGTTGTTTTGGTTGGGGTTGGCACGACGGGGAGGCATCTGTCAGTTTGATAGGGATAAGTAATGATGGATAGATCTAAAGGAGTTCTAACACACAACTCAAAACAACCAAGTTCAATCAAACAATAAATCAACCAACAAGCAACTATCCACTTATCAACTTATGAGCTTAACTCATGAGTTGAAGGAAACAACAAGTTTTCTTGGAAATAATTAACTTAGTATAGTCATACCTCATAGGTCAATATGATCCATACACTAACATGATATCAATGTTTTTGGTAGGTAATCTAATGTCTCTTGGTTTTCACTTGTAGTCCTTAGTGATGTCTAAGTTGAAATCTTTGGTGGAACTAAAGTGGAAGTCATTGGTCATGGTGAAGGCTTTGTCCATCAAGTTGAAAAGGAAGAGGTGTAGAATCAAAACCAAAAGGTTGAGGAAAGAGTTTACAAGATTGTTTGTAAATAAGTTTTGGGACAAAAACAACTCCTATTTTTCTAAGGGGTTTTGTCCAATCCTAGGGTTACAGTCCTACAGGCAACACAGTGCTCTGATACCATCTGTAAGGTTCCCAACCTTTAATAAGGTAGATATCCCTGTGTTTACAATGCTAGTCCCTGGATCAATAGCTAGCATCCACAGTTAAGATGTAATATCAAGAAACAAAGGTCATAATACAACTTTATAACTAGGAATAAAATAATTCATTACATCTTACATAGCTCATTTGGCTATCACATTTCAATGCAGTAGAAATAACTATAGCATGGAGTCCTTCATCTTCAAAGTGCCACAGGCAATCATGTTGGTTATAGACTTGTAATCCTATTCAACACACTTCACTAACATCAAACAAACCTGCAACATTATAAGTTACAGCCACAAGGGTTAATACATTTGAATTGTATTGGCAAGTTTCACCACTATGTAGAAATAAGTGGATCCTGTCATTACATGCATATTTGGCTAAGTAGGGTTTAGGCTCATTTGCAGAAAGCAATACAGTTTTGTCCTATCTTTTCAAAATAGTTTTGATCTTTTGAAAATCTTTCTGAACTCCTTGGAAAACTCCAAGTGCTTCAAACCCCTTGTTGTCACCTTCAAGTTTTACTTTGAGAAATTGGAATGTCGAGATCTTCCATAGCTTCAGGCCTTAGTTGCTCAGAGTTGTCCATAACCGGGGACACGGCTAAGTACTTAGAATTTGATCTTCTGCAGAAGTTGTACACTTTACCCACATGACACAATCTTGTCTTGACGCCACCAGTGGCCGCTGGATAAGTACTCACCAAAATGGAGTACTGGCAGATCGAGAATGTGACAAAGTATTTCCATAGAAGTCCTCCCAATACACAATGCTAGCTTGTCAACCAGGCACCAATGTAGGGATTTATTTCCCTTGCAGAATTCTAGTTAACCTGAAGATGCCAATGCATGGGTCTTCCACTATGTAGTTAACTAATCCAGAGCCCATTTAGCATGTGGCTGTACACGGAAGCCACTGTACGAGAAACATGTTCAATCTCTAAGGCCCTGGGTGTTTTTTCTTCTAGTGCACATACAAAAAGATAGCCATATAAACATGGTTCCCTTTGTTGCCACCTTGTCCAAAACTTGAGTATCCTTGTCCACCCAGGTGGTTCATTGAGTACTTGTTTTATTATATAAAACATATATCTTTTCAACACTTCATATAATCATATCATGTATCCCATCCCAAATATATAGCAGGGCTAAGCATACTACAACTACAATGTTTTCACTAAGGAATATATAAGGGTATCCTATTAGGATTTAGCATAGCATAAAATATAGTAGTCCTTTCCATGCATGTTTCAAAAATCCACTAAGTGTAATGAAAATAGTAGGACATGGATGATAGTTCCACTTGCCTTTTTAGTAGAGAATGTTGGTTCACTTCTTGATCTTGCAAATATCAAACTCTTCTAACTTCACTACAATTCAATCAAGCAAACACATATTCAACTAGCATTCAAACCATTTCACCACATAAAATAACAAAAACAAGGTCATGCATGCAAGCATGCAAAAGATAGTTTTATTTGGAAAAGTGGTTTCTACTAGGCTCTAAACATTTTAAAGTTCAAAGTGGTCATTTACTAAAGTGGTAAAACCATTTGCAAAAGGTTTCATCTCATAATCCAAATTTTATGCTAAGGTGATATTTTATGTTGTTGAAAATATCTTTTTAGCAAAGAAATAACTTTATATGGTTCATCAAACATGTTCTTAACCTCAATACTTGGTGTTTAGGGTCAGAAGGTTTGAATCATATTATTTCCTAAAGGATTTACTCAAAATCATTTCTAAACCATAAACGATATTTTTATTTGGCTAGAAATGAGCTAACTCAAATATTTATTCCTTCATTTCACAAAATAAAATTTTAAATCCATAAGTTGACACCTAGGGTCAGTAGGTTCAAATCAACCCACTTAGCAAAGATTTCTTCTTAAAAATATATCTAGAACAATTTTTATATTCAAATTATGCCTACACATGTTTCTGCAATTTCAACCAATTTTCCAGAAGCAAAACATTAAACAAAGGGCATGGTTGGAAATTACTTGTCTTGCTGATTCCATTGATATAAAATTTGCAAAATTTGGACGTGTAGAATTAAAGTTATGAATTTGACAAGTTTGCAAATCTAATAGAACATTTCTGGTTTTTATTCAAACAGACTAGCCACATGGCTCGATCCTATTGGACGGTACCGCTTCGGCTGGATCACACTCTGTGGGATGTTGTATTTAAAACACATCGCACGGCTGAGATCCAACGTACCCTTTCGATTAAATGAATCTTTCCTAGCCATCGGATTGAGATCCAACGGATCACGTGAACCGAGGCGGCGCACGAACGGCGGCCTTCTGTCGCTGTCGTTTACGAACCAGGAAGCAAGAGGGGGAACGGAGGTGCTCACAGGATTCGCAGGGGTGCAGAGAAGCTCGACGTGGTCTTTGTTCATCGAGGGGCGCTCGGGTTCGAGAGGGATTGTTCGCCAGAGTCCGTGGCATCGTCGGGCGTCTCTGTTTATCGTCGGAGGCGGGGCTGCAGGTTATGCCGAGGCAAACGGGAGGGTGCGTTAGACGCATGTTGTTCTAGGGATCATGGGAGCATCAACTAGCGAGTTCGGGGCGGTCTGATGTTACCTGGAAAGTTTGTCGGAGCAATTGCAGACGCCGGCGGTGTTCAGAACTCAAGGTTGTCGATGTTGTGGAGCGGGCGAGGCCAAGTGGTTGGCATAGGGAGGTGCGCAAGAGGCCACTGATGAAACTCGTGTGAAGCAGGGGCCGAGGGGGAGACTGTCCTCGCCAGAATCAACGGGGGAGCTCGTCGGAGCAGAGAGGGCTCGAGCTTGCAATTTGCGCAGCCTGGTGGCTCTCGTGGGATGGAGACTAGGGGAAAAGAGAGAGGGGAGAGGGGCGATTAAGTAGGCTCAGACACGAGGGCAAAATTACTAGCGCATTCAAACGAATTGAACCGTGGAATCAAAGACACAAACGGCCGGAGAGAAAATGGGGAACGGGTCGCGGTAGAGACGATGATCTGACGGTGTGGGACCGCATTGACAGCGAGAGAAAAGAAGAGAGAGTGGGTCCTTGCGTTCAGTGACTGGGCGGGTGCAAGGTTGAGTGGAAAACGTTTCAGTGCGGGGGGGTTAGTTGGGCTGCGTGTGGCTTGCTGGGCCTTGGCAGTGGGCTGTTTCGTTTCACTTTTTTTATATAGAATGTTTTTCCTTTTCTGTTTTGAATTTTCTGTTTTGATTTTCATTCAAATAATTCAAACTCCAAATCAATTCAAACCACCACCAAACTGTGGATATATTTTAATTATGTTTAATAACATATTTCCAAAGTCCAAAATAAAATAACGTTTATTCTTTTAGGATCTATTAATAATTAAATAAATAGACATTAGTCTTTATTTCAAATAGGATTTAATTTATTTTAAAACTCTATTTGAAATCCAAATAATACCAAAACCTTTTCAGTAGGTTTCATTTGAAAATATATAACACTTGGAATTTTTATTTAAAATACTTGAACAAGTTTTAGTGTTTATTTAAAATGGAAAACCCTTTACTTATATAAAATTGGATATTAATAAATCCTTATTATTTTATTTAAATAATCCTTTACTCTTTTTATCAAATAGAAATATTTTATTTTGAAAGCTTGGCCAAGATTAATTCGGCTCTTTAAAAATAGTCCTTATTTATAATTCTACCTTTGCTTATCAAAACCATATCTTTTTATGTAAAGATCCAAAAATAGTGATCCCAACTATTATGACTTTATTATTTATTTATCCTTTTAAAACCCTTTAGGATTCTATTTGATTAAAATAGGTTTTGATGTTTCCAATTGGAATCAAAAAGTTTCTTCTCACCCTAAATTTCAACAATTGTTTAATTTGTTTATTTATTTTTCACATTTCAAAATTTGGAAAATTTTGGGATGTGACACACTGCATGATGTAGTATACTATAGTCGTTGACATAACACCAATTAAACACCGTTCACTAGTATTACATCCCTCAGAGTAGTACAACAGAAACACAGCAGGTCCAAGACATGACTATAGGTTACAACTCAACTCTTTACACAAGATCCCGAGAACACTCTAGGTTAAAGAGAGAGAAAGAAACTTATTACAAAGAAGAATTAGAAATAAACAACTCCAAAACTATAATACTATTAAGATTAATATCTCAACTATTGGTCTGGCATTGCTGCTATCGCAATACACTACAGAAATGGGTTCTAGGGCTAGAGATTCTATTCTTATCTAATCAGCGACTTCGTCTTCTCTTGAGTTGCTGTATATGTTGACTTTCTTGATTTTATTGAAAAGCTTTAGCTTTTGATGATGATTCCTGGAGCATGATTTGATGTAGTCATCGTCTGTACTGGCTTTAGAACCTAGCAAGGGTTAAGAAGATACTTTGAGTACGAGCGTACTCAGCAAGTTCACTAGAAAAGGAGTGTTTGATGCACGATAACTACAGCCACAGACCATAGGTCGTAGGCAATGCAAGTTTTCATAAATATTTCTTTAAAGGTTGCTTTTATTCTCAAAAGCTATGTCCGTCAGCCTTCACGGG
This sequence comes from Avena insularis, assembly GCA_023614405.1. NCBI lineage: Eukaryota > Viridiplantae > Streptophyta > Magnoliopsida > Poales > Poaceae > Avena > Avena insularis. The sequence continues at coordinate 30,778,048 of CM042691.1, forward strand.
TTTACCAGAACCTTCATGGGGTTCCTTTCCCGTCGCATTCGCAGCTCCTTCCCGAAACAGGGAGTAACAAGTTACAATTCTTACACTCCGCAGAGGTGCGTTATTTTACCCATGAGAGATCAAATCCTTGTTGCACAACCGGGCGATCTTTCCCGTCCACACTTCCTATGGTGTGGGGCCCAGTAGATGATCCAAGCCAATCACTGCCCCCTTCGTGACCTGGCATGCCTCCTTGGTGTACACCATGCCCACATATTGAATTACGGCAATGGTTTGTACAGACCGTTAGATGCCAGAACTATCGTGGGATGATGAGGGTTCCCACCCATATGCTGCATATCCTCTACGAATTACCAATTAATATGCACGCTACAAGGATAACAGCCACGACCTGCACATCCGGCTTCATGCGAGAGGAAGAAGATACAACTGACTTCTCCGTCCCATTCCAAATCTCATGGTCAACGTGTAATATACGATGCAAGAATCACTGGCGATATTTGTTGTTAAGTCCTAGGTGATATAGTTCTGAACAGTGGTATCCCAACTGTCAGATTTAATATATTAGCTGATCACCCTGGATCAGTAATCAATAGTTCTCATTATTATTGAAAATAGTGTTTTCTGACCTTTTTCAAATGCAGGTGAAGACAACACTGGATTTGTAAAATACTTAACAGAAAAAAAAACAAAGGACATGAGCAAGTGTGAACTTGCCTTTTGTGATTGCAAGATTATGCACTCACGGTCTTCGAGATGACATAAGATCCAATATCTGAAATCTGCATCATTGGTCCGGTAAGGACTAATGTTTAAAGAGGCAGTATGCAGTTATGCATAAGTAATGATATGCATTTTTGTAAAACTCCCAAATTGAATTCCCAATACTTTGAGCGAAGTGAATACAGGCGATTCTTTTCAGAGTTGGTTTATCTTCAAATTTTATTTTACCAATAATGACCTTTAGAAGGAACCTAAGTGTTAACAATCCAAAATATGTAAGTAAAGTATAACATGATGTGATTATGGTGAATTTTCATGTGGTGACTATGATATAAGTCCGTGGGATTGAGTTGTTAAGAGTTAAAGAACTTATTATAGGATTGTTATTTGAAGTGGCAAAAAGAATAACATTTGAAGAAAAGATTTCCTTCCTAAGGTTTAAACAACCCTAATAGTTCTTAGAATATGATGGATAGAATGTGATTGATATTGCTTATGCTTGCTTGAATAGTCTGGACTTGAGATGCTTTAAGTCTTAATTGAAATAGACCAAAGTTAACTATAAAAACATAAGTAGTGCATTAGACTTAATGTTTATAAGCTTTGAGACTAAAGTTAACTTTAAAATGGTAAGTAAACTTAAGGTGTAATTTGTTTTAATTATTTTCAAGTTTTGGATTTATGATAAGTATGATTAAAGTGTGGGATTATTCACTTTACATTCAAGTGAATGATTAGATTAAATTAGTTTTGCTATTATGAAAGGAATATGTATTTATCTAATGGAATCATATTTAGATGGTCTTAGTATTTTGTTAGAATTTAAAGTTATGTTAATAGTGGTTAAGATATAATGATTATTCACCATATTATCTAAATGGGTGATACCCAATGTTTATTTAAAAGGATTCTTAATAAGATTTTTAAAAGAATATTTTAAATTTAAAAATTATACTTAAGTTTGACTATGAATTCAAGTTATGGGTTTGAAATTAGTACTAAGACACTAATTGCTCAAGGTTTTATAAGGTTTGTGATTATTTCTTACTTAAGAATTGTTTTTAAAGAATTCACAAAATAGGTATTAGGTAGGGATTTATTATTTAAAATATTAAAGACTTTCCTAATAATATATTTAATATTTTTCTAGTGTAATATATTTATTCAAGACCTTGAAAATGAATTTTATTTATTTTTAGGTGTAATCTTTATTTTTATAAGTGTCTTTAATTATTTGTTTTATGTTTTATTTGTAAAAATCTAAGTTAGTATTTTTATAAAATAGTAGAGTTATTTTGATACACAAAAACGATTTTTATTTATTTTTAGGGCTTTTGTTTTATTTTGTAAAATTTCATTTAAGATTTAATGTTGTTAATAATTGTTTTACTTTATTTTTTGATATACTATATGTATTTTTAGGATTTTTATTTATTTTCTAAAACTAATATTGTATTGAGGCTATCTTGGTAATTATTATCTCCTTTTTATTTTTATTTATTTACTTGATATCATTTTACCTTGGTCCCACCAGTCAGTCTGGCCCATGGTTGGGCTAGACCAACCCGATTGGTGGACCAAGCCGGTCAAACCAACCCACTCGGTCCAGTGCGTCCTCCTTCTCGCTCGAATTCCTCTCTCTCTTTGGGCGATCCCTTGGTGCCGCCGCCGTCGTTCCTTGATCCTGGTCGGCTCCGGCCACCACGCCCGCCATCGTGGTGTGAGATGACATTGTGGATGACGCTGCATCAATGGTCCCAGCTTGATTTGATGCTCGAGCCCCCTCCTAGCCGCGCTCCTCTCTCTGCTGTCTAGGGTTTATGCTGTGGCCGAGGATGTGGTGCTCCGACGCTCCTCTGGCGTCGCCCTGGTTCCTTGGTGAGGAGATGGTGCCTTCTTCCTCATCGTGATTCCTATGAACGCGGCTTGGCGCGGGTTGCAGCGCCCTCTGGGTGCTTCCCGTGCCTCCGTGTTCATCCTCGACACCGGCCACTGCTTCCTCTTCACACTCTAGCAAGGACCACAAGTAAGTTTGATTCGCCTTCCCCTTGTTCTCGGTTTCCCTTTCAATTCCTTATTGCTACTTGGTCAACCCTTGATTTGGGCTAATCCCATGTTCTAGGGTTCATCTGCTTGATGAAATTACTTGGGACATGTGGTTCAATTGAGTTAGAATTAGTGAATTCTGGTATTGTCCTTTATACATGGTCTTTGATCTTGTCCATGATTAATGAGCTTCAGTAAAATTACTAGCTTATGTGATATCTGTTTATTGTCTGTGGTTCAGTCTAGTGGCTTGCTTTATTTGGGATGGCTTGCACATTTGATTAGTTTAATGAATGATTCCTAGTTGATGTGACTAGGAAGATGATCTAAACTCTTCTAAACTTATATGAGAGGGTAATTTTTTAATTCTAGATGATCCTATGAAATGAAGATTGTGATTTTTGGTTGTCCTTTATTTAGGAGTTACTACTGTGGTGCCTCCACCCTGGAGTGTGCACAGTAGTGACCTTGGCAGCTTACTGTGATGCTTAATAGTTGGATGGTGGATGATATATGACAACCAGCTCTGAGTGTGCTAGGATATGCACTCCTCTGCTAGTGATAATAGAAGTATACTAGATGATTCCTGGCCCATTAGCTAGGAAAATGATTTAAATTCATTTGCAAATGAGATTGGGTGGTTATGTATGTATGCTGTCAACATGAAAATAATTGACTACATGATTCCTAATTGTGGCTTCTAGGAAAATGATATGAATTAAATTGATTTTCATTTTTAAGTGAAAATGTGATACTATGTGGATACTTTCCACAGGACAGTACATGTTGAAATGCTTCATACTTATAAAAACTGATGGTATGGATTGGATTTGTTGCTAGGTAGCTTTTACTTGGATTTGGTTACACAATTACCATCTGGCTGTTGATGGTGTTAAAGTTGTGACACCTCAATTGAGGATACACAATTGTTTTATAAATATTGACTAGCCAAATCTGGTGTTGTAACTAATTATCTCAAGTTTTAGTTGCCAGCAGGAATCGTTTCTATAACCAAATGATGGATTTACTTGAGTAAGCCAATGATTTAAGAACTGAGTCCTTACTTTTGTTGCACATGAACAGATACTCTTGTTGCCCTTTTGTTAGCTCTAGGATGATTTCGGAGTAGCACTACTACCCAGACTGAGAGCTCTTTCTCCCACACAACTCCACGCTCAGAAATAAAAAGACAAGAACAGATGCTATACTGATCTAAGAAACCAACCTGCTGGTGTTAAGTAGAACAGTGACTTGGGGAATATGTGCTTGTAGTGATTCTTGTGATGGATCCTGATCAGGTTCCGTTTTTTTATTGCGGGTAAGCTTCTGGAAACAATTTCCTTCTCCTCCTTATGGTGTTGATCTGCTACTGTCCTCCTTGTTGCACACCTGACATACTTCTCCTTGTGCCGCTTGAGCTTGCTCAGGTTAACAGGTTGATCTGTTGGCTGATTTGTGTAAATTGGTGTGGTGGATTTGTTGTGAATCTGGTGATGACCAGTGATATCTTATGCTTCTCTGAGAATAGAGAGATAAGATGTGTGTACAGGGAAAACCCCCCTGTGTAGCCGCGACTTCCTTTTCTACCTTCATTGCATCTCTGTTGGCTTGACAGCACACTGGTGCATGCAGATGAGTGAGCTGCTTACAACTGGCCCCCACTGGGGTGCAAGTTTCCACCCCCAGATATTTTTCTAAGGATGAGATCAAAGAATGATGGATATTTTTTTGTTGTAACATTGTCTTTTCTACTTTACATGCCAGGTGTAAATGTTGATTTAGCTTCTGCTGATGTAGATATTCCTGGTTGGCTGTCATTCTTTTTATTTGCTAAACTTGTCACTGTAAGAATTATCCAGTCTAGCTAATTATTGCTAAACTTGACTAGCATGTATATTTGACTTCTTGTTTCTTTTAAGTTTAAACTTAGCTAGAGCTAGAGGGTATTATAGCTTGCCTAAGATTGGAAAAAAATTGGTTACTTTGACCCATAGATACCTCTCTCTATTTCAAGTGTATAGAAGCATTTGATCCATGTCCTAAATGTTTCCTAGATTTGGTAATGCCCTCTGGTTCTAGGTTGTGGAATTTAGGAGTACTTCCTAAATTCCCTAACTAGGTTTAATAAATTAAATTGCCTCACCTATGATGGGGCAAACATTTTAACATAACAAAAATGTTTCCTTTCTTTTGTTGTTTATTTTGTAGGAATGAAGATAAGGAGAAGAAAAGAAGATACAAGATTTAGCTTAGGCCCAATAGTTAAGGTTTTAGTATAGGTTCTTATATTTGTTGTAAATTTTATTTTATCCTTTTATTGCCACAACAATGTAACATTGTCTTATGTAATAAAGTATTCCATTATTGTTTTATTTGTAACTTGTATTTATTAAATTTTTATACCTTACTTATAAATAAGAATTCAATTCTTATTTATTATTAAAAATTCATTTCTTAATTGTAATTTATTCTTATTCTTTTATTGTAAAAGAACAATGCAATACTTAATGTATTCTTATAAGAAAGGATTCTTTTATATCAATATTATAATCATTTCCCTTTACTTAATTATTGCATTATTATTTCTGAATTTCCAAATTCAAAATTAGAATTGAATTTGGAATTCAAAGTAAATTTCAAATTTTACCCCTCTAGAAACACATATAATATTTAAAGGTAATGTCAAAATCTTTCGCACCTGTTCTGATGTTCCTATCAGAACAAGAGAGATATCGATCCCTCTATAGCTTCTTTAGTTTTGCGCAAAAATTATCCGGATTTTCTTATGCATGAATGCAATGCACAACCCTGTGTTCAACTTATTTCTAAGCTCTATTTAAAGCTCTAATGTCCATCGCAAGGGACGTGAGAGATCTTAAAATGGAGGAAGCTAATCGAAGAAGGAAGTGGTGAAGGGAAAAAGTGCCACAGTCGTGGCAAGCATCGCCCGAACAGTTGCGAGCACATCGTCCACTACGCGTGGAAGTCAAGGAGACGCATTAATTATCGCGTAGACTACTCATGACTAGTCAAATTCCGATCAGAAAATGGGACCCACGATCGTATTGTCACATCGCCTCTTCTAGCGCAGACGATTGAGCTCATCAGGCGTCAGCAATGACGTCAGCAAAAGCAAAGGCCAGCAAACGACTCTAATCTTTTGACTCAAAAAAATAGTACTTACTCGATTCTACGACTCAACCAACTACTCGGGGGATATTCCTATCAGGAGCGCTAGTCACGCACCTGGAAAATTGGTAGGGCCCTGGGTCAGTCGAACGAACCCATAAAAGCTTCGAGTCCTTCTTTGAGTCTAGGACTCTATTACGGACTCGAGGGATACTTCCATAGGGAGTGCTGGCCACACATTCGAAAAAATTGCCGACACTGATAGGCATTTTGAAAGGTCATTTGAAGAAATTCCTGATCGCCACGACGCACAACTGGCAACTATAAGTCGTTGCTCGAGTCTACGACTCGAATAGACACTCGGGGTGTACTCCCATAGGGAGCGCTGGTCGTGCACCCTATGAATTAGATAATTGAGATCTTTCAGATCCTTCATAATTACAATAAAACATACATCTCATTTAGCAACTCTTCTCAAAATAACACTAAGAGAGACAACGTCTCCTTAGTCACCCAAAACGCATCTGCGGCGATAAACTTTCGAATGTTGTGTCTATGCAAAGGTAAGACCCACAGATACTTCTGATGGCCTGGCAACGCACCCGACTACACTGGAATTCGACTCATGTAAGACCTCTGTGGCCTGGGTCGAATTACACCAGAAATTTTCCAAATTCGAGTCCGGGGACTCGAGTCTGAAGTAGATCGTGTTTTTTGTCCAAAGACAATCAACTGACCCTGATTCGTTGGGCGAGTTAGGCACACGTATCAACAGTCCTTATGAATCAACACATTGACCCAAAATTTGTTCGGATGAAAGCACCAGAAAGACTTAAGAGTCTCCAATCGAATATGTGATTCGTCTGAACACTCAGGGGCTGCTGACATGGGTATGACCTACGGGTGCCTGATGTTAGCCTACCCGGTCCAGCCTGGCAAAAGCCCATACAATCACCCGCTCTAGATGGCAAAGCACAAGAAGGATTTGGATGACCCAGGACCATGAAGGATGTGACTCCTTAGAGAACACGGCCAGCTATAGATTGAAATTCAAAGGGTAAAACCCTAATCTATAACCGACTCGACCTACTCCAAGACCTGGCATCCCCATATAAAGGCCAGGAGAGCACGGCAAGGAGGATCTCACCTCATAACCATAGCACACAACTTGCCAGATCTCATCTATGCACCCCTGTAACCTTCGGCATCGCCATCAATCAAGAACAAACAAGCAGGAGTAGGGTTTTCCCTCTGGGAGCCTGAACCTAGGTAAACCTCATGTCCCCGTATTGCAAATCTGTTAGCCGTTCCGTGATCTCCAGCGTCCCCTCCTTCTCCAAAACCCAAGTCCATAACAATGGGCATTGACGAGTTGAACCACCGTCACTTGATAAACCTCAGAATGTTTTTAAGCATAATAGGCATGTTTTACTACAGACAAAGGAGCAGGACCCCATATCAGAATTTTTTTCCAAGGGAATTGTAGAAACAATAGTGGAAACGGGATAGTGTAGCTGATGACGGGCTGTTTGGTTGTGCTTATTTATGGATTTTTGCTTTTGGCTTATAAGCTACAAAAGCACCTAAATAGGTGCTTTTTATTTTGGATTTGGGATTATACCATCATACTACTATGTCAGTTAAAAGCCAAAAGCCAAAGCCGAAAGCACCTATTTTGGTGCTTTTGTGGCTTATAAGCCAAACTCTAAAAGCTAGATTTAAGCCCAACCAAACAGGCCTAGCCTATTGGCATGGATCACATATATAAGGATTTAATTCTGGAGTGTATGACTAATTATTCTTCCTAAGAACTTGCTGAACAATAAAAGATGAAGGATGCCCTAGACGACGATGCCACTGGATGAAGGCTTGATGGTGATAAAAGCATGCTTGGATGATGACCCCGTTGAAACAGGAACAAGAGGGTAGAGGCCACCATGACACGAACCTATAAATATGATTTTCTGCATGGCCTAATCCTTAATCGAGAAAAAGAATGGGTGAATCTCAATAAGTGCATTATTATCTAGGACAAGTTTATGGGGAGAAAGCAAGTTCATGGAAGATGAAGGAACATGAAGAATTTTTTTGAGTTGTAAAGAGCAATGTGGGGTGTGCAAAACTGAATGACCAATATTAGAAATTTCCATACCTTGTCCACTAGCATTGTGAACTTGATCACACCCAAGATAGGTTTCATGAACCTGAAGCTTGTTGAGTTGTCCTATTGTATGATTTGTTGCACCAGTATCCATGATCCGGTTTGAATCTACTCCATAGGCACCCTTGGTATAAGTGGGATTGTCATAATCATCACCATCCCCATAATGCCACCATCAATCTCCAGCAGGATGTGATTCTTTTTTGCATATAAGACAGATGACACCATCTTGCCAGGGTGTGGCCACGTGACCATGACCCTTCTTTCCTCGCCCCCTTTAGGCTGACGCTGCTAATCAGGTTTGGACGGGCCCCGAGTGGGGGAAGGTTGAGGACGCAGGACAAGTGGTGGGGGAGGATGAAGCATGGGTGGTGTCATATACGATCTGGGCGCATGGGGCATGTAGGGTGACGAGTATGGCGTGGGCATGAAATACTGGGGCTAAGGTGGATAGGAAGGAGGCATGTATGGCTGATGATATGTGGGTGTGGGAGGTGCATAGGATGGTGGCTAGTGATATGTGGGTGTGGGAGGTGCATAGGAAGGCGGCTAGGGATATGTTGGCGGCATGTAAGGATGGGGGGTGGTATGGCGTGGAGGTATGACTGTATAATTTGGAGGAGGGTTGCGAGTAGCGGCATTGACCGAGGATGTAAAACCCCTAGGAGCTTGACCAGTAGAGAGGAGCATAGCATCATAATTCTCATAGGAGAGCAACTGAGAGCACATTTCACTGAGACTCGTGGTAGGGACAACGTTGATGGCAGCAACAAGAGAGTTGTATGTGCCATCGAGGCCATTCAATATGTAATCCTTGAGCTCATCATCATCCACCATCTTTCCAGTAGTAGCAAGTTCAGAGGCGTAGCCTTTCATCTTGGTAATATACTGTTGAGCAGTCATGTCGAGTTTTTTGTATTTGTGAGAGCACCACGGAGGGTGGAAACCCGAGACTTGGACTGAGTGGAGTACATAGCATGTAGATCGCTCCATACGTAGCAGCATTATGAAGGCCAAAAACATGTGGCGGCACTTCCTCAGAGAGGGAGTTAACAAGGAAGCTTACAACATGCTGATCCTTAGTGGCCCAGGTGTCGTGCTCTGGATTAGGGATTTACACCTTCTTCTTGTTCTCATCTTCAGCTTCAAGTCTCTCAGGGGGTGCCCGGTCAATCCCCTCAAGGAGGCCCATGACGCGAGAAGCACGCAGGATGGGCAGCACAAGAGCCTGCCAGTAGAGGAAGTTTTCCCGAGTGAGTTTGATGGCGGGTGGTGCACCAATGACACCTAGTGCCGCAGATGACGAGGAGGTCGCCATGGATCATGTCGGGAGGGAAGGGTAAAAGGGGGTCATAGTGTTTGTCGAGCAAGATCAGGTCCTGAAACCATGACCTAGATCGGATCCTTGAGAAGGGGTGCTGGAGGGCTTTTAGGAGAAACAAGGCGGGAAATTGAATCCCCCGTCGATGAGGAAGGTCCTGATCCTGTTGATCATTACCTGCGATCAAGTTCCTGGCGGTGGCACGAAGAGAATCTCCGACAGCGGCTAGCTAGAGGGAAGACAAGAGATTCTCGATAGCATGTAGAAATCGTAGGGTATAACGGCTTGACCTCTTCCGAGGGGCTGGGTTACGTGTTATATTGGTGAGAAACAGCCCCTCACGTGGCAATACAAGTTTGGTATGTATACGATTGTTGTAGTACACCATATCGTATACACCCTGATATATTACATGTGTCTAATACCCATCATACATGTTTGAAAAAAGTATATTTCATCATATTATTAATGCAGTGTCAAATATGTCTACTCTTCAACCTGTTTTTTTGCACATGCGTATGCATTAGTTACCCCCATGATTTTGTTATGCGATTACTTCCAGAGATATAGTTCTACACATGTACACAAGGAGCAAGTAGAACTAAGTTTCATTGTATATAGTTTACACGATCAATAGAAATAAGCAGTTTCAAATGTCTTTACAGAGATATCAAAGACCATGGATCTGCCAAATGTAATGATTATCTAATTGGCTATTCTACTATAGTTATATTTCTCTCGCGAAATACTAATATTTTGTAATTCTTTTGTGCGTGAACAAGCGAGAGAGCTTCAAAAACATTTTTTAGACACCCAAGAATACTAATCATGTTTAAACTTTGAATAATATTTAAAATTTTCCTTGGCCATGATTCTGGGAAATCCTTAACAAGAACACATAAATTAATGTTCGCTAGGCAGTCAGAACAGGATATAAAAAAAGGGAGTGCCTAGAACTCAGGCGTCCGAGAACTTCTTATGTCTAAGTCGCTGACATCATCCTAATATTTGTGCTAATTCTCAGTTGCAACCTAGTTGTAACTTATACAATTTATACTTATTCTCGGTTGCAACCTAGTTGCAACATTAAAATCTCAGTTACAACCTAGTTACAATTCATGTGAAAGTATCACGTTGCATAAATCGCGAGGTAGATCCAATGGCAAGAAAGGTGACTGAGACCTAAGAAGTTTTCATGCGACTAAGAACTAGCAAATCCGATAAAAAAGGGAGTGCCTAGAACTCAGGCGCCCGAGAACTTCTTATGTCTAAGTCGCTGACATCATCCTAATATTTGTGTTAATTCTCAGTTGCAACCTAGTTGCAACTTATATAATTTATACTAATTCTCGGTTGCAATCTAGTTGCAAGTTATTAAAATCTCAGTTACAACCTAGTTGCAATTCATGTGAAAGTATCACGTTGCACAAATCGAGAGGTAGATCCAATGGTAAGAAAGGTGACTGAGACCTAAGAAGTTTTCATGCGCATGAGAACTAGCAAATCCGATAAAAAAAACCTGGCCTTCTACATAGTTTGGTCTACTACCTTCTTTTACATAGCTCTTTTATTTCGTACTGCGACCGCAAAAGCTAGCATTGCATTGTTGGCATGCAGGCGTTCTTCTCTTTCACTAGAGCCAGAGCGCGCCGGCGTTCTTGAGCATGGGCACGAGCTCTCCGGCCAGATGCAGCGCCATGACTCTATTGGTACCGCCGACGAGGCTGCCACCGATGAACACCGTACACAAGGAGGATCGGAATTGGTAGAAATAAGTACTTTTTTTGTTCTAAAATAAATGAGTTGAATTTATCTAGATTCTTATGTATTTACACACTAAACATTTCTGAGTGCATGTGAAATTAGAAAAACTCAAGTCATTTATCTCAGGACGAAAGGAGTATCATTGTCTATAGTTTACTCGATTAACCAGAGTACGTAGTTTCAAATATCGTCACTGAGATTCCGAAAATCATGGATCCATCAAACATACAGATTCTTTAATTCGCTATTGCATTGCCGTACTATTCTCTTGCAGAATATTAATATTTTTTAATTCTTTTGTGTGTAAACAAGTGGTGGAGCTTGACAAACATTGTTGAAGAAAACAAAGACACTAATCATGTTTAAACTTTTGATGATCTTTAAAATTTTATTATAAATATTAGAGATATATTAAAGAATATCTGGGGTAGAAATGACATAGCCCCCCCTTGACCATGATTCATGAAAATCCTTAACAAGAACACATAAATGTTCGCTAGGCAGTCGGAACAGGATATAAAAAAACCTGGCCTTCTATGTAGTTTGGTCTACCTTCTCTTACATATAGCTCTCTTATTTCGTACTGCGATCGCAAAAGCTAGCATTGCATTGTTGGCATGCACACGTGTATTCTTCATATGCAGCAGAGGATGAAGCACCAAGCTGATAAACATCGTACAGAGTGCTCCTTCGAGGTGAGGGAAGTGGTATTCCTGAGGCTTCAGCCGTACATTCAGTCTTCTGTGGCTAAGCGGCCCTGTCACAAGTTGGTGTTTAAGTTCTTTGGACCATTTTGCATTCTCGAGCGAATTGGTGCAGTGGCTTACAAGTTGCAATTACCAGAGTCCAGCCGTATTCACCCAGTTTTCCATGTGTCACAGCTTAAGAAATGCCTGGGGCCAAAACAACAGGTATCATCCACCTTGCCTGCCCCCGACACCTTATTTCAGATTCCTGTTGCTATGTTGCAGCGCCGCGAGCTTCGCCGTGGTGGCAAGGAGGTGGTGCAGGTGCTGGTACAGTGGAGCGGGTCTTCTGCTGAATTGGCGACTTGGGAGGATCTGCTTTCTCTGCAACAGTAGTTTCCCTACGCCCCTACTTGGGGACAAGCAAGCTTTCAAGGGAGGGGGATTGTCAGCGACCTAGCACCGACAGGAGATGATCAAGAGCCTGGGCCGTCCCTGGGCCGGCCCAGGAGGATGAGGCGTGCTCCAGCTTGGCACACAGGAAAAGAGTGGACTAAGTAGTTAACTTGAGAGATACGACAACGAGGGCTATTTAGTTGAGGATGGTAGCTCTGTTTATCTTTGGCTTGTAACGAACTTATGGACGGCAGTGCCATGGAGAATTGGCTCGGTGGGCGGTTGGGAGGATCCGGCCTGAATAAGAAAATCCCTAGTTTTATGTCAATTTCCATTCCCTAGATCTAGCACCTTACAGTTGGGGTTTTGGGATCGAAAGGATTACGTTCCAGGCAGGCAAGGGGGGCTTGATTGCGTTCCAGGCAACAAGGAGGCAGGCAAGCAAGCAGCCAAGTCAGAGATGCGAGCGAGAGAAGGTCGCCTGGCTGGACACGCCTGTTTCCCGGTTTCCCCTTTTTTAATTCAGAAAATCGATAACTAAAAATTAGCTTTCCCTAAACCAATGGATGGCTTGAAACGGACGTTCCGTTTTTGTTGGTTGCTCCGACTTATTGTAACTTTTATCGTTCCTCCTTTTTTTGTTAGATGCCGCTCCAGTTGGCCCAAAGGCAACGCCAAGCTATCAGTTCGTGACCGCATACAGTTAATAAAACCAAGATTTGACCGGTACACTAAGTGAAGAGTGAGAGCATGGTCAGATTTTGGACCATTTGCTACACTTAGAAATTAGACCTGTCACAGACCGTGAACCCGAGAAAGCACGATCCCCGTGGAAGAAGTCTGGTAGGAGGTTTATAAGCTGCTTTTTTTTTGTAATTTTTAAATGAAAAATTTGTTTTACCCCGTTAATAAAAACTGATTTCGAGTTGTGAAATTCTTTATGATGCAACACACATGCATAATATTTTTCTATACTGATGTTTGCTTTTTATGACATAGCTTGTTTTTCTTTCGATGCAACACACAAGCATTTTTTCTACGATCTACAAGGTTTAGTTTGCGTTCGCAGCAACGCACGGGCATTGTGCTAGTCATGTTTAAACTTTGAATGATCTTTAAAAATTTATTATAAATATTAGAGATATATTAAAGAATATCTTGGGTAGAAATGACATAGCTCCCCTTGACCATGATTCAGGGAAATCCTTAACAAGTACACATAAATGTTCGCTAGGCAGTCGGAACAGGATATTAAAAAACCTGGCCTTCTACATAGTTTCGTCTACCTTCTTTTACATAGCTCTGTTATATCGTACTGCGATCGCAAAAGCTAGCATTGCATTGTTGGCATGCACACGTGTGTTCTTGTTTCACTAGCTAGAGCCAGAGCGCGCCGGCGTTCTTGAGCATGGGCACGAGCTCTCCGGCCAGATGCAGCGCCATGACTCGATTGGTACCGCCGACGAGGCTGCCGCCGATGAACACCGCGGGCACCACCGGCGCGCCGCGGCCAAGCCTCCTGGCGAGCTCTCTCTCCATCTCTCTGCCCCGCTGTTCCTTGTCCAGCTCGTACACGGCCACGTTGACGCCGAGGTTGACGAGGAGGGACGTCACGGAGTGGCACATGCAGCACCTGCTCGACGTGAACACCACCACCGCCCGCTCCGACGCCAGCTTCATTACTTGATCCATGGGGATGTCGATCACAAGGTTGTAGCTTGCCTGCCTTGTTGTGTATGCTTGGATGAGATTATCTGACAGCTCTATAGGTTGCTTGGATGAGATTATATGACAGCTCTATAGGTTGCTGCTGGGGTGGCTTGCCTTTTATAGGAAAAAAAAGAGGATTATTTTGCTTTAGCAATTAGTGTTTCTAGGTTCTGAACTTATTTATTTATTTATGGAATATCGATAGATTTTGTTCTTCTGTGAAAGAACATGTTGTTAATTGAAGTCCAGCAGCACACATGCAACAGATTGGATGGATGGATGGTTTGGATAAGAAAATTAAGATGCCGTTGGTGTCCGAGAGGGACCGTAGAACATTGGAATCTTTGCTCAGCAGTTGACCTTTTACAAAATCGAGTATGGAAGTCTTTTTATACGTTTTCTAAATATAAAAATGCTCCGGGCTCCAAAGGGTCCAGCGAGCCCGGTTTCTGAATTTTTGAAAATGGTAATCTAAAGTTCCAAAAAGTCCAGCTAAGTTTCTGTAAATCGAGTTATATTTTGGGCTGTAGAAGAAGACAAAATTGGGGCTATACAAAGTAATAAAAAAACATATTTTATTCTGAAATTTGTCTTTTTATGTAGCCTAAAATACAATGCCCTTTTTAATGAAACTTGTGTGTACATATTATATATGTAAATGTAATTGCATATATTCTTCTCAGTATTTATTGGTACCCAGAAATGATGTTTCCCAATTTTTTATAAAAAGAACGAGAGTACAAGTACTCATGTGCAACTAGCAGTTTTCGCAGTCATGTATTTTTCAGAAATAAGTCAAATCTTTTACCTTTTTCCTAAAAAAATGTATAGCAAATTACATGCATGCCTGAATCTTTTTTGCTAAACACGAAATACATGACCATATTAATTACAATTTTATGCTGCACTTTGCGGACTGTCGTCACACTTAGTTGTAATTATCACCGATATACAGGCTATGTCATGCCATATTTTTCTGAAACTGTGAGCTCTCTAAAATGTTCCACCGCTTAGTGTACAACATTTTTAGCTTACTTTTGCCGCACCGTCCTTATCGGGAACAAATACACATATCTAGTTGGCCATTGATCCTGAAGCTCGCGCGGTCGATCTTCCTCAGCCTAATAATGTGTCGCCATCCTCTGCAGGTTCTTGTGTCGACCAACCCTGCCGCATCAGATTCGGATTTGTGTGGTTCTTGTATCTAGCGCCAGGATGCGACCTTTACCTACTTGGTACAAAAAATAAACCAAATTTTCACAAAACATCACCTTTTAAGGTTAAACTGCTACTTGGCCGAGTAGTTAATTTATTTAAACTAGACTAAATTAGAGGCTAAGGTATTCTAAAGGTTTCAAAGTTCCATCTTTAATGCTAGGTTCTAAAGCGTGATTAACGATTTTTGGCCGCGACCATGCATTAGCATGATGTGCACCTGCAGTACATTACAGATGTACTGATGATGAGATAAGCAACTGTGACACACATGTGGTTATGCACGTTATGCGAGTATTATCATCAGTATCTCATATGATTAATTCGGTTACTGATCTTGCCGAATACAATAGATTTCTCGTTTCTCCATCGAGTGGTTGTATTACGGGTAGATGGAGCCATACCTGGCCAATGGGCCAACACTCAGGCACACGCCCGATCCGTCATAGGCCTGACATGGCACGCGACTTAACGGGCCATGTCCGGCACACGACCCATCTCGGGCCGTCCCGGGGCCTTGAGACGAAGCCCACGTGTCGGCACGACACGACCCGTTAAGCTTTTATATTTATTTTATATATATTTACCTATTTTTATAATTATTTTTATTAAAAAATAGCCTTAAAAATACACACTAGGACTCATTTGACGTGTCTAACGTGCCATGGGCCGACCCATTTACTTAAGGGGCCGTGCCACGAGGTCATGCCCACGTGTCGGCACGACACGGTCCGTTAGCTTAACGTGTCATGGTGGGCCGTGTCGTGCCAGGCACGATAAAAGCTAGGCGGGCCATGTCGTGCCGTGGGCCGGCCCATTGGCCAAATATGGATGGAGCTAAAACGTGGTTGATTATTGTGATAGACAAGGTATAGTCTTATCTTACGTATTATATGTTGTAAAGAAAATATAGAATATGTTATACAATGGATTATGTTTTCGAAATTGTTTATGATAATTAACATTCACATGCTGCTATAATTACGACATTGTACAATAGAGAAAAATATCATATCTTCCTTAATAAGTAATTATAGGTTTTTATCTGAGAAAGTCCTTGCTCATAAAATAATATCTTCAACAAGATCATTGACAGTCACAGCCAATTAAAGTCAGACCTTGAATTTTTATCCTACAAGGTAGGAGTTTGAACTTCTCCTATGTTGTTGCCCCCACTTGCTGATGCCACTACTACGAGTCACGAATCACCAAGTCCGGTCCTCATCGCCAAAAATACTCGAACCACCACTATTAGACCTCAGATCTCGACTTTCATAACATTTCCGCCTCTGACTTTACCATGGACCGAAAGACGTGTCCCATGATGGTAATAGACAACAGAGCTTCATAACGTTCTCTCTGAAATCAAATGGTTAGTAAAAAAATGAGAGCGTACGACCGAATCCCAGCCGAGCCAGCAAACTCCAGTCATGAGGCAACCATCGAGTTCGCCGGCGTGCAAAGACTTTTATAATTCGACACATTTGCCTGATTAACGAAGGCAGACATCGACCAGATTTTCGTCTTGGCGCGATAGGAATTCAAGGACCGCCTTCATTATTCATGTCGAGCCGGTAGCCCTCACGCCACAAGACGGTTGCAGCTACCACAAGAAGCTTGTAGAGCTCGGCGCTCACCGCCAACACCACCCGCACCTCGCGGAGAATAAGAACGTGCCGCTGCCACCTGCCACCGACCGGACCACGGACACAGCCAACACCATAGTTGACGCGGGCACCAAGTAGCCGACAGCTACAAGCGCGAGCAACTAGGACCGACCACCATGCCGCCTTCCTAGCCACCGGAGCCGCCTAGCCGCGGGATCCTAGGGCCACCACCCAGCGTCTATCTCCGCCAAGATCCTTGGGCCACCTCCCCGGCTACCTTCTCCTCCAGTCACGGCTTGCCATCCAGGGTCGTCACGCCGCACCAGCTAGGATCTCCCACCGCATGAGGAGAGGAGGCCCCTGCGAATGCCCACCGTGCGATGAGATGTGATCCTGTTGCCGTCGTCCGGCAGCGACGGGGATGGGCTGAGGTGGATTGGGAGTGGTGGCGTCGGCTAGGGTTTGCCCCGAGCCGCTCCACTGGAATGACGCTAGGCTTGGTTCATACAACACTTACAACTATATTTCTAGCTAGGGAATCCTAAATTCGAAAAAGAGAAGAACTCGGGCAATAAAGGGAATTGGAGAGAGGAAGATTATACATACGGCATGCCTCCCCATATGAAATCTTTCTGCTAGTACTCCCTCCTCCGACTCAAAAGGAATGTCACAGACTTATCGAAATTCACATGTATCCACATGGGAGGTCAGGTGGGATCTTAGTGGGCATTAATATTGAAACGTTGCAAGTTAAAAATGATGAGACCGGCGATGTTTCTATTAAGCTTCATATGAGGTGTAAAAATGATAGTTTTGAATGGGTCTTCTTGCTGGTGTATGGGGCTGCGCAAGACTCGCATAAACCTGAATTTTTATCTAAACTGGTGCACATTTGCAAGATGGAACCCTTAGCTATGTTGGTAGGTGGTGATTTTAATATTATGTGTAGACAAGAAGACTAAAATAATAATAATTTTAATCCTCGATGGCCATTTATGTTTAATGCTATCCTTGAGAGTTTGTACCTTAGAGAAATTTCTCTTTTTGGTAGACAGTTTAGAAAATCGCAGGGATCAACCAACTTTTGAGAAGTTGGATCGAATACTTGCAAGTGTCGACTAGGAGAAAAAATTCCCTTTAGTTTCGGTAAAGGCGTTGACACGGTCGGTTTCTGATCATACGCCACATTTAATTGACTCTGTCCATCATGCTCATATAGGTAATAAAGCTCGATTCTCTTTTGAACTATCATGGTTGCGTTAGGATGGGTTCTATGAGATGATCAAAAAGGAGTGGGAATCTGTACCAAATGGGAAAACCGTAATTCAAACTTGGCAAGCTAAGATTAGACACTTATGTCGGTTCTTGAACGGATGGGCTAAGAATCTCAGCGGTAAATATAAGCAAGAGAAATATTTTTTTAATCTATAATAGATGATTTGGATATTAAAGCAGAGACGTTTCCTCTAAGTGAAGTAGAGAAACATAAATTAAGAGAGGCAAATGAGCGTAAATCAACTTAGACGTAATGAGGAGACCAAATGGGCTTAGCGGGCTAAGGTAAAACACGTGCAAGAAAGAGGAAACAATACCAAATATTTTCATCTTATTGCCAATGGCACACATAGGAAGAAAAAGTATTTCAATTAGAGCAAGATGAAAGTACTATTGTTGGAGAGGACAATCTGAAATTTTATATTACGAATTACTATAAGAGGATATTTGGTGAGCCGACTTAAAATAATTTATCGTTGCGAGAAGATCTTTTGACCGACATCCCACAAATTTTAGCTAAGGAGAATGCTATCCTCATAGCTGATTTTTATGAGAAAGAAGTGTTTGATTTCCCAGATGGAACGTAATAAGGCTCCTGGTCTGGATGGTTTTCTGGTAGAATTTACCAAACGTTTTGGGTTGTTATTAAAAATGAACTCATGGCCCTTTTAGGCAGTTGCACGATGAAGAATTACCCCTTTGTAAGTTGAATTTTGGGGTGATTACTCTATTACCAAAGAAAGAGAATGTAGTTCAAATCCAACAATATAGACATATATGTATTATCAATGTTAGCTTCAAAATATTTACTAAGGTGGCCACTAATCGCATTACGAAATTGTCCCATAAGGTGATTAGTCCAACACAGACTGCCTTTATGACGGGACGACATATACTTTAAGGGGTTGTAATCTTGCACGAAACCATCCATGAGCTGGACCATAAAAAGCTAGATGGAGTGCTTTTTAAAATGGTCTTTTCTACAACAAGTTTTGCGCATGAAGGGCTTTGATCCAAAATGGTGTGACTGGATTAAGCAATATGTGCAAGTTGGGAGTATCAGAATAAGAGTAAATGATGACATTGGTCATTATTTCTAGACACGAAAGGTTTGAGACAGGGTGATCCTTTGCCTCCAATACTTTTTGATGTCATTGCTGACATGTTGGCTATTCTTATCGCTCGTGCTAAGGTGTATCGCCGAGTCGGTTGTCGTGGTATTGCCGACGAGTACGCCATGGAGGCGTCCTCATAGTGCGTGTTTAGAGACATGGGGAAAGGCGGATGGTTGACGGGTATGAGGTAACACAACTTACCCAGGTTCAGATCCCACGACGGTGACGGAATCCTACTCCTGCTATAAATCACTATAAGGGCAATACGCCGAGTTACATGGATTGGTTCGCTGTGCGAGATTGTGTGAAGTTATCTATGATCGTGCCCTAAAGGCTCCCATAGGCCCGACTTATATAGTCGCCAGGTCCTAGGGTTACAGGAAAAAGTCCTAGTCGGACAGGTTACAGAGTCCTACACCGTCTATTACTAGTCTTGTGTATCTTGCACTCCAAGGCTCCGGGTACGCTAGTGACTCCTCCGTAGCCTTCCTTTATCTGGCATGGGCCTCCTGGATCCTTCTAACTGGGCCGCCCAGCAGGCCAGAGGCCATGCTACCAACTGTGGGCCACCCGGGTTAGCCGGATAAGAGACATCCTATAGGGATACCCATATAGCATATCCCCAACAGTAGCCCCCGGAGAAGTCCGAGATCTTGCGCCGTCTTGCCTCTTCACGTGGAATGCTCCGTCTAGATGGATGTCGGCAAATCGTCAAGCAATATCTTGTAGTCCTCCCAAAGAACCCTGCAAGGTTTTCTCCTTCTCAACGTGTAAGTCGGAGAAATGCTGAATCTTCCATTGTACCCTTCTGTAGCCGGACTGAATCTGTCCATGCTGGAATCTTCGATGTGATGGCTCATCTGCCTATGTCAGCTAGGACGACATAGGCATAGGTCAGTGACGCCTCGTAACTCACACATGCAGAGAACGCAATCATATCCGATTTTCTCGCGCGTGCGATACGAACCATTGGCAGCGACGGTTGGAGACGTGGCGAAATTTCCGTGCACGCTCGCGAACACGTCGTCTACGCGGCAACCATCCGATCAAGCTGCACGAATCTTGACTCTTGGAGATGATAAATAGTAACCGCGATGGAATTTTCCACTTTTTACCTCATTCTCCTCGCATCATCTTCTTCCTCCAGCGCACGCCCGTTCGAGCTCTCCGCGCCTAACTCGCGAAAAAAACCCTAGCTTCCAATCTGCACCAGTCGCGCCCAGCCTAACTCCATGGCCAGCAGCAGCATCGCTTCTCCTTCCATTGCGGCGTCGAGCGAAGCCGGCGAGCTCCATCGTCGTGCCTCCAGAGGTCCTAGTCATCCCCGCATCGGCGATTATCGAGTCCACCGGAGGCGACCTTAATCTGGCGGCGCTGGAGCCGCTGGAGGAGGAACCAGACTCGCACAAGGGCGACTGGCGCGGCTCGGATATCACAGACCGTGATATCCAAGAGATGATCACCGAAGGCTACCTTCCTGCGACGGAGGGCTACTTTGGCGGCGGCCGGCGAGGTGACACCTTCTCCCCAAGCCGGAGAAAAGGTGTACCTCAAAGCTCAGCTGGTACGCGGCGTCTCTCTACCCATCTCCATCTTCTTCCTCTCTGTCCTGAACCACTATAGGGTCCAGCCCCAGAACCTTTCCCCAATAGTATCTTAGTGCTTAGAAACTAGGCGGCGCTCTGTGAGGGATACTTAGGGATAAGGCCTAGGTTAGACCTCTTTGTGTACTTCTCCACCGTCAAACGTGAAGCCGGACATAGCAAGGAATATCTTAGGAACTGCGGCACCATAAGCTTCAAGATTCGACCTGGCCGGCGGTTCCCCGACATTGTCGGCCACGAGTCCTGCAAAAATTGTCAGCGGACGTACTTTTACGGCCCAGAGATTCCTCTGGCTAACCGACAAGTTACGTACCCGGACTTCGTTGACGGAGCCGCCGCTGAAGCCTCGTCATGGAGATCCCAGGCCTCCCTTCCCTCCGACCTCGACGCTTCTCGTGCCATAAGGCGGATCGAATGGTTCGTAGAGACGGGTTTGACCGGCTTGGACCTAGCCATGTGCTGGTTCATCAGGCGAATCCAACCTCTGCAGCACCGCGCGAAGCTCATGCACGAGTATACCAGCGATAGAAGGGATAGTCTCCGCATATCCGTGGACAACTTCTCGAGCGACTCCGTCAAGCTCCGTCTTAAGGACATCATCAAGGTGAAGGATAAGAAGCGTGGCTTCACCATCACCTACGACATGTTCGTAAACGGCAAGTGCCCAAAGGTAAGTATTTATTTTCCGTGTACGACATATACTCCAGTTCTTCCGTCTTGTAAATGTCATCTTATCTAACACGGTGATTCCTCACTTAACATCTTAGCGATCTAGAGGAGGGCAACCTGGCTGCCCAAATCTATGATCCAAAGATGAAGGAAGTCACGGTCGTGTCTGACGACGAAGTTCCGTTGGCGCGGAAGCGGAAGAGCTCCACCTCTGACGCTGCCGACGGAGGTAAGAAGAAGACGGAGGGTGGAGCCTCCAAAAAGACCACCGCCGCCCTGGAGGCAGAAAAGAGAAAAGTTACCGGGATCCCCTTTGACAAAGCACCCCCACTTGTGTAAGCTTCTCATTCTCCGACTTTGTCTATTTATCTATCTTGCTCCTGTACTTATGCATTTTGCACGTTTCAGGAAGAAAGCCATGACCAGCCTCAAGAAGACCTACAAAACATTGGGGGCTTCTCGAAATATTAAGGACATGCTGCATCGCGATGCCTCCCCCGCCATCGCCCCTGCCACTCCTGCCGTCAAGCCTTCGTCTGCCCCGACAAGCTCACAAGCTAAAGAGGATAAGGCCCTTCCGCAATGGAAGTGGATTCTGGCGCTTCTACCGAGCTTGCTGTTGTCGGCGAGCAGGCGACACAGGAGAGTACCGCCCATCAAATGGCTGAAGCTCCGGATAAGGATGCCATCGGTGGCGACAAGGCGGTGGTAGAAGCTGGTACTTCTGCTGAAAGCGGCGCCCTTGCTCCCCAGAAACCTTTTGAGTTCCCAAAGATAGTCTACCCGGCGCTTATGCCGAGTATCACAACTCTGGTTCCTGGAGAAGCACCGACATCTCCGACGTGCGGTCTTGAGGAGCTCCTCCGACAAGCAGACATCTTGCAAGGAAACAACATCTCCTTTGGCAAGCTGCTGGCCGAGAGCGCTACGAACCTCAAGATCATTTCACTTGTAAGTTTTATTTGCCTTTTGCATTTCATATGAGTATCCCACTGTATCCCCCGAGGATGTAGATGGAAAACCGTAGTTCTTTGCGTCTAGATGCTCTAAGAGTGACTAAGCTAGAACACTTCTCACCGTAGCCCCCAAGCATTTAGATGGAATGAAATATTCCGACTAGATGCTTTAAGAGTAGCATACGCAATGTTTATAAATTTCAATACTGTAGCCCCCAAGTTTCTAGTTGTAACTAAATCAGTTCCGACTAGATGCTTAAAGAAAAGCTAAGCATACTGTTAAGTCAAAAACTCTCGCTGTAGCCCCCGAGCGTCTAGGTGGAAAATTTCCGGCTATAGGCTCCAATTAGACCAAGCAACATTTTAACTTTGACCTTTTTTCCACAGAACGAGAATGCTCGGAGGGGCATGGCCAATGACAAGTACCAAAAGATGCACGCAGATCTTGAAGCTGAAAAGGGTAAAACTGCCATCTTGAAGGAACAGATCATCAAAACAAGAGTCTGTTTTCTTTTTGCGCATTCCGTCTTGGTTTTGTGCCTACATTCTCCGAGTACTCACTGTGTACTTTGCTTTCTCCGACTTTGTAGAACATGTTGCCAAGGCCAAGGACATTGTCGAGCAGTCCAAGCACATCCAGCAGCTGGACAGCGAGAACAAGATCCTTAAGGAGGAGAGGAAAGACATGCTAAAAATGCATGAGGATTCAATGAAGGCCTTGCAGGACTCCGCCACCGCGGAAATCAATCGCTTGAAGGAGGAGCTTGCGATCTTAAAAGATCAGAAGCAAGCTGCCGATGAGCAAAATCAACGCCATAGCGAGGCGTATAAGCTCCTCCAACAAGAGAAAGAATCCTTGGCGGACATCCTCTGGCAAGCTGAGGCCAGCATCTTCAGTAAGTTTTCTCCGTCTTGGATTTCTGTAGTCTGGATACTTTGAATTGTTGAACTCATGTGCTCCTTGTCGGAATTGGCAGCTCCTATGGGTTTAACCTGGTCGCCTCCTCCAGCCAAGGAATGCATGGTTCTTGCCGGTAACTTTATCAACACCGCCATCACGCAAGCCAAGGAGATCTCCAAGCCCCTCCAGATACACATCAAGGCATCGAACTCTATGGTGAAGTAAACGGAGATTCTGTGCCGAGCCCCCGAGCGTATCACGAGCTGTAAAGCTTCATGTGCACGGGCTGGCGCAAGGATGGAGCTGTCAATGGTGAAGGCACACTATGAAGATGCCGACATCGACACGGTGACCTCTTGCATTCCCGACGTAGACGATGATGGCAAAGAGATTAATCATGAAGTCATCTTGTCATCGCTCGCGGGCTATGACACCAGAGTTGCCGAGTTGGTGGACGTCGATGTCTTTGTGCCTATGAACATCATCGACAGCAGCGACTAAGGTTCCTCTGAGTCCCACCACAGCGCCAACTTCGAGGGTGGATCTCCAGCTGGTGATGATGCTGCCTCCAAGTCACCTGCGCCAAAGGAGTGAAGAACAACTTTGTAACATTTGTGTCTCCTTTGGTGTGTATGCGGAAGAAAAACTTTGCGTATGTAACTTAAGGCGGAAAACAATGGTTGTTATTTCCTGCTGCTCAAGAACTAGTTTCCAGCATGTACATATTTTTTAAGCAAGTGCTGGCTTATCCATTACTTTGGTTCTTATGCTTGACTTTTCGTGAGTCGGAAGACTCGTTGTCGGAACAATGCACTTAGGTGATGATGCCCAATGGCACCGTCAATAACCTGGGCACAAAATCGCCGACAATAAGTGCCAAAAGTCACTACTCCAGAATCCACATAAAAACGACAAAGAACGTGTAGACTAGAAAACTTAAGCTAACGCCCGTAGGCGGAATTTTCATAAGTGCAATTGCAAAACTTGTGCATAAAGGTTTTACATGATCCAAAAATGAACACTAAAGGAGGTAAAAGACTCAGAAATATGAGTGAACCAAAGATCTTTATTTCATTGATCATATAAGGGGTACACAATTAGATAAAAAATGCTAAGTGTAAAAAGGACGTAGTTGTGCTATGTTCCATGGCCGATCAAGTTCCGGATAGTCATAATCCGGGTCACGTCGCTTACGCTTATGATCCTCGTTGGGTCTATCCTTCAGTTCACGATTGTCAACGAGGTAGTAAGACCCATTGAGCAGCGCCTTTCTTATGATGAACGGTCCTTCCCATGGCGGGGATAGTTTGTGTGACTTCTTCTGCTTAAGTCGGAGCACCAAATCCCCCTCTTTAAACGAGCGATGCCGAACGCGGCGACTATGGTAGCTGCGTAGCTTCTGCTGGTAGATGGCGGATCTTTGGCATGCCAAAACGCGCTCCTCCTCGAGAAGGTCCACATCTAGGCGTCTGGATTCTTCAGCGTCATCCTCTTCATAGACGGCAACTCTTGGTGAATCGTGAAGGATGTCGAAAGGAAGGATGGATTCTTCTCCATATACCATGAAGTAAGGGGTGTAGCCGGTGGATCTGTTGGGTGTAGTTCGTAAACTCCACAACACAGATGGTAATTCTCCCGCCCAGGCCCCAACTGCTCTATGTAGCGGTGCCTCAAGACGTGGCTTGATTCCCTGCAGAATTAATCCATTTGCTCGCTCAACCTGACCGTTGGATTGTGGGTGTGCCACAGATGCAAGATCAAGTCGGATGCCTTTCTCCCAACAATAAGCCTCCACTTCTCTGAGTGACAAATTGCTGCCGTTGTCGGTGATAATGCTGTGTGGGAGACCAAATCTCACCACTAGATCCCGGACAAACCTGAGGGCGGTTGCCCAATCAATCTTTCTAATAGGTTTAGCTTCTATCCATTTAGTGAATTTATCAACTGCTACAAGCAGATGCGTAAACCCACAAGGTGCCGTCTGTAACGGTCCCACCATGTCTAGCCCCCAGACTGTAAACAGCCAAGTTATTGGTATTGTTCATAGTTCTTTAGCAGGAACATGTGGTTGTCGGGCATAATACTGGCATCCCATGCATGTTTCAACCAGCTTGTCGGCGTCCGCCTTCGCGGTCAGCCAGTAGAATCCTTGCCGGAAGGCTTTCGTGACCAACGATCGAGGAGCGGCGTGATGCCCTCAATCTCCGAGATGGATTTCGCGTAGGATTTCCATACCTTCTAGCTGGGAAACACACTTTAGGTATACACCAGTAGTGCTCATTTTGTAGAGTTGCCCATTGATTATGGTATAACCCTTTGCTCGTCGTACTATTTGTCGTCTTTCAACTTCGTCGTTGGGCAAAGTTCCGTGTTCGAGATATTCCATGAACGGTTTTGTCCAAGCCGGAGGGACCTTAGTCACCATGTTGATGAAAGAGTTAGCTCTATCCGGGTTGTCTATGTCGGCTCCCTTCACAGATGGTGTGCGTAGATGCTCTAGGAAAACTCCTGGCGGAATTCGCTTGCGCCCTGATCCAAGTTTAGACAACAGATCAGCCGCCTCGTTTTGCTCCCTAGGTACATACTTGACTTCGTACCCCAAGAAGCTCTTGGCTATCTCGTCCACTTCGTCTTGATATGCCGCCATCGTAGGGTTCCGCGCATTCCAGGTGCCAGCCACCTACTGGGCAACCAAGTCGGAATCTCCACAGCAAACTATGCGCTTGATGCCAATATCCTTGGCTACACGTAGTCCGTGAATGAGTGCTTCATACTCCGCCATGTTGTTTGTAGCCTCGAAGTGAATCTGCAGAACATAGTGTAGCTTGTCTCTTGTTGGTGACTGTAGCAATACACCAGCCCCGAGTCGTTGAGCAGCTTTGATCCGTTAAAGTGCATCACCCAGTACTCTGGTTTCGGCAATGGAGTAGCATCTGGCAACTCCGTCCAATCTGCAACAAAATCCGCCAAGTCTTGTGACTTGATAGCGTCGCGTCTCTTATAGGTGATCTCGAAGGCAGCAATTTCAATGCCCCACTTCGCGACCCTTCCCGTAGCGTCGTTGTTGTTGATAATGTCGGACAGCGGAGTCTTGCTCACCACTGTGATTGGATGCTCCTGAAAGTAGTGCATCAGCTTCCGGGAAGCAAGGAATACTCCATAAGCTATCTTTTGGTAGTGCGGGTAACTCTGATTGGACTCCGTCAAGACCTCACTCACATAGTAAACTGGTCGTTGAACTCCGTGCTCATAGCCTGGTTCCTTCCGCTCTACCACGACGACGATGATGATTACCCGGTTGGTTGCCGCCATGTAGATTAACAAGGGTTCTCCAGGCTCGGGTGCTGCAAGGATGGGCACTGAGGAAAGAATCTCCTTGAGCTGCTTCAATGCTGCATCTGCTTCGTTTGTCCATGTGAATTTGTCCGCCTTCTTCAAAGAATCTGTATGCTGGCAGAGCCTTCTCTCCAAGTCGGCTAACGAACCGACTAACTGCTGCAACACAACCTGTTAGTCATTGAATGTCCTTTAGGCATGTCAGACAGTTTATGTTTAAGATGGCCTTGATTTTCTTCGGTTTATCCTCGATTCCGCGTTGGGAAATGATGAAACCCAACAATTTGCTGGTTGGAACCCCGAAGACGCACTTCTTAGGGTTAAGCATCATGTTGTATTTTCGGAGATTATCAAAGGTTTCTTTTAAGTCGGAGATTAAGTCGTTTGACTTTTTAGAAATCACCGCGATATCGTCCACATAGGCATGAACGTTCCGACCAATTTGATCGTGGAGGCAACATTGCATTGTCCGCTGGTACGTAGCACCCGCGTTTTTCAGCCCGAAGGGCATCATAACATAGCAAAACGTGTCGTACGGGGTAGTGAACGAAGTGGCAAATTGGTCCGACTTCCTCATCTTGATCTGGTCGTGTCCTGAGTATGCATCGAGAAAACACACAAGCTCCGAGCCAGCCATCAAGTCAATGACTTGGTCAATGCGAAGCAAAGCAAACGGATCTTTGGGACATGCTTTGTTCAAGCCGGTGTAATCAACGCACATTCTTAATTCATTTGTTCCCTTTTGGGGGACAAGTACAGGATTGGCCACCCATCGGGTGTGAAGGACTTCTCGGATAAATCTAGCATTAAGTAACCTAGCTATCTCTTTGCCAATGGCGCGTCTCTTCTCATCTCCAAAGCATCGTAGATGTTATTTCACTGGTTTGCATTGTGGATCAATGTTTAAGCTGTGCTCGGCAAGTTCCCTAGGTACACCTTTCATGTCGGCAGGTTGCCAGGCAAAGATGTCCCTATTCTCATGGAGGAATTCGACGAGCGCGCTTTCCTATTTGGGATCCAGGTTCGTCCCAATGGCGATGGTCTTGGAGGCATCGCCTACCACAAGTTCCACCGGCTAGGTCTCGATGGCGGCCTTGAACGCAGGAGAGGAGTCGGAGATCTGCTTCTTCGACGCGAGCATCTCTGAGTCATCGACCTTGCTCTGGATCTCTTTGAATTCTTCGTTGTAGAGGACAGCTTCTGCAACGGCTGCTTCATTGATCTCGCAGTCCCTTGCCTTGGTAAAGCTTCCGGATACGATGATGACACCGTTTGGTCCGGGTATCTTGAGTTTGTTGTAGACGAAGCATGGCTTGGCCATGAACGTGTGGAATATGTCGCGGCCGAATATGACGTGGTACACGCTCTTGAAGGGGACCACCTCGAAGGTCATGTGCTCTTGGCGGTAATTGTTAACATCGCCAAAGGCAACCTGAAGTGTAATGCACCCAAGGGACCGAGCCTCCCGACCAGGAACTATGCCATGGAAGTTGGTGTTGGTCCTCCTTAGGTTTGCCTCCGTCAAGTTCAACTTCTGCAGTGTATCTAGGTACATGATGTTGATGCTGCTTCCACTATCCACCATACACTTGGTGAACTCCACACCGTCAATCAAGGGGTTGATGACCATGGCGTACTGGTTCTCCGTAGGTATAAGGTCTGGGTGGTCCGTCCTGTCCCAAGTTATTGGAACCTCCGACCAGCGCAGGTACTGGGGAACTGGGGGGAGAGTGGCCATCAGGATCCTCAGAAAGGTCTTCTGTTTTCGGACGGTGGGGGTGCCAAGCAAAGTGTGGTAGACTGGAGCCTTCTTTGCGAAGGGGTTCTTTCCCTTGTCGTCGCTCTTGGCGGCGTGCTTGGAGTCAACGTCTTCGTCCATATCACTTGAATCCTTGGAATCCTCCTCCTTCTTCTTCCCCTTGCCCTTGCCTCGCGGTCTGTTCTTCCGACTTTGCTTGAAGCCGGACTCCGGGTCTTCCTTGAGGTCGTTGACGAACTTGCAGTGTCGATTGGTATGGGTGGCTTTACCGTTGGCATCGAGGTGTACGAGGCACGACATATCGCGGTACTCCTCGTAGGTTTGGGGAACACGGAGCGGCGCCGAGGTGGTTTCATTTCCTCCTCCTTCTTCTTCCCCTTGCCCTTGCCTCGCGGTCTGTTCTTCCGACTTCGCTTGAAACCGGACTCCGGGTCTTCCTTGAGGTTGTTGACGAACTTGCAGTGTCGATTGGTATGGGTGGCTTTACCGTTGGCATCAAGGTGTACGAGGCACGGCATATCGCGGTACTCCTCGTAGGTTTGGGGAACACGGAGCGGCGCCGAGGTGGTTTCATTTCCTCGTTGCTGCCCACGACCAGCTCCCCTTCCTCGGCCACGTTGTCCGCCTTCACCTCGTCCTGCAAAAGTCATAGCGACCATGTCAGTAGATTGCTTTTCTTCTGGAGCGGTTTTCCGCTTTGTACTGCTGTTCCTCCGAGCTTGAGTTGGAACAGCTGTTGCCGGCAAGGAGCCGCGAGCATCGTCGTCGACAGCTGCGAACTCACTAGCTAACTGAATCATCTGGTTCAATTCAAGCTGGTGATTGTCCTGCAAGTGTCGTGGGAATGGTCACGGCAGATGTTGTAATCGGCAGCGAGTAGTAGAACGAGGGGCAAGGGCGGCCAGCCATCTGCGGTGCGAGATGAGGGCGGAGACACAGGGTTTTACCCAGGTTCGGCCCCCCGGAGGGTAAAGACCTACTCCTGCTAGATTGTATTATGATGGTGGTACAATGGGCGAGCTCGGCGGCTAGGCGGGGAGTCGCTTGGGTGTATGATGGAACGTATCTCTACACGCCCCGTAGGGAGGTTTATATAGTCTCACCTCCCCTAGGGTTTACATATCTCAACCGAATCAGTTAAGGCTTCGGCAATCGTTTAACCTAATCCGACTGGGCCTATCTACTCGCCTGGGCCTTCAACTTCCAGTCACTTGGATCCACACCGGGCCTTGTTCCAGTCGCCGTCTTGCAGGCCCACTCGCCAGTTCCTGGGCCAGTCGGAAACGTCCTGCTGGGTATACCCCGGTAGGCATATCCCCATCAGTAGTCCCCGAGGCCGTCGTTGATTAGGCGCAGGTGGTTGCTGGCAGTCGGAGTATACGGCTCTAAAGCAGACATCCAGTCGAATCGTCGACGGGCTCCTGAATAAAGGAACAAACTAGTTATTCTGATCGCAGCTTTGGCGAGTCGAGTCGGCGAATACTCAGTCACTATCGTAGTGATCGGGTCGGCGAGTCGAGTGGCTGAAGTTGGACCGTTAAACATGGTCAAACTAGCCGTTGGGGTAATCCAACGGTCTTTTAGCGTAATCACCGCGTAGTAACGGCTCCCTGATTTGGCGGGTAACAACCGCTATATAAGGGGAATGGCAGGCGATCAGAGAACCATCTCCTCGTCATTTCCTCCGATTGCGCTCTCACCTTCCTCCGCATCGCGATCCAGCCGACCCGAAATCCTCCGACCCCCCACGAATCCTTCCGCCAATGGCCCCCTCCACCGAGCCTTGGGGTAGATCTAAGTGTACGAGGGCGCAACTGGCATCCTTCGAGGAGGCCGGGATCTTGCGTGTCGGCAGGTGGCGCATCCCTGCGGCCGGAGAGGTGATCCCGAACCCGCACGAGGGAGAGTTCATCTGCTTCACCAGCCACCTAGAGCGGGGGCTGGGATTCCCAACGTCCCTCTTCTTCCGGCGCTTCTGCGCCTTCTACGGAATCCAACCGTCAGACCTAGGCCCGCACAGCATCGAGCAGCTCGCCATTTTTGTGGCGTTCTGCGAGTGCTACCTGGGCTGCAGGCCCTACTTCCCCCTGTGGCAAGATTTATTCCACGGGCGGATCAGTCGCGAGGAGGCGGGTGGTCCAATGCTCGTCGCAGGCGGCCTGACATTCCAACTGAAATCGAAGGCTTCTTTCTTCGATCTGATGCTACCCGCCAAGGCGGCGAGCCAATGGAAGAACTCTTGGTTCTACGTCACCGAGGCGACCCCAGACGGCGAGGTGGCGATCCCAAGGTACTCCGCCGACCGGCCTGAACCACGCCGACTTCAAGTCGGCAAGCTTCCAATAGACCAGCGAATGGTCGTGGATGAGATGCTTCAGACCATTCGCGGCCTGAAGAAGAGGGGCCTCTTGCCCATCAATATGTACAACTGCTGGCTCGGGCGGCGACTTGTCCCCCTGGCCTGCTGCGACCACTATATGTACGAGTACGCGGGACGGGAGGACTCGACGAAGTCCTGCCTCGACGAGTGGCAACTCGAGGACTATCTCCTGGCGCTGAAGAAGATCACCCAGGCGACGTACCTCGACGCGAAGGCCAGGGTCGCCCCCTACACCGCGAAGCATCCAGCCCCGACGGTAAGTCATCCTTTCGTCATTCGCAGTCGCAGTTAAATGCAGTCGCGGTCATACTGATGTTGTTCATGCCTATTGCAGCTATTTCAAGTAGTTGAAGGGTGGCTTCCATTAGGCACCAGACCCGTTCGCCAATTGTCCGGGAGGTGGGAGAATCGCCTCCAGCGAGGGGAGGCGTCGAGAGCGATGGGAGTGGCGACAACGACGAATCCGAAGAAGAGGTCGCCTCGCTGGTCCGAAAAACGCGCGGGCAGCGGCAGCGTGAGCTTGAGGCGAGCAAAAGCCTCGAGCGTCATGATGACGATGACGACGAGCTCCCCGAGCACACCTCGCGTCGCAAGGCCACTCCCTCGAAGAAGAAGAAGAAGAAGAAGAAGAAGAAGAAGAAGGAGAAGGAGGTTAAGGCCCCTCCGAAGAAGAAGACAAAGCCGGCGAAACAGGCGTCTCCGCCTCACTCGCCAAGCAGCTCCGATGCCACCAGCCTGGCCGGGGGCGAAGCCCCACAGGAGGCGACGGCGCCGGATATCACCGCCGTCCTGACCGAGGTTCCCCTGGCCTCGATGCCTCCGCCGTTTGCCCCAATCTCCGGGTCGGGGACCGCTCCAGTCGCGGTAGCTTCGCCGCCCAAGGGTGCTCCTGCCGAAGATGTTTCAGAGGCTCCAGCCGCAGCCTCGACAACGAAGAAACCGTCCGTGTCTTGGGCATGCGAAGTCCTGGAGATGGGCCTCAATCGCCGACTGGGCCCCGAACTGGAGAAGCCGGCCGGCATCCGCACGGGGCTACGCTTCATTCCAGTCGCCAAGTGAGTTTGCTCACCTACTTTTGTATTTCATTGTACTTGGATTATCTTGCTCACGTAATCAATTCGTAGGACCAGAGCGAAGAAGATAGGCCATCTGACCGTGGCTAAGGTGCCACCCGTCGTCAGCGAGGAAGATCCCTCCCGGAAGAGGAAAGCGGACGAAGTCATCGTCCCCGCGGATAGTGCCAAGAAAGCCAAGGGCGACGAAGTCGTCACGGTCTCCGACGACACGGCGATCGCGTCGAGTGAGCCCGTAACGGAGGAGGCCTTACCCGCGAAGGGGGGTGCTCCCTCGCCTGGGGCGGTCGAGCCGGCATTGTTTGGTGCCGGTTCCTCCATCGCAACGTTCCCGCGCTTCATGGCCAGAGCGGCTACAGCGAGTGGTACCTCGCCCTCGAGCCATGCACCTGGGGTCGCCGATACGGAGGTCGAGCAGCGTTGCGGGCACACGCCGGCTCTCCTTGCGTCCGTGGATGCGATACAACTTCATGGCATGCTTGGCGCAGCCATCCAGGTATGTCCAGTCCCCGAGGATCAGGCCGGTGTGTTGCAGCGGTCTGATTCTTTTAATGTCGTGTTTTTATTTTTCGCGTCCAATCCCCGAGTGCGCGCTCGCTGAATTTCAGCGGGTGGGCACTTAGGATTTTCCATTGCCAGTCCCTGAGTGCGCACTCGCTGAATTTCAGCGGGTGGGCACTTAGGATTTCTGATTGCCAGTCCCCGAGTGCGCACTCGCTGAATTTCAGCGGGTGGGCACTTAGGATTTCGCTTTCGTTAACTGTTTGAATTGTGTGCAGGGTCTGCAACGAGAGTCAGCTGACCGGCTTGCTGCGAAACACCACGCAGAGAAGGAACTAGCCACCATCCAAGAGGTGAATAATGGGCTTCAGGCAATTGCCGCGAAGGCAGAGGAGGCCTGCCAGGGACTTGTCCCAGCGAGTGAGTTGGCAGCGGTTCAAACGGCATTGAGCTCGGCTGAGAAGCGGATCGCCGACCTCGAGCGCGAGCTGAGGGAGGCGAAAGAGGAAGCGAGTTCGGCGGATGGTCGAGCCAAGGCCGCCGTTACGGCCGCCGTGGAAGAACGTAAAGTTTCTGACGCCCTTGTTGCTGGGCTTCAGGATGATTATACTTCGCTTCAGAGCTTCATCACGGTTCTCTCCCATCCCTTGATTGGTGAGTGTGTCTGCCCCTGTCTGTTGCATGTGCCTTTTTATAATATCCGATGTACTCACTGTTATCTTCTATCCGCAGGTCGTATCCTTGATAGCACGGAAGAGGCGAGCTCGTTCGATGCGCGGCAATGTGTGGCCACACTTGTCGACTCGGTGGCGTTGTCGGCGACGTGCATCCGGGCCTACCTCCAGGAGATGTCGCCTACGGAAGTAATTCCCAGCGACCTCGTCGAGGTATGACGGTACTTGGAGAAGGCGCCATCGGTCGTCGAGTTTATGACGCGGTCGGCATTTCGGCGTGGAGCGGCGACGGCTCTTAGCCTTGGGCTCGCCCACTTCCCGGAGGACTTCGATCTGGACGACGTGAGGAGTGGCTACCCGTCGTCGACTGGCTCGGTGGAGATCTCTGAGGTACTCAAGTTGACGGACTGCGCCGCGGTGTACTCCGAGCGCGTCTGGGCGATGGGCGACCTCCTTCCTTACCAGGAGACGGTCGTTGCACCTAACGACCCCGAGCCGCAGCACCGGGACTTCAAGATCGAGCAACCCTTCCGTGCGGCGATGGCGGGTGAGCTGACGACGTACCCGTCAAACCCATACACGCCCTTCATCCGCAATCGCAAGGGTGCTTTGGCGAAGTCGTCACGAAGCTGCGGAGTAGAATAGTTTGCCCTGGGGCGTTAGTAGCAGTTCTGCCATTTGGGCATATTTTGTATTTTGAGACGATTGCAACATGCTATTAACGAGATATCGTGTTTGTTTTGTGACTTGTCATGTGTTTTCGATTGAGGTTTGAACGAGTCCCCGAGCGCGTCCGCCCTTTTTATGGGGTTTACCTCGTTTGTGATGTGTTTGTGGTTTTTGAATGTTTTGTTATTGTGGTCGACGCTACTGGGACTCGGAGAGCCGATGCATAAGCGACTCCTTGAGCGCTCTGTACTTCGCCGTTTTCCCTTGCGCGAACGAGGTCGGGTGGCCGAGTCCCCGAGCGTGGTACTTGGTTGTTCTAGGCGCGACTCGGGGGTAGGTGAGGGCTTGGCGTGTTAGTTTGAGCGCATCACTCCTGCCTGGCCCGTTGGGTCAGTCGCATGGCGAGTCCTGGACATGCTCTCATACTTAGCGTTTTTTCCTAGCCGCTCGCGCTGGACTGGTCGTCAGTCCCCGAGCGTGGTACTTGGCCGTTCGAGTCGCTATGTCAAGGATGCGGAGGATCGTGGTCGCTGTGAGAAGCGAAGGCAGTTGTCTTGGCTCGTAGAACCAGTCGGGCTAGGCGACTCCGATGGGGCTCCGGGTAGGCGTTTTTCATGGACGTTGCAAGGCCTGAGGTGACCCAGTGCCCTTGTAACGCACTACTTGGCCGTGCCGATCGCTGTACCAACGGTTGACTTCTGCGGTTAGCTTGACGCTGTTATTACGAGTGCGAGTGGCACAAGACACGGAGAGTAGGCGCAATTTGCGGTAACCAATTCTTTTTATTTCAAAGCGACCGGAGGATACATATGTGGGGTTCTAGGAGTAGAACTTCCGTAGGAGGTTTACATTCCACGGTCGCTTGACGTCGAGTTTGCCGTCCCCGCGGACGTCGATGAGGTAGTAGGCGTCGTTGCCGAGTACGTGCCCGATGGCGAATGGTCCCTCCCACGGAGGGGAAAGCTTGTGCATGCCCTTCTTGTCCTGGATGAGGCGCAGCACCAGGTCGCCTTCTTGGAAGGTGCGAGTTTTCACCCGCCGGCTGTGGTAGCGGCGGAGTCCCTGCTGGTAGATGGCGGTGCGTGATTGAGCGAGGTCACGTGCCTCGTCGAGTTGATCGATTCCATCCTGGCGGGCGAGTTCGTTTGCAGCCTCCGTGTAGTGGATGACCCGTGGCGAGTCGTGCTCGAGGTCGGTGGGCATGACTGCCTCGGCGCCGTACACCATGAAGAAGGGGGTGAACCCTGTCGACCTGTTGACCGAGGTGCGGATGCCCCAGATGACGGAGGGTAGCTCCTCGACCCAGCACCCGGCGGTGCGCTCGAGTGGTACTTGGAGTCGCGGCTTCAGGCCGTGGAGGATGCTTTGATTGGCCCGTTCCGCCTGGCCGTTGGATTCCGAGTGGGCGACTGACGCGAGATCGATCCGGATGTGGTGTTCTTCGCCGAACTCGGCCATGGCTCCTTTGGCGAAGTTGGTGTCGTTGTCCGTGATGATGCTGTTTGGGAACCCGTAGCGATATATGAGCTCGCGTAGGAATTTAGTGGCAGTCTTCCCGTCGCATTTCCGGACTGGTTTGGCCTCCACCCACTTTGTGAATTTGTTGACCGCGACCAGGAGGTGGGTGTAGCCAGAGGGAGCCTTTTTGAAGGGGCCTACCATGTCCATACCCCACACGGCGAATGGCCAGGTGATGGGGATTGTCTTGAGCGCCGAGCTCGGCACGTGCGTCTGGTTGGCGTACTTCTGGCACCCGACGCACCGCTGGACAATGTCGACGGTGTCGGCGTGTGCGGTGGGCCAGTAGAATCCATGCCGCATAGCCTTGGCGACCAGAGAGCGGGCGCCGGCGTGGTGGCCGCAGTCGCCAGAGTGGATGTCGTGGAGGATCTTGCGTCCTTCGGCGGGTTGGACGCAACGTTGGAACACGCCGATGACGCTGCGCTTGTGGAGCTCGCCGTCGATGATGGTGAAGGATTTGCATCGGCGTGCGATCATCCGGGTGTCCGTCTCGTCTGCCGGCAAGGTGCCGGCCTCGTGTAGGCGTGAGGGCTTGGTCCAGTCATCTGGCTCGGTGACGAGTGCGACCAGGGCTGCCTCTGGCTGCAGCGGGACTCGGATGTCGATCTCCCTTGGGGGAGAGACTGATGGCTTGGTGAACGTGTCCAGGAAGACCCCGGCGGGTGGTGCGAGTCGAGCTGACCCAATGCGAGAGAGTGCGTCGGCCTCCTCGTTCTTCCGCCTGTCGATCCACTCAACGGAGTAGCCTGCGAAGTGTCCACCCAGCTTGTCTACTGCTTGGCGGTATGCCGCCATGGTGGGGGAGACGGCGTCGCAGGTGCCAGCGACCCAGCGATCGGAGTCTCCGTAGCAGCGTAGGCGGTTGACGTTCATCTCCTTGGCAGCCCGCATGCCGTGGAGTAGTGCCTCGTACTCGGCCATGTTGTTGGTGCAGGGGGTGAAGTCGAGGCAGAGGACGTAGAGGAGCTTGTCGCCCTTCGGTGAAGTCAGCACGATCCCTGCTCATGCGCCGTCGGCGATGAAGTCGCCCTTCGGTGAAGTCAGCACGATCCCTGCTCATGCGCCGTCGTCGAAGTGCAGGCTCCAGTAATGGAGGTATGGCAGCTTCTCTGGCTGCTGGGCTTCCTCCCAGTCGGCGATGAAGTCCGCTAGAGCCTGCGACTTGTTCGCTTTTCGTGGCTCGTATTTGATGTTGTGGACGCCGATCTCGACGGCCCACTTGGCGAATCGCCCAGTCGCCTCGCGGTTGCGGATGATGTCCTGCAACGGTGCGGAGGAGACGACCGTGATTGGGTGTTCCTGGAAGTAGTACGGCAGGCGCCGCTGTGCTCTGAAGACCGCGTATACCAGTTTCTGGTACTGCGGGTATCGCTGGCGCGACTCGGTGAGGACCTCGCTGATGTAGTACACTGGTCGTTGTACTGGGCGCTCCTTTCCTTCCTCCGGCCGTTCGACGACCATGACGGCGCTGACGACGCGCTCGGAAGCCGCGACGTAGACCATCATGGGTTCTTTGTCGGCGGGGGCGGCGAGTAGTGGTGCGGCGAGTAGCACCTTCTTGAGGTCGCGGAGGGCGTCGTCCGCCTCCTTGTCCCACTGGAAGGTGGGGTTCTTGCGCATCAGGCGGTATAGGGCATCGCCTTTTCGCCCAGGCGAGGGATGAAGCGACTGAGAGCCGCTACTCACCTGGCCAGCTTCTGGACGTCGCGCAGGCACTCGGGTTTGCCGAGTCGGGCGATCGTGTCGATCTTGGTGGGGTTCGCCTCAATCCCTCGCTTGGAGACGACGTACCCCAGTAGTTGTCCTGCTGGTACACCGAAGGTGCATTTGCCTGGATTAAGCTTTATCTTGTATTTCCGCAGGTTGGAGAATGTTTCCGCCAGGTCGGCGAATAGATCGCCCTGGCGAGCGGATTTCACGACCACGTCATCGATGTAGACATGGATGTTGCGGCCAATTTGGCTCGCGAGGCACTCCTGCATGCACCGCTGGTAGGTCACCCCGGCGTTCTTGAGGCCGAAGGTCATGGCGGTGTAGCATAAGGCTCCGAAAGGCGTGATGAACGCCGTTCTCCTCGCCCTCAAGAACCATTTTGATCTGGTTGTACCCAGAGTAGGCGTCGAGGAAACACAGCGACTCCGAGCCCGCGGTGGAATCGATTATTTGGTCGATCCGCGGGAGGACAAACTGCTCCTTCGGGCAGGCGCTGTTCAAGTTTGTGTAGTCGATACACATCCTCCAGGTCCCGTTCTTCTTCTCGACCAGGACTGGGTTTGCCAGCCACTTGGAGTACTTGATTGGCCGGATGAAGCCTGCAGCGAGTAGACGCTGCACTTCCTCGGCGATAGCTCGGCGGCGCTCTTCATTGAAGGGCCGCAGCGACTGCTTGACGGGTCGCACTTTGGGGTCAGCGTTTATTTTGTGCTCAGCGAGCTCCCTAGGGACACCAGGCATGTCAGAGGGCTTCCATGCGAAGATGTCCCTGTTCTCACGGAGGAACTCGATGAGCGTGCCTTCCTAGGCTGGGCTCATCCCTGTTCCAATCGTCACCGTCTGGCTAGAGTCGCCTGGGACCAGCTCGACGATGCGGGTGCGCGTCGTTGCCTCGAAGGCTGATGTGTTTGCGCCCTCCGAATTGGGCTTCTTGAGTATGGTGGGGTCGTCATTGTTCACCTCGCTCGCGTACTTGGCGAGCTCGTCGGCGTGGTTGGCCTCTGCCGTGATGACGGCGTCGGCGAGTTCGGCTCCTTTGGCCTCGCACTCGGCGGCCATGTCGGGGTCGCCGTTGATGGTGATGACGCCGCACGGCCCGGGGAGCTTCATCGCGTTGTACGCATAGTGGGGCGCTGCCATGAACTTGGCGAACGCCTGGCGCCCCAGGACGCAGTGGTAGGGGCTGTCGAAGGGTACCAGCTCG
Source organism: Avena insularis (assembly GCA_023614405.1). Lineage (NCBI taxonomy): Eukaryota > Viridiplantae > Streptophyta > Magnoliopsida > Poales > Poaceae > Avena > Avena insularis. The sequence continues at coordinate 30,816,156 of CM042691.1, forward strand.
AAGACGATCCGCTCGGTGCGGAAGTTTGTTGGCGTGCCGAAGGTGACTGGCAGCGTGACCTTGCCGATCGGGTACGCCTTCCGACCGGGGTCGATGCCGTGGAACGTGGTGTGGGTCGTCGCGATCATCGACTGCGGGAGCCGCAGCCGCCTGAAGGTGTCCAGGTACAGGATGTTGATGGAGCTGCCGCCGTCCATCAATGTCTTGGGGAGCCAGTAGTCTCCCACCTTTGGCTTGACCACCAGGGCGACTCGGCCTGGGTACTCAATGCGCGGCGAGTGGTCCTGGCGGCTCCACGTGATGGGCTGCTCCGACCAGTTGAGGAACTGGGGAACGTCCACCTGGGCCACCGCGTTGACGGTGACGGCGCGGGTGATGACCTTCTTCTCGCGCTTCGTGTTGAAGCCTGTGAAGGTGTGGAGTGAGCCGGCCACTTTGCCGAATTTTCGGTCGTTTGGCGGGTCGTTGTCGGGGTCCTCCCGTGCTCGCTGTGCCTTCTCAATCTCTCTGAGGGTGTGGCAGTCGGCGGTCGTGTGCGTTGCGGGTTTCCCTTCCCTGCTATGGAACGCACAAGGTTGGTTAAGGAGGGCCACGGGATCGAACCTTGGCTTGGCCTTGTAGTTGCCGCCGTCGCGGCGTTGTCCTTCGTCGCGGCGGAAGCTTTTGGGCTCGCGTTGTGCGTGCCCGGTGTTGGCGACGAAGTCGACTCGCCCGTCACTGCGGCGCTTGCTGGTGAGGCGAGTGTTGCTGTAGCGTAGGTCGGACCGTCTTCCGTTGTCGTTGCCGCTCGTGCGGCATTGGCCTCCCGACTCATCGTCGGTTTCCTGGTTTGGATCTTCCTCCGCGTACCGTTTGGCATCTCGAGGAGGTCCGGTATGTTGTCAAGTGTGCGAGAGTGTCGCTTGAGCTTGGCGACCAAGGGCTCGTAGCGGCACGAGGTCTTGAAGCAATGGATCGCAGTGTCCGGGTGGATGCCAACCGCGTTGTACCAGAGTTCTTGCCACCGCTGAACCTAGTTGCGGGTCGACTCGCGGGGTCCTTGGACGCATCGCTCCAGGTCCTCGATGGTGGTGGCGCGGGTGTAGGAGCACTCGAAGTGCCTGACGAAGGCGTCGCGCATTTCCTCCCAGGAGTCGATACTGTCCTGGGGGAGGGTGTTGATCCACTGCCTGCACGTCCCTTCCATCATCAAGGGAAGGTAACGGGCGGCCAACAGGTCGGTGTGGCCTGCGATCCCCATTGCCATGAGGTATGTATCGAGTCACACGGAGGGGTCGTACGAAGGGTCGTACTTTTCTATCTCCTTTGGCGCCTTGAAGTTCGGCGGGTACTTCTCGCCTCGGATCATTGGTCCGAAGCACTTGGGGCCGAGCCGACTTAGCGATCCCATCGGCTCGCCGTCGCGGCGATTGGTTAAGATGTGTCACAGGTCGTCGGGCTGGCGTGCACGCCAGCTTTGCTTGTTGATGATGTGGGTGCGGGCGTCGATGGTTGACCGTTGGCGGTGACGAAGTTGGTCGCTGGCCTGGGGTCGTTGGTGGAGAGTGCCGCATTCGCGGGTCGATGTTGGAGCTGCAACGGCTCTGGTGGCGGGCAGTTGAGGGTGTTTGCCGCCATGGGGCGGCCACTTGAGGCCGCTCTGATTCCCGAAGAACGCGAGTACACTCGGCCTTGCGAGTCGGCGCCTGCGTTTTGCTGCTCGACGGCCTTTGCGAGCAGGGCCCTGACATACTGGATCTGTAGGGCGCCATCGCCGGTGGCCGTTATGTTGTCGGCTGCTGCTCGGCCCGCCAAGAGGTTGTCCATCGGGGTGGAGAACAGTGGGAGGCCGTTCGCGTCTCGCTCCCGTGAGGAGGCTACTATCCGCGGCTGATCCCTGGGGGGTGTGCGGTTGGGTGGAGGTAGGGCTCCCATCACCGTCGATCCTGGCAGGGGCCAGGCGCTTCCTCCTGCTGGTGCGTTCTCGAGACGGCTTCGCCGCGCTGGCTGTCGTTCGTCGTCGGGTTCAGGGCGCCCTGGATGGTGGGGTTCAGCGCGACCTGATTCGCGCTGGTGGTAGCGCGACAGCTCTGCACCGTCACCGCCGAGGCGAAATTTCGGCCGCTTATTCCTTGCGGACTGCCTTCGCCAGCTTCAGGCGGAGTTCCTCGACCTCCGTTGCCATGGCGTTAGGAGGGATCGGGGTGGAGAAGGGATCCTCCGGCGGATCGGTGCCGGTCGCCATGTAGGTCGCGGCGTGGCGACCAGTCTCGTCACGGAGGTCGGCGGAATTTTCCGACCCAGAGTCGAAGTCGAAGATCCCAAGGATGGAGGGATCCTCAAAGTCTCCCACGTTGGAAACCTGGGTGATGGAGCCCGCGGGTGAAGCCGCGGTGATGGATCCGGCGAGTGACGAAGTCGCCGTTGAGGGTCGTCGTTGAGCCGCGGAGTTTTCGGCCACGTTGCTGTGAGCCGAGTTGTACTCGGAGGCGAGGCGATGGATTATGCGGACCTGGCTCTCGGAGAGCCGATCGCGTGGCGGTGACTTGCGGATGCGAGCCGAATCCTCCGAGATGATGACGTCGGTGAGGCCGACGAAGAGGCTGATCATGCCGACCGGCAAGATCATGCTGTGCGTGACAGGTCTCGCCGCCGGGACGTAGCTGCTCGGCAAGATTTGGAGCATCTCGCCGATCGCTATCATGCGGCCAGTGGAGACCGTATTGTTGATGGGCAGATTGGATCTCGCCGCAGAACATCGGCCAGACCGGCCAGGCCCCACGGTGGGCGCCACTGTCGTGGGAATGGTCACGGCAGATGCTGCAATCGACAGCGAGTAGTAGAACGAGGGGCAAGGGCGGCCAGCCATCTGCGGTGCAAGATGAGGGCGGAGACACAGGGTTTTACCCAGGTTCGACCCCCCGGAGGGTAAAGACCTACTCCTGCTAGATTGTATTATGATGGTGGTACAATGGGCGAGCTCGGCGGCTAGGCGGGGAGTCGCTTGGGTGTATGATGGAACGTATCTCTACACTCCCCGTAGGGAGGTTTATATAGTCTCACCTTCCCTAGGGTTTATATATCTCAACCGAATCAGTTAAGGCTTCGGTAATCGTTTAACCTAATCCGACTGGGCCTATCTACTCGCCTGGGCCTTCAACTTCCAGTCGCTTGGATCCACACCGGGCCTTGTTCCAGTCGCCGTCTTGCAGGCCCACTCGCCAGTTCCTGGACCAGTCGGAAACGTCCTGCTGGGTATACCCCGGTAGGCACGGCATATCGCGGTACTCCTCGTAGATTTGGGGAACGCGGAGCGGTGCTGAGGTGGTTTCATTTCCTCGTTGCTGCCCACGACCAGCTCCCCTTCCTCGGCCACGTTGTCCGCCTTCACCTTGTCCTGCAAAAGTCATAGCGACCATGTCAGTAGATTGCTTTTCTTCTGGAGCGGTTTTCCGCTTTGTACTGCTGTTCCTCCGAGCTTGAGTTGGAACGGCTGTTGCCGGAAAGGAGCCGCGAGCATCGTCATCGACAGCTGCGAACTCACTAGCTAACTGAATCATCTGGTTCAATTCAAGCTGGTGATTATCCTGCAAGCGCTTCAACTTATGCCGGAGCAACGTGCCCCTTTCCAACCCGTTGATGAAGGCGGCCATGGCGGTCTGAGCATGCACTCCTGTGCAGGAATTCTTCATGTCCAGCTAGCGAGAGAGGTAGGCGCGAGATGTCTCGTCTTTCTCTTGCACGCACTGCTGTAGATCGCCAACAGTACAGGGACGCTTGTATGTATCCTCAAAGTTCTTGGTGAATGCTTCTTGCATGTCCAACCAATTGTAGATAGATTTATCCGGCAAGTCGTCGATCCATTCACGGGCCATGCCCGCCAACATTAATGGGAGGTACTTGACGGCGACGTTGGGGTTGCCTCCAGCAATCTCCATCGCGCTGCCGTAATCCTGCAACCATGTGGCTGGCTTGGCGGTGCCATCATAGGGCGTGATGGTCTTGTCAATCCGGAAACCTTTAGGGTAAGTTGCGGACCGTATTGCAGGTCCAAAGCAACGTGGTCCCAGGTATGGTCCTTCCCGAGCCTCGTGGATCTTATCGATCCTTGAACGTGCGTCGTATGGCTCCGGGATCTTTTTATTCTTGTCAACAGGGGATGGGCTACGTGAACGACGCGGGCCTCCTCCGCCATGGTGACTGCTTGGTGGTGACGGAGGCGGAGGTTGCGGTGGGTTAGCCTTCTTGCTGTTACCCTCCTGCGACACCTCATGCTTGTCACAGTTGCTTGTCGGACGTGGAGGGTCGTGGTGCGACCTGCTCCTATGCCCTTGGTTGCGCTCTCCGTCATGACAGGTCTGCTCTGTGTTGTCGCGGATGACGATGCCACACTGCTTTGGTGGGGGCATATCCGTACGATGGTGAGCCATGTAATCTTCGCGATGTAGGGGAGATCGGGGAGGTGGCGACGGGCGACGAGGTCGGGCCTTTTCTCCATGGTCGGAGGATATAGGGATGGAATCCTTCCTTTTGCGCGCGTCCCTCCGTCTTCGTTCTGATGAACCCGTTTGGGACCCGACATCAAGAGGAGATCTGTCCCTTGGCGGTTTGTACTGACTAGACCGGCAAAGCGCTGGGTCGGACTCGAGCCTCTGGGAGGTGGCCTTTTCCTGCTGCTTCACCGCCTTGGCCACTAGGTCGTAGACTTGTTCCACTGCTTCGGGCGATCTATCCTGCTCCAGAAGGGTCTTGGCGATGACGAGGTTAAGGAGTGGGGTGGGCATCACCTGCTTGCCTTCATTGTCAATGTATGGCTTGGCTTGTGCCGGCTTCGAGGGAGCCCATCCTAGGTTGCGCCTTACACCAGGATCGTTGATGACGCGAGCCGGAGCTTTCTTAGCCTTCTGCTGCTGCAGTAAAGTCTTGTACTCGGCCTCCATTACTCTAGCTTTCTCTATATACTTCTGCGCGTTGACCAGATCTCGATCTAGCTTAGCACCTTGCTCCGTGATGGCCTGTGCTTCCTCCAGCAGCTGCTGACGCTTCTCATCAAGCTGGGTCACATTCCGAATATGAGCAACGGTCAGTGGTTCGACGAGGAGATTGCCGTACATCACTCTATCAGCCGGAGTAACTTGGGCTGCTGCAGACGTGGATGCTGGAGGCGGAAAGTTTGCGGTGTTGTTGTTCCTCGGGCCGGTGCCGAGTTCTTGCGGCTACTGCACTGGGTTAGGCGGAGGAGGCATGAGTGTTGCGTGATCGTCGTCAACAGCGATAAGTGGCCCCTTCCCCTTTTCCAGCGCTGTAGGCGGAGCTCGTCCGGGTTGATCTTCTTCCATCGCCATCCCAATGGTGACGAACACCCCTCGAGATGCGACGGTGTTGTTGGCTTGCTCGTCGCGCGAGTACTCCTCCTCCATCTCCTACATAGCGGAGTCTAGCTCTTCTGGACTAAAATCTATCTCCTCTGAATTTGCACTGAAATCAGCATAAAAGCGCGTCAATGACAGAGTCGGAGGGTGCTAGGACTTCCTCGATGACGGGCGGTGGAGGTGCAATGGTAGAAACTATTAGGTGGTGGTGCCGCTGCGGAGATGGCGGCCGAAGGCGGTGGTGGCGGTGACTGAATCGGAGGTTCTCCGTCGATGAGTGCGAGTTCTTTCTAGGCTTCCGCGTCAGCCTCCGCGTAGTTGTTGACGGTGCTCACCATCTGTTCGAGGGTAAGGCGTCCTGTTGCATGCTGCCGTCTTAAGGAATGCCGGAGAAGCGTGCCACGGTCCAGTCCTTCCACGAAGTGATACAAAGCGTTATCATCGGGGTAGTGGGCTAGATCGGCTCGTATACGGAGCCACCTAGCCAGGTAATCGTGGGGGTTTTCGCCTTCTCTCTGAATACAGCGTGGCAGATCGAAGATGGTAACCATGCCGACGAACTTGGATCTCTGCTTTTCCAGATGCACGGGCGAAGCCGGCGGATTTGCAGTGATCTTCCACCTTTATATCCTGCACAGGGGCGGTTTGGGTGGGCCTTGAATTTTTCCGATCTTTGCCGGCAAACTCCGAAGAGAGATCCGACTTCGATCCTTCCGCGAACGTATCCTGCCCATAGGCGGTCCGTGCGGGCCTTGGGTTTTTCCGATATTTGCCGACAAACTATGAAGAGAGATCCGACATCGATCCTTCTGCGAACGTGTACTGCCTGTAGGCGGTCCGTGCGGGCCTTGATGCTCCTCCGACTCCTAGGGAACTAGTGCCCGAGTCGGTTTCGCCGATGAAGAGGTGGATGTCTCCGATAGAAACGATCGAACACCGCGTAGGGTTCGTCTTTGCCGGGATCCAGAACTCGTCAAGAGGGATGATCGGAATGTTCCCGAAGAAGAGAACACGACCGATGGCTACGGTTTCGCCGATTCCCGCGAAGATCTTGGTCCTCGCCCGCTGAAGAGCCTGAAGCGCCTCCTGCCCCACGGTGGGCGCCAACTGTCGTGGTATTACCGACGAGTACGGCATGGAGGCTTCCTCATAGTGCGTGTTTAGAGACGTGGGGGAAGGCGGATGGTTGACGGGTACGAGGTAACACGGCTTACCCAGGTTCAGATCCCACGACAGTGGCGGAATCCTACTCCTGCTATAAATCACTATAAGGGCAATACGCCGAGTTACAGGGATTGGTTCGTTGTGCGAATTTGTGTGAAGTTGTCTATGATCGTGCCCTAAAGGCTCCCATAGGCCCGACTTATATAGTCGCCAGGTCCTAGGGTTACAGGGAAAAGTCCTAGCCGGACAGGTTACAGAGTCCTACATCGTCTATTACTAGTATTGTGTATCTTGCACTCCAAGGCTCCGGGTACGCTAGTGACTCCTCCATAGCCTTCCTTTATCCGGCATGGGCCTCCCTTATGGATCCTTCTAACTGGGCCTCCCAGCAGGCCATAGGCCATGCTACCAACTATGGGCCACCCAGGTTAGCCGGATAAGAGACATGCTATAGGGATACCCATATAGCATATCCCCAATATCGGTAGCTTGGTTCCTCATCTTGTTGATGGGAGTGTCTCTATTTTACAATATGGGGATGATACCATATTGTTTATGGAGCGTGATTTAGAAAAGGCTGTAAATATGAATCTCACACTCTGCATCTTTGAACAATTATCGGGTTTGAAGATTAATTTTCATAAGAGCGAAATTTTCTGTTTTGGGAATGCAAAGGAGTTAGAACATGGGTATAATTAGGTATTGGGCTGCGAGTCTGGTTCCCTCCCCTTTCGGTATCTTGGGGTACCTATCCATTATAGAAAATTATGAATTCTGAATGGAACCCTGTGGAGAATCTTTTTGTTTCTAAGATAGGATATTGGTAAGGAAAACTACTCTCTTATGGAGATCGGCTAGTTTTGATTAATTCGGTGCTGACTAGTTTACTAATGTTCATGTTATGTTTTCCTAACAGGGTTAGAAAACGTCTAGATTTTTTTATATATATATTTTTTGGCAAAGTGATGACACCAAGAAAAAATATCGACTCTCTAAATGGAATATAGTTTGTCGCCCGAAGTATCAGGGAGGTCTAGCGATTAAGGTACTTGAGATAAAAAATAAATGTTTACTTAGCAAGTGTATTTTTAAATTGCTCACTAAAGAAGGCATGTGGCAACAAAAACTTCAAAATAAATACTTGCAAGGTCAAACATTGTCTCAAGAAGAGGCCAAACCTAATGATTCCCCCTTTTGGAAGGGTCTTATGCGTGTGAAAGAAGTTTTCTTTACCAATGGCTTTTTTAAGATTGGAGATGGCGAAAGTGTTCACCTTTGGGAAGATATATTGTTAGGCCAAACTTCATTGGCTCATCAATATCCGTCATTATATAATATTATGAAATGGGAGAATGTCCTGGTGGCAGATGTTCTTGGCCAATCACGTCTAAATATTGGTTTTAGAAGGTCTTTAACTTGTAATAAGTAGACACGATGGTTAAACTTATGTTAGAGGTTGCTGACGGTTCAGCTAAATGATACTCTCGATCAGTTTACTTGGAAGTTTACTTGCTCAGATAAATTTACAGTAAAATCTATGTATCTTGACCAAATGAATGGGCACACTAGATTTTTACAAACTTACTTGTCGAAGTTGAAAATTCCTCTAAAAATAAAGATATTCATGTGGTTTCTTAGGAATAAAGTCTTATTGACAAAATATAATCTAGCCAAAAGAAAATGCGAGGGATGTCAAAAAGTCTTATTGACTGTGTCTGCATCTACAACAGAGGCTGAGTATATTGCCGCCTCAGAGGCAGCAAAGGAAGCTGTTTAGATGAGAAATTTTCTCATGGATCTTGGTGTGGTTCAGGGCTCGTCCAATCCGCTAGACGTGTATTGTGACAACAATGGTGCTATTGCACAAGCCAAGAAACCTAGACAACACCAGAAGAACAAGCACATACTCATACGGTACCACCTGATTCACCAGTTCGTGGATCAGGGTGATATCAAGTTATGCAAGGTACACACGGAAGCAAATATTGCGGATCCGTTGATAAAGCTGTTACCATAGCCAAAGCATGAGGCGCACCTAAAACCTCTGGGCATTATATGCCTAGACATGTGATGTCGGAAGATTGACTCTAGTGCAAGTGGGAGACTGTTGGGAATATGCCCTAGAGGCAATCATGTATGATGATATTTCACATTGTATTCATAAATTTATTAAGTTGTCCTTGTATAAACATCTGATGTGTATCATTAAATATGTGATTCAGTTGTGGAATTATGCATTCATGTTATTTATACTAAATGACCTTGGTCATTGAGGTTGTGCTGGACACACAACTTAGACAAATGTGAAAGTCGGCTTGATGACTCGGTTCCACTTGTCATGGGCATGATGATCCTATTCCGACTTACACAGATTCGCTAAAGAGTTTAGCGAGTCGGATTGACCCATATTGAGGTACAACAAACAAGTTGTAATTTGTATATCTCAATCAATATAATCCTTAGACCTGAGGTTATTGCATAGTTTGAGTTGAGTATCACCGACTTCGGTTCTGTCAAACACTGATCCGTAACTAGGCACTAATAAAGGCAAAGTTCGGGTCAACTGCGAATCAAGCTGCATGATGTGAATAAGCAAGATGGGATTTTGCCCTCCACTTGGAGAAATATTCTCTGGGCCCTCTCGGATGATATGATTCGGAAAGCATGGCCATGCACGACTCGGTTAAGTGTTAACCGAGGCGACCGACTAAGAGTTATTCGGGTGAATCACTTATCTTGGATCGAGAAGAGAGTTGGACTATTTAAGGTATGAAAAATATTCGCCTATAGTCTGACAAGGTATATCGTGAGGCAAAAATGACAGGCAAGTCGTCATGACTCTTTGGTACTTGGGAGTCGGCACGTTCTGCTAGGAGCCGCTGCCGACTGATCGATTGAGAGTCGAACCCCAATCATGTCCAAGTAGCCATGAGCCTGCGGGGTCACACACTTAAGAGCGGGAGCAAGTTCGGATTGGATCTGAACCGGAAATCTGGTGGGGTTAGACTCGAGCCGGATTTGGACTGAGTCAGTGAGTCGGACTCACGGTGACTATTATTATATAGGCTTTAGTGAATGGGCCACGAGAGTGGAGCCCACGTTCAATCCCTATATATAGTGGAGCACAGTAACTCAGAAGGGTTAATCGTCGATCAGTTAGGTCATTCCATGTGTTGGAAACCCTAGCTCCACAGCAGTCCTGCCGTCGTAACGAACCTAACAGTTCACCGCCGGCACTCCTCTTGTACGTGTGGACACCAGCAGAGGTGTTGTACTATCAGCGCCTGGACGATCGTCGATCGGATCGGGATCACAGGAACTGCACTGCATTCAACAGACGTGCTTCATCAGTAATCCGCAACTGCGCATGTAGTGGTAAACCCCATGGCCTTCTACCTCAACTAGATCTTGGGATCACCACATTAGAGAAAAAAGTTTTGTTTTATCTCTACGTGGCCCAGCACAAAGAGAGACCCTAAAAAAAAGAACAAAGAGAGATTACGTATTGGTGTATCATCGGTTTTATATTGGTCCACTTGGACGTCTAGAAATAATATTGTCTTTAACAAACACAGACAGGTACCAATTTTATACAAGTTATTCGACTAGCAAGGCACCAAAGGATCGGCGAGAACCCATGGTTTTTGGATGTACCCAATTCCTCATGGTTGCTCAGGACTTGTACTTCCAGGCTACTGGCTGCCGGCACGTTAGTAGTATTGGGAATGGATAGAATTTTGTTACTTTTGTTTTTTAGATGGTTGATACATGTCTCAACCTTAGCTGATTCATGAACTGTACAACTTCTTTTTCGTTCAACTATGTAATAAAAGGGCTATGTGCATCAATTGATGCAGAGGCCGAAGCTTCGCTCCGCATTTTGAAGAAAAAATAAGTATCTATACACTAAAACGCGTCTAAATACATTAAGATATAAATCAAGACATCTTTTTGGGCAGATGGAGTATTCGGTTTCTTCCAGCTGGACAGAAAAAACCAGTGCAGACGATTTAGTTGACCTGTGCTAGCTGCACATATTGCCGTCCTTATCGGGAATATCGTTGTTCTCGCCGCGCGCGTTGATCTTCGTCAGCCGAATATTTTCGTGCCGACCAACCGCGCGCCGCGCCAGGCACTGCGGCCGATCGATGCCGCGCGGTAACGTCGTCGATCGCGAATAACGCATCCGCAGTAGTACTGTACCACCTACAACGACGATGACCCAGTGCAGAAGCGATATAGATGGATGGTGAGAAAGATAGATATATACGCAGAGTTGACACGTACTCCCTCCGTTTGGAAATATAAGATGTTTTAGATCTGTGAATAAGATGTATCTAGACACCTTTTAGTGTTTAGATTTATTTAAACCTATATAATAAAAGGTGTCTAGATATATCTTCTTTATAAATCTAAAACATCTTATATTTTTAAACGAGGTGAGTAGTATGACGCTGTAGCTGCAGGCATCCGCATATTTTGTAGTACACGTGCATGCGCGCGCCAGGACCAGGACGCGTACATTGACCTTGGCGTAATCTGCACAGGGGCTACGGCCGGTGGATGGGTGATTTGATCCTCGCCTTTTCAAGGGCTTTGCATCTTGTCATGAATGGATATATCTCTACTTTTGCTTCCCGTCTTCTCAAGGCATGCATCAAGGGTATAATACTACTCCCTCTGACCTATATTAGTTGACTTCAATTTAGATGTATCTAGATTTTTCCTAATACTACCTATGAGCTTCATAAAGCCGGTGTTAATTAGGATGAGAAGTGTGCATCAGGATCAGATGGCCACAATTTCAGCTTGGAAGGCTGACAAGCCTGAAAACCATTGTGCTATTATCAAGGCATGCTTCTCAGGCTCTATTTTTTTTCCAATCAGCAAACACGATAATGTTTTTCTCATGCTTTCCGTCTTATAGATTGCGTAACTACTACCCAACAGCTCCACTCTGCTCTGGCCACGTACCACGCAGGCATATGCAGATGTTGATGATGGGGCAGTCCCTGGGCATCATCGCATCTTTGGAACTTGGAAGGTGATATACACATGTGTACCCATGCGCCATTTGGCTAGCTAGCAATGGATAATTTGTTCGATCCCAAGTCGCAATTATGTTTTGCATCTTGTCTGCGCGCGTACGTAAGCTCTTTTTGAGATTCATTATGTTTTCGAATCTCCCAAGTCGGTCTATCCGCCTAATACATGCACTCACATTAGACTTTATATTCTATAAAGTTTTTTATTCATTCATATATTTTGGATTAAGGAACCATGTAATCAAATTCTTACTATTAGTTAGTTTTCCATGCCTTTGGTCCTTATGAATTGTAATGGAAGCAATTCAAACTTATCATTTACACTTATTCACGTAGGATCAAGACATTATATTTTTTTCTTGTGTATTAATACAAACAATTATTCATGCATATTTATACATTTCACAATGCAATTTTGGTGTCAAAATCTTATAGTTTGGTTTCGTTCCCCGAGTTCCTGGACCATAAGACTTAGCACAAACAGATAATTTGTCGATCCTCCTCACGGCATCGATCTTCCTCAGCCGAATAAAGTTAACATGTTTATTTTTCCATGTCGACAGACGGGGCAAGATTCCTTGATGATATCTCATATCTCGATGGATATGTCTGCATGATTCATTCTGGATTTCGGAGGTTGGAAATTGACCAGCTTGCAGTTTGGCTCTTGGCCTTCCCATGGGGCATTTATTGTCCCTTACCAGTTTGTAAAGTGTTTTCGATGTTGTTCGAGTTGTATTCCTATCAGCCATTCATACATATGCTGATATGCTACAAATCGGAAAATAACATACATGACATATCATGATGTGGATGGCATGTCACTAGCTCTTTTTAGATTCATTGTGTTTTGGAATCTCTTAGCCTATCCATACATGATGGCGGTATGGCACAAAGACTAAGAAGGATTACACCCCATGTAACATACAAGAAGGGACATGTTTTTTTTCGAGAAAACACCTTTGTGTTTCGGTACAAGCTTAGAGAGGAAACACCCGGGTACAACAACACTTTATGCCCTAGGTCGGGGGGGGGGGGGAGGGCAGCGTGGCTAAACTAAAGCCTCAGTTGCCGTCCCCGGCCTTGTTTCCGCCTTTATCGTGTCAAGAAAGTCACCAGGATCAGGCCGAGCGCCGTGAAAGATGGTTGTGTTACGCCGCTTCCATAACCACCAAGTTGTGAGCATAATGACCGAGGAAATGCCCTTTCGTGTTGCCGTTGGGGGAGTATGGATGGTCGCATCCCGTCAATCCACAAACTTAATCCCAAGGACATGAGTTAAGATTTTATTTTAATTTTTCACTCATTGAGATTTTCGATAGTCTCGCTTCGATATCTAAAGAGTGTAGCTTCAATCTAATGAACTTGTCCACCAAAATGGACCAGGACATAGATGACTACAATGCAAAGGCTCTGGTCGCGCCGTTGCTCTCAATTCGGTTGCTCAACAATATCAATGGAAATCACATGATATACACAGGATTGTTGGTACTTTGTAGGTAAACATCTGGAAGTAAATGTGAAGATGGTGCAGGTAGCTCTCTCTGATCTCCACCTCAAAAAGGAAAGACACCGTTCAGGCAAATCAATGGGGTGTTGTAGGAAGGGCACATATTAGGGATGAAAACAGGGGTGAAAATGGACACAACTGACTGCTGCCACTTTGTTTTCATATTTTTCTGCAGAAACATAAAAGAGTATAGAAACCTTGAAAATAAATACGGAAGCATATATTGTCTGAAACAAATATCAATACGGTACGGACACAAATGAAAATTGCATGATTGTTAGAACCACGAGACCCTTGAATGAAGCATAAAATCTCAACAAATGGATAATCTTTTCCTAACCCTAGAATGATTGCTCAGTGTGATGAGGAGTAGAGGATGGATTGCATAGGTATAGTTCAGTTTTACAATGTCACATATTGGGACGACTAGATTGGCCATGCAAACAGCCCATATTAGGAGGAAACGGGAATTCTATTTTCGTGCCTGGTCTGCCGAAAAACATCATTCCAATTCTACTTCTGCAAAAAAAAAAACGTTTCCGATTCGCAAAGTTATGTTTCCATATCCGCTCTTTAAGATTTATTTATTTTTCTCGCGGAAAAGTCAAAATGTTTCCGCTCCATTTTTTGAAGGAAATGTTTTCGCTTCATTTTTATTCCTAGTACAGATTATAAGTACTACTAGCCCATGTTACGGATGACATGTGTGGCAAGGGCCACAAGTAAGTGGCATAGCATATAGTATTTTCACGTTCAATGATATTGTCATCTATAATAAAATTAAAATAGGTGACGGGATGCTATTTCTCAAACCAGTAAATATAAAAAATATCGTTACTAATTCTTGCTCCAACAGCGATCTTACTCTATTGTAATGTTGTCTGAATGATCCTTCTAGTTTTGTAGTGAGGTTGCCACACACGTCCAGTAAGAATAATATAACAAGAACATCACTACTAGCATAATTTCTTCTTCTTGCCATGCAGCCGGCACAGGATACTAAAAGACCTGGCCTGCAAATAGAATAATTCCTCTTCTTGAGCAGTATGCACGTCGTCTTGTTTCACTAGAGCCAGAGCGCGCCGGCTTTCTTGAGCATGGGCACGAGCTCGCCGGCGAGGTGCAGCGCCATGACCCTGTTGGTGCTGCCGACGAGGTTCCCGCCGATGAACACCGCTGGCACCACCGGCGGGCCTCGACCGAGCCTCCTGGCGAGCTCTCTCTCCATCTCCCTGCCCCTCTGTTCCTTGTCCAGCTCGTACACGGCGGCATGGACGCCGAGGTCGCGCAGGAGGAACTTCACAGAGTCGCACATGGAGCATCTGCTCGACGTGAACACCACCACCGCTCCGACGCCAACTTCGTCACCTGATCCATCGATTTGTGATCGGGAGGTTTTAGCGAGGCTTGTACAGCTCTGACTCAGTGACTCACAATCTATGTTCCCGAAGGTGGTGGGCTGGTGGCTCTTGGTTTGCTGCTAGGCCGGGTGCGTTGCCTTTTATAGGTTAAAAAATGGTTCTGGTGGCATACATGGATAATTAGCAATTGGTATCATGTGCTCAACTTGATACAATGGAACCTTGCTAGGTTGCTTCCTCTATAAAAGAACACATTTTAAACCCAGCATATATAGGCTAAAGGTTGGTTGGTTTTGGATAAGAAAATGTGGTATCCATGGAACTTTGGAATCTCTTTCCTCATCTCAGTCGATCTCTTTGCAAGAATATTATATATCCAAATAACCTACCACACCACATACATGGTGGATTAGACTTGTACAGATCTTTCTGAGGATTTCTTAGTAGTAAAAAAACATTCCTCAGTTGTGTCTCGAAAGCATCAAATGGATGTCTGGACTTGAACATATATATGCTCTAGATCTAAAGTGAGTGTTGAAACATACCAAGCTTAAAAGCTGTGAACACATTACAATTTTCTCTTGCACTTTACAGCCTGAGACTAGCTAGTACCGGTCACGTAACATCTCCAGTGGAATATGCACATTTCCTCGGGTTCTTACTGTGCCGCTTCATTTCACCTGAAAGTTCAACTCTGCGACATTCCCTGCACATGGCTTCTAACTCCAGACATTACACTGCAAATACAGAATGCGCAAGTATCGACACCGCCACAATCTGTCACGGGGCAGTACGGCACAAGGGATCTAATTCGACCGGCTAAGAAGAGAGGTGCTTTGTATAGGAGAAATGAGCACCCCTTCAGGTTCAGAATAGCATCTTCCAGCAGAGAGGGCTTCCCGTCTCATTCAGTCCATCACTCTCTCTTCTGACCTTATCCGCATGTGGAATCTGTGCCATTTGCAACTTTAATTTGTGCCTTCTCTCAAGATTTTCATCGTTAGCCTGGTTTATGTCCTTACCAAGATATGAAGGCATTCGTCGTGCCATGATCCATTGGTGCAATCTTCAGCACATGCAGTGTAGGGATGCTGTAGAACAGTAGCCAGTTGATATGTTGCAATGCATCTTCTCATCTATTGGGCAACATATTTCAATGCAGAATATTTGGAATCTGACCTTATCCTGAATTTATCTCCACCGATGCTGGCGCTACTGTTCTCACTGCCATCATCGCCGCCGCTGTGATACCCTTTTTCCACGACGTGTATCCCACGTTTGGTTGTAATTCCTCCTAATTTTATGTTGGTTAACACCGTGCTTGAGTAATTCTGAAATGAGGCCTTCTTCGGTTCACCCTCTCCCCCAAAACTCAAAAGGGTAATATTGTCTTGTTACCTTAATTAGATTTTAATCCCCAACTAAAATTCGTTAGCCACCCGAAAAAAAAACTAAAATTCGTTAGCCCACAGTATCCAGATCCAAGCCCAAGTTGTAAGCTACATAAGTACTGGAATGTGTACCTACGAAGTAGTAACGTGTGATGCTGAAACCGCCTTCCCAAAGATCTCATATGGGTTTCCTGAAAAGAAATCTTTTTAATTATCCAAAATCAAGGTTGCAGGTGAGTGGTCAGGGCGCATGGTCTCAACATGGCCAGCCCTTTCATCAAGGTTGTAGGTATTGCGATAACTATCGTTAGTGATGTGGATTTGGATTGATCTACGTACTTTCTATGCAAGGGTTTGCTGAATAATGATAAAAATGTTGTGTACGTCATTTTGATACAGAGGCCAAAAGAAACAAAAGGCTCCCCAATCATCTCAAACCATCGTTTAATCTAGATTTTTTCGTCTTCTCCCAAAACTCAAATCGCCGAACTCCCTGATCAACTATGTTGTCACCATTCTTCTCGCATATGCCGCTCACTGCTACACCTGCGCCGCCAAAGAGAAGATCTTCTCATCATCTTGGCAGCACGTCGCTAGGACCCCTTCCTGCTTGTCGTGCCCATGTCGTGAGCCATGTTCTACCTGCAGAGCCACCTAGGCCACGAAGTAGGTGGGCTCGTCGCAGCACTGGGAGAAGCAAGCCGCTTCCGCCTCTTCCTTTGCCACTAGTGATGCATCCACCGCCATATAGCAGTGCCCCGCGCGTTCGATGGCAGCAACGTACATGTGGAGGACATGCAATGCAACACTAGGCGGCTTGAAACTTTGGGTGTTGCCGCTCATGCCGGCCAGCACTTAGGGTGTGGAACCGCTTGCCACCAACAAGGACGGATCCACCATGAACGTCCGTGATAAGCACGAGTGCCCCACTAGGGCGTACATATTTCATACGTATGTGCAACTGCCGTGACCTAGCACACCAATGCATGTTGTAATGCGCAAGTCATTGATAATAATACCCACAAAGAACCATTTTGCAAATATTACATCCCTCTAAGTGGTAACATTGTGGGTCGATAACCTTTTACTTATTCATAATTATCAACCTAAAATGTACAAAACTTCGATATCCTCATTGGTCCAATGAGGATTCACGGGATATGACAATTCAGGCTAGCTATATTGGAGATTAATGGTACCACTAAGCTTAGTATAATTTGAGTTCAACAACTTATTTAAGGTAATTCTACATTGTTCTGCTCATTTATTCTATTTAATCTATCTTTTTCGAAATGGGGAGTACCCAGCCTCTTCATCAATTGATGCACACAGCCTTTTATTGTGCAGTTCAGAAATATCAAGGTTTGCAAATCATGGGTCAGAAAGCATTGATACAAATATCAACAAAAGAAAAATAAGCAAGATGCTATCTAAACATGTTGGATCCTATTAATTTGACGCCATTTATCCTGGTAGAAAAAATCATGAGTGACCATCAGAAATCGGTTGCATACAGAAACGATGCATTCTCGTTGATATTGCGGAAGCATGAAGCACCATAGTTGTATCCAGTGAATATCCATTTGAATAACCTACAAAAAGTTGGTAGAATTGTTCTTGTTAAACACAATGTCGTTCCTACAATTCCATATTGACCAAACCAAAGCCATACCCTAATGTGAATCCTAGCTTTAGTATCTTTATCAATTTCATTCAACCAATTTCCAAACATATATTTGTTATATTGGTTGGTGGTGATATGTTATATGTAGAATGAACAATTCTCCAGATTAACCTAGCAAAAGGATAAGAGAGAAAAAATATGTTCCACTATTTCTTCCGCATCATAGAAACAACATTTCTTACTCCCATTCTAGTTTCTCTTAGCTAGATTTTCTTTAGTTAATAATTTTTTTATTAAGAAGCCACAAGAAAAAAATATCTTTAATGGGATTTTCAAATTCCATAAATATTTGCGAAGAAACCTTGTATGTCCATTAATAAAATAGGCATACATACATTTAACCGTAAATTGTTCAGAGGGTGTTAATTTCCAAACAAAAACATCTGGTGCATTATTTAAAGATACCCCCCATCAATCTTTGGCACAAATGTAACCATCTATTCCATTTGTTGCCCATCAGTGACCTCCTAAACACAATGTTTAACGGTGTCACTGACAATACATTTGCAAATGTAACCTAACCAAGTATCTTCCCAATATTAGATAATGAGGGATATTGTTCAGCTAGTGACGTTAAACCTAACCAAGTAAAATATTACTTTAGTGCCATCACCAATTCTAAAATGTCCCCTATTAAAGAATTCTTATTTAATCAGAGTAAATAATAGCGTTAGAATGTTTCAGCCTAAACTGATATCATGTCGTCCCGATTCTACCTTAAGGTCCAACATATCAATAGTAGGTAGTAACCTTTATTTTTTATATACTTTCCACTTAAATTCTTGGCCCATGCATCCTTTTAGGAAACATAGAATATGTCCAATTTTATTTTTCCACATCTCAATTGGCGTATCACCATGCGTGACCGCTTCCCACTCGTCTTTCACCATCTCACAAAAAAATTCTAGTCTCAACCAAGATAATTCAAAAGATAATTGTGATTTATTACCTAAGTGGGCATGGTTCCTATTGAAGATATGCCCTAGAGGCAATAATAAAAGTGGTTTTATGATAAATGTTTACATTCATGCTATAATAGTATTAATTAAAAACATTAAAACTTGTCTGATTTGTAAACTAAATTAGAGTCCCTCGTAAAGCCTCTTTGTAATACTAGCTTGTTGGCTAATAAGATGATCGTGGTTTCCCGATCATGAACATTGAGATGTTATTAACAACAAGATCATATCATTAGGAGAATGGTATGATGGACATATTTCTATAGATAAGCGTAGCATAAAGATCAAGTCATTTCAATAGTTCATTTGCTATAAGCTTTCTGATATATAGTAACCTAATTCCTTCGACCATGAGATCATGCTAATCACCATCACCAGAAGGATACTTTAATGAAATCAAACACCACACCGTAACTGGGTGGCTATAAAGGTGGCATTGAGTGTTTGGAAAGTATGTGTTGAGGCACATGGATCAAGAGTGGGATTTGTCCATCCATATGACGAATAGATATACTCTGGGTCCCTCTTGGTGGAATGTCATCCAATTAGCTTGCAAACATGTGACTGGCTCACAAGAGATCACATATCACAGGAACGAGAAAAGAGTACTTATCGGTAACGAGGTTGAACTAGGTATGCAGAGATACCGACAATCAAACCTCGGATAAGTAAACTATCGCGAGACAAAGGGAAATTGGTATGTATGTAAGTGGTTCATTCGATCGCAAATTAATCGTAGAAATATGTGGGAGCCATATAAATTTCCAGATTCCTTTGTTGGTTATTGATCGGAGAAGTGTCTCGATCATGTCCACATAATTCACGAACCATAGGAACACACACTTAAGGATTCGATGTTGTTTAGTGGATATGGAATGTAAGTAGGGAGACCGAATGTTGTTCGGAGTCTCGGATGGGATCCGGGATATCACGAGGAGATCCGGAATGGTCCGGATAATAAGATTCATATAAGGAAAGTCCGATTCCGGAGTTCAGGAATGATTTCGATATTTTCATCGGAGAGGTTCTAGAAGGGTCTAGAAGTTTCACCGAACCGGAAGGGGAATGATTCATGAATGTGTCATGGTTAAGTGAAATGATTGGATCATGTCCTTGGTCATTTGGTTGGGCATTTGCGAGAGAGAAATAAAACTCTAAATTGAAAGTCAAAAGGGAGGTTTAAAAAGTCAAACTGGAATAATAGTTTCCTAGTGGAATAAGAAAAGAGTCCTTCCTTCTCTCCAACTTGGGTTTGGGGAAGGATTCAAACACCCCTCTCCCAAGCTGCCCTCCCTCTCATAAATAGAGGGGAGGGGCTTCCCCAAAGAACCACAACCAGCCCTCCCCACCTCCAAGCCGTGCCGCCGCCACCGCCTGCCACCGCTTGCCGCCGCCGCGCCGCCACCGGTTCGTCGCTGTTGTCGTCGCCTTAGCCACCGCTGACACCTCCTCCTCTCCGGCCTTCTAAACCTATATCGCCAGAAACCCTAGATCCACCATAACCCGCACCGGCTTAGGAGAAACCCTGCGGGATCTTCTCTCTACTTCTGACACCATGCCATCGTGCTGCCGGAATCGCGAGGGGAGAACTACAACCTCCGCTGCCTGCTGGAACAAGGGAGAGGAAGGTCTTCATTAACGCAGTGACCGATCATGGAAACGCTGTCGGAACACAGCACCGGAAGGATCGTCTACGCGATCTTGAGATCGGCAAGTGTACGACTACATCACCCATGAGAATCTGCTCTCGTTAACCGCTTTGGAATCTTTGAGGGTGAGTACTCTAATCGACTCGTTGCTACAATCTAGTAGATAAATCTTGTCTTGTTTGTATGCATGCGGTAGAATTTTTTGTTTTCCATGCTACGAACCCCTACAGTGGTATCAGAGCCGTGTCTATATGTAGATCTGTTGCAAGAGTAGAACACAATGGTCATTGTGGGCGGTGGTGCTTTTATTATCAATTGCTTTTTGTGTACTTTGCATCTTGCGGTATGATGGGATGAAGCGGCCCGTACTAACCTTACATGACATCGTTCATGAGACTTGCTCCACGCTTAACATGCAACTTGTATTGCATAAGTGGTTTTGCGGGTGTCTGTCTCTCCCATCATAGTATAGATTTAATTTATAACGGGCACTTGATAGTTCAAGCATCAACGTTGTGGTTCTTGTTCGTAAGTTAGAACGACACTTATTGAAAGCCGCAAACCACGTAAAATATGCAAAGAAAATTAGAGGAGTCTAACTTTGTTTTGTAGGGGTGTGCTGTGATGTGATATGGCCATGATTGTGATTATATGTGATGTATGCAATGTTCCTTATTGTAATTCGGCAACCGGCAGGAGCCATATGGTTGTCTTTTAATTCCGTTAAGATCTGCGTGTCTATTATTCAAAGTAGTTGTAATAGTTGATGTTGGTGGACCACAACAATGGAGCAGCACCATTGATCTTGACGCAATGTCGATGATGATGGAGATCATGTTCGTGCTTAAATATGGAGATCGGAAGCACAAGGATAAAGTCCATATCATATCACATATTATGAATTGCATGTGGTGTTAATCCTTTTATGCATCTTGTATTGCTTAGTTCGCGACGATAGCATTATAAGATGATCCCTCTCACAAAATATCAAGTTATAAAGTGTTCATACTTAGTAAGCACCATTGCTAAAGCTCGTTGTTTCGAAGCACCACGTGATGATCGGATGTGTTAGATTCTGCGAGTGTATACAACGGGAGCAATCCAGATTTTCTCATGCGGAATCTAAGGTTTGATCTTGACGAGCCTAGCATGTACAGATATGGTCTTGGAAAACGGATCACCGAAAGGTAAAGCATGAGTCATATAGTAGATATGATGAACATGTTGATTGTTCGCCATTGAAGCTACATCATCTCTCGTGATGATCGGTTTTGATGTGGTGGATTTGGTTCGTGTGATCACTAAAACAATGTGAGGGATATTGTTTTGAGTGGGAGTTCACCTAGATTAATTTAACTATTAATTAGAACTCAATTTATCATAAACTTAGTCTAAACTATTGCAAATATGTTGTAGATCTATGGCGGCCCCTACCATCAATTTTAATGCGTTCCTAGAGAAAGAAAAGTTGAAAAACAATGGAAGCAACTTCACGAATTGGCTCCACAACTTGAGGATTGTCCTCAATGCTGGTAGTTTGACCTATGTGCTGGATGCGCCGCTGGGTGACCCACCTGCAGCTGATGCTAACGATGAGGTGAAGAATGTTTTCCTCACTCATAAGAATCAGCTGCAGGTGGGTCACCCAGCGGTGCATCCAGCACATAGGTCAAATTACCAGCATTGAGGACAATCCTCACTCGGAAGAATCAATACTCCACAGTTCAGTGTGCTATCTTGTATGGTTTGGAATCAGAGCTTCAGAAAAGGTTTGAGAACCATGAACCACATGATATTGTCCGTGAACTCAAAATGATATTTGAGGCTCACGCGGCAGTTGAGAGTTATGAGGCTTCGAAAAAGTTCTTTAACTGCAAGATGGAAGAGGGCAGCTCCGTCAGTGAGCACGTGCTTAAGATGTCTACGAACGCAAGCAAGCTTTAAAGCTTGGGTATAGTGATTCCTAATGCTTTGGGGATTCACCGTGTCCTCCAATCACTACCACCAAGTTACAATAACTTTGTGATGAACTACAATATGCAAAACATGGACAAGTCATTGCCCGAACTCTTCTCCATGTTAAAGTCTGCGGAAGTGGAGATCAAGAAAGAGCACCAAGTGTTGATGGTCAATAAGACCACCAAATTCAAGAAGCAAGGCCAATCTAAGAAAAAGGGAAACTTCAATAAGGGTGGTAAGAAAGTTACCGCGCCGGCGAAGAAGACCAAGGCTGGGCCTAAGCCTGATACTGAGTGCTTTTACTGCAAGGGAGAAGGTCACTGGAAGCGGAATTGCCCTAAGTACTTAGCGGATTTGAAGAACGGAAACATCAAGAAGAAAGGTATATCCGATATACATGTTATTGATGTGTATCTCACTAGTAGTCGTAGTAGTGCCTGGGTATTTGATACTGGTTCGGTTGCTCATATTTGTAACTCGAAACAGGTGCTGTAGAATAGACGAAAACTAGCGAAGAACAAGGTGACTATGCGTTTTGGAAATGGATCAAAGGTTGATGTGATCGCGGTCGGCACTCTACCTCTTCATCTACCATCAGATTAGTTTTATACTTAAATAATTGTTATTTGGTGCCTGCGTTGAGCATGAACATTATATCCAGATCATGTTTATTGCGAGACGGTTACTTGTTTGAGTCCGAGAATAATGGTTGTTCGATTTATATGAGTAATATGTTTTATGCACATGCACCTTTGATAGATGGTCTATTCTTGTTAAATCTTGATTGTAGTAATACACATATTAATAACATTGAAGCTAAACGTTTGAAATTGAGCGATAACTCGACCTATATGTGGCACTATCGTCTTGGTCACATTGGAGTGAAGCGTATGAAGAAACTCCATTCTGATGGACTTCTTGAATCACTTGATTTTGAATCACTTAAAAGATGTGAAGTATGTCTGATGGGTAAAATGACTAAGACTCCATTTTCTGGTATAATGGAGCGAGCTACGGACTTATTGAAAATCATACATACCGATGTGTGGCCCAATGAGTGTAGCAGCGTGGTGGTTATCGTTATGTTCTTACCTTCACGGATGACTTGAGTATATATATGGGTATATCTATTTCATGAAACATAAGTCCGAAACTTTCGAGAAGTTTAAGGAATTTCAAAGTGAAGTAGAGAATCAACGTAACAAGAAGATCAAGTTTCTATGATCTGATCGTGGAGGTGAATATCTAAGTTACGAGTTTGGCGAGCATTTTAAGAAATGCGGAATACTTTCTCAATTGACATCACCGGGAACACCACAACGTAATGGTGTGTCCGAACGTCGTAATCGAACTCTCTTAGATATGGTTCGTTCTTGATGTCACTTACAGATTTACCGCTATCATTTTAGGTTATGCATTAGAAACAGCCACATTCACTTTAAATAGGGCACCATCTAAATCCGTTGAAACGACACTGTATGAATTATGGTTTGAGAAGAAACCTAAATTGTCGTTCCTTAAAGTTTGGGGTTGCGAAGCTTATGTAAAGAAGTTACAGCCCGACAAGCTCGAACCCAAAGCGGAAAATGCGTCTTCATAGGATACCCGAAGGAAACTATTGGGTATACCTTCTATCATAGATCCGAGGGCAAAATCTTCGTTGCCAAGAATGGATCCTTTCTAGAGAAGGAGTTTCTCTCGAAAGAAGTGACTAGAAGAAAAGTAGAACTTGATGAGGTTGTCGAACCTTCTCTCGGACTTGAGAGTAGCGCAGCACCGTAAGTGGTTCCTGTGGCGCCTACACCAATAAGAGAGGAAGCTAATGATGCTGATCATGAAACTTCGATTGATGTTACTACGAAACCTCGCAGGTCAACAAGAACTCGTACCACTCCTGATTAGTATGATCTCGTTATGAGTGTCATGTTGGTGGACAACACCGACAACCTTGCAACATATGAGGAAGCAATGATGAGCCCAGATTCCAATAAATGGCAAGAAGCCATGAAATCCGAGATTGGATCCATGTACGAAAACCAAGTATGGACTTTGGTGGACTTACCGGATGGCCGGAAGGCTATCGAGAACAAATGGGTTTTAAGAAGAAAACAGATGCTGATGGTATTGTTACTGTCTATAAACCTCGACTTGTCGCAAAAGGGTTTCGACAAATTCAAGGAGTTGACTATGACGAGACTTTCTCACTGGTAGCGAATCTAAAGTCTGTGAGGAATTTTTTAACAATTGCTGCATATTATGATTATGAGATATGGCGGATGGATGTCAAAATGGCGTTCCTCAATGGAGACATTGATGAAGAGTTATATATGGTACAACCCAAAGGTTTTGTCGATCTGAAAGATGCTAACAAGGTATGCAAACTTCAACGGTCCATTTATGGATTGAAGCAAGCATCCCGAAGTTGGAATCAACATTTTGATAAGGTAATCAAAAGCTTTGGTTTTACACAAACTTATGGAGAAGCTTGTATTTACAAGAAAGTGAGTGGGAGCTCTGTAGCATTCCTAATACTATATGTAGATGGCATATTGTTGATTGGGAATGATGTAGACCTTCTTAATAGTGTCAAGGATTATTTGAATAATAGTTTTTCAATGAAAGATCTTGGCGAAGCAGCTTACATATTAGGCATAAATATTTATAGAGATAGATAAAGATGCCTAATATCATTGTCACAGAGTACATATTTGGACAAAGTTGTAAAGAGGTTTGGAATGGAAGATAGCAAGAAAGGGTTCTTGCCCATG
Organism: Avena insularis; assembly: GCA_023614405.1. NCBI lineage: Eukaryota > Viridiplantae > Streptophyta > Magnoliopsida > Poales > Poaceae > Avena > Avena insularis. The sequence goes on from CM042691.1 coordinate 30,840,997, forward strand.
TTGCCCAATACAACCTTGAGTAAAACTCAAAGTCCTGCAATGACAGAAGATAGAGAAAGAATGAGTAAGACTCCCTATGCCTCAGCCATAGGATCTCTCATATATGCCATGCTATGTACTAGACCCGACATTGCATATGCTATTAGTTTAACTAGCAGATATCAAAGTGATCCAGGAGTGGATCATTGGACAGTGGTCAAAAACATCCTTAAGTACTTGAGAAGGACTAAGGATATGGTTCTTTCTTATGGAGGTGATGAACAGATCGTTGTTAATGGTTACACCGATGCTAGTTGGAACACCGATCCGGATGATTCTAAGTCTCAATCTGGATACGTATTTACTTTGAATGGTGCAGCAGTTAGCTGGAGGAGTGCAAAGCAAAGCGTTGTGGCGAGATCTTCAACTGAATCGGAATACATAGCTGCTTCAGAGGCTTCACAAGAGGCGATATGGATGAAGGAGTTCATTACAGAGCTCGGTGTTGTTCCAAGTGCGTTGGACCCAATGTCTATCTAGTGTGATAACATGGGCGCTATAGCCAATGCGCAAGAACCAAGGTCACACAAGATGGAGCATATCAAGCCGTGTTTTCATGATATTTGAGAGCATCTCCAGGATGGTGACATAAATATTTGCAAAGTACACATAGATCTAAATGTGGTGGATCCGTTGACTAAACCTCTCCCGAGGGCAAAACATGACCAGCACCAAACCTCCATGGGTGTTCGGTATATTACCATGTAATCTAGATTAGTTGACTCTAGTGCAAGTGGGAGACTGTTGGAGATATTCCCTAGAGGCAATAATAAAAGTGGTTATTATTATATCTTTGTGTTTATGATAAATGTTTACATTCATGCTGTAATAGTATTAATTGGAAACATTAATACTTGTGTGATTTGTAAACAAAATTAAAGTCCCTGGTAAAGCCTCTTTGTAATACTAGCTTGTTGGTTAATAAGATGATCGTGGTTTCCCGATCATGAACATTGAGATGTTATTAACAACAAGATCATATCATTAGGAGAATGGTATGATGGACATACTCCTATTGATAAGCGTAGCATAAAGATCAAGTCAGTTCAATAGTTCCTTTGCTATAAGATTTTTGGTACATAGTAACCTAATACCTTCGACCATAAGATCATGCTAATCACCATCACCGGAAGGATACTTTGATGACATCAAACACCCATGCTGTAACTGGGTGGCTATAAAGGTGGCATTGAGTGTTCGGAAAGTATGTGTTGAGGCACATGGATCAAGAGTGGGATTTGTCCATCCATATGACAGATAGATATACTCTGGGCCCTCTCGGTGGAATGTTGTCCAATTAGCTTGAAAGCATGTGACTGACTCACAAGGGATCACATATCACGGGAACGAGAAAAGAATACTTATCGGTAACGAGGTTGAACTAGGTATGCAGAGATACCGACGATCAAACCTCGGATAAGTAAACTATCGCGAGATAAAGGGAAATTGGTATCGTATGTAAGTGGTTCATTCGATCGCAAAGTAATCGTAGAAATATGTGGGAGCCATATGAATTTCTAGATTCCTCTGTTGGTTATTGATCGGAGAAGTGTCTCGGTCATGTTCGCATAATTCACGAACCGTAGGGAGACACACTTAAGGATTCGATGTTGTTTAGTAGATATGGAATGTAAGTAGGGAGAACAAATGTTGTTCAGAGTCTCGGATGGGATCCGGGATTTCACGAGGAGATCCGGAATGGTCCGGAGAATAAGATTCATATAAGGAAAGTCTGATTCCGGAGTTCGGGAATGATTTCGATGTTTTCATCAGAGAGGTTCTAGAAGGGTCTAGAAGGTTCACCGGACCGGAAGTGGAATGATTCATGAATGTGTCATGGTTAAGTGGAATGATTGGATCATGTCCTTTGTCATTTGGTTAGGCATTTGCGAGAGAGAAATAAAGCTCTAAATTGAAAGTCAAAAGGGAGGTTTGAAAAGTCAAACTGGAACAATATTTTCCTAGTGGAATAAGAAAAGAGTCCTTCCTTCTCTCCAACTTGGGTTTGGGGAAGGATTCAAACTCCCCTCTCCCAAGCTGCCCTCCCTCTCATAAATAGAGGGGAGGGGCTGCCCCAAAGAACCACAATCAGCCCTCCCCACCTCCAAGCCTTGGCCGCCACCGGCCAAGGCCACTGCTACAGCCGGGTCGTCAGGCCGCCCTAGCCGCTGCCGACACCTCCTCCTCTCCGGCCTTCTAAACCTAGATTGCCGGAAACCCTAGATACACCATAACCCGCACTGGCTTAGGCGAAGCCCTGCGGGATCTTCTCTCTACTTCCGACACCACGCCATCGTGCTGCCGGAATCGCGAGGGGAGAACTACAACCTCCTTTTCTTTGGGAACAAGGAGAGGAAGGTCTTCACCGAAAATTTAACGGTGACCGATCATGAAGTGTCGGAATGCAGCGCCGGAAGGATCGTCTACGTGATATTGAGATCGGCAAGTGTACGACTACATCACCCACGAGAATCTTCTCTCGTGAACTGCTTTAGAATCTTCGAGGGTGAGTACTCTAATCGACTCGTTGCTACAATCTAGTAGATAGATCTTGGCTTGTTTGTGTGCATGCGGTAGAATTTTTTTGTTTTCCATGCTACGAACCCCTACAGTTCCTAGAATCAATTAATAGTGGTATATGGCCTGAACCTGACCTCGTCAGAGCTCTGACCATCATTACCATGGGAAATTTCTGTTCCCACTCGACACTCTGTTAATCTAATTTTTTGAACGTTGAATTTTCTCTTCGATTTGCCCAAATGAATTGCTTACACGAGAGAACAAATTCTTTTAAATTAAGACTCTCAATAATTGCATTAAAAACAAAAGGCCAAATGGTCCAATGTCTACAAAAGTTGAGTGATATTGATTTCAAAAGACGGTTGCATGCATGCGCAAACCAATCTGTGGTTGGGTGGCTAGAAGGATGGTTGTATCCTCGGTCCACTAGAGTTCAAACCCTCAGGTTTGACACTGTGTGTTGCATAAAAGGCGGAATATTCTTTCAGTACAAGGCGGCGTTTCTGTCGACAGCGAGGCGTCTATGGTGACTTCATCAATCTCAAGAACCAATCCGCCAGCTCAGTCTCTCGAAGATACTCATAATGATAGGGTGCATGTTCATAGAAGTAGGTGCATGTACATGTTGTAAGTGTCTACGATTGTACTGTGTTTTAAAAAAAAGACGGTTGCATGCGCGTGTGTGTAAGAAAGAGCAGCAAAAGGAAAGAAACTCAGAACGGGGGCTAAACCATACTTTTACTAGTAAGTAACAAAAACATCACGATTACTCTCTTGATTCTTCCTCTTGCCACGCAGCCGACACAGGATATTAAAAGACCTGGCCTTCTACAGCGATTACAACCGTTAGATCTCTTATTTCATAGTACTGTCAAAAAAGCTAGCATTGCATACTAACACTAGTGGAAAACATGTCTTCGGTTCGATCTGAATAAAGCCAGTAGTCTCGGTCCGTCATGAACCGCGACTAGTGCTAGCACTAGTCCCGGGCCGCGAGGCCTCCAACGGCTAGAAATGTCCATAGACACTAGTCCCGGGCTGGACCAGAGCTCTAGTCCCGATTCGTAATACGGCCTGGGACTAATAACCTGGAGCAGGCCAACTGCTCTTTTCAGGGACTATTAGTCCTGGGTCGTATCACGGCCCGGGACTAGTTGTCCATCAAGATATACATCTCGTCCACCCACCTAAACCATATGGTGGCCATTTTACTCAAAGAAGCAAGCCGAGTTCATGCCATTTTTTTCTCAAGATTTGTCAAGATTTAGTTTGCAACACCTAAATCCAAAGCTTTAAAAGGTTAGAACTTCATTCTTTCATCTCTTATTGCTACTTTAGCTCTATAATGCTCTAGAAGTATAGAGATATGGATCAAATGCATGCATGCTCTAGAAGTAGCTAGAAGGATTTTGATATATATGTGTAACAAATTTTGATTAGGCACATAGTTACTGAAAATTGAAATGTGTAATTTTGTTTCAGAGCTTAGAATGGAATGAGGTTTTCACTGATAGAACAATAATAAAAAACTCCACATTTATCATGTTGATTGTTTTCTCCAATTCACAAATTGGTGCATGTAAATTATTCAAAATTCAAAATTAATGCTCTAGAATCTCTCAGTATAACTTGTAATAATTTTATCATGTTGTGTAATGGTTTTTGATATACTTTTACTATAATGAAGATGGTCCGGGAATGGATGTACGGTACTGACCGACGCTTTGGCGAGTTCATTAATGTCGTGCATGAATTCATCCGTGTTGCTGATGCAAACAAGCGCAATGGTTTTGTATTCTGTCCATGTAATGGATGTAGGAATCAGAAGGATTACTCTGACTCAAAAACCCTTCACAGCCACCTGTTGAAGTCCGGCTTCATGCCCAGTTATAATTGTTGGACCAAGCATGGAGAGAGAGGGGTTATAATGGAAGAAAATGAAGAAGAGGAGGAGGATGACAACTATCATGGTTTCCCTGAGTATAGAGATACTTCCATGGGGGATGCTGAAGGGGAGGATGAAGAAGAGACACATGATGAACCCGCTAATGATCTTGGTCGGACCATTGCCGATGCACGAAGAGATTGTGAAACTGAAAAGGATAGGGAGAAGTTCAATCACATGCTAGAGGATCACAAAAAGTTGTTGTACCCAAATTGCGAAAATGGTCTGAAAAGTCAAGCAAAGACAATGGAATTGATGCGATGGAAGGCTGAGTGTGCTATACCTGACTCCTCATTTGAAAAGTTGCTGAAAATGATGAAGAATATGCTTCCAAAAGATAACATATTGCCCTCCAGTACGTACGAAGCAAAGAAGGTTGTCTGCCCTCTAGGTTTAGAGGTTCAGAAGATACATGCATGGCCTAATGACTGCATCCTCTACCGCGGTGAGGAGTATGAGAATTTGGATGGATGCCCGGTATGCACTTCACTTCGGTATAAGATTAGACGAGATGACCCTGGTGACGTTGAGGGCGAGCCCCCCGGAAGAGGTTCCTGCGAAGGTGATGTGGTATGCTCCTATAATACCACGGTTGAAACGCTTATTCAAAAACAAAGAGCACGCCAAGTTGTTGCGATGGCATAAAGAGGAACGTAAGTAAGACGGGATGTTGAGACACCCCGCTGATGGGTCGCAATGGAGAAAAATCGATAGAAAGTACCCGGACTTTGGAGATGACGCAAGGAGTTTAAGGTTTGGTCTAAGTACAGATGGCATGAATCCCTTTGGGGAGAAGAGCTCCAGTCACAGCACCTGGCCCGTGACTCTATGCATCTATAACCTTCCTCCTTGGTTGTGCATGAAGTGGAAGTTCATTATGATTCCAGTGTTGATCCAAGGTCCGAAGCAACCCGGCAACGACATTGATGTGTACCTAAGGCCATTAGTGGAAGAACTTTTACAGTTGTGGCACGAACTCGGGATACGCGTGTGGGATGAGCACAAGCAGGAAGAATTTAACCTCCGAGCATTGCTTTTCGTAACAATCAATGATTGGCCTGCTCTTAGTAACCTTTCAGGACAGTCAAACAAGGGATACAATGCATGCACACACTGTTTAGATGAGACTGGAAGTATATATTTGGAACATTGTAAGAAGAATGTATACAATGAGCATCGTTGATTTCTTTTGGCCAAGCATCCCTTAAGAAAGAAAGGCAAGCATTTCAACGGTCTGGCATGTCACTAGACGAAGCCTAAGGAGCGTACTGGTGCTGATATATTTGATATGGTCAAAGATTTGGATCAACTGGTAACCTTTGGAAAGGGTCCTGGAGGAAAATCTGTTCCGAAGGACGCTAAAGGACACGCACCCATGTGGAAGAAGAAACCTATATTTTGGGAGATACCATATTGGAAATTCTTAGAGGTCCGCTCTGCAATCGATGTGATGCATGTGACGAAGAATCTTTGCGTGAACCTGCTAGGCTTCTTGGGCGTGTATGGGAAGACAAAATATACACCGGAAGTACGAAAGGACCATCAACATATGAAAGACCCAGATGGCCTGCATCCAGAATGGTTTCAAGATCATGCCAGCTATGCTCTTACCAAACAAGAGAAGGAAATATTTTTTGAATGCCTAAGCAGTATTAAGGTCCCGTCTGGCTTCTCGTCGAATATAAAGGGAATAATAAATATGGCAGAAAAAAAGTTCCAAAACCTAAAGTCTCATGACTGCCACGTGATTATGACGCAAATGCTTCTGATTGCATTGAGGGGGCTTCTACCAGATAATGTTCGAGTACCCATTGTGAAGCTATGTGCATTTCTCAATGCAATCTCTCAGAAGATAATCAATCCTGAAGATCTACCACGGTTACAGAATGATGTGGTCCAATGTCTTGTCAGTTTTGAGTTGGTGTTCCCACCATCCTTCTTCAATATTATGACACACCTGCTGGTTCACCTAGTCGAAGAGATTTCCATTCTCGGTCCTGTATTTCTACACAATACGTTTCCCTTTGAGAGGTTCATGGGAACCTTAAAGAAATATGTTCAGAACTGCATAGGCCGAAGGAAGCATCTCCAAGGGCTATGGAACAGAGGAGGTCATTGAATTTTGTGTTGACTTTGTTCCTGACCTTAAGCCGATTGGTCTTCCTCAATCGCGGTATGAGGGGAGACTGAGTGGAAAGGGTACTCTAGGAAGGAAATCAATAATATGTAGGGATGGACATTCTTACACCAAAGCACATTACACCGTTCTACAGAATTCTATCTTGGCAGCCCCATATATCGAGGAACACAAGAAAATCTTACACTCCAACAACCCTGGAAAGCATGACTCTTGGATTAGAGATGAACACATGAAGAGTTTCGGCGGTTGGTTGCAACATCTCATCAAAAACAACACTCTTGGAGATCAGCTATACTTGTTGTCTAGGTCACCATCTTCGACTATATCGACTTTCCAAGGGTACGAGATAAATGGGTATAAATTTTACACGATAGCCCAAGATAAAAAGAGCACCAACCAAAACAGTGGTGTTCGCTTTGATGCAACAGACAACAATGGGTCAAAGACCACATATTATGGTTACCTAGAGGAGATATGGGAACTTGACTATGGACCTACTTTTAAGGTCCCCTTGTTTCGGTGCAAATGGGTCAAGCTGACAGGAGGAGGGGTTGAGGTAGACAAGAAATACGGAATGACATCGTTGGATCTCAACAATCTTGGGTACTTAGACGAACCATTCGTCCTAGCCAATGATGTGGCTCAGGTTTTCTATGTGAAGGACATGTCTACCAAACCTAGAAAAAGAAAAAATAAGAAAAAGAATACATCAGATGATGAGCCAAAGCGCCAAATAGTTCTTTCAGGAAAAAGAAACATCGTGGGAGTGGAGGACAAGACAGACATGTCAGAAGATTGTGATATGTTTCATGAAATTCCGCCCTTCGCGGTGAAGGATGACCCAAGCATCATGTTAATGAATGAAGATGCTCCATGGATACGACAGGATCAGAAAGGAACACACGGAGAAATGATATGTAATAATTGTAACATTTTATGAGTGAAGATGCTCCATGTGTCCATTTTTATAGTGTTGTCTCGCAAACAATCTTGAGTGTGTTAGTCCTGCTTAGGAGCTGGACTGACTAAAGGAGGGCCTTTAGTCCCGATTCATACTTACCATTAAGATCTGATCTCCAAACGCGTTAGGTCACATATTATGGAGTGCCTCTATGACCAGTTTCTCGGAGATGCCGGAGGACTGGGATCCGACGGCATCTCCCTGAAACTGGCCGTAGTGGTGTCCCCACTCTCGAAAACCATCTTGCAGCTTGTAACTTCTCTAACTAGATCAATACGCCTAGGAGCTAACTAATTTCACATATTAGGGAGTGCCTCTATGACCAGTTTCTCGGAGATGCCGGAGGACTGGCTCACGGCATCTCCTAAAACTGGCCGTAGTGGTGTCCCCGCTCTCGAAAACCATCTTGAAGCTTGTAACTTCTCTAACTAGATCAATACGCTCGAGCTAACTAATTTCACATATTAGGTGCCTCTATGACCAGTTTCTCGGAGATGCCGAGGATCGGGCCCGTCGGCATCTCCTCGAACCGCCGTAGTGGTGTCCTCGCTCGAAAACCATCTTGGAGATGCCTCAAATCGGAGGATTGGACTCACAAGGATGCCTATTTATAGTACAAGCGGCAAAGATAATGTCGACACTCACCCCTATTATTAGTGTCGACTATGTTTTGTCGGTTGGTGTCTCCAACCGAATAAGGTTCATCTTTAGTCCCGTTGGTGACACCATCCTAACAAGGTACAAGCCGCATGACATAATGTCGACACTCACCCCTATTATTAGTGTTGCTCGCCCGCCTATCAAGAATCCCTTCAACATGGTTGGTTTCTCTAACCGACTAAAGATGAACCTCTCTTTATAGGCATTTCCTCTATTTATTAGGTAACACTCAAGACATTTATTAATATTAAAAACCGGACAAACCGGGACTAGCTAACACTGTGACTAAAGCCGCCTTTTAGTCATAATCATGCCTAGTCCTATAGTACGCAGCTTCAGGGTCTTCTTCATCATCGTCATCATCATCGTCATTGTCACCTGCCACTCCGGGGATCCTCAGCCCATCCATGGCATATACTAGGGGCCATTCCAGCCTCGGATTCATGGTGGGCGGGGGAGGGGTCTCTTGGAAGATGATGCCATCACGGGCCTGGGGGCCTTTTGTGACTCTGGCGGTGGACTGTGGCACCGCAAGCGAGGATGGTCTCCCTCGACGATGTAGCGCATCACTCTGATGATAGTACGGTTCGCCCACCACAAATGACGGTCGGCTTGTAGGGTTCAGGGGGCCATCACCTCGTACTGGCGAGCTCCCTTCCCTATTAGCGAAGAAGGCATTCCTGTGTCGAGTTGTCTGGATCCCACTGGGATCCATCCGCCGCCCGGCGTGAGCTCGTGGTAGAAGTGGAGCCAGATGATGGTCAAGTGAACCTTGAGGGACAGAGGGACAGAACCCTCCGGCCAAAGATCCAAAGGGCGGGCAGAGTGCTTGCGGACAAGGGTAGTTGGAGGCGGACAATGGCCTGCCTCGAGGGTCAGAATGGCCCAGTAGGCGTTGTCCATTGTTCTAAGAGAGGAAGGTGTGGATGTATGGATAGCCATGGCCCGATTTCCCTAAATATAGAGGGAAATTGCGGGAAAACTTGGCGTGAAGCTTTGGGAAATGGCGGGAAATATCTTTAGTCCCGGTTAGTGACTACATCCGGGACTAAATGGCGGGAAGACTTGGCGGGAAGCGGTGGGAAATATCTTTAGTCCCGGTTTGTGACTACAATCGGGACTAAATGGATATTATAATAAGATTCTTTATATTTTTCTGATAATAATAGACATATTATTTGTTTTATTTGGATTATTACAATAAAAGATATGATTTTCCAAAGTTTTTATATTTGATTTGAATTAAAAAAACAAAAATTTACAAATGAAATAATTTATAAATGATGCAAACAGATAAATGGATAATATATTAAGATTCTTTATATTTTATGATAATAATAGACATATTATTTGTTTTATTTGGATTATTACAATAAAATATATGATTTTCCAAAGTTTTTATATTTGATTTGAATTAAAAAAGAAAATTTACAAATTAAATAATTTATAAATGATGCAACAGATAAATGGATATTATATTAAGATTCTTTATATTTTTCTGATAATAATAGACATATTATTTGTTTTATTTGGATTATTACAATAAAAGATATGATGTTCCAAAGTTTTTATATTTGATTTGAATTAAAAAAGAAAATTTACAAATGAAATAATTTATAAATGATGCAAACAGATAAATGGATATTATATTAAGATTCTTTATATTTTTCTGATAATAATAGACATATTATTTGTTTTATTTGGATTATTACAATAAAAGATATGATTTTCCAAAGTTTTTATATTTGATTTGAATTAAAAAAAGAAAATTTACAAATGAAATAACTTATAAGTGAAGCAAACAAATAAATGGATATTATATTAAGATTCTTTATATTTTTCTGATAATAATAGACATATTATTTGTTTTATTTGGATTATTACAATAAAAGATATGATTTTCCAAAGTTTTTATATTTGATTTGAATTAAAAAAAGAAAATTTACAAATGAAATAACTTATAAATGATGCAAACAGATAAATGGATATTATATTAAGATTCTTTATATTTTTCTGATAATAATAGACATATTATTTGTGTTATTTCGATTATTACAATAAAAGATATGATTTTCCAAAGTTTTTATATTTGATTTGAATTAAAAAAAGAAAATTTTACAAATGAAATTATTTATAAATGATGCAAACAGATAAATGGATATTATATTAAGATTCTTTATATTTTTCTGATAATAATAGACATATTATTTGTTTTATTTGGATTATTACAATAAAAGATATGATTTTCCAAAGTTTTTATATTTGATTTGAATTCAAAAAGAAAATTTACAAATGAAATAACTTATAAATGATGCAAAAGATAAATGGATATTATATTAAGATTCTTTATATTTTATGATAATAATAGACATATTATTTGTTTTATTTGGATTATTACAATAAAAGATATGATTTTCCAAAGTTTTTATATTTGATTTGAATTAAAAAAGAAAATTTACAAATTAAATAATTTATAAATGATGCAAACATATAAATGGATATTATATTAAGATTCTTAATATTTTTCTGATAATAATAGACATATTATTTGTTTTATTTGGATTATTACAATAAAAGATATGATTTTCCAAAGTTTTTATATTTGATTTGAATTAAAAAAAGAAAATTTACAAGTGAAATAATTTTTAAATGAAGCAAACAAATAAATGGATATTATATTAAGATTCTTTATATTTTTCTGATAATAATAGACATATTATTTGTTTTATTTGGATTATTACTATAAAAGATATGATTTTCCAAAGTTTTTATATTTGATTTGAATTAAAAAAAGAAAATTTACAAATGAAATAACTTATAAATGATGCAAACAGATAAATGGATATTATATTAAGATTCTTTATATTTTTCTGATAATAATAATAGACATATTATTTGTGTTATTTGGATTATTACAATAAAAGATATGATTTTCCAAAGTTTTTATATTTGATTTGAATTAAAAAAGAAAATTTTACAAATGAAATTATTTATAAATGATGCAAACAGATAAATGGATATTATATTAAGATTCTTTATATTTTTCTGATAATAATAGACATATTATTTGTTTTATTTGGATTATTACAATAAAAGATATGATTTTCCAAAGTTTTTATATTTGATTTGAATTCAAAAAGAAAATTTACAAATGAAATAACTTATAAATGATGCAAACAGATAAATGGATATTATATTAAGATTCTTTATATTTTATGATAATAATAGACATATTATTTGTTTTATTTGGATTATTACAATAAAATATATGATTTTCCAAAGTTTTTATATTTGATTTGAATTAAAAAAGAAAATTTACAAATTAAATAATTTATAAATGATGCAAACATATAAATGGATATTATATTAAGATTCTTTATATTTTTCTGATAATAATAGACATATTATTTGTTTTATTTGGATTATTACAATAAAAGATATGATTTTCCAAAGTTTTTATATTTGATTTGAATTAAAAAAAGAAAATTTACAAATGAAATAACTTATAAATGATGCAAACAGATAAATGGATATTATATTAAGATTCTTATATATTTTTCTGATAATAATAGACATACTATTTGTGTTATTTGGATTATTACAATAAAAGATATGATTTTCCAAAGTTTTTATATTTGATTTGAATTAAAAAAAGAAAATTTTACAAATGAAATTATTTATAAATGATGCAAACAGATAAATGGATATTATATTAAGATTCTTTATATTTTTCTGATAATAATAGACATATTATTTGTTTTATTTGGATTATTACAATAAAAGATATGATTTTCCAAAGTTTTTATATTTGATTTGAATTCAAAAAGAAAATTTACAAATGAAATAACTTATAAATGATGCAACAGATAAATGGATATTATATTAAGATTCTTTATATTTTATGATAATAATAGACATATTATTTGTTTTATTTGGATTATTACAATAAAAGATATGATTTTCCAAAGTTTTTATATTTGATTTGAACTAAAAAAAGAAAATTTACAAATGAAATAATTTATAAATGATGCAAACAGATAAATGGATATTATATTAAGATTCTTTATATTTTTCGATAATAATAGACATATTATTTGTTTTATTTGGATTATTACAATAAAAGATATGATTTTCCAAAGTTTTTATATTTGATTTGAATTCAAAAAGAAAATTTACAAATGAAATAACTTATAAATGATGCAACAGATAAATGGATATTATATTAAGATTCTTTATATTTTATGATAATAATAGACATATTATTTGTTTTATTTGGATTATTACAATAAAAGATATGATTTTCCAAAGTTTTTATATTTGATTTGAACTAAAAAAAGAAAATTTACAAATGAAATAATTTATAAATGATGCAAACAGATAAATGGATATTATATTAAGATTCTTTATATTTTTCTGATAATAATAGACATATTATTTGTTTTATTTGGATTATTACAATAAAAGATATGATTTTCCAAAGTTTTTATATTTGATTTGAATTCAAAAAGAAAATTTACAAATGAAATAACTTATAAATGATGCAACAGATAAATGGATATTATATTAAGATTCTTTATATTTTATGATAATAATAGACATATTATTTGTTTTATTTGGATTATTACAATAAAAGATATGATTTTCCAAAGTTTTTATATTTGATTTGAATTCAAAAAGAAAATTTACAAATGAAATAACTTATAAATGATGCAAGAGATAAATGGATATTATATTAAGATTCTTTATATTTTATGATAATAATAGACATATTATTTGTTTTATTTGGATTATTACAATAAAAGATATGATTTTCCAAAGTTTTTATATTTGATTTGAATTAAAAAAAGAAAATTTACAAATTAAATAATTTATAAATGATGCAAACATATAAATGGATATTATATTAAGATTCTTTATATTTTTCTGATAATAATAGACATATTATTTGTTTTATTTGGATTATTACAATAAAAGATATGATTTTCCAAAGTTTTTATATTTGATTTGAATTAAAAAAAGAAAATTTTACAAATGAAATTATTTATAAATGATGCAAACAGATAAATGGATATTATATTAAGATTCTTTATATTTTCTGATAATAATAGACATATTATTTGTTTTATTTGGATTATTACAATAAAAGATATGATTTTCCAAAGTTTTTATATTTGATTTGAATTAAAAAAAGAAAATTTACAAATGAAATAACTTATAAATGATGCAAACAGATAAATGGATATTATATTAAGATTCTTTATATTTTTCTGATAATAATAGACATATTATTTGTGTTATTTGGATTATTACAATAAAAGATATGATTTTCCAAAGTTTTTATATTTGATTTGAATTAAAAAAAGAAAATTTTACAAATGAAATTATTTATAAATGATGCAAACAGATAAATGGATATTATATTAAGATTCTTTATATTTTTCCTAATAATAGACATATTATTTGTTTTATTTGGATTATTACAATAAAAGATATGATTTTCCAAAGTTTTTATATTTGATTTGAATTCAAAAAGAAAATTTACAAATGAAATAACTTATAAATGATGCAAACAGATAAATGGATATTATATTAAGATTCTTTATATTTTATGATAATAATAGACATATTATTTGTTTTATTTGGATTATTACAATAAAAGATATGATTTTCCAAAGTTTTTATATTTGATTTGAATTAAAAAAGAAAATTTACAAATTTAGTAATTTATAAATGATGCAAACATATAAATGGATATTATATTAAGATTCTTTATATTTTCTCGATAATAATAGACATATTATTTGTTTTATTTGGATTATTACAATAAAAGATATGATTTTCCAAAGTTTTTATATTTGATTTGAATTAAAAAAACAAAATTTACAAATGAAATAATTTATTAATGATGCAAACAGATAAATGGATATTATATTAAGATTCTTTATATTTTCTGATAATAATAGACATATTATTTGTTTTATTTGGATTATTACAATAAAAGATATGATTTTCCAAAGTTTTTATATTTGATTTGAATTAAAAAAAGAAAATTTACAAATGAAATAACTTATAAATGATGCAAACAGATAAATGGATATTATATTAAGATTCTTTATATTTTTCTGATAATAATAGACATATTATTTGTGTTATTTGGATTATTACAATAAAAGATATGATTTTCCAAAGTTTTTATATTTGATTTGAATTAAAAAAAGAAAATTTTACAAATGAAATTATTTATAAATGATGCAAACAGATAAATGGATATTATATTAAGATTCTTTATATTTTTCTGATAATAATAGACATATTATTTGTTTTATTTGGATTATTACAATAAAAGATATGATTTTCCAAAGTTTTTATATTTGATTTGAATTCAAAAAGAAAATTTACAAATGAAATAACTTATAAATGATGCAACAGATAAATGGATATTATATTAAGATTCTTTATATTTTATGATAATAATAGACATATTATTTGTTTTATTTGGATTATTACAATAAAAGATATGATTTTCCAAAGTTTTTATATTTGATTTGAATTAAAAAAGAAAATTTACAAATTAAATAATTTATAAATGATGCAAACATATAAATGGATATTATATTAAGATTCTTTATATTTTTCTGATAATAATAGACATATTATTTGTTTTATTTGGATTATTACAATAAAAGATATGATTTTCCAAAGTTTTTATATTTGATTTGAATTAAAAAAAGAAAATTTACAAATGAAATAATTTTTAAATGAAGCAAACAAATAAATGGATATTATATTAAGATTCTTTATATTTTTCTGATAATAATAGACATATTATTTGTTTTATTTGGATTATTACTATAAAAGATATGATTTTCCAAAGTTTTTATATTTGATTTGAACTAAAAAAAGAAAATTTACAAATGAAATAATTTATAAATGATGCAAACAGATAAATGGATATTATATTAAGATTCTTTATATTTTTCTGATAATAATAGACATATTATTTGTTTTATTTGGATTATTACAATAAAAGATATGATTTTCCAAAGTTTTTATATTTGATTTGAATTAAAAAAGAAAATTTACAAATTTAGTAATTTATAAATGATGCAAACAGATAAATGGATATTATATTAAGATTCTTTATATTTTTCTGATAATAATAGACATATTATTTGTTTTATTTGGATTATTACAATAAAAGATATGATTTTCCAAAGTTTTTATATTTGATTTGAATTAAAAAAAGAAAATTTACAAATGAAATAACTTATAAATGATGCAAACAGATAAATGGATATTATATTAAGATTCTTTATATTTTTCTGATAATAATAGACATATTATTTGTGTTATTTGGATTATTACAATAAAAGATATGATTTTCCAAAGTTTTTATATTTGATTTGAATTCAAAAATAAAATTTACAAATGAAATAACTTATAAATGATGCAACAGATAAATGGATATTATATTAAGATTCTTTATATTTTATGATAATAATAGACATATTATTTGTTTTATTTGGATTATTACAATAAAAGATATGATTTTCCAAAGTTTTTATATTTGATTTGAACTAAAAAAAGAAAATTTACAAATGAAATAATTTATAAATGATGCAAACAGATAAATGGATATTATATTAAGATTCTTTATATTTTATGATAATAATAGACATATTATTTGTTTTATTTGGATTATTACAATAAAAGATATGATTTTCCAAAGTTTTTATATTTGATTTGAATTAAAAAAGAAAATTTACAAATTTAGTAATTTATAAATGATGCAAACATATAAATGGATATTATATTAAGATTCTTTATATTTTTCTGATAATAATAGACATATTATTTGTTTTATTTGGATTATTACAATAAAAGATATGATTTTCCAAAGTTTTTATATTTGATTTGAATTAAAAAAAGAAATATTAACAAATAAAATTATTTATAAATGATGCAAACAGATAAATGGATATTATATTAAGATTCTTTATATTTTCTGATAATAATAGACATATTATTTGTTTTATTTGGATTATTACAATAAAAGATATGATTTTCCAAAGTTTTTATATTTGATTTGAATTCAAAAATAAAATTTACAAATGAAATAACTTATAAATGATGCAACAGATAAATGGATATTATATTAAGATTCTTTATATTTTATGATAATAATAGACATATTATTTGTTTTATTTGGATTATTACAATAAAAGATATGATTTTCCAAAGTTTTTATATTTGATTTGAACTAAAAAAAGAAAATTTACAAATGAAATAATTTATAAATGATGCAAACAGATAAATGGATATTATATTAAGATTCTTTATATTTTTCTGATAATAATAGACATATTATTTGTTTTATTTGGATTATTACAATAAAAGATATGATTTTCCAAAGTTTTTATATTTGATTTGAATTAAAAAAAGAAAATTTACAAATGAAATAACTTATAAATGATGCAAACTGATAAATGAATATTATATTAAGATTCTTTATATTTTTCTGATAATAATAGACATATTATTTGTGTTATTTGGATTATTACAATAAACGATATGATGTTCCAAAGTTTTTATATTTGATTTTAATTAAAAAAAGAAAATTTACAAATGAAATAATTTATAAATGATGCAAACAGATAAATGGATATTATATTAAGATTCTTTATATTTTTCTTATAATAATAGACATATTATTTGTGTTATTTGGATTATTACAATAAAAGATATGATTTTCCAAAGTTTTTATATTTGATTTGAATTCAAAAAGAAAATTTACAAATGAAATAACTTATAAATGATGCAATGTATAAATGGATATTATATTAAGATTCTTTATATTTTATGATAATAATAGACATATTATTTGTTTTATTTGGATTATTACAATAAAAGATATGATTTTCCAAAGTTTTTATATTTGATTTGAATTCAAAAAGAAAATTTACAAATGAAATAACTTATAAATGATGCAAGAGATAAATGGATATTATATTAAGATTCTTTATATTTTATGATAATAATAGACATATTATTTGTTTTATTTGGATTATTACAATAAAAGATATGATTTTCCAAAGTTTTTATATTTGATTTGAATTAAAAAAGAAAATTTACAAATTAAATAATTTATAAATGATGCAAACATATAAATGGATATTATATTAAGATTCTTTATATTTTTCTGATAATAATAGACATATTATTTGTTTTATTTGGATTATTACAATAAAAGATATGATTTTCCAAAGTTTTTATATTTGATTTGAATTAAAAAAAGAAAATTTTACAAATGAAATTATTTATAAATGATGCAAACAGATAAATGGATATTATATTAAGATTCTTTATATTTTATGATAATAATAGACATATTATTTGTTTTATTTGGATTATTACAATAAAAGATATGATTTTCCAAAGTTTTTATATTTGATTTGAATTAAAAAAAGAAAATTTACAAATGAAATAACTTATAAATGATGCAAACAGATAAATGGATATTATATTAAGATTCTTTATATTTTTCTGATAATAATAGACATATTATTTGTGTTATTTGGATTATTACAATAAAAGATATGATTTTCCAAAGTTTTTATATTTGATTTGAATTAAAAAAGAAAATTTTACAAATGAAATTATTTATAAATGATGCAAACAGATAAATGGATATTATATTAAGATTCTTTATATTTTTCTGATAATAATAGACATATTATTTGTTTTATTTGGATTATTACAATAAAAGATATGATTTTCCAAAGTTTTTATATTTGATTTGAATTCAAAAAGAAAATTTACAAATGAAATAACTTATAAATGATGCAAACAGATAAATGGATATTATATTAAGATTCTTTATATTTTATGATAATAATAGACATATTATTTGTTTTATTTGGATTATTACAATAAAAGATATGATTTTCCAAAGTTTTTATATTTGATTTGAATTAAAAAAGAAAATTTACAAATTTAGTAATTTATAAATGATGCAAACATATAAATGGATATTATATTAAGATTCTTTATATTTTTCTGATAATAATAGACATATTATTTGTTTTATTTGGATTATTACAATAAAAGATATGATTTTCCAAAGTTTTTATATTTGATTTGAATTAAAAAAACAAAATTTACAAATGAAATAATTTATTAATGATGCAAACAGATAAATGGATATTATATTAAGATTCTTTATATTTTCTGATAATAATAGACATATTATTTGTTTTATTTGGATTATTACAATAAAAGATATGATTTTCCAAAGTTTTTATATTTGATTTGAATTAAAAAAAGAAAATTTACAAATGAAATAACTTATAAATGATGCAAACAGATAAATGGATATTATATTAAGATTCTTTATATTTTTCTGATAATAATAGACATATTATTTGTGTTATTTGGATTATTACAATAAAAGATATGATTTTCCAAAGTTTTTATATTTGATTTGAATTAAAAAAGAAAATTTTACAAATGAAATTATTTATAAATGATGCAAACAGATAAATGGATATTATATTAAGATTCTTTATATTTTTCTGATAATAATAGACATATTATTTGTTTTATTTGGATTATTACAATAAAAGATATGATTTTCCAAAGTTTTTATATTTGATTTGAATTCAAAAAGAAAATTTACAAATGAAATAACTTATAAATGATGCAACAGATAAATGGATATTATATTAAGATTCTTTATATTTTATGATAATAATAGACATATTATTTGTTTTATTTGGATTATTACAATAAAAGATATGATTTTCCAAAGTTTTTATATTTGATTTGAATTAAAAAAGAAAATTTACAAATTAAATAATTTATAAATGATGCAAACATATAAATAGATATTATATTAAGATTCTTTATATTTTTCTGATAATAATAGACATATTATTTGTTTTATTTGGATTATTACAATAAAAGATATGATTTTCCAAAGTTTTTATATTTGATTTGAATTAAAAAAAGAAAATTTACAAATGAAATAATTTTTAAATGAAGCAAACAAATAAATGGATATTATATTAAGATTCTTTATATTTTTCTGATAATAATAGACATATTATTTGTTTTATTTGGATTATTACTATAAAAGATATGATTTTCCAAAGTTTTTATATTTGATTTGAACTAAAAAAAGAAAATTTACAAATGAAATAATTTATAAATGATGCAAACAGATAAATGGATATTATATTAAGATTCTTTATATGTTCTGATAATAATAGACATATTATTTGTTTTATTTGGATTATTACAATAAAAGATATGATTTTCCAAAGTTTTTATATTTGATTTGAATTAAAAAGAAAAATTTACAAATGAAATAATTTATAAATGATGCAAACAGATAAATGGATATTATATTAAGATTCTTTATATTTTATGATAATAATAGACATATTATTTGTTTTATTTGGATTATTACAATAAAAGATATGATTTTCCAAAGTTTTATATTTGATTTGAATTAAAAAAAGAAAATTTACAAATGAAATAACTTATAAATGATGCAAACAGATAAATGGATATTATATTAAGATTCTTTATATTTTATGATAATAATAGACATATTATTTGTTTTATTTGGATTATTACAATAAAAGATATGATTTTCCAAAGTTTTATATTTGATTTGAATTAAAAAAGAAAATTTACAAATGAAATAATTTATAAATGATGCAAAAATATAAATGGATATTATATTAAGATTCTTTATATTTTATAATAATAATATAAATATTATTTGTTTTATTTTGATTATTACAATAAAAGATATGATTTTCCAAAGTTTTTATATTTGATTTGAATTAAAAAAGAAAATTTACAAATGAAATAATTTATAAATGATGCAAACAGATAAATGGATATTATATTAAGATTCTTTATATTTTATGATAATAATAGACATATTATTTGTTTTATTTGGATTATTACAATAAAAGATATGATTTTCCAAAGTTTTTATATTTGATTTGAATTCAAAAGAAAATTTACAAATGAAATAACTTATAAATGATGCAAACATAAATGGATATTATATTAAGATTCTTTATATTTTATGATAATAATAGACATATTATTTGTTTTATTTGGATTATTACAATAAAAGATATGATTTTCCAAAGTTTTTATATTTGATTTGAACTAAAAAAAGAAAATTTACAAATGAAATAATTTATAAATGATGCAAACAGATAAATGGATATTATATTAAGATTCTTTATATTTTCTGATAATAATAGACATATTATTTGTTTTATTTGGATTATTACAATAAAAGATATGATTTTCCAAAGTTTTTATATTTGATTTGAATTAAAAAAAGAAAATTTACAAATGAAATAACTTATAAATGATGCAAACTGATAAATGAATATTATATTAAGATTCTTTATATTTTTCTGATAATAATAGACATATTATTTGTGTTATTTGGATTATTACAATAAACGATATGATGTTCCAAAGTTTTTATATTTGATTTTAATTAAAAAAAGAAAATTTACAAATGAAATAATTTATAAATGATGCAAACAGATAAATGGATATTATATTAAGATTCTTTATATTTTTCTTATAATAATAGACATATTATTTGTGTTATTTGGATTATTACAATAAAAGATATGATTTTCCAAAGTTTTTATATTTGATTTGAATTAAAAAAGAAAATTTACAAATTTAGTAATTTATAAATGATGCAAACATATAAATGGATATTATATTAAGATTCTTTATATTTTTCTGATAATAATAGACATATTATTTGTGTTATTTGGATTATTACAATAAAAGATATGATTTTCCAAAGTTTTTATATTTGATTTGAATTAAAAAGAAAATTTACAAATGAAATTATTTATAAATGATGCAAACAGATAAATGGATATTATATTAAGATTCTTTATATTTTTCTGATAATAATAGACATATTATTTGTTTTATTTGGATTATTACAATAAAAGATATGATTTTCCAAAGTTTTTATATTTGATTTGAATTCAAAAAGAAAATTTACAAATGAAATAACTTATAAATGATGCAACAGATAAATGGATATTATATTAAGATTCTTTATATTTTTATGATAATAATAGACATATTATTTGTGTTATTTGGATTATTACAATAAAAGATATGATTTTCCAAAGTTTTTATATTTGATTTGAATTAAAAAAGAAAATTTTACAAATGAAATTATTTATAAATGATGCAAACAGATAAATGGATATTATATTAAGATTCTTTATATTTTTCTGATAATAATAGACATATTATTTGTTTTATTTGGATTATTACTATAAAAGATATGATTTTCCAAAGTTTTTATATTTGATTTGAATTAAAAAAAAGAAAATTTACAAATGAAATAACTTATAAATGATGCAAACAGATAAATGGATATTATATTAAGATTCTTTATATTTTTGATAATAATAGACATATTATTTGTGTTATTTGGATTATTACAATAAAAGATATGATTTTCCAAAGTTTTTATATTTGATTTGAATTAAAAATAGAAAATTTTACAAATGAAATTATTTATAAATGATGCAAACAGATAAATGGATATTATATTAAGATTCTTTATATTTTTCTGATAATAATAGACATATTATTTGTTTTATTTGGATTATTACAATAAAAGATATGATTTTTCAAAGTTTTTATATTTGATTTGAATTCAAAAGAAAATTTACAAATGAAATAACTTATAAATGATGCAAGAGATAAATGGATATTATATTAAGATTCTTTATATTTTATGATAATAATAGACATATTATTTGTTTTATTTGGATTATTACAATAAAAGATATGATTTTCCAAAGTTTTTATATTTGATTTGAATTAAAAAAGAAAATTTACAAATTAAATACTTTATAAATGATGCAAACATATAAATGGATACTATATTAAGATTCTTTATATTTTCGATAATAATAGACATATTATTTGTGTTATTTGGATTATTACAATAAAAGATATGATTTTCCAAAGTTTTTATATTTGATTTGAATTAAAAAAGAAAATTTTACAAATGAAATTATTTATAAATGATGCAAACAGATAAATGGATATTATATTAAGATTCTTTATATGTTCTGATAATAATAGACATATTATTTGTTTTATTTGGATTATTACAATAAAAGATATGATTTTCCAAAGTTTTTATATTTGATTTGAATTAAAAAAAGAAAATTTACAAATGAAATAACTTATAAATGATGCAAACAGATAAATGGATATTATATTAAGATTCTTTATATTTTCTCGATAATAATAGACATATTATTTGTGTTATTTGGATTATTACAATAAAAGATATGATTTTCCAAAGTTTTTATATTTGATTTGAATTAAAAAAGAAAATTTTACAAATGAAATTATTTATAAATGATGCAAACAGATAAATGGATATTATATTAAGATTCTTTATATTTTTCTGATAATAATAGACATATTATTTGTTTTATTTGGATTATTACAATAAAAGATATGATTTTCCAAAGTTTTTATATTTGATTTGAATTCAAAAAGAAAATTTACAAATGAAATAACTTATAAATGATGCAAACAGATAAATGGATATTATATTAAGATTCTTTATATTTTATGATAATAATAGACATATTATTTGTTTTATTTGGATTATTACAATAAAAGATATGATTTTCCAAAGTTTTTATATTTGATTTGAATTAAAAAAGAAAATTTACAAATTTAGTAATTTATAAATGATGCAAACATATAAATGGATATTATATTAAGATTCTTTATATTTTTCTGATAATAATAGACATATTATTTGTTTTATTTGGATTATTACAATAAAAGATATGATTTTCCAAAGTTTTTATATTTGATTTGAATTAAAAAAAGAAATATTAACAAATAAAATTATTTATAAATGATGCAAACAGATAAATGGATATTATATTAAGATTCTTTATATTTTCTGATAATAATAGACATATTATTTGTTTTATTTGGATTATTACAATAAAAGATATGATTTTCCAAAGTTTTTATATTTGATTTGAATTCAAAATAAAAATTTACAAATGAAATAACTTATAAATGATGCAACAGATAAATGGATATTATATTAAGATTCTTTATATTTTATGATAATAATAGACATATTATTTGTTTTATTTGGATTATTACAATAAAAGATATGATTTTCCAAAGTTTTTATATTTGATTTGAACTAAAAAAAGAAAATTTACAAATGTAATAATTTATAAATGATGCAAACAGATAAATGGATATTATATTAAGATTCTTTATATTTTTCTGATAATAATAGACATATTATTTGTTTTATTTGGATTATTACAATAAAAGATATGATTTTCCAAAGTTTTTATATTTGATTTGAATTAAAAAAGAAAATTTACAAATGAAATAACTTATAAATGATGCAAACGATAAATGAATATTATATTAAGATTCTTTATATTTTTCTGATAATAATAGACATATTATTTGTGTTATTTGGATTATTACAATAAACGATATGATGTTCCAAAGTTTTTATATTTGATTTTAATTAAAAAAAGAAAATTTACAAATGAAATAATTTATAAATGATGCAAACAGATAAATGGATATTATATTAAGATTCTTTATATTTTTCTTATAATAATAGACATATTATTTGTGTTATTTGGATTATTACAATAAAAGATATGATTTTCCAAAGTTTTTATATTTGATTTGAATTAAAAAAAGAAAATTTACAAATGAAATAACTTATAAATGATGCAAACAGATAAATGGATATTATATTAAGATTCTTTATATTTTTGTTATAATAATAGACATATTATTTGTGTTATTTGGATTATTACAATAAAAGATATGATTTTCCAAAGTTTTTATATTTGATTTGAATTAAAAAAAGAAAAATTACAAATTAAATAATTTATAAATGATGCAAACATATAAATGGATATTATATTAAGATTCTTTATATTTTTCTGATAATAATAGACATATTATTTGTTTTATTTGGATTATTACAATAAAAGATATGATTTTCCAAAGTTTTTATATTTGATTTGAATTCAAAAAGAAAATTTACAAATGAAATAATTTATAAATGATGCAAACAGATAAATGGATATTATATTAAGATTCTTTATATTTTTCTTATAATAATAGACATATTATTTGTGTTATTTGGATTATTACAATAAAAGATATGATTTTCCAAAGTTTTTATATTTGATTTGAATTAAAAAAGAAAATTTACAAATTTAGTAATTTATAAATGATGCAAACATATAAATGGATATTATATTAAGATTCTTTATATTTTTCTGATAATAATAGACATATTATTTGTGTTATTTGGATTATTACAATAAAAGATATGATTTTCCAAAGTTTTTATATTTGATTTGAATTAAAAAAAGAAAATTTTACAAATGAAATTATTTATAAATGATGCAAACAGATAAATGGATATTATATTAAGATTCTTTATATTTTCTGATAATAATAGACATATTATTTGTTTTATTTGGATTATTACAATAAAAGATATGATTTTCCAAAGTTTTTATATTTGATTTGAATTCAAAAAGAAAATTTACAAATGAAATAACTTATAAATGATGCAACAGATAAATGGATATTATATTAAGATTCTTTATATTTTTATGATAATAATAGACATATTATTTGTGTTATTTGGATTATTACAATAAAAGATATGATTTTCCAAAGTTTTTATATTTGATTTGAATTAAAAAAGAAAATTTTACAAATGAAATTATTTATAAATGATGCAAACAGATAAATGGATATTATATTAAGATTCTTTATATTTTTCTGATAATAATAGACATATTATTTGTTTTATTTGGATTATTACTATAAAAGATATGATTTTCCAAAGTTTTTATATTTGATTTGAATTAAAAAAAAGAAAATTTACAAATGAAATAACTTATAAATGATGCAAACAGATAAATGGATATTATATTAAGATTCTTTATATTTTTCTGATAATAATAGACATATTATTTGTGTTATTTGGATTATTACAATAAAAGATATGATTTTCCAAAGTTTTTATATTTGATTTGAATTAAAAAGAAAATTTTACAAATGAAATTATTTATAAATGATGCAAACAGATAAATGGATATTATATTAAGATTCTTTATATTTTTCTGATAATAATAGACATATTATTTGTTTTATTTGGATTATTACAATAAAAGATATGATTTTCCAAAGTTTTTATATTTGATTTGAATTCAAAAAGAAAATTTACAAATGAAATAACTTATAAATGATGCAAGAGATAAATGGATATTATATTAAGATTCTTTATAATTTATGATAATAATAGACATATTATTTGTTTTATTTGGATTATTACAATAAAAGATATGATTTTCCAAAGTTTTTATATTTGATTTGAATTAAAAAGAAAATTTACAAATTAAATACTTTATAAATGATGCAAACATATAAATGGATAATATATTAAGATTCTTTATATTTTATGATAATAATAGACATATTATTTGTTTTATTTGGATTATTACAATAAAAGATATGATTTTCCAAAGTTTTTATATTTGATTTGAATTAAAAAAAGAAAATTTTACAAATGAAATTATTTATAAATGATGCAAACAGATAAATGGATATTATATTAAGATTCTTTATATTTTCTGATAATAATAGACATATTATTTGTTTTATTTGGATTATTACAATAAAAGATATGATTTTCCAAAGTTTTTATATTTGATTTGAATTAAAAAAAGAAAATTTACAAATGAAATAACTTATAAATGATGCAAACAGATAAATGGATATTATATTAAGATTCTTTATATTTTATGATAATAATAGACATATTATTTGTGTTATTTGGATTATTACAATAAAAGATATGATTTTCCAAAGTTTTTATATTTGATTTGAATTAAAAAAGAAAATTTTACAAATGAAATTATTTATAAATGATGCAAACAGATAAATGGATATTATATTAAGATTCTTTATATTTTTCTGATAATAATAGACATATTATTTGTTTTATTTGGATTATTACAATAAAAGATATGATTTTCCAAAGTTTTTATATTTGATTTGAATTCAAAAAGAAAATTTACAAATGAAATAACTTATAAATGATGCAAACAGATAAATGGATATTATATTAAGATTCTTTATATTTTATGATAATAATAGACATATTATTTGTTTTATTTGGATTATTACAATAAAAGATATGATTTTCCAAAGTTTTTATATTTGATTTGAATTAAAAAAGAAAATTTACAAATTTAGTAATTTATAAATGATGCAAACATATAAATGGATATTATATTAAGATTCTTTATATTTTACGATAATAATAGACATATTATTTGTTTTATTTGGATTATTACAATAAAAGATATGATTTTCCAAAGTTTTTATATTTGATTTGAATTAAAAAAAGAAATATTAACAAATAAAATTATTTATAAATGATGCAAACAGATAAATGGATATTATATTAAGATTCTTTATATTTTCTGATAATAATAGACATATTATTTGTTTTATTTGGATTATTACAATAAAAGATATGATTTTCCAAAGTTTTTATATTTGATTTGAATTCAAAAATAAAATTTACAAATGAAATAACTTATAAATGATGCAACAGATAAATGGATATTATATTAAGATTCTTTATATTTTATGATAATAATAGACATATTATTTGTTTTATTTGGATTATTACAATAAAAGATATGATTTTCCAAAGTTTTTATATTTGATTTGAACTAAAAAAAGAAAATTTACAAATGAAATAATTTATAAATGATGCAAACAGATAAATGGATATTATATTAAGATTCTTTATATTTTTCTGATAATAATAGACATATTATTTGTTTTATTTGGATTATTACAATAAAAGATATGATTTTCCAAAGTTTTTATATTTGATTTGAATTAAAAAAAGAAAATTTACAAATGAAATAACTTATAAATGATGCAAACTGATAAATGAATATTATATTAAGATTCTTTATATTTTTCTGATAATAATAGACATATTATTTGTGTTATTTGGATTATTACAATAAACGATATGATGTTCCAAAGTTTTTATATTTGATTTTAATTAAAAAAAGAAAATTTACAAATGAAATAATTTATAAATGATGCAAACAGATAAATGGATATTATATTAAGATTCTTTATATTTTTCTTATAATAATAGACATATTATTTGTGTTATTTGGATTATTACAATAAAAGATATGATTTTCCAAAGTTTTTATATTTGATTTGAATTAAAAAAAGAAAATTTACAAATGAAATAACTTATAAATGATGCAAACAGATAAATGGATATTATATTAAGATTCTTTATATTTTTGTTATAATAATAGACATATTATTTGTGTTATTTGGATTATTACAATAAAAGATATGATTTTCCAAAGTTTTTATATTTGATTTGAATTAAAAAAAGAAAAATTACAAATTAAATAATTTATAAATGATGCAAACATATAAATGGATATTATATTAAGATTCTTTATATTTTTCTGATAATAATAGACATATTATTTGTTTTATTTGGATTATTACAATAAAAGATATGATTTTCCAAAGTTTTTATATTTGATTTGAATTCAAAAAGAAAATTTACAAATGAAATAATTTATAAATGATGCAAACAGATAAATGGATATTATATTAAGATTCTTTATATTTTATGATAATAATAGACATATTATTTGTTTTATTTGGATTATTACAATAAAAGATATGATTTTCCAAAGTTTTTATATTTGATTTGAATTAAAAAAAGAAAATTTACAAATTAAATAATTTATAAATGATGCAAACATATAAATGGATATTACATTAAGATTCTTTATATTTTTCTGATAATAATAGACATATTATTTGTTTTATTTGGATTATTACAATAAAAGATATGATGTTCCAAAGTTTTTATATTTGATTTTAATTAAAAAAAGAAAATTTACAAATGAAATAATTTATAAATGATGCAAACAAATAAATGGATAATATATTAAGATTCTTTATATGTTATGATAATAATAGACATATTATTTGTTTTATTTGGATTATTACAATAAAAGATATGATTTTCCAAAGTTTTTATATTTGATTTGAATTAAAAAAGAAAATTTACAAATGAAATAATTTATAAATGATGCAAACATATAAATGGATATTATATTAAGATTCTTTATATTTTTCTGATAATAATAGACATATTATTTGTTTTATTTGGATTATTACAATAAAATATATGATGTTCCAAAGTTTTTATATTTGATATTAATTAAGAAAAGAAAATTTACAAATGAAATAATTTATAAATGATGCAAACAGATAAATGGATATTATATTAAGATTCTTTATATTTTTATGATAATAATAGACATATTATTTGTTTTATTTGGATTATTACAATAAAAGATATGATTTTCCAAAGTTTTTATATTTGATTTGAACTAAAAAAAGAAAATTTACAAATGAAATAATTTATAAATGATGCAAACAGATAAATGGATATTATATTAAGATTCTTTATATTTTTCTGATAATAATAGACATATTATTTGTTTTATTTGGATTATTACAATAAAAGATATGATGTTCCAAAGTTTTTATATTTGATTTGAATTAAAAAAAGAAAATTTACAAATGAAATAATTTATAAATGATGCAAACAGATAAATGGATATTATATTAAGATTCTTTATATTTTTCTGATAATAATAGACATATTATTTGTTTTATTTGGATTATTACAATAAAAGATATGATTTTCCAAAGTTTTTATATTTGATTTGAATTAAAAAAAGAAAATTTACAAATGAAATAATTTATAAATGATGCAAACAGATAAATGGATATTATATTAAGATTCTTTATATTTTCTAATAATAATAGACATATTATTTGTTTTATTTGGATTATTACAATAAAAGATATGATTTTCCAAAGTTTTTATATTTGATTTGAATTCAAAAAAGAAAATTTACAAATTAAATAATTTATAAATGATGCAAACATATAAATGGATATTATATTAAGATTCTTTATATTTTTCTGATAATAATAGACATATTATTTGTTTTATTTGGATTATTACAATATAAGATATGATGTTCCAAAGTTTTTATATTTGATTTTAATTAAAAAAAGAAAATTTACAAATGAAATAACTTATAAATGATGCAAACAGATAAATGGATAATATATTAAGATTCTTTATATTTTATGATAATAATAGACATATTATTTGTTTTATTTGGATTATTACAATAAAAGATATGATTTTCCAAAGTTTTTATATTTGATTTGAATTCAAAAAGAAAATTTACAAATGAAATAACTTATAAATGATGCAAATGATAAATGGATATTATATTAAGATTCTTTATATTTTATGATAATAATAGACATATTATTTGTTTTATTTGGATTATTACAATAAAAGATATGATTTTCCAAAGTTTTTATATTTGATTTGAATTAAAAAAAGAAAATTTTACAAATGAAATTATTTATAAATGATGCAAACAGATAAATGGATATTATATTAAGATTCTTTATATTTTTCTGATAATAATAGACATATTATTTGTTTTATTTGGATTATTACTATAAAAGATATGATTTTCCAAAGTTTTTATATTTGATTTGAATTAAAAAAAAGAAAATTTACAAATGAAATAACTTATAAATGATGCAAACAGATAAATGGATATTATATTAAGATTCTTTATATTTTTCTGATAATAATAGACATATTATTTGTGTTATTTGGATTATTACAATAAAAGATATGATTTTCCAAAGTTTTTATATTTGATTTGAATTAAAAATAGAAAATTTTACAAATGAAATTATTTATAAATGATGCAAACAGATAAATGGATATTATATTAAGATTCTTTATATTTTTCTGATAATAATAGACATATTATTTGTTTTATTTGGATTATTACAATAAAAGATATGATTTTTCAAAGTTTTTATATTTGATTTGAATTCAAAAAGAAAATTTACAAATGAAATAACTTATAAATGATGCAAGAGATAAATGGATATTATATTAAGATTCTTTATATTTTATGATAATAATAGACATATTATTTGTTTTATTTGGATTATTACAATAAAAGATATGATTTTCCAAAGTTTTTATATTTGATTTGAATTAAAAAAGAAAATTTACAAATTAAATACTTTATAAATGATGCAAACATATAAATGGATACTATATTAAGATTCTTTATATTTTTCTGATAATAATAGACATATTATTTGTTTTATTTGGATTATTACAATAAAAGATATGATTTTCCAAAGTTTTTATATTTGATTTGAATTAAAAAAAGAAAATTTTACAAATGAAATTATTTATAAATGATGCAAACAGATAAATGGATATTATATTAAGATTCTTTATATTTTCTGATAATAATAGACATATTATTTGTTTTATTTGGATTATTACAATAAAAGATATGATTTTCCAAAGTTTTTATATTTGATTTGAATTAAAAAAAGAAAATTTACAAATGAAATAACTTATAAATGATGCAAACAGATAAATGGATATTATATTAAGATTCTTTATATTTTTCTGATAATAATAGACATATTATTTGTGTTATTTGGATTATTACAATAAAAGATATGATTTTCCAAAGTTTTTATATTTGATTTGAATTAAAAAAGAAAATTTTACAAATGAAATTATTTATAAATGATGCAAACAGATAAATGGATATTATATTAAGATTCTTTATATTTTTCTGATAATGATAGACATATTATTTGTTTTATTTGGATTATTACAATAAAAGATATGATTTTCCAAAGTTTTTATATTTGATTTGAATTCAAAAAGAAAATTTACAAATGAAATAACTTATAAATGATGCAATGATAAATGGATATTATATTAAGATTCTTTATATTTTCGATAATAATAGACATATTATTTGTTTTATTTGGATTATTACAATAAAAGATATGATTTTCCAAAGTTTTTATATTTGATTTGAATTAAAAAAGAAAATTTACAAATGAAAAAACTTATAAATGATGCAAAGATAAATGGATATTATATTAAGATTCTTTATATTTTCTCGATAATAATAGACATATTATTTGTGTTATTTGGATTATTACAATAAAAGATATGATTTTCCAAAGTTTTTATATTTGATTTGAATTAAAAAAGAAAATTTTACAAATGAAATTATTTATAAATGATGCAAACAGATAAATGGATATTATATTAAGATTCTTTATATTTTTCTGATAATAATAGACATATTATTTGTTTTATTTGGATTATTACAATAAAAGATATGATTTTCCAAAGTTTTTATATTTGATTTGAATTCAAAAAGAAAATTTACAAATGAAATAACTTATAAATGATGCAAACAGATAAATGGATAATATATTAAGATTCTTTATATTTTATGATAATAATAGACATATTATTTGTTTTATTTGGATTATTACAATAAAAGATATGATTTTCCAAAGTTTTTATATTTGATTTGAATTAAAAAAGAAAATTTTACAAATGAAATTATTTATAAATGATGCAAACAGATAAATGGATATTATATTAAGATTCTTTATATTTTTCTGATAATAATAGACATATTATTTGTTTTATTTGGATTATTACAATAAAAGATATGATTTTCCAAAGTTTTTATATTTGATTTGAATTCAAAAAGAAAATTTACAAATGAAATAACTTATAAATGATGCAACAGATAAATGGATATTATATTAAGATTCTTTATATTTTCTGATAATAATAGACATATTATTTGTTTTATTTGGATTATTACAATAAAAGATATGATTTTCCAAAGTTTTTATATTTGATTTGAATTAAAAAAAGAAAATTTACAAATGAAATAACTTATAAATGATGCAAACAGATAAATGGATATTATATTAAGATTCTTTATATTTTTCTGATAATAATAGACATATTATTTGTGTTATTTGGATTATTACAATAAAAGATATGATTTTCCAAAGTTTTTATATTTGATTTGAATTAAAAAAAGAAAATTTTACAAATGAAATTATTTATAAATGATGCAAACAGATAAATGGATATTATATTAAGATTCTTTATATTTTTCTGATAATAATAGACATATTATTTGTTTTATTTGGATTATTACAATAAAAGATATGATTTTCCAAAGTTTTTATATTTGATTTGAATTCAAAAAGAAAATTTACAAATGAAATAACTTATAAATGATGCAAACAGATAAATGGATATTATATTAAGATTCTTTATATTTTATGATAATAATAGACATATTATTTGTTTTATTTGGATTATTACAATAAAAGATATGATTTTCCAAAGTTTTATATTTGATTTGAATTAAAAAGAAAATTTACAAATTTAGTAATTTATAAATGATGCAAACATATAAATGGATATTATATTAAGATTCTTTATATTTTCTGATAATAATAGACATATTATTTGTTTTATTTGGATTATTACAATAAAAGATATGATTTTCCAAAGTTTTTATATTTGATTTGAATTAAAAAAAGAAATATTAACAAATAAAATTATTTATAAATGATGCAAACAGATAAATGGATATTATATTAAGATTCTTTATATTTTCGATAATAATAGACATATTATTTGTTTTATTTGGATTATTACAATAAAAGATATGATTTTCCAAAGTTTTTATATTTGATTTGAATTCAAAATAAAATTTACAAATGAAATAACTTATAAATGATGCAATGGATAAATGGATATTATATTAAGATTCTTTATATTTTATGATAATAATAGACATATTATTTGTTTTATTTGGATTATTACAATAAAAGATATGATTTTCCAAAGTTTTTATATTTGATTTGAACTAAAAAAAGAAAATTTACAAATGAAATAATTTATAAATGATGCAAACAGATAAATGGATATTATATTAAGATTCTTTATATTTTTCGGATAATAATAGACATATTATTTGTTTTATTTGGATTATTACAATAAAAGATATGATTTTCCAAAGTTTTTATATTTGATTTGAATTAAAAAAAGAAAATTTACAAATGAAATAACTTATAAATGATGCAAACTGATAAATGAATATTATATTAAGATTCTTTATATTTTTCTGATAATAATAGACATATTATTTGTGTTATTTGGATTATTACAATAAACGATATGATGTTCCAAAGTTTTTATATTTGATTTTAATTAAAAAAAGAAAATTTACAAATGAAATAATTTATAAATGATGCAAACAGATAAATGGATATTATATTAAGATTCTTTATATTTTTCTTATAATAATAGACATATTATTTGTGTTATTTGGATTATTACAATAAAAGATATGATTTTCCAAAGTTTTTATATTTGATTTGAATTAAAAAAA
Organism: Avena insularis; assembly: GCA_023614405.1. Taxonomy (NCBI): domain Eukaryota; kingdom Viridiplantae; phylum Streptophyta; class Magnoliopsida; order Poales; family Poaceae; genus Avena; species Avena insularis. Next base: position 30,874,800 of record CM042691.1, read on the forward strand.
GAAAATTTACAAATGAAATAACTTATAAATGATGCAAACAGATAAATGGATATTATATTAAGATTCTTTATATTTTTCTTATAATAATAGACATATTATTTGTGTTATTTGGATTATTACAATAAAAGATATGATTTTCCAAAGTTTTTATATTTGATTTGAATTAAAAAAAGAAAAATTACAAATTAAATAATTTATAAATGATGCAAACATATAAATGGATATTATATTAAGATTCTTTATATTTTTCTGATAATAATAGACATATTATTTGTTTTATTTGGATTATTACAATAAAAGATATGATTTTCCAAAGTTTTTATATTTGATTTGAATTCAAAAAGAAAATTTACAAATGAAATAATTTATAAATGATGCAAACAGATAAATGGATATTATATTAAGATTCTTTATATTTTATGATAATAATAGACATATTATTTGTTTTATTTGGATTATTACAATAAAAGATATGATTTTCCAAAGTTTTTATATTTGATTTGAATTAAAAAAAGAAAATTTACAAATTAAATAATTTATAAATGATGCAAACATATAAATGGATATTACATTAAGATTCTTTATATTTTTCTGATAATAATAGACATATTATTTGTTTTATTTGGATTATTACAATAAAAGATATGATGTTCCAAAGTTTTTATATTTGAGTTTAATTAAAAAAAGAAAATTTACAAATGAAATAATTTATAAATGATGCAAACAAATAAATGGATAATATATTAAGATTCTTTATATGTTATGATAATAATAGACATATTATTTGTTTTATTTGGATTATTACAATAAAAGATATGATTTTCCAAAGTTTTTATATTTGATTTGAATTAAAAAAGAAAATTTACAAATGAAATAATTTATAAATGATGCAAACATATAAATGGATATTATATTAAGATTCTTTATATTTTCTAATAATAATAGACATATTATTTGTTTTATTTGGATTATTACAATAAAAGATATGATTTTCCAAAGTTTTTATATTTGATTTGAATTCAAAAAAGAAAATTTACAAATTAAATAATTTATAAATGATGCAAACATATAAATGGATATTATATTAAGATTCTTTATATTTTTCTGATAATAATAGACATATTATTTGTTTTATTTGGATTATTACAATAAAAGATATGATTTTCCAAAGTTTTTATATTTGAGTTTAATTAAAAAAAGAAAATTTACAAATGAAATAATTTATAAATGATGCAAACAAATAAATGGATAATATATTAAGATTCTTTATATGTTATGATAATAATAGACATATTATTTGTTTTATTTGGATTATTACAATAAAAGATATGATTTTCCAAAGTTTTTATATTTGATTTGAATTAAAAAAAGAAAATTTACAAATGAAATAATTTATAAATGATGCAAACAGATAAATGGATATTATATTAAGATTCTTTATATTTTCTAATAATAATAGACATATTATTTGTTTTATTTGGATTATTACAATAAAAGATATGATTTTCCAAAGTTTTTATATTTGATTTGAATTCAAAAAAGAAAATTTACAAATTAAATAATTTATAAATGATGCAAACATATAAATGGATATTATATTAAGATTCTTTATATTTTTCTGATAATAATAGACATATTATTTGTTTTATTTGGATTATTACAATATAAGATATGATGTTCCAAAGTTTTTATATTTGATTTTAATTAAAAAAAGAAAATTTACAAATGAAATAACTTATAAATGATGCAAACAGATAAATGGATAATATATTAAGATTCTTTATATTTTATGATAATAATAGACATATTATTTGTTTTATTTGGATTATTACAATAAAAGATATGATTTTCCAAAGTTTTTATATTTGATTTGAATTAAAAAAAGAAAATTTTACAAATGAAATTATTTATAAATGATGCAAACAGATAAATGGATATTATATTAAGATTCTTTATATTTTTCTGATAATAATAGACATATTATTTGTTTTATTTGGATTATTACAATAAAAGATATGATTTTCCAAAGTTTTTATATTTGATTTGAATTCAAAAAGAAAATTTACAAATGAAATAACTTATAAATGATGCAACAGATAAATGGATATTATATTAAGATTCTTTATATTTTTCTGATAATAATAGACATATTATTTGTTTTATTTGGATTATTACAATAAAAGATATGATTTTCCAAAGTTTTTATATTTGATTTGAATTAAAAATAGAAAATTTTACAAATGAAATTATTTATAAATGATGCAAACAGATAAATGGATATTATATTAAGATTCTTTATATTTTTCTGATAATAATAGACATATTATTTGTTTTATTTGGATTATTACAATAAAAGATATGATTTTCCAAAGTTTTTATATTTGATTTGAATTAAAAAAAGAAAATTTACAAATGAAATAATTTATAAATGATGCAAACAGATAAATGGATATTATATTAAGATTCTTTATATTTTCTAATAATAATAGACATATTATTTGTTTTATTTGGATTATTACAATAAAAGATATGATTTTCCAAAGTTTTTATATTTGATTTGAATTCAAAAAAGAAAATTTACAAATTAAATAATTTATAAATGATGCAAACATATAAATGGATATTATATTAAGATTCTTTATATTTTTCTGATAATAATAGACATATTATTTGTTTTATTTGGATTATTACAATATAAGATATGATGTTCCAAAGTTTTTATATTTGATTTTAATTAAAAAAAGAAAATTTACAAATGAAATAACTTATAAATGATGCAAACAGATAAATGGATAATATATTAAGATTCTTTATATTTTATGATAATAATAGACATATTATTTGTTTTATTTGGATTATTACAATAAAAGATATGATTTTCCAAAGTTTTTATATTTGATTTGAATTAAAAAAGAAAATTTTACAAATGAAATTATTTATAAATGATGCAAACAGATAAATGGATATTATATTAAGATTCTTTATATTTTTCTGATAATAATAGACATATTATTTGTTTTATTTGGATTATTACAATAAAAGATATGATTTTCCAAAGTTTTTATATTTGATTTGAATTCAAAAAGAAAATTTACAAATGAAATAACTTATAAATGATGCAACAGATAAATGGATATTATATTAAGATTCTTTATATTTTTATGATAATAATAGACATATTATTTGTGTTATTTGGATTATTACAATAAAAGATATGATTTTCCAAAGTTTTTATATTTGATTTGAATTAAAAAAGAAAATTTTACAAATGAAATTATTTATAAATGATGCAAACAGATAAATGGATATTATATTAAGATTCTTTATATTTTCTCGATAATAATAGACATATTATTTGTTTTATTTGGATTATTACTATAAAAGATATGATTTTCCAAAGTTTTATATTTGATTTGAATTAAAAAAAGAAAATTTACAAATGAAATAACTTATAAATGATGCAAACAGATAAATGGATATTATATTAAGATTCTTTATATTTTTCTGATAATAATAGACATATTATTTGTGTTATTTGGATTATTACAATAAAAGATATGATTTTCCAAAGTTTTTATATTTGATTTGAATTAAAAATAGAAAATTTTACAAATGAAATTATTTATAAATGATGCAAACAGATAAATGGATATTATATTAAGATTCTTTATATTTTCCGATAATAATAGACATATTATTTGTTTTATTTGGATTATTACAATAAAAGATATGATTTTCCAAAGTTTTTATATTTGATTTGAATTAAAAAAAGAAAATTTACAAATGAAATAACTTATAAATGATGCAAGAGATAAATGGATATTATATTAAGATTCTTTATATTTTATGATAATAATAGACATATTATTTGTTTTATTTGGATTATTACAATAAAAGATATGATTTTCCAAAGTTTTTATATTTGATTTGAATTAAAAAAGAAAATTTACAAATTAAATACTTTATAAATGATGCAAACATATAAATGGATACTATATTAAGATTCTTTATATTTTTCTGATAATAATAGACATATTATTTGTTTTATTTGGATTATTACAATAAAAGATATGATTTTCCAAAGTTTTTATATTTGATTTGAATTAAAAAAAGAAAATTTTACAAATGAAATTATTTATAAATGATGCAAACAGATAAATGGATATTATATTAAGATTCTTTATATGTTCTGATAATAATAGACATATTATTTGTTTTATTTGGATTATTACAATAAAAGATATGATTTTCCAAAGTTTTTATATTTGATTTGAATTAAAAAAAGAAAATTTACAAATGAAATAATTTATAAATGATGCAAACATATAAATGGATATTATATTAAGATTCTTTATATTTTATGATAATAATAGACATATTATTTGTTTTATTTGGATTATTACAATAAAAGATATGATTTTCCAAAGTTTTTATATTTGATTTGAATTAAAAAAAGAAAATTTACAAATTAAATAATTTATAAATGATGCAAACATATAAATGGATATTACATTAAGACTCTTTATATTTTTCTGATAATAATAGACATATTATTTGTTTTATTTGGATTATTACAATAAAAGATATGATGTTCCAAAGTTTTTATATTTGATTTTAATTAAAAAAAGAAAATTTACAAATGAAATAATTTATAAATGATGCAAACAAATAAATGGATAATATATTAAGATTCTTTATATGTTATGATAATAATAGACATATTATTTGTTTTATTTGGATTATTACAATAAAAGATATGATTTTCCAAAGTTTTTATATTTGATTTGAATTAAAAAAGAAAATTTACAAATGAAATAATTTATAAATGATGCAAACATATAAATGGATATTATATTAAGATTCTTTATATTTTTCTGATAATAATAGACATATTATTTGTTTTATTTGGATTATTACAATAAAATATATGATGTTCCAAAGTTTTTATATTTGATATTAATTAAGAAAAGAAAATTTACAAATGAAATAATTTATAAATGATGCAAACAGATAAATGGATATTATATTAAGATTCTTTATATTTTTATGATAATAATAGACATATTATTTGTTTTATTTGGATTATTACAATAAAAGATATGATTTTCCAAAGTTTTTATATTTGATTTGAACTAAAAAAAGAAAATTTACAAATGAAATAATTTATAAATGATGCAAAGATAAATGGATATTATATTAAGATTCTTTATATTTTCCGATAATAATAGACATATTATTTGTTTTATTTGGATTATTACAATAAAAGATATGATGTTCCAAAGTTTTTATATTTGATTTGAATTAAAAAAAGAAAATTTACAAATGAAATAATTTATAAATGATGCAAACAGATAAATGGATATTATATTAAGATTCTTTATATTTTTCTGATAATAATAGACATATTATTTGTTTTATTTGGATTATTACAATAAAAGATATGATTTTCCAAAGTTTTTATATTTGATTTGAATTAAAAAAGAAAATTTACAAATGAAATAATTTATAAATGATGCAAACAGATAAATGGATATTATATTAAGATTCTTTATATTTTCTAATAATAATAGACATATTATTTGTTTTATTTGGATTATTACAATAAAAGATATGATTTTCCAAAGTTTTTATATTTGATTTGAATTCAAAAAAGAAAATTTACAAATTAAATAATTTATAAATGATGCAAACATATAAATGGATATTATATTAAGATTCTTTATATTTTCGATAATAATAGACATATTATTTGTTTTATTTGGATTATTACAATATAAGATATGATGTTCCAAAGTTTTTATATTTGATTTTAATTAAAAAAAGAAAATTTACAAATGAAATAACTTATAAATGATGCAAACAGATAAATGGATAATATATTAAGATTCTTTATATTTTATGATAATAATAGACATATTATTTGTTTTATTTGGATTATTACAATAAAAGATATGATTTTCCAAAGTTTTTATTTGATTTGAATTAAAAAGAAAATTTTACAAATGAAATTATTTATAAATGATGCAAACAGATAAATGGATATTATATTAAGATTCTTTATATTTTCGATAATAATAGACATATTATTTGTTTTATTTGGATTATTACAATAAAAGATATGATTTTCCAAAGTTTTTATATTTGATTTGAATTCAAAAAGAAAATTTACAAATGAAATAACTTATAAATGATGCAACAGATAAATGGATATTATATTAAGATTCTTTATATTTTTATGATAATAATAGACATATTATTTGTGTTATTTGGATTATTACAATAAAAGATATGATTTTCCAAAGTTTTTATATTTGATTTGAATTAAAAAAAGAAAATTTTACAAATGAAATTATTTATAAATGATGCAAACAGATAAATGGATATTATATTAAGATTCTTTATATTTTTCTGATAATAATAGACATATTATTTGTTTTATTTGGATTATTACTATAAAAGATATGATTTTCCAAAGTTTTTATATTTGATTTGAATTAAAAAAAGAAAATTTACAAATGAAATAACTTATAAATGATGCAAACAGATAAATGGATATTATATTAAGATTCTTTATATTTTTCTGATAATAATAGACATATTATTTGTGTTATTTGGATTATTACAATAAAAGATATGATTTTCCAAAGTTTTTATATTTGATTTGAATTAAAAATAGAAAATTTTACAAATGAAATTATTTATAAATGATGCAAACAGATAAATGGATATTATATTAAGATTCTTTATATTTTTCTGATAATAATAGACATATTATTTGTTTTATTTGGATTATTACAATAAAAGATATGATTTTCCAAAGTTTTTATATTTGATTTGAATTCAAAAAGAAAATTTACAAATGAAATAACTTATAAATGATGCAAGAGATAAATGGATATTATATTAAGATTCTTTATATTTTATGATAATAATAGACATATTATTTGTTTTATTTGGATTATTACAATAAAAGATATGATTTTCCAAAGTTTTTATATTTGATTTGAATTAAAAAAGAAAATTTACAAATTAAATACTTTATAAATGATGCAAACATATAAATGGATACTATATTAAGATTCTTTATATTTTTCTGATAATAATAGACATATTATTTGTTTTATTTGGATTATTACAATAAAAGATATGATTTTCCAAAGTTTTTATATTTGATTTGAATTAAAAAAAGAAAATTTTACAAATGAAATTATTTATAAATGATGCAAACAGATAAATGGATATTATATTAAGATTCTTTATATTTTCTCGATAATAATAGACATATTATTTGTTTTATTTGGATTATTACAATAAAAGATATGATTTTCCAAAGTTTTTATATTTGATTTGAATTAAAAAGAAAATTTACAAATGAAATACTTATAAATGATGCAAACAGAAAAAAAATTTACAAATGAAATAACTTATAAATGATGCAAACAGATAAATGGATATTATATTAAGATTCTTTATATTTTTCTGATAATAATAGACATATTATTTGTGTTATTTGGATTATTACAATAAAAGATATGATTTTCCAAAGTTTTTATATTTGATTTGAATTAAAAAGAAAATTTTACAAATGAAATTATTTATAAATGATGCAAACAGATAATTGTATATTATATTAATATTCTTTTTTTTTTCTGATAATAATAGACATATTATTTGTTTTATTTGGATTATTACAATAAAAGATATGATTTTCCAAAGTTTTTATATTTGATTTGAATTCAAAAAGAAAATTTACAAATGAAATAACTTATAAATGATGCAAACAGATAAATGGATATTATATTAAGATTCTTTATATTTTATGATAATAATAGACATATTATTTGTTTTATTTGGATTATTACAATAAAAGATATGATTTTCCAAAGTTTCTATATTTGATTTGAATTAAAAAAGAAAATTTACAAATTTAGTAATTTATAAATGATGCAAACATATAAATGGATATTATATTAATATTATTTATATTTTTATGATAATAATAGACATATTATTTGTTTTATTTGGATTATTACAATAAAAGATATGATTTTCCAAAGTTTTTATATTTGATTTGAATTAAAAAAAGAAATATTAACAAATAAAATTATTTATAAATGATGCAAGCAGATAAATGGATATTATATTAAGATTCTTTATATTTTCTGATAATAATAGACATATTATTTGTTTTATTTGGATTATTACAATAAAAGATATGATTTTCCAAAGTTTTTATATTTGATTTGAATTCAAAAATAAAATTTACAAATGAAATAACTTATAAATGATGCAATGATAAATGGATATTATATTAAGATTCTTTATATTTTATGATAATAATAGACATATTATTTGTTTTATTTGGATTATTACAATAAAAGATATGATTTTCCAAAGTTTTTATATTTGATTTGAACTAAAAAAAGAAAATTTACAAATGAAATAATTTATAAATGATGCAAACAGATAAATGGATATTATATTAAGATTCTTTATATTTTTCTGATAATAATAGACATATTATTTGTTTTATTTGGATTATTACAATAAAAGATATGATTTTCCAAAGTTTTTATATTTGATTTGAATTAAAAAAAGAAAATTTACAAATGAAATAACTTATAAATGATGCAAACTGATAAATGAATATTATATTAAGATTCTTTATATTTTTCTGATAATAATAGACATATTATTTGTGTTATTTGGATTATTACAATAAACGATATGATGTTCCAAAGTTTTTATATTTGATTTTAATTAAAAAAAGAAAATTTACAAATGAAATAATTTATAAATGATGCAAACAGATAAATGGATATTATATTAAGATTCTTTATATTTTTCTTATAATAATAGACATATTATTTGTGTTATTTGGATTATTACAATAAAAGATATGATTTTCCAAAGTTTTTATATTTGATTTGAATTAAAAAAAGAAAATTTACAAATGAAATAACTTATAAATGATGCAAACAGATAAATGGATATTATATTAAGATTCTTTATATTTTTCTTATAATAATAGACATATTATTTGTGTTATTTGGATTATTACAATAAAAGATATGATTTTCCAAAGTTTTTATATTTGATTTGAATTAAAAAAAGAAAAATTACAAATTAAATAATTTATAAATGATGCAAACATATAAATGGATATTATATTAAGATTCTTTATATTTTTCTGATAATAATAGACATATTATTTGTTTTATTTGGATTATTACAATAAAAGATATGATTTTCCAAAGTTTTTATATTTGATTTGAATTCAAAAAGAAAATTTACAAATGAAATAATTTATAAATGATGCAAACAGATAAATGGATATTATATTAAGATTCTTTATATTTTATGATAATAATAGACATATTATTTGTTTTATTTGGATTATTACAATAAAAGATATGATTTTCCAAAGTTTTTATATTTGATTTGAATTAAAAAAGAAAATTTACAAATTAAATAATTTATAAATGATGCAAACATATAAATGGATATTACATTAAGATTCTTTATATTTTTCTGATAATAATAGACATATTATTTGTTTTATTTGGATTATTACAATAAAAGATATGATGTTCCAAAGTTTTTATATTTGATTTTAATTAAAAAAAGAAAATTTACAAATGAAATAATTTATAAATGATGCAAACAAATAAATGGATAATATATTAAGATTCTTTATATGTTATGATAATAATAGACATATTATTTGTTTTATTTGGATTATTACAATAAAAGATATGATTTTCCAAAGTTTTTATATTTGATTTGAATTAAAAAAAGAAAATTTACAAATGAAATAATTTATAAATGATGCAAACATATAAATGGATATTATATTAAGATTCTTTATATTTTTCTGATAATAATAGACATATTATTTGTTTTATTTGGATTATTACAATAAAATATATGATGTTCCAAAGTTTTTATATTTGATATTAATTAAGAAAAGAAAATTTACAAATGAAATAATTTATAAATGATGCAAACAGATAAATGGATATTATATTAAGATTCTTTATATTTTTATGATAATAATAGACATATTATTTGTTTTATTTGGATTATTACAATAAAAGATATGATTTTCCAAAGTTTTTATATTTGATTTGAACTAAAAAAGAAAATTTACAAATGAAATAATTTATAAATGATGCAAACAGATAAATGGATATTATATTAATATTATTTATATTTTTGATAATAATAGACATATTATTTGTTTTATTTGGATTATTACAATAAAAGATATGATGTTCCAAAGTTTTTATATTTGATTTGAATTAAAAAAAGAAAATTTACAAATGAAATAATTTATAAATGATGCAAACAGATAAATGGATATTATATTAAGATTCTTTATATTTTCCAGATAATAATAGACATATTATTTGTTTTATTTGGATGATTACAATAAAAGATATGATTTTCCAAAGTTTTATATTTGATTTGAATTAAAAAAGAAAATTTACAAATGAAATAATTTATAAATGATGCAAACAGATAAATGGATATTATATTAAGATTCTTTATATTTTCTAATAATAATAGACATATTATTTGTTTTATTTGGATTATTACAATAAAAGATATGATTTTCCAAAGTTTTTATATTTGATTTGAATTCAAAAAAGAAAATTTACAAATTAAATAATTTATAAATGATGCAAACATATAAATGGATATTATATTAAGATTCTTTATATTTTTCTGATAATAATAGACATATTATTTGTTTTATTTGGATTATTACAATATAAGATATGATGTTCCAAAGTTTTTATATTTGATTTTAATTAAAAAAAGAAAATTTACAAATGAAATAACTTATAAATGATGCAAACAGATAAATGGATAATATATTAAGATTCTTTATATTTTATGATAATAATAGACATATTATTTGTTTTATTTGGATTATTACAATAAAAGATATGATTTTCCAAAGTTTTTATATTTGATTTGAATTAAAAAAAGAAAATTTACAAATAAAATAATTTATAAATGATGCAAACAGATAAATGGATATTATATTAAGATTCTTTATATTTTTCTGATAATAATAGACATATTATTTGTTTTATTTGGATTATTACAATAAAAGATATGATTTTCCAAAGTTTTTATATTAGTTTTGAATTAAAAAAGAAAATTTACAAAAAAAACAATTAGTCGTGGGTCGTGGCTGGACCCGGGACTAAAGGTTACTTGGTAGCAAAACGGTAGAAATTAAAATACCTGATAGTCGGTAGTGGTTTAACCCGCGACTAAAGTGGGTCTTTAGTCACGGTTAAGTTACCGCCGACTAGAGACTCTTTAGTCCCGTCCCGTGGCTTAGCCCGGGACTAAAGGTCTGTCCCTTTATATTCTGGCGCCAGGAGAGGTGCTGCCCCAACACTTCGCATTTCTCGACGCAGCGAAGACGAAGCACACAGACGCACGCATCGAAGACGACGCAGGGGAGGTGCCGTCTGCCGCCGCCGTGCCACTCCGCTCCGATGCCGCAGGTTGCCTCGCCACCTGGCCCGCCATGTCAGGATTTGCCCGCTGACGAGATCTCGCATGCGCCTGCGCCCAGCACAAGCCACACACATGTTGCCACACACACAGCAGCATGCTTATCTCGCCGCGTCGATCGATCGAGAGAGGCGCGTAATGGGGGTGGTTTTTTTTATAGTTTTTTATATAGTTTGTTATATTTTTTTTATAGTTAGGTTTATTATAATTAGGATTATAATTAAGATTATTAGTATTGTTATAATTAGGATTATTAGGATTATTATAATTAGGATTATTAGGGTTTTTGTTATAGTTTTTTTCTATAGTTTTTTTATGGTTAGGATTATAATTAGGATTTTTATAATTAAGATTTAGTTATTAGGATTAGTATTAGGATTATTATAATTAGGTTTATTAGGGTTTTTTGTTATAGTTTGTTTCTATAGTTTTTTTTTATATTAGGGTTTTTTGTTTTAGTATTAGGATTATTGTTTTAATTAAAATATTAGAATTAGGATTAGTATTATTGTTTTAGTTATTTTTTGTTTTATTTATTAGGATTATATTGTTTTATTTATTGTTTTATTAGGGTTATTTTTTGTTTTAGTTATTATGATTATTGTTTTAGCACAAATAATATTAGGATTATTATAATTAGGATTATATTGTTTTAGTTATTAGGATTATTGTTTTTTCTAACCTGTTTAACTCTCTTTTTGTTATAGATAATTAAGTCATGGATCCATCCGAAGATCCTGGTCGCATTGGTGAAGGTTTTCTTCAGGGCATGATAAGAGGTGAAATTCCTCTTAATATTACTACCGGCGCCGAAGATATTTTTCTCGAGGAAGAGATATCCTCATATCTGAATCCATCCGGTGATGGACTAGAGGAAAACCTAATGTACCAAGGGAAAGACCAGATGGACGAATGGCAAACAAATAACAACAATAATGATGGCCCCTCGACAGGATCCGGCGAGGTACATATATATATATAAAGTCTCGTGTTACCTCTATTCATTAACTAATCTAGATATATATTATTCACTCTCTCTTCTTCTTTTAGCCCACCGGATCGAAGCAATCGACAGCTCGAACAAAACGAGGGCCGAACAAAAAGTTGGATGGTAATCAGAGATTCACCATCGAAGAAATAGATGATGATGATGAACCGAATGCTCCAGAGAAACACCGGAGGATGTATAAATCAATGCGGGGTGCTTGTTAGGGACAACCTGCCGATCACCATCCAAGAATGGAACAAGTCAAAGAAACCCGGTGAAGAATCCAATAGCTATGTCACCGATGATGCCAAAGATGACCAAGGGGAGCTATGAAGATACGCTAGTGGGTCAGATAGTATGGCAGTATGTCCAAGGGGAGCCTCTAGTCAGTAATGAGGAGCTCACGCGTCTATCCACACATATGCAAAATCTGCACGAATGGTACATGTCGCAAGCACAAAAAAAGCATCAGAAAGATTGGTTTCTGGTGGAAGTTAGAATGGAACATCACTTCAAACCATACTCGATACAGGTTCAAATGACCGAACTGTTTAAGTTATACAACCAGCGCGCCCTCGACAAATCTATCATTGGTTGCTACTGTCTGTAAGTTATTTATTTTTATAATTAAGTTTGTAGCTTTAGCTCGTTCATTGCATTTAATATATTATCCTAACTATATATCCTTTTGTATGATGATATTATATTCTGCAGAATAAAGATGCTTGAATGCAAAAGAGCTAGAAGATACGACGTTGGGTTCATTGACCCATATATCATTAATGAATATACGTTAAAGAATCACCCCAAGGACATGGAGGAAGACCTGTGCAGGTTCTCAACCAAGAATAACTTTGTTAAGGAAATACTATTTCCTTACAACTTCAAGTGAGTGTTTATATCTTGTACACATTTTATTTTTTCTTACTCGATGAGCTATGCATGTATGCTTATGTAAACGTCCGCAGATTCCACTGGATCTTGCTAAACATTCAAGTTGACAACTCCCTAGTTGAAGTCCACGACTCATTAAGTTGGGACCAAGAACAGTGGAACGACATGAAAGCAATGCTCCACAAGTAGTTTCAATCATTATCGCATTATATCGTCCTCTTTCATTCATTTCCTGATATCAAGTAACTAATAACTCCTTTGTTCATTTTCTTTGCCAAACAGGTGTTGGACACGGTTCAGACAGAAAATACCAGGTCCATTCAAAGAGGAGCTAACTTATAAAATGGCGAAGAGTTTACAGCAGCCACCGGGAACTCATTTATGTGGATACTATCTGCGAGTACATCCGCGAGTTGACCAGTGAGCGGAAAGTTGACTCATATTATATTTATGATTTGCGGAAGAAACTAGAGCCAGACCAACGCATAAGAGCAATTCAAGAGGAACTGGCGGGATTTATGATGAAGGAAGTCCTTGATGTACATGGAGAGCATTATGCGGATGACGTGGAACTCGATTTGCCTTAGTCATCTCCATGTAGCTCATATGATATATATATATATATATTCATCAATGATCATGTAATTTCAAAACATTTCTTCCTTTTGATATGATTGATTATATGTATGCTTGCAAGGGATTGATTAATTATATAAATGCATCGACGTGTAGTGTGTATGTAGTAGCGTATAATATGTATACTAAAATATATGTTTGAATTATAGTGAAACACAAAACGAAAAAGGAACAAAATGGCAAAAAAAAGGAAATACACAATCTCTGCCGCGGCAGAGAAACACACAATTCTCTGCCGCGGCAGGAAACCTTCTAGTCCCGGGTGGTGTTACAGCCGGACTGAAATTCCGCCCGCCAAGCGCTGAAATAGCCACGTGGCTGTTATCGATCATGGTCAGTGGCCGGGACTAGAGGGGGGCCTCTAGTCCCGTTTTCGCAGTCCCGGGCCCAAAACCGGGACTAGAGCCAGTTGCGGCCCGGGACTAGAGGCCCTTTTTCCACCGGTGTGAGCATGCACGTCTTCCTCACTAGAGCCAGAGCGCGCCAGCGTTCTTGGGCATGGGGACGAGCTCGCCGGCAAGGTGCAGCGCCATGACCCTATTGGTGCCACCGACGAGGTTCCCGCCGACGAACACCGCTGGCACCACTGGCAGGCCTCGGCCGAGCCTCCTGGCGAGCTCTCTCTCCATCTCCCTGCCCCGCTGCTCCTTGTCCAGCTCGTACACGGCGACGTTGACGCCGAGGTTGCTGAGGAGGAACGTCACGGAGTCGCACATGGAGCATCTGCTCGACGTGAACACCACCACCGCCCGCTCCGACGCCAGCTTCGTCACCTGATCCATTATCAGCTTCTAGAGCTCTGACTCGCTGTCTGCTATGCTATGCGTAGATGAGATGTTTCCGAAGATGGTGGATGTGGTCTGTTGCTACCGGCCAGGTGCCTTGCCTTTTATAGACTCATCAAAATGGTTGTGGTGACTTTTCCATATATGGATAATGAGAAATTGGAATCATGTGCTCAACTTATTACCACATGGAACCTAAATTTGTTCTTGTACTATAAAAGAACACATTTTTTAATCCAGCATAGGCTAAAGGTACGTTTGATGTGGTTTTGGCTAAGAATCTCTTTCCTAATCTCAGCCGACCTCTTGCAAAATCTTATATACCTAAACCTACCACATGGAATACATGGGGAAATTACATAAGTACAGATATGTTTGAGGATTTTCTTAGTGATAGAAAAGCACTCCCCGGCTATGTCTCAAAAGCATGAAAGTACATACTCCCTCCATCCGCAAATAAGTGTACTTTTAGGTTTTTTCTAAGTCAAACTTTTTAAAATTTGATCAACTTTATAGATAAATATATTACATATATTACATGAAATTATCATATTACGGAACTAAATTTAAAAATAAATCTACTAGTATCAATTTAGTGTCATAAATATTGATACATTTTTCTATAAAGTTAGTCAGAGTTTACTAAATTTGACTTAAAACAATACTAGAAGTACACTTATTTACGAACAAAAGGTGCGTGCTGTCTGAACTTGAATATATGCTTTGGATTTAAGCGAGTGTGAAAAAACTCAACACTTCAGATTGTGAGATTAGTAAAAACTAACTCTCTCTCTCTCTCTCTCTCTCTCTCTCTCTCTCTCTCTCTCTCTTTTCTGACCTTATCTGCAGCTTAGAATCTGTGCCATTTGCAACTTTGTGCCGTCTTTGGGCATTTTCATCGTCAGCCTGTTTTATGTCCTTATCAAGATATGCAAGCATTTGACGCCCCATTGATCCACCGACGCAATCTTGTTCTGCATGTCTGCAGCACTTGCTGTGTAGATGATGCTGTAGAACAGTATCTGTTGATATGTTGCAGTGCATCGTCTCATCTATGGTGCAACCCTACTGGGCAAGCAGATGGCAATGGTGAATAATTGGCATATATCCTTATCCTCAGTTTCTTGACGCCAACTGATAAACTATATAATTGTACTCTAGTTTTAGTCCTAGTCGTACACGCTGAGGAGTCTACGAGGTACCGCAGTATTGTTGGTGACCTCCAATACCTCACCATGACACGGCCTGACTTGTCCTTTGCTGTCAATAAGGTCTGTCAATTTCTTCATGCTCCTCGGTGTACGCATTGGTCGGCTGTCAAACGTATCCTTCGATATGTTCAGGGTACTCTGTCAGATGGTCTACTACTGAGACGTCCTACTTCATCTCCTGATCTTTTGTCTGCGTTTTCTGATACGGATTGGGCTGGTAATGTTGATGACCGTCGATCCAGGGGGGTTATGCCATCTTTTATGGTGGTAATCTTATTGCTTGGAGTGCTCACAAACAAGCTACTATTTCCCGCTCCAGTACAGAGTCAAAATACAAATCCTTAGCCAATGCCATAACAGAACTTATTTGGGTACAAGCTCTTCTAGGTGAGCTTGGTGTGTCTCAGAATACTACACCAGTCCTATGGTGTGATAATATTGTAGCGACGTTCCTTTCAGCAAATCCGGTCTTCCACGCTCGTACTAAACATATTGAGGTTGATTTTCACTTTGTCAGAGAACGGGTTGCCCAGAAGTTGCTCCAGATACGGTTCATTTCTTTCAAGGATCAACTAGCAGACATATTTACTAAACCTCTACCACTACCATTGTTTCAAGCTTGTAAGCACAATCTCAATCTTCATGGAATGATTGAGATTGGAGGGTGATAAACTATATAATTGTACTCTAGTTTTAGTCCTAGTCGTACACGGTTCTGGTTCTAAACCGACCGTACTTGTACCTTGTACTTGTATCTCTCCATCTATATAAACATGAGAACGCCTGCCCTATTGGTGAAAGGCAATACCCCTAAATTACTCTTACCAACCACATGTAGAGCTTTGCATCTGGGGATTCCAGGTTCCTTGACTTTGATCAGTTCTTGGCTCCTCAGTTCGTCAAAGAGCAACAATATCTTTGGACCTCAATTGCATATCTGAGGCACCTGGACAGGGCAGACGAAATGCAGAGACAAAATCTAGAAACATTTCTGTCAATAGGAAGGAAGAATCGCACTATGCAAGATTGTAAGAAAACAGGATACCACCAAAACACTTCCATTATTTGACCCGTGATATTGTTATGTACATCAGTGATGGTGTGTCTGCAATGTTCATGGAGCTTCTTCAACCTTGTCATAATCATCATCGTCCCCTTCTGGTTCCTTCTCTTCCTTCCTGCAGTCACGGGAGTGTTGGGGATGCAAGTGACAATACGGATGCCGTTGACTAGAGTTCTTGAGTTGTTGTTGTAGACGTATTTTTGATATCGATGTCGAGATAGCCACTTTGCGTTGATATCGATGTCGACAACATCATGAGGGTCAGATCAATATATAACAAATATTAGGGATTCTATATTTTCTGCAATATGGACACTTTGCGTTGATTTTCTTAGAAGAGTAGGCAAGCGGTTATGCTTCATGAGAAGGGCGTGAAACTGACTCACGACATCAAAGGTTTCTGATAGTAATTCATTTCTACGAGAGGCGTGATCGATCTGGGTCTGAAATCTTCCAGATGGACACAAAAACCAGTGCACATGTTTAGATAGATGACCTTTTCTGCAAGCTGTCCTTATCAGGAATATCATCCTTCTCGCTCCGTCGATCTTCCTCAGACGAATACTTTCGTGCTTTTGCGTGTGCCGATCGATAACGGCGCCGAACTGCGGCCGATCTTCCTCAGACCAACACGGCGCCGAGCTGCGGCCGCGCGGTAACGTCGATCGCGAATAACGCATCTGCAGGACTGCTACAACGATGATCCAGCCGAGGCTGCTGCTGATGGTGAGAAAGATACGCAAAGTTGACACGAATGACGCTAGCTAGCTGCAGGCATCCGCATCTTTTGCATCAGGTCAGGTGGCCACAATTTCAGCTTGCAAGTTGCAAGGCTGACAATCCGGAAAAAAAATTGTGGTTTTATCAAGACATGCATCAGGGAAACTTTTATTCTAGCTCCACCCCTGGTTTTATCGGGTCTTTGATTACATGCTTATTTCAATTATTAGCAAACACGAGACAATGTTTTTTCCATGCTTTCCGTCTTATGGATTGCGTAGTACTCACTCCGTTTCGGTTTACAAGTTACGTGCGTATATCTAGATTATCAATTTGACCTATATAATTCAAATTGTATAATATAAAAAATATATTATTAGAAAATTATATGAGTAAACCTTAGAGGAGTAAAAGTACTCCTCTAAAGCTTGGCGGTTCCTAACCGAACCCCTAAACTTAGAGAAGTAAAACTTTTTTTGTCCCATTTCTCTCTAGCATTCCACATATGTATTCATACATCTTACATAGAGTTCGTACAAACAATTTAAACATACATACAATTCAAACACAAGCAGCACAACACTTAAACAACATACATAGGCATAGTTCATTAAATCAAACACATCAAAATAAAACATGCACAAAGTTCATTCAAAAGTAGACTCTATCACCACCATCGATCAAGGTCTCCCAAAAAGAAGCTATTGACCTTGTTTGATCCAAAAGAAACCACCAACATATCACCTCATATGTTCTAGACCCTAAGCTATTGACGATGTTGTTGTAGTAGTCCTTCGATACGGGCCCAAATTAAACTTGTTCTTTGATTGGTCGGTTCCAACCGATGAATCGAGTGACTCATTCATTCAAGCATAGCACAATGCAATGTCTTCTTTCTCGCTATAGTTGTTGGCTCTTGTCTTCTTTGTGCTTCCTTGTGTCTCCTCCACCTCTTGTTGCTCAGTGGTGACCTCAACATCTTCCTCCGCTCCACCTCTCCTTGCTCGGTGGTGGCCTCAACATCATCATCGTCGAAGTGGAGGCCGTCGATCTCGGCGGCATGGCTATGCTCCAATTGTGTCATGAAGACGGCCACCTCCTCCTCCGTCGCACTACATATCATCAAAATAAAATGTTGACCAAAACCTCTCCTTTCTAGAAGCTCAAAGAGAAAGTCAAGGTTAACTTTATCAAAGGCTTTCTCATAGCCTAGCTTGAGCGCAATGCCTTTATCTTTAGATTTGTGAACAGAATGAATAACCTCATGGGTTGTAACCACACTTTCCAATATATATCTACCCTTAAGAAAAGCTGATTGATTCAAGGAAATTAACCTATGAAGAGAGCTTAGCCTAACAGTAATCACCTTGGTAAACAGCTTAAAAATGCAGTTAAGCAAACCTATGGGCCTAAACTTTTTAATATGAGTGGCATTAGCCTCTTTTGGGATGAGAGATAACATAGAAAAAATTAGCCTAAAGAGATCCAGTCTACCAGCATGGAAATCAGAAAACATATTCATGATGTCATTCTTAACTAGATTACAGAATTTCTGGTAAAAAGGAAAGGAATGCCATCAGGGCCAGGGGCTCCATCGGCATAAGAATTAACCAGAGCAGATTAACCTCTTCTTCAAAGAAATGAGCTTCCAACATGTCATTCTTTTCAGAAGTAACTAAGTCATTATCAGGGAATAAACCCTCTGATAATTTAAATCCCTGCATATCCTCCTTACCAAATAGGTCCTTATAAAAATTAACAGCTACCTCCAACATTTTATCATGATTAGTAATGGGTCCATCTGTAGAATGAATCAGGGTCTTCCTTCTCCTTTCATTAGCTACAGTCTGAAAGTAATAAGTATTCTTATGACCCTCTTTAATATCCCTATCTCTAGATATTTGCCTAGACTTAATTTCTTCTTTAAGCCAGATTCTATTCATTTCAGAAAAGATATTTTTTAACCTGGTAGCTTCCTCCAAAGAGAGCTCTTCAATTTTAGATTGAATATCTCGAAAATCATACTCTAGCATCATTATTTTTTGATTTTCCTAAGTTCAGCTTCTACATTACTGTTCCACCCTTTGGTGGATTTCCTAAATATCCTAATTTTTTCTTGCCAAATATCAATAGCAGAAATACCTTTAGTAGGCATTTTCCAATTTTTCTCTACTAAGGCAGCAAAATCTGCTCTCAGAAGCCACCATTTCTCTAATTTATAGCTAGCAGACTTTGGAATCTGGACAACACCAGCATCCCAAATAACTAGAGTGTGGTCACTGCCCAACATAGGTAATGCCTGAACAGTAGCTAAGGGGAAAATTTGATCTAAATCAGTAGTACAGAAAAATCTATCTAAAGTAGCTAAAATAGGGTCCACTTGGTTATTAGCCCAAGTGAATTGCCTATTACCCATTTTTATCTCTAACAAGCTCCAAATCTCAACCCAAGCATTAAATTTATCACACCATTTATGATTAATGTTGCCATTTCTTTTGTCCGAGGAGAATCTAACCAAATTAAAATCTCCTCCAACAATAGTCATGGTGGAGCAATATAGAAAAGGCTATGGAGTTCAGAAAGAAACAACTCCTTTCCTTCCTCATAAGGAGAGCCATAGACATTAACTGCTCTAAAATAACACCACTGCTTTTAACTCTAATAGTACAAGAAATAGAGAAATCTTTGGTCAGCCAACTAATGGGCTCAAAAATCTCTAAATCCACCCCTAAGAGAAGTCCACCTGCAGTACCTTTTGTAGGCAGAATCCTCCACTCAAACATACGGCCTCCTACAATTGACTTAAGATAAGAATCAGAGACACTCTATTTTTTTATTTCCTGGAAGCCAATAATAGTTGGTTTAGTTTTAGCAAAATTGTCTAAAATGCATTCTTTCCTACCCTTTGCATGAATACCTCTAATATTCCAAATTTCAAAATTCATCTAAAAAGTTTTTTCTTAGGGTGCTTGTCATGTCCTATTTTATAGATTCTAGTCCAATTCTTATCATTGTTCATGCTCTCCTCAGGATCATCCTATAGGTGGCTAGGAGTGCAAGGGGAACAGTGCTGACCAGTGTCCTGTGCTAAAACAGGATCAATGGCACATGAATCTAAAGGAAGATCACTAAAAGAAAGAATTTCTGAATCAACATGTATGCCAACAGACTTAGCTACTGAAATTAAATCAGGTTCTAGCATGGCAGCAAAGGAAAAAATGTTTTTACCTTGATTAGTAGGCTTGATTTTAGGCACCTCCAGGTTTTTCTTCTTCTTATTCTCCTGAGCTAGCTCCAGCGTAGTTTTACCTCCAGCATCAAACATAGAACTTTGCCTTGTCCCAAAGGTGGGCTCCCACTATTTAGCTTGCTTCCGAACCTTATTGTCCACCTCAATATCAGGAATCCTCTTCTTACCATCATCTCCATCTAGATATATCTGAGCCACTTGCAAATATGATATGTCTACCTGCTTATCAGGCATGGAGGCATCTACAGATGCAGCAAGGACATGCATTCTAGAAAACTCTGAATGGGAAAAGTCATCAGACAAGATCTCCTCCTCAAATTGGCTAGATTCATCAGCGACCTCCATATCTTGCAGCAGAGCAAAGCATTTTTGTTGGTTCAAATCTCCATTCTGTACCCAGGCTAGGATGTCATTGTTGATACCTGAAAGCTGGTCTTCTAACTTTCTCTTCAGTAAACTAATAGGGGAGATATCCTCTTTCTCATCACAAGACACATCACTGATAGTCCTTTGCCCCACTCTACTAGAGGCACCATTCAAAGGACCATTTTTAGCAGGAGGCTGGGAGGAAGGTGGAGCTGCTGGAGGGGGAGAAGCAGCCCCATGATCTGCATTGTCAGTCTCATGCCCTTTATCTTGATCATTGTCCCCATTACCATTTCCCATAGCAATCTCACCAGTCTCAGCAGTACCCAAGCCATCCGGGACCTCAACTACAATCCCAACTTGATAGAGAACACCTTCCAGACCAAACAGCCTGATGTTGGGTATTTTGGAGAAATCCCTACATTTAACTTTAACTCTAACCACTTCACTAATATTGTGACAGTTCCCCTTTTAGTCCACATCCTGCAAGATACCAAACACAGAAGTAAAATGGTCTAAGACTGCCCATTCACACCAATCTGGCAGCAAACCTCTCAGTTGAACCCAAACCTCTTGCATCTCAGCAAACATGTCCAAATATCCCTTCCACACTTCCACCTTCACAGTAACACATTCCTTGACCAATCCAAAGAGCTACATCAATGTGGGGAGGGAATTTGACTAAGAAGTTCCAAGTGCCCAACTGTCTAATTTTCCAAGGCCAGTTAGTTATGTAGATCAAAGCAAACTCACTAGCTAGCTCCTCTTTAGTAACTTCACCATATTCCACTAACACCAGCCTGACATTTTTTGTCATGTTGCTCATAGAATTTTTGCAGGTAGCTCAATATGATAAAAACCCAAGCCAGAAGTAGCACTTCCTACATACCTAGCAGTGGAGTGCCCATGTCTCTTCACTAGGAAATTTTCCACCACATGATTCACTTTCTTAGAGACGAAGCAGGACTTAGGCAGGAGGCAATTACCAACATTGTGACCTGGCTCTCCACAATTATAGCATAAAGAATTCTCATAAGTAGGATTCCTACTATCGCCCAAGAGACCAGAGTTAGAATTAGCATCTGTAACCTGTTGTTGAGATTTGTTCCTAGCCCTCAAAGCATTATGATTGTTGTTGTTGTTGGCCCTTCCAGCATTCTGTTGGGGGCCTTGTTGTTGATTCTGCTGCTGAAACTGCTGACCTTGCTGCATCATCTGCGGGGGCAGCAGCATCTACGGAGGAGGGCCCGGCCAAACACCAGGGGTTTGCCATTGATTCCCGGGTGGAAATTGAGGGAAGGGGCGCCAGGAAATTGTTGTGGAAACACAGTCCATGGAGGACCTTGGTAACCATAAGAAGGGGTGGAGGAAAACCATACTGTTGTTGGGGATCCCGGGGCATTTTCTGTGGGAACTGCTGGTTACTCCCTCTCCCATATGAATTTCCACGCCCTTTGCCGCGAGCTCTATCCGACATAGGGATTTTTTCCTGAATCTGAAACACGCTTGGCTTCTCACCGAACTCCAATCGGTGGCAGAAAGACTGAGGGACACAGGAATAGTCCCTAGTTCTCGAGAGCAAGGAGGGAAGCAGTCTTCTACAGAGAACAAACGAGCTGACAGCAAATCTTTATGGATCCAGACCAAGCGGCACGGGGGAGGAACCCTAGAAGCGGATGGGGAGAGCCAGAGCTTCATGTGGAAGGCTTATTCTCCTTCCACTTCAGGACAAACTACCTCCAAAGAGTCGGACACGGCCCCAGGAAATACGCTTCGCTGCCTGGAATGCTCTGTTCGAAAATTCAGACCCAGGTCCCCTCCCGGGTCAGCGGGAACACCGTCTCTGCCAGCATCATCAGAGCTAACAGCCGTCATCGGTCCCCCATCAAACCTGGCAAGAAGTGGAGCGTCAATTCCCTTCAGCACAAATCCACCAGACTCCGCAAAATCAACTCGGGCAAGCATCCCTTGTTCAGATTGTGGAGGGAGAATCCAGAGGCTCTTCATCCCTGTAGTCGACGTCGGTGGAGGGGAATCTGGCCATGATTTATCTGAATCAGTCGCAGATCCTCCCGCAGATCAAGCCCCGCATTAGTTGCCAACGAAACAGATATTGGATTCAGGACGGGTGCTCAGACAATTATTCTAGTCGAATCCTCGTGGACTCAATCTCCTGAACAAACTGCAGACGGAAGGCGTTGAGTTCCTCCCCGCTCAACCTCGAGGATGATCGCTAGGCATGATTGGAGGCCACCAGGTAGCCGCACTCTGATGATCCATGGCCACGGGATGCTGCTCCGAGGTGCGAGGATACCTAACCATAACCATCACAGAGCGCTTCGTCAGCGGCGAGCCGATCGACACAGCTTCACGCATTGCTGCCGCCACATCCGCTCTGACCTCCAGAGCCTGCAATGCACGCCCATCCGAATCCTTCTGTACCAAAAGCGGCCAACCTCGAACCTTGCACCTCTCTGAGATCTCCTCCAAGGCGATCATCCTCTGATGTAGAGGCTGCTGCATCGTGCAGACCACTTCTGAAGTCATATTACGGAAAAATCGCCATGCGGCTCCTCTGCCTTCGCCTGATATCACCTCCGCAAGCACCATCAGGGCCTTCGCCCCTTTCCGCTACTCCTCTCTCTAGCACCGAATCTGGCCAGATCTGCGCCGAGCAGAAAGAAGATGTCCTAGGAGAGACAGCGCCCGAAACCACCACCCGATAGGTGTTGGGAGAGCTTGGGGCAGGGGCGATGGCGTCCAGGCCACCTGGAGGTTGGGGGAAGGGGAGAGGAGGTGGGAGGAGAGTGTGCGCTAGCGAGCGAAGCATCACCTCCACTTAAATTCTTGGCCCATGCATCCTTTTAGGAAACGTAGAATATGTCCAATTTTATATTTCCACATCGCAATTGGCGTATCACCATGCATGACCGCTTCCCACTCGTCTTTCACCATCTCACAAAAATTTCCTGATCTCAACCAAGATAATTTAAAAGAGAATTGTAATTTATTTTCTAAGTGGCCATGGTTCCTAGAATCAATTAATAATGGTATACGGCCTAAACCTGACCTCGTCAGAGCTCTGATCATCTTACCATGGGAAATTTCTGTTCCCACTTGACACTCGTCAAAATTTGATCTAATTGTTTGAACGTTGGATTTTCTCTTTGATTTGCCCAAATGAATTGCTTACCTGAGAGAATAGTTTCTTTTAAATTAAGACTTTCAATAATTGTATTAAAAACAAAAGGCCAAATGGTCCAATGGCTACAAAAGTTGAGTGATATTGATTCCAAAAGACGCATGCGCAAACCAATCTGTGGTTGGGTGGCTAGAAGGATGGTTGTATCCTTGGTCCACTAGAGTTTAAATCCTCAGGTTTGACACTGTGTGTTGCATAAGAGGTGGAATATTTTTTCAGTAGAAGACGACGTTTCTGTCGACAGCGAGGTGTCTGTGGTGACTTCGTCAATCTCTAGACCCGATCCGCCAGCTCAGTCTCTCGAAGATACTCATAATGGTAGGGTGTGTGTTTATAAAAGTAGGTGCATGTACATATTGTGAGTGTCTATGATTATACTGTGTTTTAAAAAAAGACGGTTACATGCGCGTGTGTGTAAGAAAGAGCAGCAAAAGGAAGGAACTCAGAACGGGGGGCTAAACCATACTTTTACTTAAGTAACAAAAACATCACGATTACTCGCTTGATTCTTCCTCTTGCCATGCAGCCGACACAGGATATTAAAAGACCTGGCCTCCTACAGCGATTACAACCGTTAGATCTCTTATTTCATAGTACTGTCAAAAAAGCTAGCATTGCATACTGAGCATGCACGTCTTCCTCACTAGAGCCAGAGCGCGCCAGCGTTCTTGAGCATGGGGACGAGCTCGCCGGCAAGATGCAGCGCCATGACCCTGTTGGTGCCGCCGACGAGGTTCCCGCCAATGAACACCGCTGGCACCACTGGCAGGCCTCGGCCGAGCCTCCTGGCGAGCTCTCTCTCCATCTCCCTGCCCCGCTGCTCCTTGTCCAGCTCGTACACGGCGGCGTTGACGCCGAGGTTGCTGAGGAGGAACGTCACGGAGTCGCACATGGAGCATCTGCTCGACGTGAACACCACCACCGCCCGCTCCGACGCCAGCTTCGTCACCTGATCCATTATCAGCTTCTAGAGCTCTGACTCGCTGTCTGCTATATGCCTAGATGAGATGTTTCCGAAGATGGTGGCTGTGGTTTGTTGCTACCGGCCAGGTGCCTTGCCTTTTATAGACTCATCAAAATGGTTGTGGTGACTTTTCCATATATGGATAATGAGAAATTGGTATCATGTGCTCAACTTGTTTGGAGGGAACCTAGATTTGTTCTTCTATAAAAGAACACATTTTTTTAATCCAGCATAGGCTAAAGGTACGTTTGATGGTTTTGGATAAGAATCTCTTTCCTGATCTCAGCCGACCTCTTTCAAAATCTTATATACCTAAACCTACCACATGGCATACATGGGGAAATTACACTTGTACAGATACTTTTGAGGATTTTCTTACTGATAGAAGAGCATTCCTTGGTTAAATGTCTGAACTTCAATATATGCTTTGGATTTAAGCGAGTCTGGAAAAATAGCAAGCTCAACACTTCAGATTGTGAGACTATTAGTAACTGTCACTACAAACTTCTGGTACAGTATGCGCGTTTCCTCTGGTCCTGCTTCATTTTGTCTGAAAGTTTCAACTCTGCAACATTCCCTGCACATTACTGCTTCTAACTTCAGACATTACACTGTAAATTCAGAAGCTCGGAACAAACGCAAAATGGCCCTAACGTCGACACCACCACACTCTGTCACATGACAGTACGGCACATGGATCTGATTCCACCGGCACTTTGCATAAGCCGGTGGGATCAGCTCCCGTTCAGGTTCCGAACAGCATCCTCCAGCAGCAGAGAGGCCTTCCAGTCTCATTCGGTCCATCACTCTCTCTCTTCTGACCTTATCCGCAACCCGGAATCTGTGCCATTTGCAACTTTGTGCCGCCTCTGCATATTTTCATCGTCAGCCTGTTTTATGTCCTTATCAAGATATGCAAGCATTCGACGCGCCATTGATCCAACGATGCAATCTTGTTCTGCATACCCGCAGCACTTGCCGTGTAGATGATGCCGTGGAACAGTAGCAGCTGATAATGTTGCAGTGCATCTTCTCATCTATGGTGCAACCCTACAGGGCAAGCAGATGGCAATGGTGAATAATTGGCAGTGCCGACCACATCTAGAGCTTTGCATCTAGGGATTCCTGGCTCCAGCCTGACTTTGATCAGTTCTTGGCTCCTCGGTTCTTCAAAGAGCAACAATATCTTTTGGACCTCAATTGCATATCTGACGCAAAGGCACCTGGACAGGGGAGACGAAATGCAGAGAGAAAAACTGGAAATACTTCTGTCAATAGGAAGGAAGAATCACACTATGCAAGATTGTAAGAAAACAGGATACCATCAAAACACTTCCTTTATTTGACCCGTGATGATATTGTTATGTACATCAGTGATGGTGTGTCTTCAATGTTCATGTGGAGCTTCTTCATATACAATTCTCACTTGAGTAAAGGGGGCACATTCTAAAGGCGAGACCTTCCTTATTCTCAGGAGAGCTCCTAGAGTACCCTGTGTTTCTACATTACATGAAATCTATGCACAAAATAATATACTGTACAGTTTACCCTAGGCTAAAGGGTCATATAGAATCCACAAAATGCTCTTCTTGTGGATATCTTGATAAGATGATAGTTCCATCAACTTGACGGATGCCACCATATGCTGAGTTGGATGGGCCAATCACAAATTGACAGGTTCCTCTTGAATCAGCATGTAAGCTAACACCGTAGTACTCAAGATGATCTGACACGCTTCTGCCGTAGACCGATCTATTCAAGCAAGAGCAAAGAATAAGCACACCACGAGGAGCATAAGTGAACAAGAAATGTCAGAGGCGTGTAGATACCTGCTGCAGGTTGGGTCCTCGCCAGAACAGTTGCAGACTGTCTCATTCTTAGTAACTACGTTTCCTACAACGGTCTCGTGAAGCCAAACCTGAAGATGAATAAAGGCAGAACAGACGTTTTGACTTAGAGATTGAGTTTACTGTGTGCATTTTGTAAATTCTTTCAGAGTAACAAACAAGTACTGACCTCTCTGGCGAAGTGATGATATGTCCATTCACCCAGGTAAGAAAAATATGGTGGCAAGTGTGGAACAATATCATTCTCATGGGTCACACGGGTGGTTCTTGGAACCTGATCATTGAAGTATGCAGCAAACGCGGGATTGCCTACACGAGGCTGTCCAAAAGTTATGAGCTGAACTTCATCTGACCCGTATTTAACCTGGAAAATGGAAGGCAAGAAATCAGTTAACTATATCTATTAAACCTATATATGAGATAATATAATGATATACATAGGTCTATTATGAAAAAGCATAGTTCTGTCCTTGCTTTTGTAAAGCATAGATCACAGAATCTTCATTGAACATACATAAAATAACATAGATCAGAATATGATTTCAGCTATTTATGACATGGTTTGATTTAAACTGAAAACTAATCCAGCATGTGCTTACATGACAACCCACAAAAAAATAATCCTGCATGTCCAAGTAAAGTAACACACGAAGATACAGCCTGCTCAAAGGTGCTTACAGAGAGATCAAGGGCACAGAATGAAGCTAAAGCCCCTCCCATCGAGTGACCTACAACATTTATGGGCAGTTTTCCATATGTCTTCCATGCCCACTTAACGGATTTCAGTATCTCATGCCGCAAAGTTGTATTATAATACGCAGAATAAAATCCATGGTGGACCTGCAACATGATATATAAAACAGATGGTGAACAAGACTGATTTCAAATTCAATAATATTTCCTTAGGAAACAATTCAAAATTGACTGATTGATGTACCATTGCATCTGGCATGCCAGGATAAGTTACATCTAGCTGCTTCCAGAAGAGATCTTCAATCCAATTTGAGGCGCTTTACAAGCAAAATTTGATGTAGGAAAGAATGGTCATGAGCAACATATTATGTATCACAGGTTCTAAATAATTAAACACTATGAATTCTGTAAACTATTTGGTAGAACTAGGTAGTAGGGACAGATTGCACAATTTTGGTCAGCAATAAGCTATATTTAACATAAGAAGCAAGTTCTCATACCTGTGTTCTTGGGTACCTCTAAAAGCAATGATTATGGATCGTGGATCAGGGGCCACTCCAACAAATGCCTGCACAATAGTGTTTTATTTTGACATATGAGCATAACTTTCATTTAAAACTGCGTGGAAGAAGATCATGAGAAGCCGACAACACGAAAAAATGAACCTGTAAACATCTCTCGACATCTACAATGATCTCTATCATCTCAAAACCCTGCATTAATAATGAAAACAAAGAAAGAACTTAGGACCATTTTGTAGAAGCAGCAAGAGCAGCCCAGCCTAGTTTTCGTCTCATGTTGTGTACCTTTGTGTGACCTTCACACCTTGGACAAGTCCATGTCAAAAGTGAGGTAAGGTCAGAAGTGTACACCTGAAAATTTAGTTAGGCAAGCAAAGTCATAGACAGGTTTTTTTTTGAGAATCACACAAACAGGTATTCCCACTACAAAACACTGCTCCAGGTAGGAGAATAGAAAAGTTTCGTTTTGCGAAACAATTTGAGTTGT
Source organism: Avena insularis (assembly GCA_023614405.1). Classification (NCBI taxonomy): domain Eukaryota; kingdom Viridiplantae; phylum Streptophyta; class Magnoliopsida; order Poales; family Poaceae; genus Avena; species Avena insularis. Next base: position 30,903,962 of record CM042691.1, read on the forward strand.
TCTTAATAACAAAACAAACTACGTGCAAGCATATGTGGTTCAAAGAAGAACTTACAGCAGATGCATACTCAACAAGAATATGAGAAAGAGTACTATTGTAAGAGTAACCACCACCATCAGAGTGCTTCATCCTGAGCTCTGCATTGCGCAAAGAAAAGTGTAAACAACTATTACACCGCACAACGAAGGTCTTCAAGTTTATTCCGCGGAATAGCAATTGAAGGATATATACATATCAGACATTAGTGTTTGGTGCTCTAATACCCAGCAACACTTTCCTATATCAGCAAGGGATAAGAAGCTAGGCGACTGACTGCAGTTCTCATTCATGGCTACACATCTCGAAGTTAGGAGGCTGCAGCTATATTGAGTTAGCACTATGTCAAGTGACATGTTGCTTCCAACATCACAGTATAAGACGGTAGGCTCGACCAACAAATATCACGGTATCACTTGGCGGCGAAACACAACAGTAAGCAAGTACAATGTGCCAAGCATACAGTTCTAGCTGTTCCGCGGAACATCTGAACTTGAGAATGGCATTAAGCCTAACTCCAGAAGTTGCCAATGTTGTTGTCCCCAACAAAATGTCGCACGGATTACATGGAAATCCGCTGTCCCGGTAGACACTAGACTAAATTTTTAACCTTCCGTTCATCAATTTCTTCCTAATTGATTTCAAATTGCTCTAACTCGCTTCTATGTTCTCCAGAACTCGCATTGCTCCCAGCACAGGCCGTGGAGCTAGCTCGCGTGATTTCTCTAGATTTTTTCCTTAACCCCAACTAGGAATCAGACGGAGCCATCATCAGTTGCGCGCTGGAGCCGCGGCACCAGGTACCCGTAGCGACGAAGCGTATCATCTACGGAAGTACTAGGGAAGAAGCGGTGGATGGGACTGGGGGGAAGAAAAGTCAAGAGATCGTCACCTCCTCCTTCCGCCGCCGATGCCGCTGCTCCCTCCGCGGGAGATAGCACGAGCAGAAGAATCCCCGCGAGGATCAGCAGCACCGCCGCCCGCCTCAGCGGCGCCATCGCCGACGTCTCCCTCTCTCTCTCTCTTCTCTCTCTCTGTGCAGCACCTAACGGAGACGGAGGAAGGGCAGGAAACAGAACGGGAAAGCAGCCGGAAAATTAAGGATTTATTATTATGAGTGGGTGTTTCGCGAAACTGTGAGACGGTTTGATAGAGACTCGGGTCCTTTTGCAGTTTACACCTCAGAATACTTAGTTACCTGAAACACGTCCAACAGACTTTTTTTTTCTTTGAAAAAACGCCATGTATCCTCCAAGTAGTATCAGGGTAAATAGAACCATTTTTAATTCAAGGATATATAACTACGCTCAAGTACAGAGGCTTTGGTATTATAGGTTGAACGGAGAACAAATTACATTTTCGTATTGAGTGAGTCTGGACTTTGCTACGGATTTGGTAATTTCTCTATCTAGATAGCACTAGGCACTGTTCAAACTAGTTGTCGATCTCTTGTTTTTTGAAGGGTTATAGTTTTTTTCTACTCCTTCCGATCCATATCATTTGTCACTAAAATGGATGTATCTAAACATGTTTTAGTGCTAGATACATACATTTCAACAACAAGTAATATGGATCGGAGGGAGTAATTAATTTGAGACCTCCGATAATTGGGAGTAGCTAAAAGGACAGTGTGGGCGATGCACGGGGCGCTATTAATGGAGCTTGCTACACCGAAGTTGTGGGGACTCCTATATGGTTGATGTTGCCCGAACGGTCCAACCTTGATTTTCCTAGGAAATTCGTAAGATTCGAACAAATCCTTAGTGGAAAAGCAAGCTGGCAGTTTGTGATCGAAGCCTGAAGCTAGGCCATTTTGCGCCGGAGGATCAACATCTTTCGTTGTTAAGAAATATAATGGTCGTTGAAATTCCACAAAATTCAAGATACAGCATGCTTTCTTGGGACTTAACCATTTTTTTTTGACATGGAACACTCGTATTCCATTAAGACGGGTTACATCAATAGGAAAGTCCGATGTCCATATGGCATGGTCTTCCTGGACTTGTCCTACACCCATAGCCGCAAGCACATGTGCAGCCCTATTACAAGCTCTCGGAGCATACACCACACTAGTCTCAATAAAATTCATTTGAAGTCTAAATTTCATGTCACTAATCAAATTCCCCAGGGGAGAGAAGGAGTAGTCGGTCGTCGTCATGGCATGTTTAAGATTCAGACAATCAGTCTCAAAAATTACCACCATACCCATCCTCAAACCTGCATTGCATAAGCCAACGCCATCGTCTCAAGTGCATCACATTAGAAATGTTGTGTAGGGAACCAGCAGCTGCGACACAAATTTCAGCCATACTGTTCCGTCCAATAGCTCCCCATCCACCACATCTAGTCTCCTCACAAAAAGCAGCATCAATATTAATTTTCACATACTCCGGCGATGGTGCTTCCCATTCACTTTGTTTCACTGCACCTATTTCTGAATGTATTTTTAGATGATCCCGCCATTCATCAGCATGCCTGCGAACATGGAATTGAAAACTCTCTGTTGTCATTCTGGTCTCTCCATGGTTTCCCCTATTTCTCTCCTGCCACCAACGCCATAAAAAAGCCACCGTGAGCATCTTCTCATTCTCCTCTAAATTCAAGACTTCCTCAAGCACCTCCACGGCAGAGCAACATGGCAAGAGCTTCAAACGGACATCTTCCAGGAGCAGTGCTCTCCACCTTTGCTTCACATTTTTGCATTTGAGAAAAAGATGGCCGTCGTCCTCCATAAATCTTTGACAGACTGCACATCTAGTATCCAAATCCACACCACGGCGAGCAATATTCATGTATAGAGGATGGCTATTGTGCGCCAAACGCCAAAGAAAATGGTGCACTCTAGGTGGACACTGTAATTTCCAAATTTTCTTGAAAACATCATTTTGAAACGGCTTTGTGGTTGATCCCTGCCCAGTTTGGCCTACTGCCTCCTTTCTCATCATCTCAACATGCACCTTGTAAGCAGATTTCACCGAAAAAATACCCTTCTGATCAAAATGCCAACTAACAAAGTCTTCAGTTTGGTGTCGTAATGGAATGCTCAAAATTGTGGGGATATCAGCTGGCAAGAAGTATTGAGAGATCACCTGTTCCTTCCACGTACAGGACTCCGGATCAATCAGATCAGCCACTTTCTCCAAAGGACAATCCCCTTTATATGTCGATGGTTGCCGTGTTGTGCCATTTGGAAACCATGGATCCTGCCATATATTCACGTGCATACCATCTCCTATTCTCCAAATCATACCCTCCTTAAAGATTGTAAGCCCTTTTAAAATACTACGCGGACATAGCTCATTCCGACCACGGTTTCGCGTTCACAGATCACCGTTAGTAATATTTTGCCCGTAACACTGGGCACATAGAGATTCCGGTGCCTGGATTAAACGCCAGCTCTGCCGGGCCAACATCGCCAAGTTAAATGAATGTAGGTCCCTGAAACCTAAACCTCCCTCCTCCTTTGGCAACTTCATCTTCTCCCATCCTATCCAGTGCATCCTCTTTTCCTCGTTGTTTTGAGACCACCAGAATTGGCATATCAGTTTACAAATATCATTGCATAAAGTCTTGGATAGATCAAAACACGCCATAGCGTATGTAGGAATAGCTTATGCTCGCCTTTATCAAAATTTCTTTATGCCATAGACATTAGCTTTTCCTTCCAACCAAGCAAACTTTTCAGAATTCTATCCTTAACATAAGCAAAACACTTTGCCCTCGAACGACCAATGTACGTAGGGAGACCCAAGTATTTTCCTTCCGTGGTATCTGCCCTCAGACACAAAGCTTGCAGCAAGGTCCGTTTTAAATTTCTCTTTGCATTTGCCTCGAACATCACCGATGATTTTTCCCGGTTAATAAGTTGACGGATCCTCGGCATATATCTGCAAAATTGAGTTAATTTTCTCCACACCTTGAACAGTAGCCTCCACCAAAGAAGAGAGTCGTGAAAAGAAGATGATTAACTCGGGGAGCGGTGCCAACTTGATCCCTCTCAAAGATCCTTCCTCCTCCGCTTGAGATAGCAGCGATGAAAACCCTCGGACAAAAGAAATAGATAGGGAGAAATTGGGTCTCCCTGTCTTAAACCTCTTCCCATCACTACATCCGTGAGATCCCCATTAACTCGAAATCTATAAGAGACTGTGGAGACACACTTCATAATCAGCTGGACATATGCTTCATTAAACCCCATTTTCCTCATCATTCCTTCTAAGAACGATCATTCTCTGGCGTCATACGCCTTACTCATGTCAAGTTTCAAAGCCATGTACACTTCCTTCCCTTCCTCTTCCTCCTCATGTAATGTGACATTTCATAGGCTAGTATAGTATTGTTGAAATAAGTCTTCTGGAACAACGCCGATTGGTTTGGTGAAATCAATTCCAAGATCATCTTCACCGATTGGCTAGGACTTTGGATATGAGCTTGTACACAACATTGCAGAGGCTAATAGGGCGTAGATCTTTTAAACGCCTGGTTCGAACTTTTGGGATGAGCACAACCACGTTTCATTCCATCCCTCCGTATACCGCAATACAATACTTGTAACACCTCCTTCACCATCGTCTCTGCGGTACCCAAGAATTTCTTGTAAAAATTGCGGCATACCATCCGCTTTGAGGGCTTTAAGATCCCCATATCATCAAGAGCTTTCTTCACCTCTTCTTCCGTGTAATCTGCCACTAGGAATTCGTTCATCTCAGCGTAACGCGTGACACCGCCTCAAAACCCGCTGGATATTAGCACCTGCCATGGGGTAAATAAGGAAGAAAATTATTAGAAATGAGGGCCTTTAATCCTCCTCCCTTCCACCACCACTCCATCGTCACCCTTCGTCTTCTTATTGTATTCCTTTTCTTTCTCTCGGAGGCATGCGCATGAAAGAAGCTTGTATTCGTCCCCTTCTCTAACCAATGCACATGAGCCCGCCTCCGTAAAACATCAAGTTGTTCCTCTAACCTTCCAAGTTTAAACCGAGCCACCGCTCTTTTCTCACACTCGCCGAAATATCACCCGACGCAAACCTTCCATTTCAATACGCATTTTTTAATCCGCTGTGGAGGTCTCCCGATACATCTCGGCTCCATACGTGCAAGTCTTTGGACACCGATTTTAGATATTCCATCGTGCCTGTGGCACCACGAGCCGCAGCCTCCTCCCAAGCCAAGTTCACCACCTTCTCACAATCCTCTTCCAACAACCATCGAGCTTCAAAACGCTTGTTTAGCAGGTTGGGTCGTGGTCTACTCCTCCGATAAGCATGATCCACAGACACAATCACTGGCCTATGATCAGAATGTTCAGGACAACCATTCACCACTTTATAATTTGGGAACCTAGTACACCACTCTGAATTAGCAACCGCACGATCAAGACGTTCACGAATATAACCATCAACACGAAAATTGTTATTTCTCCATGTAAAAATGTCACCCTCGAAACCGAGGTCATTCAAATTACAAAAGCTTAGAGCATCGCGAAATTTATCCATCTGTGCTTGGGGCTTCGGCTGACCACCTTGCTTCTAAATCAGAAGAATTTCGTTGAAGTCCCCTACACACAGCCATGGGAGCTTTACTTGTAGATGCAGGGTACGTAGAAGCTTCCATGTATCTTCTCTCTTTTCAGCTCTTGGCTCGCCATAGATACCGGTGAACCTCCATTTGAAACCATCAGTCTCCGTTATTATTGCATCAATATGCATTCTTCCTAGCCAATGTAGGCTCAAATTTATTTCCTTCTTCCAAAAAAGCGCTAAACCACCACTCTTCCCGACACACTCTTTGAAAACCACATTTGGCATCCCAAGAGAGTATCTCAGCTTCTCAATCCCCTTCTTGTCCATCTTAGTTTCGGACAAGAAGAGAATATCGGGGTCCTCCTTCTTCTGCATGGACAGAAGTCCTCGAACGGCCGGCCTATTCCCCATTCCCCGGCCGTTCCATCCACCGAGTCTCATTGGGACTCGCGGAGCTGACCCGGCAGCCCCGCGAACATGTTCTGCATGTCACCTTCGTTTGCTACTCCTTGCCTGACTTTTTTCTTCTCCGACCCGTCCTCCATATTCACATCGCCCTCAAAATTCCTCTTCCTTTCTTTGACACTGACCTGATCACCTCCCTCTCCGACAGTGTTTGAATTCTCCTTATGCATCGGGTTTTTGTGCCTATGAAACTTTCCGTTCCTTCCCTTCTTTTCGGTCTTCGAGTTGGTGTTTATTTTTCCGGACGTCGCTGCCACAGGAGCTCCCGCAGAAAGTCCATGATCGACGTTAGTCTCTACCTGCATGGCCACAGCCTTGTCCCCCAAACCTGACGAGTCATTGGGACTTGGCCATTTGTTCTACAGCAAGTTGAGTCCAATTTCTTTGTTCAGATAGAGCCGCCCATGTCCTGGAACGTTATAAAGGAAGATCCTGGGGTTCGCCAAGCAAAACGAGCTGCCGTGCCCGTCGTTCCGGCCTCGCCTATGCGGTTCTGGTGAGAACACCTTCCTCTCCTTTTTTTTTAGTGCACCATCACCGCTCCAACGTGTGTGACATCGCGCGTGAGCTCGACAGGACGCATCCCGCTGCTCGCCATCTACGCCATTCGATGTGCACGAGTATGGCACGCCGGCCGCCACCCTGAACATCCTCTGTCGCGCGTCTGTGTCCTGCGCCCAAGTTTCTGCTCGCCGCCTCCCCAGTCGCCGCGCATGCCGCACTCGCCAGCCGCGCGCGACTGCAGCCGCCCGCACTCTGAACCCGCACAGCGTCAGGAACGTCTCGCAGCTCCCCGCTCGCGTCCAGATTCCGGCGTCTCTGCCCCTCCCCCGGCGAGTCCCTCAACACAAAGATTGTTCTTGGCACTTTCATATTTCTGTATAACAAAACCACGCCACAAATCATTGCCTGTGTCGATCCGGAGCTGCCGCCGAAGTTTGGACAAAAATCTGTCTGTGCGTGTTTAGTTAGACCGTTTACCGTATCCTGTTCGTCACCGTTTTACCGTCTCTTAAGCCCTCCTTCGGCGATACATCCTGAACCAACCTTGCAGCCCGTGATCTAATCTATAACTCTTATCTTTACGTAGGCGCGATATGTGCAACCGTTTACTCGTCAAATTCATCCAAAAATCAGATCAGCTAGCCTCAAATACTCTGCTTGAATTCAGTTTCGTCAGTTTACAACCAATCATATCTTGCCATTGTTTTCCAAAAGCCCCCTGGCCTTCTTATCCTATCAACCTGCGGCCCCTAGAAGTTCCACGTGTTAGCGCCCATATATACTTGCGCGCTCAGTGGCCCCGTGAAGCCGTGACCCCACCTTGTCATTGACTATGGGTAGCAACCCGAGTAACAAAATGCAATTTTTAATTCAAATAAAATCCAGAAATATGAACATATATGAACTAATTCATAACTTTCAAATGATTTGGAATTTGAATTCAAACTCTATATGAAATTTTTAAATGTTAATTCAAATCTTTAGTCAAATATTTTTAGAATTGATCTAAAATAGTCAAACCTTTGACTTTGACCCTATTTGAATAATTTTGACTTAAATAATAATTTAAATTCATAATTTCAAATAATATAAATAATATATTTTTTGAATAAAAAATGTGAGGAACCTGTTTATGCTATTTATATTATCATTTGAGCAATTAGAATTTTCGAATTATTAAATGTTATTAAATGCCCATTTCTTAATAATTGCATAACTTTATATTTGGTCCCTTGTGTGTTTGGTTTTTATCTGGATAGCTGCTAAGCAAGGAGAATATCAGGAGCCTCAGGAGTATTATCCGGATCCATCTTATTCTACAACTGAACTGACAGGCAAGCATTAATGCTTGCACTATATATAGTACCTATCGCACCTATCTTATTCTTGTATCATAATCGGGTCACGAATAAAATTAAATCCCAATTATTGCATAGCATTTACTTTTAAACCCCATCGAAGCTTGTCTCCTTCATCCTATGAGCCATTACTACAGAAGTTGTTTGAGCCATGCGAGTCATAGAATTGCATGTGTAGGATTTGTGAGAGTCTTTGAATAATGAGGTACGTAAACAACTGAATTGAATAGTAATGTGATAACTAATGAAAGAGGCACCGATGGGAAATATCTGCTATTTGGTTCTTTATGCTCACTTGTGTCTCGTAGGACCCTAAGTACTCGATTCTTGTTCCTTGACTATCGCACTATCTGCATGTGGGACCATGAATCCCCTTAGTCCTAGCTTGAGTCATATGTAATTTCTTGGAGCCACAAGTAGTTTGGGGTGTTATTACTATCATATACTTATGACATAATTTACTACTTTATTTACTACTATTGCTCGTGGAGACCGTTTACTACTGTCTGGTTTTGGAACAAATGCGGAATGTTTACGCGGTATCGACAAGCTCAGTCACACTGTCGGGTTCTCAATCGTTTACAACCATTGTCGCAAACCCCTCGGTCCGTCGCGGAGCTGGCCAACTTCGTAGCGGGTAGCTTAGCGGGATGGCCCCCTGAAATCATATATGAATCTTGCAAATGCTTTGTCGTGATGCCTCGTTGGGTTTTTATTTGGTTTTTTCAAGGTTGATCGTGCGTGTGTTGCTATTTGTGCATCCCTGTAGGGTAAATCTTTTTGAAAGCCATGTCCACGGTTATGGAGCACTTGGAACACAGTTTTTTGATCGTAGATAAGCATAACTAAAGTATCGCTTTTAAATTGACTAAAACTTGACTAATAATAGTGCAATAATCATGGAATGATTAATAAAACTGCCAATGGATGGGATGTTCTCCCGCCTTCTTATTTGGGACCGGGGAGGTGGGCGAGCGATGTTTATTTATGTTGATATATATATCTGTTGGATAATTCACTATTATTTATTAACGAGTGTCCGTCTATCATTGGTTAGGCGGATGTTATAGTGTGTCTCTATAGAACCGCTAGGCATTATTTTTTTCTGCAATTGCGTCACCCTCAGGTTGTTCCCTTTATATGCATAAAAGACTTACTGAGTCCCTTAGGGTCTCACACGATAAAATATTGGTTTAGATGGACAGGTATCTCGCCAGAAGGATACTGGGTATAGGAGACCGATGATGGTGACAACGACCTTCTAGTGTAGAGATTCCAGGGATGGAGATCCGTGAGATCTGTGGGAAGGATGTGCTTATTTTTAGGGCGTCTTACGCCAATTTGCTTCTTATCCATAGTCGGTTCTGTTTTCCGCTTCTGCTTGATACTCTGATGTGTGATGTATGAGGATGTATCCTAACTATTAGCTATCTAGTATTTTGGATCTTGCTATATGGCATTGAATATTTATATTTCTTTTAGATGGATCGGCTCTGATGTACTCTTGTATGTCGCTGAGATACACACTTGTGTATGTTTTGTTCACATGCATGTTGACTACGCCGCTTGCACTTAATTACGTTGTCTATGCCCATTTAGCATTGAACTTTTATTTTTGAGCACTAATCCTTTTATTTCTATTTGGGTTTGTATAAGACTATGTATGGCTCCATGGTTGTGGATTTATCTCTATGGATTATCTCTATGGAATTCATATGCTCACTATGGATTTATCTCTAGAGAAGTATGGATTCATCTACTCATTATAGAATTATGGCTATATATCGATGGATGCATCCAAGTGGTGATATGCTACAATGCCTCAATATTGCTAATATTATTGGATATAGGTATATTATATTGAGGATGTTTGTCTCCCGTGGTATGAAGTTTTTTTCTAACTCATCTTTTGTGTAGCCGTCAATCTTGTGAAATAGGCTTATTTCTTCGTGTGTGCATTTGTATTCAAATGCAAACTATTGATATGCACACATGTAAGGGGAGTATCTTTCATTCATTGTAAAGATGTTGTTAGTAGATTTTATGGCAAATCCTAGTATTGTCGTCTAACACCAAAAAAGGGGGAGATTAAAAGAACATTTCATGATCTCTGGTGTTTTATGTGTTAGATAACAATACCAAAGAATATTTAATGTGTGTTGAAGTGCTGCAGATTCTGGTTCACTAAAATGCCATTGGTGGCGAAATCCATCGAAGAATAGGGTGAGGCTATTGTGGCGTGGTGGTCTTAGAACCTACCATCCCTCCAATGCAGATGTACTTCCCTTAACAAGAAAGGAACAACGGTCAAAAAAAAACTTGTATCTCCGCGTGCTCCACTACGGTTTCCTCGCTCCCTTTTTACACGCTTAGTAGTTAGGTTTGCATATAGGGAAATTCTCGTAATTGAATATCTAGAGAATTTATATTGTGTCAAGCCTAAAATTGAAAAAGAACAAAAAATTAAGTAGAACCTATTCACCCCTCCTCTAGGTGCTCATATGATCCATTTTAGTAGCAGGCTGAGCAACAACACCAGCAGTTCTGGCAACAGCGGAGCGGCCTCCCGAAGCCTTAATTTGCACAACAACAACATAGATTGGGTCAGTAACAGGCTGAGAAATAACACCAGCAGATTCCACAACAGCGGGGCGACCTCTCGAAGCCTTAGTTTGCGCAACAGCAGCAGGGATTAGGTCAGTAGTAGGCTGAGCAACAACACCAGCAAATTCCACAACGGCGGGGCGGCCTCCCAAAGCCTTAGTTTGCGCAACAGCATCAGTGATTGGGTCAGTAATAGGTTGAGCAACAACACCAGCAGATTCCACAACATAAGAACGACCTGCATCCACAACAGGGGTTTGCACCACGGAAAAATGGGAACTCCTACGAGGAGGTTGCGATACAGAAGCATGGCGCAGATGAGGAACCACATTTTTCTTAACAGCAGCAGGGTTTCGAGTCAGACCACTATGAGATTGAATAGCAGGGCCACTAGGAGTGGAAGCAACTTCCACATCCACTATTCTATATTTCAGGAGAAACATTCGAGCCCTCGGACACCATTTCAGCAACCCAGACATCTAACTGTCATGCTTTATAGTAACCTTTCTGCCTTGTTCATCCATCCAGCTGAACCATGTAGTCTGCGCTGGCCCTATTTCAATATGTTTACGCACAACAGCAACCATACGAGGGATAGTGAAAATCTGCGTCGGTGCTTCTTTAATCGTGACACAAGTACCATAATTCCACTTGGCCTTCACATTTGCTAATTGATGTTGGTAGCCGCTGATGCGTACCAAAACCACGTAAGGGGTCTCTAAGGGAACCCTAGTTGATAGAAATTTGGGGACAAAAAATAAGAACTTGTCTGTCAGCATTCGGCTAGCAAACAATTCTATGTTCGATCTATCTCTTTCAGGTCAATAGACAGTAGAAGTTATAGTTAGTGTGAAAAGCAAAGAGAATAATAGCTCAACCGCATGTATCAAACACTTCTTTTAGGGTATAATGATCTGCCATCATCCGTGCTGCTCAGCTCGTCCGATGGCGGAGGCGTGATAGAGCCTCGGAACGGTGGGCACAACATGTGGTATTAGATCTCAGGATCAGCGATAGGGCGCAGCAACTTCGCGCTAGAAGGCAAATGTCCCAAGGGATGGTTCTGGGTAGAGGGTGGATTTCACCGCTGGCGCTAGGGTTCATGCGAAGGAGGGAGTGAATTTGTGAATTTCATTAACGCTCTAAGGCGTGGGGTCTAGTTCCTCTTTCCTACATGGTTATCGACTTGGCGCTCGCGTCAAGGATATATTAGTGACATGGAGGTCCCGAATGTCTCCTTCACAGGGCATTTGACGGAAAGTTTGTATTTGGCAGGGGTGGGACGAATTTGGCTCGAAATGGGCCTTCTTAGTGATTGACGGCCCAAGTTTGCAAACATCGGCAATTACACAGAACTTGGACCCCGCGTTGCACTTGCACGGGAAGTCGGACCCCGCATGTTGAAATCCCCCTCTAAACGGCTTTAGTTCTACGAAAATTTGATCAGCCAAGCAAGCACAACCCTCTTAAGTACAAGCACAAACAAAACACTAACACACTGAATCTCCCGCACGGTAAGCCATGGGTGCATGCATCATGTATATAAGAACTGATAATGACACATGAATTTTCCAAGAAATATTTAACTTACCACAGTTATAGAGGCATAAAAACTAAAATCTGGCTCATGGATGCATGGAGTAGACGCAACCAAAAATTCTTCACCTTAGTTTTCTACTAAGAATAAGTTTACCATGATATATTTCATGGAAAAATTAAGAAGACAGTGAAAACTTATATGTCATAAAAACGATATCTTCCTAGTGTAATGTTTACCATATCAACGAGTGGCCCCTTCGCCAGATTTCTATTATATGGTAATTGAGCATGTCTTGCAATGCCTCATAAAATCATGTAAATGATCTGGAAATTAAAACAACCGAGTTCCAAAGAAGACAATATCTTTCACTATTCAAGGCTGAATATATTCCACAGGGAACATACACAAAATATCATTCCCAAGGAACATACACAAACACCGTGCTTTAGGAAAAATAGAAATTGAGTAGGTAAATATGAAGGGAAACGGGTAGGCTACACTAGCGCAAATCAAAAATTTCTATCGCGTAAACCAGGAATACTGTTGTCATAGATCTCGGAATTACCATTAGACGCACAGTTGCGGAACTTGATGAAGCGCGTCAAGGCAGTGTAGATGTTCTATGTCTCCTCCTTGTCCTCATCCCATGAGTAGCCTCTTGCACGGCTCGTCCAAGTGCTACAGTTGCAGCACCTCTGAGGTATCCACACGTCCGGGATGGAAGCATCAGACGCCAGACTGTTAGGTCCGCTCGTACAACACAAGCGTGAGGAGAGTGGCGGCTGGGTGGAATGCTCAACCATATTCAGCTCTCCCCACCATCTCTTATATAGGCCTCCCTGGTGGGCTTCTACATTAGCAGCCCATTAGTAGCCTAAACCTGGTTTAATTCAGATCCAATCCTACATAGGCTTCCAGCCCTTTGTAGGGGTTCGTAGCATGGAAAACAAAAAAAATTCTACTGCAAGAACACACAATCAAGATCTAATCTATAATCTAGCCAAGATCTATCTACTAGATCGGTGCAAGAAGTTGATAGAGTACTAACCCTCGAAGATCCAAAGCGGTTAACGAGAGCAGATTCTCGTGGGTGATGTAGTCATTCACTTTCAGATCTCAAGATCGCGTAGACGATTCTTTCGGAGCTGCATTCCTGCAGCGCTCCCGCGGTCGGTCACACATACGGTACTCGATGAATATCTTCCTCTCCCTTGTTCCAGCAGGCAGCGGAGGTTGTAGTTCTCTCCTCGCGATATCGACAGCACAACGGCGTGGTGTCGGAAGTAGAGGGAAGATCCCGCAGGGCTTCGCCTAAGTCGAAGCGGGTTATGATGGAGTATTAGGGTTTCCCCGGCAATCTAGGGTTTAGAAGACGGAGAGGAGGAGGTGGTCGGAGGCGGCTAGGGCGGCGGCGGTGCGGCGGCGGCGCTAGGCGGCGGCTAGGCAGTATGGGGAGGGGCTGGTTGTGGTGTCTCTTGGGGCACCCCTCCCCTCTATTTATGAGAGCGAGGGCATCTTGGGAGAGGGGAGTTTGAATTCGTCCCCAACTCCCTCTCCTACTAGGCTTGTGGTGGAGGGAGAGAAGGATTCTCTCCTTCCTCCACCAGGAAACATTGTCCCAGTTTGACTTTTCAAACTTGCCTTTTGACTTTCAATTTGGAGTTTAATTTCTTTCTTTCAAATGCCCAACCAAGTGACCTAGGACATGATGCAACCATTCCACTTTGTCATGACACATCCATGTACCCTTCCCCTTCCGGATCGGTGAACCTTCTAGACCCTTCTAGAACATTTCGATGAAAACACCGGAACCATTCCCGAACTCCGGAATTGGACTTTCCTTATATGAATCTTATTCTCCGAACCATTCCGGATCTCCTTGTGATATCCCGTATCCCATCTGAGACTCCGAACAACATTTGGTCTCTTTACTCACATTCCATATCTACTAAACAACATTGAATCCTTAAGCGTGTCTCCCTACGGTTAGTGAATTATGCAGACATGATCGAGACTCTTCTCCAATCAATAACCAACAGAGGAATCTGGAAATTCATATGGATCCCACATATTTCTACGATTACTTCGTGATCGAATGAACCATTTACATACGATACCAATTTCCCTTTGTATCGCGATACTTTACTTATCCGAGGTTTGATCGTCGGTATCTCTGCATACCTAGTTCAACCTCGTTACCGATAAGTACTCTTTTCTCGTTCCCATGATATGTGATCCCTTGTGAGCCATTCACATGCTTGCAAGCTAATTGGATGACATTCCACCGAGAGGTCCCAGAGTATATATATCCGTCATATGGATGGACAAATCCCACTCTTGATCCATGTGCTTCAACACATACTTTCCGAACACTCAATGCCACCTTTATAACCACCCAGTTATGAAGTGGTGTTTATGTCATCAAAGCATCCATCCGGTGATGGTGATTAGCATGATCTCATGGTCGAAGGAATTAGGTTACTATGTATCAGAAAGCTTATAGCAAGTGAACTATATTAAATGACTTCACATTTATGCTATGCTTAACTATAGGAGTATGTCCATCACATCATTCTCCTAATGATATGACCCTGTTGTTAATAACATCTCAATGTTCATGATCAGGAAACCATGATCAAATATTAACCAACAAGCTAGTTTAACAAGAGGCTTTACTAGGGACTCTTTTATGTTTACAAATCACACAAGTATTAATGTTTCTGCTTAATACAATTATAGCATGGTATGTAAACATTTATCATAAGCATGAAGATATGATAATAACCACTTTATTATTGCCTCTTGGGCATATCTCCAACAGTATCCCACTTGCACTAGAGTTAATAATCTAGTTTCAAACCTTTGTGCATTCAACACCTATGGCTTTCCGGTGTTATATTTACATGATTGATAGTGGTCAACTGATCTCCGGATCTGACACTTTCAGGTCTGTGTGTAATTGCATGTCTTTGCGTCTCTACGCATCACTCGTTCTCTAATGAGATGGTTTTGTATAAATTTGGTCCTTTGGTGAGACCTTTAGTTCCTTGGGGTTGAAACATGTTGATAATATTGTCGTACAATATATCTTGATAGTACTATCCCGCTGTGAACTACACCTAGTTTGATAACAAACTACTTGACACAAATGCCCTCTTTTACTGCTATAATAGCAGTCATATACTTAGCCTTTGTTGTAGTATCTATCACAATGTCTTAACTTTGGAACTCATACAAATCCATTATAGAACTTACTTTCCATTATATTTTGCCACCATTAGTTTAGGTTGAGATAAACTTAATTTGTACTTTGTGACAAAACTAGTATCAATGTAATACTTTTACAATGAACTAACCATCTATTTGTCACTTCTACAAAATAATATATTCTTAGTTCTTCTAAAAGATCATAAGAATATCTTTACTATCGTCCAATAATCATCTTATGAATCATTGTGGTATATGCTCATAACATTTAGAGCATAGGACATATCTGGATTTGTACACATCACATCATGATTGATAAAATACTCTTTGTGATTTTATCTATCAAGTATCAAAAATACTTGAATCTTGATTCAATCCTTCCTGTGCAACAAGAACCTTTCTTGTAGTTTCTATATTGAACTCATTCAATATATCATCTATGTACTTCTAGCATAACCATATTAGCATCTCAATTTATCCATATAGACATTGATGCCAAATATTTGGGTTCTGCCTAAGCCTTTCATCGAGATGAAATTCTTAACCTTGTGTCAATAAAAGATACATCATTTCCAATCAAAAATATGTCTTCCACATAATGTATTAGAAATATGTCTTAGCGCTCCCACTTAATTTCTTGCAAATGCAAGCATCTTCATCGTCTCTGATGAAATTAAACTATTTTAACAGTTTCATCATATTGAAGATTCCAACTCCGCGATGCTTACTTCAACCATTGAAATTTGCATACGCTTTTAGCATCCTTTGAATTAACAAAACCCTTTGGATCATGTCATGCACACGTCCTAGACAACCATTCTATTAGAACTTGTTTTGTTTATTCAACTACCACATAACAAAAATTATATGTAGTGGTTGCTACATTAATTCGTCTAACTAAATATTGCTTAATGAAAGATCAGATCTTGTCATAGTCAACTCTTTGAACATTGTCGTGAACTCTTTTCCGACATGTCGACAATTTCATAGATGTGAAACATCCATGTCTATTTCTTTATAGATCCAAATATGACTATATGGTGTTGCACCTTTTCAGAGGGTCTTTCAAGTTCAAAGCTTGATCTCTCGTGTATGGAACTATCACGGATTTTATGGCTTCAAACAATTTGATGGAGTCAGGGCCCATCATCGCTTCTTTGCATGTAGTCGGTTCATCATTTTCAAATAATGATCTAACTCTCAAATCTTGGTATTTGATTGTTTACCCGACCTACTTTGTTCAATAGGAACTTAGACCTCTGTGACCACAACATTTGAGGCACGTGAGCCATGAGAGTTGTTGTTGTCTCCGGAACGCTTTCCGGTGCTGTGCAACTTTACACATATAGCTAAGGTTCTCTTAACCTCATCAAATTTCTATTGTCCTCCCACTTAACCTTTTCATGGAAAAATTTATTCTAAAAGAAACTTGACGTTCTAAGTGACAAACACTTTTGTCTTCGATGTTATAGAGGAATACTCAACGGTTATTCAAAATAACATACAAATAAATATTCATCCGACTTTGGTTGTAAACATCTTATTCATGCATAGCATACCAATGTTTAAGAAAGGACAAATTGGGTTTTATCTCAAACCATAACTTTATATGGTGTCGTTTCAACAGATCATGACGAAGCTCTTTTCAGTGTAAAAGTGGTAGTCTCTAAAGCTTTTATATTTAAAATATAATGGCAGTTTTATAAATGACACCTTTGATCTTACCATGTAAAATAAGGTTTTATTACATATCTCGAACACATCAAACTCATATGGTGTTTTAGGAAACGCAAATTCATGGAACGATTCCTGAAATCTTAGGTGTTATGCTAAACTTGTAACTCAAATATCTCCCTTTATGATCCTATCATAAATTATTTATTTTTTTGTTACATTGATTTTGCACTTCATCTTGAAAGTCTTCGAACTTTTTCAAATGTTTCACACTTTATCCTCATTAAGTAAATATTTATATATTCACTCAAATTTTTGGAGAAAGCATATAAAGTTGAAATCCATAGCTCTTGACTACACGTAATGGGATTTATACATCTATATGTACAAGTTCCAATAAGCTAGTCATTCGTTCACTTTTGGCTTATGAACATAGTTTTAATTATCTCTAGGAAAGCGTCATTTGATCGAAATCAAAAGACTCCAAAATTTCATCCATATGGAGTTTCTTCATGTTTTCTTTCCAATATAATTTAAACAGCGATGTCACTTCCTAAGTGATCTTTCAATCAATTGTCTTTCGACATTTTTAGCATTTATTTTATGGATGTGATTTATCCAACGACATTTTTAAATCATCCATCTTTTATGGATTACGGCAATTATTTGAACAACCCTTTTGTTCTCATAATACCTGATAAAACAAATCTTGAAGGCAAGCTTTTATGTCAACGAGAAAAACATCAACACTTTATTTGTTCTCGATGAACATCATCACATATTCTCTTGCTAGTTACTTAGGCCATTGCAGTTCATGAATTGTGTTGTTTCGTATGACGATTCACACCAACAAATTCAGTATCCAATACTTAAGAACCACATTGTTTAACAAGTAAAGAATACAGCCATAATATGTATATCCTCTATATACCTAAGCTGGACAATTCTAGTATTTTCTTTTCTGCCATATATTTCTGATATTCTCTTTCAGTATTTCCTTTTTTGTTTGAAAGAATCTATCAACATTAATAGTGGAGCCATACACATGACACGTAGTCCAAAGCATGTATAGTTAAATACCAATGTCTTTGGACTTGCACTTTGAAGTAGACTACCATTATCAAATACTTGGTGTTCTTTCAAATTCCATTCTTTAGTAATCTTTTAGTGTACTAAACATTTTATCTACATCAAATATTCATCCTTATCATGGAACTATTCATGATCAAGCTAGTTTAGCTTATAATGGTGAATCACGAGTATAATGTTGCTCTCCAAAACCTTTTGGAGGATTAGGAAGACAAGCTTCTCCAACCTTTTGCAAAATCTCATCAAATATGAGAACATAAACTTTGCCATATTATACTCTCTCATGTTGCAACCAAAACATCATTTCAGATATCGCAATATCTTCCACACATCATGGTTTCTAAAGCAAATCTTTCAGCTCCTAGATAACCTTGATATTAAAACAATCTTTTGAATATCAAGAATCATGGAGACAAACATGATACTTATATACTAACACTAGAATTAATTGTCACTCTTGATTTAATACCAATTATTAAACTTCACGGAGTAACCGGAACTTACTGAAAGTTTGCAATTGGACTTTTAAACTCTAGATTAACACTTCAAAACAATACGATACCAGTTCGTAAAGTAACTAACCAGAATTCTATAGTTCTATTATCTCAATTATAACTAAGCGCAAGGTGGTAAATGGATGCCAATGACTACAAAAACTATGCAAATTCACTTTGATTTAGTTTATGATAAATAGTGTTCAACTTTTAATCATATTACTGTTGAACTCCCACTCAAAACAATATCCCTCACATTGTTTTAGTGATCACATGAACCAGATCCACTACACCAAGTCCGATCATCACGTGACATGATGTAGTTTCAAAGGCGAACAATCATCATGTTCATCATATCATCTATATGACTCATGCTTAACCTTTCGGTATTCCATGTTCCAAGACCATGTCTGTACATGTTAGGCTCATCAAGATTTAACCTTAGTTTCCGCATGA
The DNA here is from genome assembly GCA_023614405.1 of Avena insularis. Classification (NCBI taxonomy): domain Eukaryota; kingdom Viridiplantae; phylum Streptophyta; class Magnoliopsida; order Poales; family Poaceae; genus Avena; species Avena insularis. The sequence goes on from CM042691.1 coordinate 30,922,914, forward strand.
GCAACTCTGGCTTGCTCCCGTTGTACACTCGCAGAATCTAACACACCCGATCATCACGTGGTGCTTCGAAACAACGAGTCTTGGCAATGGTGCCTACAAAGGACGAACACTTTATAACTTGATATTTTGTGAGAGGGGTCATCTTATAATGCTACCATCACGCGCTAAGCAATACAAGATGCATAAAAGGATTAACATCACATGCAATTCATAATATGTGATATGATATGGTCTTCTTCTTGTGCTTTCGATCCCCATCTTTAAGCACGGACACGATCTCCATCATCATCGACGTGCCGTCAAGGTCAATGGCGCCGCTCCATGGTTATCGTCCACCAGCATCAACTATTACAACTACTTTGAATAATATACACGCATGTCTTCACGAAATTAAAAAGGCAACCATAAGGCTCCTGCCGGTTGCCGACTTACAATAAGGAACATTGCATACATCATATATAATCACAATCATGGCCATATCACATCATGGCACACCCCTGCAAAACAAAGTTAGACGCCTCTAATTTTCTTTGCATATTTTACGTGGTTTGGGGATTTCAGTAAGTACCGTTCTAACTTACGAACAAGAACCACAACGTTTATGCTTGAACTATCAAGTGCCCATTGTAAATTGAATCTTTACTATGATGGGAGAGACAGACACCCGCAAAGCCACTTATGCAATACAAGTTGCATGTTGAGCGTGGAACAAGTCTCATGAACGATGTCATGTAAGGTTAGCCCGGGCCTCTTCATCCCACCATACCGCAATATGTAAAGTACACAAAAAGCAATTGATAATAAAAGCACCACCGCCCACAATGACCATCATGTTCTACTCGTGCAACAGATCTACATATAGACACGGCTCTGATACTACTGTAGGGGTTCGTACCATGGAAAACAAAAAAATTCTACCGCAAGAACACACAATCAAGATCTAATCTACGATCTAGACAAGATCTATCTACTAGATCGGTGCAACAAGTTGATAGAGTACTAACCCTCGAAGATCCAAAGCGGTTAACGAGAGAAGATTCATGTGGGTGATGTAGTCATTCACTTGTCGATCTCAAGATCGCGTAGATGATCCTTCCGGCACCGCGTTCTGGCAGCGCTCCCGCAGTCGGTCACACGTACGATACTCGATGAATACCTTCCTCTCCCTTGTTCCAGTAGGCAGCAGAGGTTGTAGTTCTCTCCTCGCGATTCCAAGCAGACGCGTGGTGCTCAAGTAGAGGAGATCCCAGGCTTCGCCTAAGCCGGAGTGGGTTATGGTGGAGTATTAGGGTTTCCCCGGCAATCTAGGGTTTATAATATGGAGATGAGGAGGTGGTCAGCGGTGGCTAGGGCGGTGGCGACTTGGTGCGGCGGCGACGCTAGGCGGCGGCTAGGCGGTGTGGGGAGGGGCTGGTTGTGGTGTCTCTTGGGGCACCCCCTCCCCTCTATTTATGAGAGGGAGGACAGCTTAGGAGAGGGGACTTTGAATCCTTCCCCGACTCCCTCTCCTACTAGGCTTGTGGTGGAGGGAGAGAAGGATTCTCTCCTTCCTCCACCAGGAAACATTGTCCAGGTTTGACTTTTCAAACTTGCCTTTTGACTTTCAGTTTGGAGTTTAATTTCTTTATTTCAAACGCCCAACCAAGTGACCTAGGACATGATGCAACCATTCCACTTTTTCATGACACATCCATGTACCCTTCCTCTTCCAGATCGGTGAACCTTCTAGACCCTTCTAGAACATTCCGATGAAAACACCGGAACCATTCCCGAACTCCGAAATTGGACTTTCCTTATATAAATCTTATTCTCCGGACCATTCCGGATCTCCTCGTGATATCCCGGATCCCATCCGAGACTCTGAACAACATTCGGTCTCTTTACTCACATTCCATATCTACTAAACAACATCGAAACCTTAAGTGTGTCTCCCTATGGTTTGTGAATTATGCAGACATGATCGAGACTCTACTCCGATCAATAACCAATAGAGGAATCTGGAAATTCATATGGCTCCCACATATTTCTATGATTACTTCATGATCGAATGAACCATTTACATACGATACCAATTTCCCTTTGTCTCGCGATACTTTACTTATCTGAGGTTTGATCGTCGGTATATCTGCATACCTAGTTCAACCTTATTACCGATAAGTATTCTTTTCTCGTTCTTGTGATATGTGATCCCTTGTGATCCATTCACATGTTTGCAAGCTAATTGGATGATATTCCACCGAGAGGGCCCAGAGTATATATATCCGTCATATGGATGTACAAATCCCACTCTCGATCCATGTGCCTAAACACATACTTTCTAAACACTCAATGCCACCTTTATAACCACCCAGTTACGAAGTGGTGTTTGATGTCATCAAAGCATCCATCGGGTGATGGTGATTAGCATGATCTCATGGTCGAAGGAATTAGGTTACTATGTATCAGAAAGCTTATAGCAAGTGAACTATATTAAATGACTTGATCTTTATGCTACGCTTAACTATAGGGGTATGTCCATCACATCATTCTCCTAATGGTATGACCCTGTTGTTAATAACATCTCAATGTTCATGATCAGGAAACCATGATCATATATTAACCAACAAGCTAGTTTAACAAGAGGCTTTACTAGGGAGTCTTTTATGTTTACAAATCACACAAGTATTAATGTTTCCGGTTAATACAATTATAGCATGGTATGTAAACATTTATCATAAGCATGAAGATATGATAATAACCACTTTATTATTGCCTCTTGGGCATATCTCCAACACCCTTTAAGTGTGTGGCTCTATAGGTTCATACGCGTGTAGACATGACACGAATACACTTACTCCGTCAATAGTTGGTAGCAGCCTCTAGCAAGACGTGCCAATTCCTAAACGCATACAAAGATCATTCGGACGAACCATCATAAGGTTAAGTACATGTCTTTCCCTTTGCCTCACGATATTTGGTCTAGCTCCAAGCTGAGCTCTCTTTCTCGATACTGTGATTCGAAATCCCTTTACTAGGTTAACTCTTAACCATATGTAGCACGGCCATGCATTTCTAGATCCGATCACTCGAGGGCCCTAGAGATATCTCTCTCAAGTAGAGAGGGGAAAATCCCATCTTGATTGACCAATGCCTTGCAGCATGCTTCAGGACAAACTCGAAAGCTACCTTTATAACTACCCAGTTACGGAGCAGTGGTTGATAGCCCCAAAGTAGGTCGATCCACATCTCAAGTACATGCGACAATCTCAGGTCTAGGACAAAATATACACAATGTGTAGAGAGAGCTGCAAGTATAATTGTCAGTCTCAAGTTGGGTCAGTCCAACCCCATGTTCATAACATGTGTCCACATCATTGGTTTGACATCTCCATGTCTATGACATGGGAAACATAGTCATGAACCAATCGATGTGCCAGTCTAATATTCATGTGTGTCCTCACATGAAATCCGACTAGGGACAACTATTAGATAACCATACAAGTAAAGAGTTTCACAAACAATTCACATAATTGTCAATCTATACAAGTTGCCTGATATATGGATATTCCAGGAACATTACAATAAATCATGGATACATATGAAATATAATCATCTCTATGATTTCCTCTAGGGCATATTTCCTTCAAAATAATCCACCATCATTGAAGATTAATTGGGACAGTAAGAATATTCCTTTTAAGACAACAATTAGGAAGTTACTTCTCCAGATTTTCCTTGCAGTCTTATGTTTCTTGAAAAATCCTCTCAAACAACATACGATGAAAAAGTCATTATGCTAGTTCTGCTCTATATATGCACTCCATCTTCGGCTTGTTTCCTAAACATTGCTCATGAGTTCTGTGATCTGAGCGAATCGTACAAGTGCCAGCTCTGATCCTATACCTCAAGCATCAAGAATAATCCAACTAATTCCGCTGGTCTAAGCGAGTCATGCGGGTGACAACAAGCCAAACAAAGTGATACTATACCTAAATACCTAATCGCTCTCCATCCTGCTCTCACCTCCTTCGATTGAACCATCACTATATGCGGTAACTGACCGGCTGCACGCCTACACTTCAGGGAATCGGGATTTGGGAAGAACTTAGGCAGAGGCGACGACCGCAGTTAGTGGTGGCGGGAGGACGTCTCAGATAGGGAGTAGGATGGGAGGGGCAGCGACACGAGTCCTGCTGCTGCAGTTTCTCCCGTATGGGATGGGAAAGGGGAGAAGGGGGCCTCTTTATATAGGAGGGAGGGGGCAGCCTTGCCCCTCCCCCAAGCCATCTAGGCAGCGGCCCAAGGAGGAAGGGGCGGCGGCCAAGGGTGCAACCCTAGGGCTCTCCAAACCCTAACCCTAGCCACTGGCCAGGGAGGGAGCAGCCCTAGGCGCCAAACCCTAGGAGCCAGGCCCTTCTCCCTTCCGGTTTCCCTCATGGGCCCTTTTTCCCTAGGGAAGTTGGCCCATTAGTGGAATAACCATTTAATATTATATTTAATATTAGTTACATTAATTAATATGTAAATACATATTACCAAATCCGATTCGACCCAAAACACCTTTCGGTTCCCCTTTTATATCCTCTGAATAGCTTCGGAACATCCTAGAACAATTTTGGTCCTCTCACCGGAACTTTTCCGGTTTCCTTTCTTTATCCGAACAACTTTGGATCTTTCTATTCGAAACAATTATGGATTTCTCTTTCTCTACTATGATTCCAACTTACGGAAAACCTCAAGCTCGTCGCACCCTTAAGTGGATCCCCTCAAGGCTCGGGAACGGCACAAACATGACCTAGACTCTCTTGCATCAATGATCAACATCGGGACCGTGATGCCCATAATGATCCCTCTGCATTCTAGATTGACGATGTCATTTGAACCGTAACCGTCGAGTCCATTTCCCTTTGTTTCTTCGATACTACTTTTCTGAGATCTGATCGTTAAGGTATCTCCATACCTTGTTCAATCTCGTTACCGACAAGTATTGTTTACTTTTTACCGCGATATTACATCCCCGTGACCTAGTCACATGTTGCAAAATATATGGATGTAATCTCACCAAGTAGGCCTAATTGTATCTTACCTGTCACTAGGTGAAAAAATCCCTCTCTTAAAGTAATCTCTTCAATGTGTTCCTCCGGATACCCAACGACACCTTTATAATCACCATTTCACTGAGTGACGTTTGATGCCATCAAAGTAACCTCGGAAGACAGTGATTTGATATGGTCTCATGGTCTAAGGAGAAGGAGACTTCGTTTCTGACTATTACAATGATGAACTTCGTGATTTGATCGTCTCAAAATCTTTGAGGAATGTCCATCACATCATTCACCAATGATATGACCTCGTTGTTAACTAGCGCTATCACTTCATGATTAGGAAACCTTGATCATCATGTTACCCAACGAACTAGTAATAGAGAATACTAGGGACTTATGTTTCATATCACACATGTATCAATGTTTCCACTTGATACAGCTATAGCACAACATGAAACTATTACGAACTTATTGGGATATGACAATAATAGACCTTTTATTATTTTCCTCTAGGGCATATTCCCTTCAGGTCATATTGGCATAAAATGCATGAAGAAACTCCATTCTGATGGACTTTTGGAACCACTTGATTTTTAATCACTTGATACATGTGAGCCATGCCTTATGAGCAAGATGACTAGAACCCTGTTTTCCGGTACAATGGAGCATGCGGCAGATTTATTGGAAATCATACATACAGATATATGTTGTCCGATGAGTGTGTCGGCGCGAGGTGGACTTTCACGGATGATTTGAGTAGATATGGGTATATCTATTTGATGAAACACAAGTATGAAACCTTTGAAAAGTTCAAGGAATTTCAGAGTAAAGTTGAAAATCATCATAATAGAAAGATTAAATTTCTACGATCGGATCGTGGGGTGAATATCTAAGTTACGAGTTTGGCACACACATGAGAGAGTGTGGAATAGTTTCACAACTCATGCCTTCCGGAACACCACAATGTAATGGTGTATCGAAGTGTCATAGTCATACCTTATTAGATATGGTCCAATCTATGATGTCTCTGTCTGACTTTCCACTTTCTTTTTGGGGTTATGCACTGGAAACCGCTGCATTCACTTTAAATAGGGCACCATCTAAATCCGTTGAAATGACACCGTATGAATTGTGGTTTGGAAACAAACCTAAGTTGTCATTTCTTAAAGTTTGGGGATGCGATGTTTATGTGAAGAAACTTCAGCTAGATAAACTCGAACCCAAAGCGGAAAAATGCGTCTTCACAGGATACCCTAAAGAAACAATTGGGTATTCCTTCTATCACAGATCCGAGGGCAAGGTTTTTGTTGCCAAGAATGGATCATTTCTAGAGAAGGAGTTTCTCGCGAAAGGTGTGAGTTGTCAGAAGGTAGAACTTGAAGAGGTTATTGAACCTTCTCTTCATGAAATGGCGAGTGGTACAGCACCGGAAATTGTTCCAGAGTTGACTTCACCAAATGAAGAGGGGACTAATGATAAAGATTATGAAACTCTGAAATAGGACACTAAGTCAAGCAGGACACGTGCAGCTCCTGAACTGTACGGAAATCCTATCATAAATTTCATGGTTGATGGAAATGATGACCCTGCGACATATGAAGAAGCTATGATGAGTCTGTATTCCAACAAATGGCTAGAAGCCATGCAATCTGAGATGGAATCCATGTACGAAAACCAGGTATGTACCTTGGTGGACTTACCTCACGACCGAAAGGCCGTTGAGAATAAATGGATTTTCAAAAAAGAAAACCGACGCTGATGGTAACGTGATCATCCATAAAGCTCGACTTATCGCAAAGGGGTTTCAAAAAATTCAAGGAGTTGACTACGATGAGACATTCTCTCCTGTAGAGATGCTAAAGATGGTTAGGATTATGTTAGCAATTGCTATATTTTTCGATTATGAAATTTGGCATATGGATGTCAAAATCGTGTTCCTCAATGGTAATATTGAAGAAGAGTCATATGCTACAACCAAAGGGTTTTATCGATCCTAAGGATGCTAGCAAGGTATGCAAGCTTCATCGATCCATCTATGGACTGAAGCAAGCATCCCGGAGTTGGAATCTCCGCTTTGATGAGGTGATCAAAGGTTTTGGATTTGTCCAAACTTATAGAGAATATTGTATTTACAAGAAAGTGAGTGGGAGCTCTATGGAATTTCTAATATTATATGTGGATGACATATTATTGATTGGAAATGATATAGATCTTTTAAATGATGCTAAAAGTTATCTAAGCAGCAAATTTTTGATGAATGACCTTGGTGAAGCATCATATATATTAGGCATCAAGATCTATAGAGATAGATCAAGACGTCTAATTGGGATATCACAAAGTACATACCTTGATAAGATTTTAAAGAAGTTTAAAATAGATGGAAGTAAGAAAGGGTTTTACCTATGTTACAAGGCAAGACATTGAGTAAGAATCAAAGTCCGGCTACGGCGGAAGAAAGAGAGATAATGGATAATATCTCCTATGCCTTAGTCATAGGCTCTAAATGTATGTCATGCTATGCACAAGACCGGATGTGGCACATGCTATTAGTTTGACTAGCAGATACCAATCTGATCCAGGTTCAGAACACTGGATAGAGGTCAAGAATATCCTTAAGTACTTAAGAAGGACTAAGGATATGTTTCTCGTGTAAGGAGGTAAAGAAGAGCTCGTCGCTAATTGTTATGTCGACGCTAGCTTCGACACTGATCCGAATGACTCTAAGTCTCAATATGGGTACGTGTTTCTCATGAATGGAGCAACAGTTAGTTGGAGGAGCTCCAAACAACTCGTGGTGGTGGGATCAGCAATGGGGGTGGAATATGTCGCTGCTTCGAAAGCAGCAGGGGAAGCAGTTTGGATGAAAGAGTTCATAATAGAACTGGGTGTGGTTCCTTGTGCATTGGACCCAATGGTGATCTATTGTGACAACAATGGAGCCATAGCCAACACCAAGGAACCAAGGTCTCACAAGAATTTCAAGCATATGAAGCGCCCGTTTCACTCCATCCGCGAGCATGTCAAGGATGGAGATATAAAGATTTATAAAATACACATGGATCTAAATATGGCAGACCCGTTGACTAAAACTCTCCCTAGGGCAAAACATGATCAACACCGTAACTCCATAGGTGTTAGATTCATTACTATGTAAACTAGATTATTGTCTCTAGTGCAAGTGGGAGACTAAAAGAAATATGCCTGAGAGGCAATAATAAAGTTGTTATTATCGTATTCCAACTATATGATAGATGCTTATTTTGCATGTTATAATTGTATTAAAAGGAAACGTTAATATGAAGGGAATATGCCCTAGAGACAAATATTAATGGCATATTTCATAAAGTTTATGATTAAGTTTTATATCATGTTATAACTATATTAATTAAGAAATGCCAATACACGTGTGGTATACAAATAACCAGTAGTTCCTGATGAAACTCTAGTCACTGGTTCATTGGTCAACGGATGATCAAAGGTTTCCTGATCATGTTGGAGCCTCGGCCCCTAATTAACAATGGAGTCATTTCACTAGAGAATGAGATGGTAAACATATCCTATCTATAGCATCGTATCACAATCAAGTCACAGAGTTCAAGTTACGATGATTAGGAAACATAGTGACTCTTTCCTTAGACCGTGATACCATATCAAACCACTGTCTCTCGGGGTTACTTTGATGGCACTTAACGTCACTCGGTGGAACGGTGATCATAAGGGTGTCATTGGGTATCCGGAGAATAGGTTGAGGCGATTGTGTCAAGACGGATTTGTTCATCCGCGTGACGGAAGATACTCTGGACCCACTCGGATAAGTTATATCCATAAACTGCAACATATGACTAGGTCATAGGAATATCACTTATCGGATCGAGTAAAGAAGGTATTGTCGGTAACGAGTTTGAACCCTGACATGGAGATGTCATTTGATCAAGCTTCGGACAATAAAGTATCGCAGAGACAAAAGAAATAAGACACAATGTTTACGGTTCAACGACAAATTTCGTTGAGTCGCATCCAGATCCCGATGTTGATCATTGGTCAGAGAGGAGTTTTAATCATGCCTGGAGTATTCTCTTATTTATGTTTGTTCCGTCATCCGTCAATATAATTGTGTGCTATCTCCGTACCTTTTTAAGGTTTGAAACTAACTTACAATTTTGTAGATCTTCGTGTGCTATCTGTTAACCTGCCAGCTTCTTTCAATGGATTTCTCGCCGCCCGCTGACCTGGTCGATCTAGCAAGGAGATCGGAGTTTGTTCTTCTAAACACAGATTGTAAACTCAGTCACATCGACAAGGCCACAAAGCCTTTACTCTTTTCGAGGTTGGTATCGCTCAACCCAATTCCTACCTTCTAATTATGCTTTGATTTTCACGTATTTTTCTGTGTTTTTGGGGGTATGGGGTTAATCATTTGGCAGAAGTGGTATAGTTTATTGAACATGGAACCTGTGTAGACACTAGACAGAGTCACAAGTACTCCCTCTGTTTCAAAATATAAGATGTTTTAGCTTTGTGAAGCAAATGTATTTATATACTTTTAGTATATAGGTTCACTCATATTTAGAGTGAATCTACACACTAAAATTAGTCTAGATACATTTTTTTCACAAACCTAAAACGTCTTATATTTTGAAACGGAGGGAGTAGTTTGGATGCCCGAGTTAACTATCTGTCGTAGATGATGAACGGGAGAAATTATATACTCCGTTGGTCTTAAAAAAGATATCTTACATTTATTAAAATTTAAATAAATCTAGACACTATTTAGTATATAGGCTTATCCAAATTTTAATAAATATAAGACATCTATTTTGAGATGGAAGAGAGTACTTTGTCCGTCTTAAATTAGGTTGTATATAAGATTTTATTAGAATCAAACTGTACAATGTTTGACCAAGTAGTTTGATACAACTATAAACTTATACGGTGGCAAATTAGTATTATTAGAATTGTCTTGAAATATATTTTCATAATATATATATTGTATATCACACATATTAATATTATTTTGTATATTTATGATTAAATTTTGTAAAGTTTAACTTACACGCAAAATTATGCGCAACATAATATAAAGGGAGTATATAAAACTGAACGTGCTACGATCTCGATCGTCACACTGCTAGCTTGCAAACACGTACGCTCGATAGTTGCCAGCAATATCAAGACCATGGAATGGACAACGAAGAAGGTTCGGTACTGCATAACAATATACCAGAGTGCAGTACTGCAGTTGATTTGTATGTGCATCAATGGTTGGCCGCCTCAGTGAAAATAAACAGAACGACCAGCCTGTCTGCTAGCATTTCGTTTCCCTCAATATACGCATGCAGCTGCATGAGCTTTGAGTGGTCTTCGTTTTCAGGGCTGAAATATAGAGCAACCTCGTGTCCATCATCGATCCAAGAGCATTTAGTCTTTCTGTTAGGGCGCGTTTGGAAGTATACACGTCTTTCTCGGCCGGCCCGACAGTGCTGAGTAAAAAGTAAACACCAACTTAGGAGTGGCCATGTCTGCTAAAAAAACAGTGGTCATGCATGCCTTTAAATCGCTGCTGCTCACCATTTGTGTTTCTATCTGGTATGTGCTTATTAGAAGTATGCCTTCAAGAGAGGTAGTGAGTCTTTTTGTCAAAATATTAGAAGCCTAACTAATTACATATTGTTTTTTATTTGTCTGATTCTGCATGATGATGGCAGGAAGAAGATCATGGATGGTATTCTTGGGTTCCTGAGTTCAATCCATGGGCGATTGTAGAATTTGGAATGCATGTAAGCCATATTAGATAATATATTGTATTGGAATTTTTGTCTAAATAGACCCAGCCCATTTATTATATGCCAATAAATTTCTAAAATTCTAGAGGCTCATTTGACCCATTCATGCAAGGCAAGAACTGAGACAAATGTTTAGTCCCACATTGCTAGTTGAATAAAAGTTGGACCAGCTTATAAGGAGAGCTCTTTCACCACTTCTACGAGCTTGAGAAGAGAAGACATATACACACGCGCTCCTCCTCCTCCTCGTTCGCCTCGCCACGCCACGCCTCGCCTCGTCACGACGCGCGCGTGCGCCGCGTTGCTCGAGTGGACTTTTAACCGCGAGTCAGGACAGTAGGCCTCCGAGACCCCGCTTCTTCGAGTCCTGTACGGAAGAAGGGCGATAAGGTTTTTGGGGAGCGCTATCGGCGCGACTACTGGCTTCATCACGGACTCCCTCACGGATAGCGACTGCGGCGACGTCTTCCCCGACGAGGACTTCTTCCTCGACGACATGGCTAACGACGGTGCCAACCCAAACGCCGGCGGTTCCTCTGCTGCTACTGCCGTGCATATTTTTCCTCTCAACCTTGTTCTGATCGCATCTGAAGTTGTACGACTTGCAGTCTGTTTGGTTATCTGCCTTAATTTGTATTCACTATTTCACATGATTAGTATATTGTCTATTATTCTAATCATGTTTTATCTAGCGATTATTATGGGTAATTCGATTGGTAAATTGCTCTTTTACTCAACAATCCAAAAACCTTATTTCAGGCAATTTGCCCCAAGTGGCTTTGTTGCTTCTATGAAGCCACCTGTGTTCGAAGGTGTGAATTACAAACGATGGCGTGTGAGAGAAGTGCTCTGGTTTCAGACCATGAGCTGCTATAACGCCATCTATGGCGCACCTGAAGGAGATCTTAATCCCGCTCAGGAAGAGGCGTTCCAAAAACTTAATACCACTTTCAAGGCTGTCTTGATTAGTATTCTTGGCGACAATATTATCGATTTATATCTGTCATTTTGCAATGGCAAGGATATGTTGGATGTGCTCGAGAGAAAATTTGGAGTCTCCGATGCTGGCAGTGAACTGTATGTCATGGAACAATTCTATGACTATAAGATGGTTGATGACCGCCCCATTGTGGAGCAGGCTCACGAGATACAGTCACTTGCCAGTGATCTTGAGCACTTCACTTGTGTGTTACCCGACAAGTTTGTTGCCGGAGGCATTATTGCCAAACTTCTCCAGTCATGGAGGAATTTTGCTACTTCTCTGAAGCACAAGAGACAAGAGTTCTCCGTGATAGATCTCATTGGGACTCTTGATGTGGAAGAGAAGGCAAGAGCGAAAGACACACGTGCAACAGGTACCGAGGGAGGTTCTAATGCCAATCTGGTACATAAAAGCAACTTCCAGCCTCACAAGTTCAAGAACAAATGTGAAAGAGCATTTTCTATCCCTAGTGATTTTGATGTTTTATAACAACACACATATCGAACTAATTATTTGCCAAGTGTACCACAGGTTGTATTAAAAAGGGTTTGCAGTGGGGCAGCATGGTTGGACAAGTACCGCTTTTTGCTACAGGACGCGGCAGTAGGTTTTGGCTAGTTGTCAAAAAGCCTCTGCCAGGCTACCGCTTTTTAGTACCTAGCGCGACAGAAGATTTTTGACCACTTATCAAAAGCTACTGCCCGCTCCGGTACTAAAATGCGGTAGTACCGCATTTTAGTACCTAGCGTGGCAGAAGCTTTTTACAAGTTGTCAAAAGCTACTGGCTGCCTAGGTACCAAAATGCGGTAGTACCACATTTTGGTACCAAGCGTGGCGGAGAGTTTTTGACTAAGTTGCATATGCCACTGCCCTTTGCGGTATCAATATGCGGCACTACCGCTTGCATCCAGTAGTACCGGATCTCAGGAGCGGTACTACCGCTTTACGGTAGCACCACAAATTGGTACCGCTGTGGCTGGGGAATATGTATTTTGAAGTTTGTTCATCCAGTACCAGGTCCATTAGTACCGGAGTTTTCCGGTAGTACCGCTTGCACTTCCAGTACTACCGCTGCATTAAATGCTCCAACGGTCAGATTGGATCTAGGACTATAAATATCCCTTCACCTACCTTGGGACAGGTTGCTCATTTGCATTAAAGTCAAGACCACCATTGGAGCCGCCAAATCCACAAGATCTATTCAATCCACCACCCAAAGTCCTTGATCTTTGGGGAATCGAAGGAGGAGGCCTTGATCTACTACTTCACCAAAAGAGATCTTCATTTCCCCCTCATTCACTTGATGGCCCCTTGCTCTAGTGTTTTCTTGGAAACCCTAGTTCTAGATTTGGTTCTTACAAGCTTGTCTTGACAGCTTGCTTGTATTTGGGAGCCTCCAATTAAGTTGTGGATGTGTGCCCCAAACTTGTAAAGGTCCCGACTTCCACCTTGAAGGTCGCCGATATAGTGGAAGGTGGATCGATCCCGTTGGGGTGAGGTTCATCGTAGAACAAGGGAGGCCTTTCGTGGCGTAGGTGGTTTGATACCACCCCCTCTCCAAACATAGACGTACTTCCCCTCAAAAGGAAGGAACTACGGGAAACAAATCCTTGTGTCTCCGCGTCCACCACTTTGGTTACTTCTATCCTTTACCGCACTCTACTTACTTGCTCTTGTTTAGTTGTGTGTTAGCTTGTGCATGTTTGTCATATAGGTAAATTCACCTTAGTTGCATTATCTAGAGAATTTACCTTATTGTCAAATCCTAATTTGAAAAAGAAAAAATTTGAAGTAGCACCTATTCACCCCCTCTCTAGGTGTCCATACGATCCTTTCAATTGGTATCAGAGCCTCGGCTCTTTATTTGGGATTTACCGCCTAAGAGAATATGGGTATCCGCGAAGGGGATGGTGATGGTGAGCCCACCACGGTGACCATGGAAGGTCTCAAAAACTTGGAAACAAGATTGAGCTCTTCCTTGGTCAACGAAGTCAAGAAGATGCTTGAGCAACTTCTTAAAGACAAAGATGGCTCATCATCCCCCTCTCCTCAAGAGGATCCTCCATCCGTTTTACCTAAAGGGAATACTCCGGTATCCCCCGAGGATATGATGGTAAGGGGTAAACAAGACAACACTAATTCCTCCACACAAAATGATGGGGGGAAGGGTGAGCACCGTGATTCATGGTACTCTCCCGACCCTCCAGTCCCTCACCCTCATGTATACAATAGAGGTGACCCACCTAAGCTTGAAGAATCTGCTAATTTTGCTCAATGGCAATCACTAATGAGAACTCATGTGCACAACTCTTGCATTGAACTATGGAACATCATCGAGCATGAACTCTTTATTGGGTATCCAAACAACTTGACAAGAAGAGAGATTGTCAATAGTCAACTCAATGCCACTGCCTTGCATATGATTCAACAAGGATTGAGTACAAAGGATTACCCACACATTGAGCACTTTAGCATTGCCAAGGAAGCTTGGGATGCCCTCACGGTATTGTTTGTTGGAAATGAGAGCATGAGGAGGAATCGGTATGATGCACTAAGCAATGAAGCCGAAGGCTTCTACATGATGGAAGGTGAAGATCATGAAGACATGTACCGAAGGCTTAAGACCATCAGCACCGCTTTTAGAAATGTGGGTGCCTCACATGTGGATGATGCGTGGATAAAAAGGAAATATGTGAGTGCACTCATGACCTTTGATCCCACCGACTTGAAGATCCTACAAGGAAGACACAACTACCATATCATGACCTCCAATGAAGTTATGCAAGAGATGGCCGTTTTCAAAGTTGCCGCCAAGAATGCCAAAGATGCCCGTGCTCGTGCCCTTGGTATGAGCAATGTTGTCAATGTTGCTTTCAAGGCCAAAGTTTTGGACCATGGGGATGAAGATGATAGTGATGAAGGCCTCTCCATGGACCACCCCGATGAAGTCAAGATTGCTCATAGTCAATATATGGCCTTCTATGCAAAGAACTTTTGGAACAACCCTGCCAAGGCCAAGATGGAAATGCAACGAAGAAGCAACCCAAATGGGAAAAGAGAAAATACCACTAGATTGAGAACTTGCTTCAATTGTGGTGACCGCTATCACTTTGTTGCAAGTTGTCCCTATGAGAAGAGAGAAGATCATGGTGGTAACCTTGTGATGAAGAAGACTCTCAAAGCATCTTACAAGAAACCCTTCATCAAGAAGAATCCCATCAACAAGAAGTCGGGAGAAATTGTCTTGATCACTCATGAAGAATACTCCTCCGACGATGAAGATGATGAGGAAGAAGAAACTTCTAATAGTGTGGCAGATCTAGACACTACTTCTACTCCGACATTCTCACTCTTCGATTCTCCAAATGAGAATTCCCCCATCAAGAACGTCACTTGCCTTATGGCAAGAGGAACGGAGGTATCTTCATCATCTCACTCTACTCCCTTAGATAATGATGAAATTGATGATGAGATGTCTCTTGATGTTAAAAAGGAATTAGTTGCCTTTGATGAGTTTATGACTAACCTACAAGGAGATGCTAAGATACATTTTGGAAACATCTTAGATCAACTTTCCCATACACAAGAGCTTCTAGATGTAAGATGTAAACTTTGGCATGAACACATGGTTGAGCTAGAGGCTTTAAATAATGCTCTAGAAGAAGAACAAGAGACTAGGATGTCACTTGAATTAAAACTTGAGGGGCTTGATGAGGCCAATGACATTATTGTTAATAAACTCATCAAAGAACGTGATCATGCTATTGCTAAATGCAAAAGGGCTAAAAAGGACAAGATTGAGTTTGGTGTGGTTCATGAAAAACTTGTCGAGGATTTTAGTTTGCTTGACAAGGCTCACAAGGCTTTGGAAAGTAAATTCTTATCACTCACAAAGTCCCATGAAACGCTTCAAACTCAATTGGCCAATATTCCTTCACCTAGTAACTTTATTCCATCTAGTAGCACAACTATTCTTGGAGAAAATGCTAGGTTGAAGGGGGAGCTAGCCAAGGCCACATTTCCACAAGGCAACAAGTCCATTGATGATATTTTGAGTAAGCAAAGGCCTAGTGGTGAAAAAGGGGGCATTGGTTTTGTCTCCAAAACTAAGAAGAAGAACAACAAGAAAAGGAAGGCCAAGCCCTCACAAGAGACCAACAAGGCCATTGTGGATAGTAAGACCACAAGTGGTAAAACTATGTCTCATCATGACTTTGCGGGAAGTGCCAACCCTCACTATGTTCTAATGCGAGATTTTTATGGTGATGTGTATGCACAATATGTTGGGCCATATGATGGCTATATTTGTTGGTCTATTTGGCTTCCCAAGACCCTTGTTACTAACAAAAGAGGACCCATTGAAAAATGGGTACCTAAAAATTAGCTTGATCTTTTGTAGACATATGCTTCCGGAGGGTCAAAGTGGGTGCTTGATAGTGGTTGCACGGGTCATATGACCGGAAGCTCGTCTATTGTCAAGGACTTAAAGCCAAATGATGATCAAATCTCTATGACATATGTCGACAAGTCAAAGTCTAAGGTAATGGGTTTCAGCAATGTTGTGGTTGCTCATGACATTACACTCATGAACGTCATGCTTGTTGAGACCCTTGGATACAGTTTACTTTCAGTCCGTGCTCTTGGAAAGATGGGATTTGTCGTCTTTATTGATGTTGATATTGTGGTCCTCTTGTGGAGCAAGTCTCTCAAGGTCGCTTTCGTTGGGTACGTCGAACATGACTTGTATGTGGTGGACTTTTTGGGGCAAGCCACTACAAGTCCGATGTGCTTATTCGGAAAGGCCGATGTGGGTTGGCTATGGCATCGCCAACTAGCCCATGTCAATATGAGAACTTTGCAAAGTCTCCATAAGGAGGGCCATATTGTTGGACTAAAAGAAAATGTTTCCTTTGCCAAAGATCATGTTTGCAGGGCATGTGTTCTAGGGAAGATGCATGATGCTCCTCACAATCCTAAGAACCACATCAAGTCAACCAAGATCTTGGAGCTCCTCCATGTGGACCTCTTTGGTCCTCCATCTCATGCAAGTCTTGGTGGGAAGAAATATTGTTTGGTGATCATTGATGACTTTTCAAGATACTCGTGGGTATATTTCTTCAAGTTGAAGAGTGAGACCCAAAAGACCTTCATCGACTTCATCAACATGGTCCAATGTCAATACAATCTTCCTGTGTTGATCATAAGAAGTGACAACAACACCGAGTTCAAGAAGTACACCTTGAATGATTTCCTTAGTGATGAGGGGATAAAACATCAATATTCCGCTGCATACACCCCTCAACAAAATGGTGTGGCCGAAAGGAAGAACCGTACTCTTATTGAGATGGCTAGGACCATGTTGGCGGAGTTTAAATCTCCATAAAACTTTTGGGCCTAAGCCATCTCCACCGCGTGACATGCTTCAAACCGGCTCTACCTCCGCAAAGAAATCAACAAGACTCCATATGAAATACTTACCGGTAACAAGCCGAACATATCTTACTTCCGGGTGTTCGGTTGTAAGTGTTTCTATCTCATAAAAGGTGTTCGTTTGTCCAAATTCGAGTCTAAAGCATTAGAGGGTATTTTTGTTGGCTATGGTCTCGAATCTCACACTTATAGAATCTATGATAAGCTCTCCGGAGCCGTCATAGAATCTTGTAGCGTGACCTTCTAAGAATATGATGGTCCCCGAGGGGGGCGTGTTGATGCTTGTGATGCAGATGATGAAATGCCTTAGGATGCCATAGGAAGAATGTGTGTGGGATATATCTGCCCTGTTGAGGAACCCCTTATGGCGGATCGAGAAGAACTATGCTCCACCCAAGTGGAGCCCTCATCTTCACAACCTCAACATGCTCCATCCACCGAGGAGGACAATGACTCAAGCCAAAGACAAGATGTGGACCCTCAACATGTTGATCAAAGTGACAACTCTAGTCAAGGGGTGCTTGATTCTTTCTCCAGGATGTCAAGTGGTGCCAAGGCAATTACTCAAGGAATATCCATACAAACTACCTTAAGACAAGCTCAAATTGATTCTAGAAGAGCACTTAATCAAGACCAAGGTCAATCTTTGCCTCTCAATGAATAGAATGATTCCGGTGATGATCAAGGTCAAGTTGATGGTCAAGACGAGGACCAAAATGATGAAGAGGGTCCCCCAAGAAACAATGTGGAGATCCACGCTCGCTATGAAGCTAGAAAGGAGAGAATGTTGGAATTAAGAGACCACTCTCTACAAAATGTAGTTGGTGACCTAAGGAAAGGCATTTCCACAAGAGCACAATTGAAGAGGTTCAGTGAACACCAAGCTCACATCTCCATGATTGAACCAAAGAAAGTGTGGGAAGCTCTTGAAGATTCGGATTGGTTGGAAGCTATGCACAAAGAGCTCAACAACTTTGAGAGAAACAAATTATGGAAGTTAGTTGAGAAGCCAAAGGATTGCCGCAATGTTATAGGCACGAAGTGGATATTCAAGAACAAGCAAGATGAGCATGGAATTATAGTAAGAAACAAGGCTAGATTGGTTGCACAAGGGTTCTCTCAAATTGAAGGCATTGACTATGGAGAGACTTATGCACCCGTGGCTCGCCTTGAGTCCATCCGTATCCTTCTTGCTTATGCGGCACATCATAACTTTAAGTTGCAACAAATGGATGTAGAAAGTGCATTTCTTTATGGTCCATTAAATGAGTTGGTATATGTAAAGCAACCCCCGGAATTTGAGTATCCCAACTTCCCAAACGATGTCTACAAACTCGATAAGGCGCTCTATGGGCTCAAGCAATCCCCTCACACGTGGTATGAGCACCTTAGATAGTTGTTGTTTGACCGTGGATTTGAGGTTGGAAAAATCGATCCCACTCTTTTTTACTAAGAAGTTCAATGAGGAGCTTTTTGTATGCCAAATATATGTTGATGATATTATCTTTGGCTCATCTAACAAAGCTTTTAATGATGAATTCTCAAAGCTTATGACTAGTAGGTTCCAAATGTCTTTGATGGGGGAGTTGAGAGTATTTCTTGGTTTTGAGATCAAGCAAGTTAGAGGAGGGACATTCTTCAATCAAGCCAAGTATACTCAAGATATGCTCAAGAGATTCAAAATGCAAGATTTAAATGGAGCTCCTACTCCCATGACTACAAAGACTCATCTAGAACAAAATCCAAATGGTAAAGATGTGGATCAAAAGGTATACCGGTCTATGATTGGTTCGTTGCTTTACCTTTGTGCATCTAGACCTGATATTGTGTTGAGTGTAGGTGTGTGTGCAAGATATAAAGCGGCTCCTAAAGAAAGCCATTTGATGGCGGTCAAGAGAATCTTTCGATATTTGGTTCATACCCCTTTTATGGTCTTTGGTATCCTCGAGGGTCAACATTTTCTCTTTGTGGATACACGGATTCGGATTGGGCGGGTGATAAGGATGATAGAAAATCAACATCCGGGGCTTGCAAATTCGTTGGTAGGTCCTTGGTATGTTGGTCTTCTAAGAAGCAAAATTGTATATCTCTCACCACCGCCGAAGCCGAGTATGTGGCAGCTGCTAGTGCTTGCACCCAATTGCTATGGATGAGGCAAACTTTAAAGTAATACAGTGTCCATTGTGACAAAGTGCCTCTTCTATGTGACAATGAAAGTGCCATCAAGATTGCCTACAATCCGGTGGATCACACAAGGACAAAGCATACTGAGATTCGTCATCACTTCATTAGGGATCATGTTGCTCGTGGTGATATTGATCTATCATATGTGTCAACCAAAGATCAACTTGCCGATATCTTCACGAAGCCACTTGATGAAGCAAGGTTTTGCTATTTGAGGAATGAACTAAATATCGTAGATTCAAGGAGCTTGACTTGACCACCTTGCATTCTCACCTATGATTTGACCCATATTTGGTTTAGGTGTAGGCATGGATATAGGGGAGTGCGGTCCTAATTGATTGGACTATCCCTCCCCCCATTATGCTCAAAGCAATAAAAATCATTCCTCTTAATATCATTTTGTGATATGTGAGCTTAAATGATGAGTTTCGGTAATGGACCCAAGATATATCTTCGTGGTGCCAAGGCGAGTATACTCATATATGGTGGCCTAGGCCACCGCCCCCTCTCATTTGAGAGGTTTGTGCTTACTCGTGTCTGTCATCCTCTAGTTGGTTTTGTTCTTATGGTCGTGCACTCTCATTTGGCTCTTCATATGTTTTTAGTATTTTTAGAGTGCATTGGCCCATATCAGTGTGACTCTCTAAACCCAAGCCATTCTTATCCCTCGACAAAACTCATCTACTCTGCACAAGAACCTTCCACTTTATACATCCTGGATCTATGTTCTGGGGCTTACTGTACTACCGGCTCTGACTAGCGGTACTACCGCCAAACGGTACTATCGTAAAAGTCTAGCGGCACTACCGCTTCTGGATCAGTTTCCAGGACCTTGTCAGGAAACTTCCTAGGTGCGGTACTACCGGTAGTTTTCTATGGTACTACCGCTCGTGACTCCGGTACTACCGCGCTACGTTTCGGTTAAGATTGGAGACGCGGGGAGAGGCACCTCTCAGTGCCTCATTATTCCCACGTCTCCACTCCTCGCCATCGTCGCCGCCGGAGTAGGAGAACACCGCCGGAGCCCTGCCCCCTTCTCCTTTTTCCGGTCCCACACCGGATCCGGCCTCCTTGCGGGATCCTCCTCATTCTCCACCGCCATGGACACCGGTACTACCGCCCTCCTCTTCTTCTCACATGTATTCTCCATTGAATCTAGGGTAACTTTGATTCTTGGCCAAAACACGTGTTCTTGAGGTTGTACTGTGTGCTCTCTACAGATCTAACTCTTAGACCGATGGGATTCCTGTTTTATGTCAATTTTACTGCCCGTACATGGATCGATATTCCAGATCTGCACTGTGGTCGTCGGTCGGTAGTACCGGGAATCTTTTTCCGGTACTACCGTTGTGCGGTACTACCGCTTGTGAAGATCCGGTACTACCGCCCTGTACAGACATCAAAACTTTCTCTAAACCATGAGTTCCATCATCTGGTTGTCTCGGGTTCTTGTGCCCTTACCCCTATGCTATCTCCCTCGTTCTTTCACAGGTGCAGGGGGTTCCCGGGGTTCACACAAACGCTCCAAAGCTCACCATGAGATTGAGGACTATGAGTCAGAGTCAGATTCCGTGGCTGAGACTAGGTCAGAAGAAGAGATCATGCCTCAACCTAGCACCCGTCTGAAGATGCAAACAACTCGTGGTCGACGTGGTGGGGGAGTTAAGCACAGTGCTGGCCGTGGTAAGGCTCCTCCATCTCCTCCTCCCTCAGGTCCTCGCAAGAGCCACAGTTCAGGGCCATCTAGGCCAAAGCTACTATCTGACTTGTTTGAGGTCGACTTTCATGAACTAAGGATTATCAATCCATATGTGGCTGCTCGCTCTCATGCTCGGGAAGGTAGCCTCTTCTATACAGATTTCCAGGAGTGTGTGTTTCATGAGGTACTCATGAAGGATGATAAGCTTGTGGTCCCTCAAAAGTGGATCGAGATGAATCATGTGAAGAAGAACCTGCAGTACTTTGGTGAAGCCCTTGAGATTTGCACAAACATTGGCTTGCTTCCCATTATGCAGTTCTGGTGCAACTATGACCCAATGCTCATTACTCAGTTTTATGCAACCGTTCACTTTGCCAAGAACCAGACTCGGACACTCACCTGGATGACCGAGGGTGTTGTCAAGCAAGAAACTTTGGCTGATTTTGCGGCTATTCTTGGGTACGAAGACCGTGGCAAGGACACTCCCGTTGGCTTTCGGTGCCACAACAATGATCGCCCTATGAAGAAGGATGTTCTTGCACCACTGTA
Source organism: Avena insularis (assembly GCA_023614405.1). NCBI lineage: Eukaryota > Viridiplantae > Streptophyta > Magnoliopsida > Poales > Poaceae > Avena > Avena insularis. Next base: position 30,944,565 of record CM042691.1, read on the forward strand.
CATCCGGGGGCGCGGCATTCCTGGTAAGATCAAAGGGCTTCTCCCTACATATGACATCTTGCGTCGCATTTTCCGTAAGACTGTTGCCCCCCAAGCTGGGAATGTTGATGAGATGCATGCCTTCATGGTGGATATAATGATCACCACCTTTCACCATCGTGACTCCGGCCAACCCATGGATGTAATGGATGTTATTTGGAATGAGATGGTCTGTGCCACCTACCAAAGGAGGGTGCCTCCTTTTGCTCCGTATATCATGGCTCTCATTATTAGCAAGTGCCCCTCGATTGCTCGTGACATGCCTTCTCTTCGCCTTGTCACTCACCGATACAAGAATCTGTTGATCAAGACCCATCTCCAACCTCGCAATGCGGATGGTCAAATTGTTGATGAGGATGGGAACCCTATTGAGGAGGAATCCGGTGATGACGATGATGCCCATCAGGATGCTGACTATGTGGTCTCACGTCGCAAGCCTGCTCAACCATCTTGGGCCAAGAGGATTGAGGCCAAGCTCAAGAAAGTATTCTGCTTCCAAGTGGACAATCAGAAACGCATGTACGAGGCTCATGTCTATGCCAAGAAGTCCTGTGCTCGTCAGAAGGAAATGATGGAGGCTCAAGGTATGACCGTCTCCAAGGGATCCGAGAACAACATCACCCCAGAAGACCAATGGATCTCCAAGCACAGCCACTGGGATGATGATGCCACCTCCTCCTTCCGTGCCCCGCCGACTCATGAGGATGATGATGATGACGAGTGATCTCCGAGACGTTAGTGTTGATCTTGTCCCTTTTTGGCGTCTTGATGCCAAAGGAGGAGAAGTTGCACATTAGGCATGCGGGATTTGCGTGGGAAAAGTCACAAGCTCTTCTTGCCATTGATTTTTTATTCGCTTGTGAACTTTATTTGCTTGCCTCTTATTATATGTGAACCTTGTGAACTAACTATTTGTGCTATGTATGGTGAGACTATGTGGTTATCGTATGGATCCATCTTATCTTGTGTGTGGTATGGTTATTCTCATTTGGATCCATCTTATGTGGTGTGTGTGATGACATTCTCTATTCATTATCAATATTTCTCATCACATGTTATTAAGCAAAGGTATGTGCTCTAAGTGCGACTTCCACTCCCAGGTAGCTTGTTAAATAGAAAGGGGCTTGATTCTAAAGATCTAGGAGGAGCCCCATCTCTATTTGTCAAAACCTTCCTTGTCATCATAATATTATCTTGCAAATGCGTGTTGTCATCAAACACCAAAAAGGGGGAGATTGAAAGAGCATTTTCTATCCCTAGTGATTTTGGTGTTTTATAACAACACACATATCGGACTAATTATTTGCCGAGTGTACCACAGGTTGTATTAAAAAGGGTTTGCAGTGGGGCAGTGTGGTTGGACAAACTGTCCAAAACTTTCTGCCTGGCGCGGTACCGCTTTTTGCTACCGTACGCGGCAGTAGGTTTTGGCTAGTTGTCAAAAAGCCTCTGCCAGGCTAGGTACTAAAAAGCGGCAGTACCGCATTTTAGTACCTAGCGCGACAGAAGCTTTTTGACCACTTCTCAAAATCTACTGCCCGCTCCGGTACTAAAATGCGGTAGTACCGCATTTCAGTACCTAGCACGGCAGAAGCTTTTTGCAACTTGTCAAAAGTCACTACCCGCCCTAGTACTAAAATGCGGTAGTACCGCATTTTAGTACCTAGCGTGGCAGAAGCTTTTTACAAGTTGTCAAAAGCTACTGGCTGCCTAGGTACCAAAATGCGGTAGTACCGCATTTTGGTACCAAGCGTGGCAGAGAGTTTTTGACTAAGTTGCATATGCCACTGCCCTTTGCGGTATCAATATGCGGCACTACCGCTTGCATCCGGTAGTACCGGATCTTAGGAGCGGTACTACCGCTTTACGGTAGCACCACAAATTGGTACCGTTGTGGCTAGGGCATATGTATTTTGTATTTTGTTCATCCGGTACCAGGTCCGGTAGTACCGGAGTTTTCCGGTAGTACCGCTTGCACTTCTGGTACTACCGCTGCATTAAATGCTCCAACGGTCAGATTGGATCTAGGACTATAAATATCCCTTCACCTACCTTGGGACAGGTTGCTCATTTGCATTAAAGTCAAGACCACCATTGGAGCCGCCAAATCCACAAGATCTCTTCAATCCACCACCCAAAGTCGTTGATCTTTGGGGAATCGAAGGAGGAGGCCTTGATCTACTACTTCACCAAAAGAGATCTTCATTTCCCCCTCATTCACTTGAGGGCCCCTTGCTCTAGTGTTTTCTTGGAAACCCTAGTTCTAGATTTGGTTCTTACAAGCTTGTCTTTGATTGTCTTGACAGCTTGCTTGTATTTGGGAGCCTCCAATTAAGTTGTGGATGTGTGCCCCAAACTTGTAAAGATGCCGGCTTCCACCTTGAAGGTCGCCGATATAGTGGAAGGTGGATCGATTCCGTTGGGGTGAGGTTCATCGGAGAACAAGGGAGGACTTTCGTGGCATAGGTGGTTTGATACCACCCCCTCTCCAAACGTAGACGTACTTCCCCTCAAAAGAAAGGAACTACAGGAAACAAATCCTTGTGTCTCCGCGTACACCACTTTGGTTACTTCTATCCTTTACCGCACTCTACTTACTTGCTCTTGTTTAGTTATGTGTTAGCTTGTGCATGTTTGTCATATAGGTAAATTCACCTTAGTTGTATTATCTAGAGAATTTACCTTATTGTCAAACCCTAATTTGAAAAAGAAGAAAATTTGAAGTAGCACCTATTCACCCCCCCTCTAGGTGACCATACGATCCGTTCAAAAGGCAAGTTTGACGGCAAAGAGAAGTTCGATGGAAAGAACAAGGCCTCACAGTCTACCAGCTTCAAGAATAAGACTGATAAGAAGAAAGGTGCTTGTCATGTGTGCGGTGATCCTGATTATTGGGCTCCTGCTTGTCCCAACCGCTTTGACAAGCGCCCGACATGGAAGGGCAAAGAAGGCGCTAATGTTGTCATGGGCGACGTTGACATGAAAGATGTTGGGTATGGTATATTACCTATTATTCTTTTATTATGTCATTCTCCCGATTGGTGGATTCACACGGGCGCTAATGTATATGTCTAGTCTGATATTTCCATGTTTTCTTCATATTAGGTCAGAGGGACTCAAACCGTGCTGATGGGGAACTGCTCGCATGCTTCTGTTCATGGTGTTGGTACGGTAGATCTGAAGTTCACTTCGGGAAAGACCGTGCGCCTGAAGAATGTGCATCATGTTCCCTCAGTAAATAAAAATCTTGTTAGCGGATCTCTTCTGTGTCGAGATGGCTACAAGATTGTATTCGAGTCCAATAAATTTGTAATTTCGAAGTATGGAACCTTTGTTGGTAAAGGCTGTGAGCGCGGAGGCTTGTTCCGCTTATCTCTGTCAGACATTTGTAATAAAGTTGTTAATCATATTCACACGAATTTTGAATCAAATGTCTGGCATTCTCGTCTTTGTCATATTAATTTTGGTTGTATGACGCGACTAGCCAAAATGAATTTAATCCCTGATTTCACAACTGTTAAGGGATCTAAATGCCAAGTTTGCGTGCAAGCTAAACAACCTTGCAAGTCACATACGACTGCAGAAGTGAGAAATTTAACACCACTAGAGTTCATACATTCTGATCTTTGTGAGATGAATGGTGTGTTGACAAAAGGTGGAAAGAAATAATTCATGACTTTGATCGATGACTCTACGAGATATTGTCATGTGTATCTTCTGAAATCAAAAGATAAGGCTTTGAGTTTCTTCAAAATCTATAAAGCTAAGGCAGAAAATCAACTTGATCAAAAGATTAAGAGGCTTAGGTCTAATCGTGGTGGAGAGTATTTTTCCAACGAGTTTGATTTATTTTATGCAGAACATGGCATTATTCATGAGAGGACACCTCCCTAATCACCCCAGTCAAATGGAGTAGCCGAACAAAAGAACCGTACTCTAACAGATTTGGTTAACGCCATGTTAGACACATCGGATCTCTTCAAGGAATGACGGGGGAGGAACTATTGACTATGTGTCATGTCCTAAACCGGGTTCCCACAAAGAACAAATAAATTACTCCATTCGAATAATGGGAGAAGAAAAGATTAAAACTCTCTTACTTACGTACTTGGGGTTGTTTTGTAAAGGTTAACATACCAATCCCCAAGAAGCGCAAGCTTGGACCAAAAACCATTGATTGTGTTTTTATAGGCTATGCTTTTCATATCATTGGTTATAGATTCTTGATAGTAAAATCTGAAGTACCTGACATTCATGTTGGTACAATCATGGAGTCGACTGATGCGACTTTCTTTGAGGATATTTTTCCTATGAAGGATAAACCTAACTCATCAAATCCGGAGATACCTAGTTCATCTAATCAAGAATTTGCTACATTTTCTAAACCTACCATTCCAATTGAACACTCTGAAAGTCCTAAGGAGGATGATAATGAAATTCCTAAAAGGAGCAAGAGACAGAGGATTGCAAAATCATTTGGTGATGATTTCATTGTATACCTTGTGGACAACACTCCCACTTCAATTTCAGAAGCATATGCATCTCCTGATGCTAACTACTGGAAGGAAGCCGTCCATAGTGAGATGAATTCCATCTTAGCTAATGGAACATGGGAGATCACCAATCGCCCTTATGGGTGCAAACCTGTAGGGTAAAAGTGGGTGCTTAAGAAAAATCTTAGACCTGATGGTACTATTGAGAAGTACAAGGCACGGCTTGTGGCCAAGGTATATACTCAAAAGGAAGGTGAAGACTTCTTTGACACTTACTCACCCGTTGCCAGATTGACCACCATTCGAAATAACTTTAACTGCCACAGGCTTTGTTGTAAATGAAGCTAATAAATGTGTGTACCATCGCCATGGTGGGGGTGAGGGAGTCATACTTTGTTTGTATATTGATGACATACTGATTTTCAGAACCAACCTTAATGCAATTAAGGAGGTCAAAGATTTCTTATCTCATTCCTTTGATATGAAGGATCTGGGAGTAGCTGATGTCATCTTGAACATCAAGCTATTGAGAGATGATGACGGTGGGATTACATTGCTTCAGTCCCACTATGTGGAAAAGGTCTTGAGTCGTTTCAGGTATAGCGACTTCAAGTTTTCTCCTACATCGTATGATCCTAGTGTATTGCTTCGAAAGAATCGAGGAAATGCTAGAGACCAACTGAGATACTCTCAAATTATTGGATCGCTTATGTATTTAGCTAGTGCCAGGAGGCCTGACATCGCTTTTGCTGTAAGCAAACTCAGTCGATTTGTTTCAAATCCAGGAGATGATCACGGGCATGCTCTTGAGAGAGTTATGTGCTATCTAAAAGGCACTGCGAGCTATGGCATTCACTATACTGGGTATCTGAGGGTACTAGAGGGTTATAGTGATTCAAATTGGATATCTGATGCTGACGAGATAAAGGCCACGAGTGGATATGCATTCACACTTCCTGGTGGCATTGTTTCTTGGAAGTATTGCAAGCAGACCATCTTAACGAGGTCAACTATGAAATCAGAACTCACAACATTAAACACAACCACTGTTGAAGCAGAGTGTCTTCATGAACTCTTGATGAACTTACCTGTGGTTGAAAAACCAATACCGCAATCCTTATGAACTACGATAATTAAACTGTGGTTTTCAAGATAAATAGTTCTAAGGATAATATGAAGTCATCAAAACATGTGAAGAGGAGACTGAAATGTGTCAGGAAAATGAGAAACTCCAGAGTTATTGCATTGGATTATATCCAAATATCTAAAAACTTGGCAGATCCCTTCACAAAGGGTCTATCACGCAATGTGATAGAAAATGCATGGAAGGAGATGGGTATGAGACCCATATTTTTAGCTTTCCACAGTGGTAAACCACTCTATGTAATCGGAGATCCCTTGAATTAGAATTGGGAGACAAGCTGTTGGTTAGCTGAGAGGAAAGTATCCCTACTTTAATAAACACCACTCCATAAAGATGCAATACTTTCCTATTCTACATGGCAGGTTGATTTATTATCTTAATGTGTTCTAAGTGGCTTATCCTAAGCAAAGATATTGTCCTACAGAATATCTTTTGAAGAACACACCTATATAAGTCTGACTGTTAAAACGTCACAGTCTATGAGAGTAGGGTGCTCTCTAATAAACTCATGAAAGGTCATGGAGTATGACGCATAAGCTCCACCCGCGGGAAAGTCTCACGGTAGCCTAGTATCAGTCAAGATTTTTTGTGAAGCTAGGTTCGCAGCAATCTTGCAGTTCAAGGCATAGTTCACTGTACAAGTTGCGGCCTAGTATAACATAAAGCTATAGGTGGAAGTTCAACTTAACAGTCTCAACTACAATACCGGTATATAAACAATGTTTTAAAACCAAAGGCAAACTTCATGTGTCTCTAGGATCTGGTGGGGGATTATTGAAATTTTTGCCTAAATATGCCCAACCCATTTATTATATGCCAATAAATTCCTAAAATCCTAGAGGCCCATTTGACCCATTCATGCAAGACAAGAGCTGGGACAAATGTTTAGCCCCACATTGCTAGTTGAGTGGAATTTGGACCAGCTTATAAGGAGAGCTCTTCCACCACTTGTACGAGCTTGAGAAGAGAAGACATATACACGCGCTCCTCCTCCTCGCTCGCCTCGCCACGCCTCGCCACGACACGCGCGTGCCGCGGGTTGCGGGAATCTCGCCGAGCCGAGATTTATTTTGCCACACATGAATGATATATGAACAGTTGTACAGAAGCTGAAATAGTTTGCTCGAGTGGACTTTTAATACGAGCTAAATAAATACGAACTGAGTGAAAGCTGTCCGGTGGGCTGCCGCCTGTTCGCTTCAACTTTTGTCCGTTCGTTTCATCTCCTACACAGCCTGTCTGCCTTCCCCTCTGTACCTATATAAGAAAGGGGTCGCGCCTCCTCTCAGACATACTGCCACATATCCTTTGCGCCTTCAGTTTCAGAGCACTGTGCTACCCAGTCTTTCCCATCCCGTCTTGCGGCGTGCACCGCAAGCCGGGACAGTAGGCCTCCGATACCCCGCTGCTTCGAGTCCTGCGGGAGAAGGGCGATAAGGTTTTTGGGGAGCGCTATCGGCGTGACTACTGGCTTCGTCACAGACTCTCTCACGGATAGCGATTGCGGCGACGTCTTCACCGACGAGGACTTCTTCCCCAACATCAGCACCCTCTTCCTCGACGACATGGCTAACGATAGTGCCAACCCAAACGCCGGCGGTTCCTCTGCTGCTACTGCTGTGTATATTTTTCTTCTCAACCTTGTTCTGATCGCATCTGAAGTTTTAGGACTTGCAGTCTGTTTGGTTATCTGCCTTAATTTGTATTCGCTATTTCACATGGTTAGTATATTGTCTATTATTCTAATCATGTTTTATCTAGCGATTATTATGGGTAATTCGATTGGTAAATTGCTCTTTTACTCAACATATTGGATACGAATAAAAGGTTTTATCGGCCAAACTATATTGATTATTTGTTGTTCATATAATTATTCAGACTTCACTTTATCCTTGAAAGTATTGGTCCTATGAATTCTTTGTTTGTATTTTGTTTGAGAAGAAACCAGAGGAAGGGGGCCACATGTTGCGTTTTTCGTTCCGATGCAATGCACGGACATTTTTCCTAGTCTCGCAAATATCAGGATGTAGCAAAAAAATAAACTGGAAACATATTTTATTCTGTTTTATCTGTGATGTATGTGTACTAACAGAAAAATGGTGTCCTGGATGTTGGTATGGAACGACTAGAGAACAGCGAAATTCAGATCCTGCTTTATGGCGATTAATTGGAAGGAAAAAAAATGCAGTCTGTGTTTTTTCTCTCTTCATTTTTCTCTGAAATTCTGATCCGACCCTAACCAAGCGGCAGGAGACGGTCCGGTCGAACCGGTTATGCTCGAACGGAAAGGTGAGGAGACGTCACAGCAGTGGAAACGCAGCCAATCGGACGGCCGACGGCGATTTCTTGCGCGTCCCGAAAGAAATCAGCCGTTGGATGTTGATCTCTTCTCACTCGACTCATAAGTTCCGATCTGACCGCTCTCGCACGCACAACCAGTCCACCACCACCACCACCACCACCACCACCTGCTCCCGACGCGGCAACGCCTCCGCCTCCGCCTCCGCCTCCGCCGAAGACCTGCAGGAGCGACGCCGCCACCGCCGCCGCCTCCTTCGCAGCAGCGAAGATGGGACGTTACGATTCATTTCCCCCTCTCCGCACCCTCCGCACCGCCCCTCGTGGGTTAGTTAGTCTATGAGCCACCCATCGCTCCTGCTGGTACCGCGTAGGGTTTGCGGTGTTTATCGTCCCCGCCCTCCCTGTACACCGTATAAATTTGGTCCGTTTATCGCCCCCGCTGCTCCTAGTACCCGTTAGGGTTTGGTATGCTTATCGTCCCTGTCCCTCATCGTACCCCGTCGGATTTTGGTGCGATGTTCCACTCCCCATACCCTTCATGTTTTGGTTAGTTCCGATCTAGGGATCTGGCGGTACAGGGGGACTCGAATTCGACTGATCTGCCTGTCCCTGTTCTGAGTTCACTCCGACATTGTGTTATTACTATACGAGTGGTTTGGTATGAAATTGGTACTAGGGTTATGCCCATATGGCCATATGCATTGTGTAATTTAAGTTCAATTCATGTGTATGAGACCAACCTTTGCCCTTGATTTGTACGTGTACCTGAACGTGTTTGATTACTGGTTCTTGGTGGAAATCCACCCTGTAAGGTGGAGGTTATATTCAAAAAAAATGATAATTAGTTTATGCCAAGATATAGCCAGATAGGTAAACAGGTCACTGCATTATTGTCTGTAGTAACACCCTTTTGCTGTGTTGATTGGTACTGAATTTGTGAAATGCATGGAAACGTTGGTTCAGTCATGGAGGTTATGTCACTTCCTGATTTGATATGAGAACCTGAATTAGGACTATTAGTTGCTCATAGGCTGTACTGGTGCATTTCTTTTATAAATGTTCACTACTTTTATGATAGCTACAATAGATCTTGTTGGGTCTCATAGGATGGTCTATGATAAACTCCTTTAAGAACCAGAAAGTAGATGGATGTTCTGGCCTCCAACAGAACATGGCATCTCTTAGCTATAGTTTCTTACTACCATGTGGAAATAATTTTTTCCTGTCTATATGAATTTGTAAATAGGCAGTTGTCTAGAGATTAATATAATGTTAGATTTGTTTTTATGTTGTTCCTAGATTTGTCCTGTAACTTGTTAGACTGGTCTAGAGATTAATATAATGTTAGATTTGTTTTTATGTTGTTCCTAGATTTGTCCTGTCACTTGTTAGACTGCTTAGTTTATATTATGTCATAATCATTTCTCTAAGTAAAGACCTTGTGTAGCTGTTTGCTGTACTCTTGTTGTCAGGAACCAGCACCTTAATTAATGAGAATTTCTTTTGTCCTTTTCGTTTTTGTCAGGCCCCAGGGTGTTAAGGGTTACCGCTTTGAGGCTATGGAAAAGGGAAGGCGGAGTGCAGCGGTGGCCGGAGGGGGAAAAGATGAGGTGATGGATGCTGAAATGCACTTCCTGATCGCTGAAAAAAAGCTTTTGGAGCTGGAGCGCGAAGCCGCTGCTGCTGAGAAGGCCAGGTCAGGGAAGCTGCAGAAGCCGACGCTGCTAAACAAGCCAGGGAAGCCGCAGCTGCCGCCACAGCGGCTGAAGAAGCCGCAGCCGCACCAGCAGCAGGCGAAGAAGCCGCAGCCGCACCAGCAGCAGGCGAAGAAGCCAACTGAGGCTTGGAAATTGGAATGTTATCATCTCTCAAGACTTTCTCATGGTTTTATGTTAGTACTCTGTCAGATCCGAGCTGTGATATGTGTACTTTTTTGACATCTGCCGTGTTGATGTGATCTTTTGCCAGGTTTAATGTGATGGTTTGCTGGGTTGTTATTGCTTTGTGCTTCTCCTTTGTTGTCTCAGGGTCAGCCCTTGTGCGGATTAGGCTAGACTACTCTGAGGACCTGTAACAATTAGTGTTCCGGTTCAGTGGGTTTAACCTGACATTTCGGCCATGTTTCTCCATGTAGGTTATTTTGTTGGGTTTGACCAAGTTAATCTGGGGCTTGCCGATTCAGTCTAGTCATCTGGGGCTTGCCGATTCACTGTTTAGTTTGAAGCTCATCACGTGTGTCGTCCTCCTTGTTGGTCACAAAGTGTGAGCTGAATCACCATTTTTCTAGTTTCCCATCCATGGATCCAGCTTGGCTCATAGAGTAGATCTTGAGGAAGCAATCTTCAGCATGCAGGGCTATGCCCCTAACAGAGCTGCGCATTCAACGCTGACAACTAAAACATGACAGACGGGAGAAATACGACTAGTTATTGTTGTAAGAAAGCTAATCCACAATTCTTAAACAGAGCAACATTTCATCACAATCTGCTGGAATTACATATTAATGTTTCAATACATACAAAGTCTCTTATGCCTTAAATATAAGACATTCCACAACGTGGCAAACATTATTTGGCCTGCTATATAAAGCCTTGTAACAACTTAATCATCAAAAATTATTTGCGGAGAGAATGTGCCATCTGTAATCCGCCTTATGACCATTTCTTGATCATCCTTCTTGGGGAATTTTGAAGGTGCGCCAAGAGCTGCACATGAGTCACACTCCTCGTCATCTTTGAGAAATATCTTCTGCAAGTTTGGAGATCGCTCCAACACAGATCTTATCAGTGTGAATTGTTGTTCTAGTGACCTAAAGCCAACAAATTCTAGCTCTTTCAAAAGCCAATTCTTGGAGCTGTCCAAGTCCATCTCCCACTGAGGATTCATTCTTTCAGAGTTGGTACGTCGTCTATCCTCATCATCCAATTGTTCCACATCGCATGCATGTTCCCATACCTATTTAGGTGAAACATTGATACATGAGTAGTTGGATTTCAGTGTTCCTCAAAAACTAAATCTCTATTATGTCGAGAACAAAAGCAAAGCAACATAATGATTTACGATTCAGTTACCTCAATCTGTAACATCTCGATAGATGGTGCCGCCACAAGAAAGGCCATCGTCCATAAAATGTCAAATTCAACAAAGATGCCTCGCACAGACAGCTTCCTTAACTTCTTGAACGCTGTGCAGAGTTGCTTCATTTCAGGTTGCAACCAAAGCTGATCAGAAGATAAACAAAAGAAGAATGAATAATTTGCAAACACAGAGAGGAGGTTATCACAGAATTTACAGCTATGTTTATTCCCTATTATGCATAAAAACATCTATAATCAAATGTGATGGCTGTGACAACACAATGGAAAAAAACTTGGCAAAAGTCAACAACTACTTACATTTTCTCCTTGGAAATCCAAACTGAGAGTATGTATGCTTGTGGTTGCATGTAGAAGCTCACTTAATTTAGTTCCACTATCTGCACATACTGCACCACATGAGAGTACCAATTCTCCAAGCGACGGGATAAAACCGATGGCCAATGGCATGTCTGGAGAAATCCAAGTATCCCAGCTGAGCTTTTCTAATTTTGGAAGGCACACAACCTCAAGCCTCTCAAAGCGACACAAGGTGAGTTCTAGAACAGTGAGTTTCGAGTTTGGTGCATCAATCTTAAAACAAGAGCTAGATCCATTATCACAGTGATAGAGGCTTAAATGCTTCAGTTGCTTGCAGCAGTCAAACAGGATATGGTGCATGTCCAATTTGTTGAAGCCAAAATTTTGTAGAGAGAGTCTCGTGAGGCAATGGAGCACACTAGGGTATGCACTGAAAAAACCATCCATTTCTTTGCCTCGTTGTATCATGTACACCTCACTACAGTCACGAGGAACTGTCTTATCAATTATGGCGAGATCCAAAGCTTTCAACAAACCACCGTCGATCGCGTCACCAACCAGTTGGCCAACTTTGCACAAGAAAGTGTTGATCAAGTAGAGCTTAAGCTGCAGACTTGAGATGGTGGATTCTCTCCTATGATCAGTCACTAAATTTCTAGTTGCTTTGGTCAAAGACAGCATAGCACCCTCCATATCATCTGCCTCAATAGGGCAAGGGCATGGAACAGATAAGAAATCCTTAACATCAAGGCTGAGTTCAGGCAGCAACCAAGGTAGATGCTTCCACCGTGTAGAAAGCACACCTGTCCTTACAGCCATACATGAACTGACTCTCCCCAAGATAGACAGTAAGATATCATCAGTCAGCATGCTGAGCCTATCTTCGTCCTCCAGTTGCTGCAATGTAAATTATGAATTCATTATTTAGCTACCACATAACTGAATTCAGGAACGCCAAACAGCAAAATAGTTTCACAGTGACAAGAACAATACTCTATCTAGAGTTCGATAAAGCCAAATATCTAGAAATTGGGCTACCCAATGCCATTCAGATTTATCAAAGACATGTATTCATGTTTGTACATGGGTATTGAGCGGATCAAGCGTGGAGCCCATGCACTGCAGATCTGGAAAGTTCATACCACATGCTGTGGGCAGCTATGCCAGAGGAGTTGTAAACTAGTAGCAGTTATATGGTATATCACAGAAGGATTAAGAACGTCTCTCCATGTACATACATGTTTGTTTTTCAAAAATAAAAGAACAAGGTTCATTTTACTGTTCTAACAAGAAAAATCTGTCTTAGTACTTCTGCTTTTTTACCTCACGCGCTAAAATAATTTTACAGTTCACAATAAAAGCAGTAGAAGTACCATATAAACTGATAATGGGATGCTAAAAAAAAGTAAAACCTCCACTGGTATAACACAGAAGCATTAAGAACATATCTCCACCTATGGGCTCGCATACATGTTTGTTTCTCTAAAATAAGGGAACATGTTAATTTTACTGATTCTGAAAAGAAAATCTGTTTCAGTACTTCTGTATTTTTGCTAGAAAATGAAAAGCTACACATCGACACAGCGCTTTCGCATGCATGAGGCCTGATGCATGAGCACAGACGTGTTCAGGCTCTAAAATATTTCAAGATACAGCTCTATGTACAGGGGAATATCAATAGAACTGAAAATCTCTACTATATAATTTTTGTTGCGGTGGTTTTCGTCGTCTCGTCGGCCTAGAATTTTTGTACGTTGTCCAACCAGCAAGCAAAACAGACTCTGCGTGAAACGGATCTGAACAGAAGTCAGCAAGTTTTAACCGAAAACGAAACCAAACGCGGAATCATCCGAGGGCGTCCCGACCGAGGGCATCCTGCATGACCTCCACCCAATCCTCTTACTTGAGAAGAACATCGTTGGCAACATACCTATGATCGGCACGGAGGAAGCCTCGACGCCGGCCACCGCTGCCGATGGACAGCCCTTCGAGGTTGAGGTAGTAGTAAGACGGGTACTGCGAGTTGGTGGACATCAGCACCACGATCCCTTCCGACGCGTTGCGGACGGCGGTGGCATCGGCGCCGAGGACCAGCCTTCCCACGCTCCTGGACACAGGCGGAGAGGGGACCGCGCCCGAGGCCCATGACGCCCGATACCTGCGGCGGCACCTCTGCGTTTTCGATCAGAGTTGGGCTAGGGAGATCGTGGTGAAGCTGAACAGAGGGAGGCGGACATAGCTGTGGTGCTGAGCCTGTTCATGTGTGAATAAAGGAAGGCTATACTGATTGTACGTGTTCACGAGTTGGAGACAAAGAGATACTCCGTAGCTGAATTTGTAGATTGATGTTGGTGTGGTCTAAGCTGAATCTGTCACCTACTCGCCGCCGACCAGAGCAGAGACGCTGTCTCAGGAGGGACTTCAGAGCTGAAAAACCACCGCCGGGCCTTGCCCTACCCCTGGCCCCTGCTCGCCGCCAGCGAGGCCTTGAATTGTCCAAGGTGCCGCGACACCGCAATACAGAGGGCACCTCTCTCTGCAGGAGGCCGCGCCAGAAGTCCTTGCCGCACACCGCGCTCGAGACGCCTCACGCTGGCACCTACTCGCCACCGTCCAGAGCGGCGGCGCTGGCTCAGGTGGGACTTCAGAGCTGGTTGGAGCGCCAGGGCGGAAGAAACGAGGTCGGCAAGTGATGAACTGCTGATGGAGGCTGCGCCAGGGGCTTGAGGTGATCCAGGCGCGGGCAAAGCTTCTGTTCTAGGCCGGCAATGGGGATGGCGAGGAAAAGGCCCAGCCGGCTTCCAGAGATCGTGGAGGCGTGGGAAGCCGTCGACCAAGGGACGCGGTGAGCTGGAAAAGATCGGTTCGTGAAGATCCTGGCAAGTGTAGCTGTGCAAGGTTAGGATTCTGCAACTCCCCTTCAGTTCTTATTCCAGGCAATGTCAACTGACCGAACATTGTTTCTGTATGAACACCTGCTACCAACTTCCAGTACCCTGTTCTATACTGAATCAAATACCGAATTGTCAACACCGCGTCTATTCGCAACTAAATCATCTAAATGAAATGTCCATTCACGGATGATTAGACCCATTGATGGCATGGCGTACATCTGGCCCATGATCTACTGGATTGCTTTATTTCAGCAAGTCCTGTAAGAGTTCTCTTGTCCCAGATGACACTATTCCAACCATCTGCCAGTAATATTGGTTAGAACAGTTGTATGCCATGTGTAGACCTTTGTCCCCTTTGGTGTCAATTTCAATTGAACCCTGCCTAAACACATTCTGCACTAATGTTCCTACGACCAACAATTAAATTAACCCCATACAATCCAAATTTTGACTCGGATTTGTCTAGATTCGGATGTATCTAATACTAAAACATGTCTAGATACATTCGAATTTAGACAAATCCAAATCAATTAATTTGGATCAAGGGGAGTAGAACAATTTTACGGTTCATTAAAATCTTGAGTTTATATGAAACATGGCACCATGCCACTAATCTCTATAGGATATTATGAAGTTGTACGCCAAGAACTTGTGAAAAGCAACACGTCAACGGTAAGATTTGTAAATTTGGCTCAAGACACACAGACGCACCTAAGCAGAGAGACGGTAAATATGGGAGCTATTATTTGAATTAGTAGTAGTAAGAGACTACCTTACTAGCGGGAAAACAACAGCTCAAAGTGATTTCACCAAATTAACTTTTATCTGGCCACAAGTACACTTGAATCAATTTCTTACTTACAGTCTGTTTGACTAATTAAACAATCTCACACGTGTTTCTAAACCGAGGATGCAATTAAGTTCTTATTCCTGAAAGCCTAGAACAGGTTTGATTGATTTGCGTATGATGACATTACTTTTAGGCTTGACCTGCAACATTGTCAAGTATAGCTAATGCCAAACTCTTGATCATATTAAATCCAGATTTTACAGTAACAAATGTGTAGTTACGGAAGCTTATTCCTGTAAGAAATATGTCACCTAAGATCACTATTTTTTAGAAAATTTAGGATTGGGTGACAACTGAATAAGTTCACATGTACATCTCCCAAAAATGCAGTGAAAAACCATTCTTGATAACCTGCAGTTGCGGTGATCGTTTTTATGTACGAATGATTTTCTTCCTTGCAAATCTAAACTGGTCTTTAGTTATACAAATACTAGCAAAACCAAACACAAAAATCTTAAAGTTCAACAACTCAGTTTGCACTGGGAAATTAATTATCAGAGAGGTCTTGTAGCTTGTATTCAGATTTTTCAAAAAAACATGCATGGTATGTTGTTGTTCCAGTTTAGTCCCCACATCCATGTTAGTCTTAGCTAGGTGTATTATACTAGCTTGTGTTCAACAGAGAGAACTTGTAACAAGGCACCATCTTCAGGCTTTGTAGCAAGACCATTGTTTATATTTTTCCTTAGGCTGTTATCTACGCACTATAGATATAGTACTGAACTAGATAGTCAGGTTGTTGTCCTAATGCTCTTAGACGGTTAATGGGTAAAATAATCGTTGATCTTTATTTTGTGCCATTGGCAGTCTTTACAAGGATAAATATTGAAGAGATTGACTGCGGTCTAATTTATTGTTCTAATTTACTCATTTGATCTTCACTTCTTAACTTTCACAATAAAAGGAGGTGTACTCAAGACAGCAACATCATGTATCATGGGGAAACTACAAGTAACTTATTTTGACATTTTCAAGCAGAGTTCAATACTCAATTAACTCTGTTTTTTTGTTGGGAAATTGCAAGAGTTGCAAAAAACATTAGCGCATATAACAAGTTTAAATGAGGCAACTATGAAGAATCGGGGATACGTAAACAAAATATGAACAATATGATCAACATGTGATAGAAGAATACTTACTTGGTTCTGGCTCTGGGAATTGGTATTATCGGTATTCGCCTCCATGGAGCTCCAATAAGCTGCTCTGTGCACCTTCAGATCTTTTTCCCTTTGAGGAATCCTTGAGATGGCCGTGGAGAATTACTTTCCCTTTGAGGAATCCTTGAGATGGCCGTGGAGAATTACTTTCCCTTTGAGGAATCCTTCAGCCAGCCGCCGAGAATTACAAGGCGATGGACTCCCTTCAGGAAAACCCACCGTTATCTCGTCCTTTTATAAGCGCCGCACCCGGAAGCAGCAGCCCCTCCCAGTCCGAAAGGGAGGGGAGTTTCTAATCCGGCTCGAACTAGACGAGCTCCCGGACGATTATCGTTATAGTTGTTATTATTATTCCTAATAACAAAATAAATAATAATTTAAATGCAAATCCGAATTTGTTCTTGCTCCGGATGATGTGGAATCCTGCACTGCCGTTCCCGCTGCCTCTATTGATCCGATCATATATGTCGACAATCGGCAGTGAGAGGGAATGGAAATCTGGCGCCCGCGGACTCAGCAAAATCTCCGATTCCAGGTACGACAGAGGTTGGCAGCCGATGGATCCTGGAAAATCGCCCGCCCGCCCGCGCGCGCGAGTCAGATTCGGATTTGAATCAAACTCGATCAAAGAATTGGAATCGAATCCGGCGGTACCAATCCATCAATCAATTGGATGAAGGAACAGAGGAGCTGGCGCGCGTACCTTATTAGCCTGGAGAGGAAAAGTATCCGGCGGCGGCGAGGGCGTTGCTCGCCGTCCGTGGGTGTGGGTGTGGGTGTGGGTGTGGGTGTGGGTGACCTGGAAAATCGGTGGCCACGATCGTGAATCCCATCGAGAAATCTATGGCGACACGCGCGGGAATTCGTTATGTCTGAAGTTGTTTGTGTGTCACCACAACCGACTCCGATCTCGAGTCGACGACGTAGGCTAGGAAAGCCTCGTAGGCGGCGCGCGTCTGTCCCTCCCTCCCAGTCCCTGGCAGGCTCCAGTTTTGACTCACAATCCAACGGCACCAAGCAAACCCATCTTGGAGCTGAACAGCCGCCACCCACCCGTGAGCGGCTGAACAGGGCGTGGACCTGCTACTCCTCGCCGACGCCCCTGCAGCAGCTCTGCTCCTTTTATTCCCTCGGATTTTGGCACCCCGTCGTCAATGGTGGCCGCTTGTGCAGTTTCCTAATTTTGAAAATTGCTTGCGCACCAAATCCAGACGTGTATTTCTCTCTCTTTTGGAACTAAAACCCAGGTTGAGGAACTTCAGACAGACAAAGTTGATCAAGTTACCCGCAAAAAAGAGAAAAAGTTGATCAGGTCGTCGGTGTGCGCTCTGACCATTCTAGAAACGTGTGTTTCTCTCTTTTGTATACTCTTCATCTCAGACCGCATTCGTCCTGAAAATAAAATGGATAAAAAAAACTGAAATCAGAGCACATAATGGCTTCATTGTTTGGGCCAGTTGCTGCAAATTTTACATTTTCCTAGTGAGTCTGGACTTTGTGTGCATTTAGCAATTTTCAGTGTCGGACGCACTTATCCCGGCCAGGGAGGAAACACACGCCCCGCGTCCTTAGGGCAGCCACAATGTGGTAATAGCCAAATCTGACATTGCTGGTTCTAAATTTCTGCCCTGCGGGTCCCACTATTGACAGAATAATATAGAGTATTCTTCTTTCCTACCCGTCTCTCTTTCTCATCTCACCAATCTCCTCTTCCCCACCTATCTGCTATCTTCCCTACGGAAAAATCCTCATCGACTCAAAGCTCAAATCACCTCTCGTGCGTGCATGCTAAACCTGCTCCTCGTCAAGCTCATGGCATAGTATGGGCTTGCTCAGCCGGAGGGACGGCCGTAGAGGACTCTGCCATTTTCTGTTCCTTAGCTCGCGCCTTGCCGGAGCCAAGCCACCATGTCCCTGTACTCCGCCTCCATAAGCTCCACTGCCGCCGCCTACTCCCTCCCGCAAGCATGCGCATCTTGGGATTGACTTCTCCGCCGCCTACTCTAGATGCAGTCTGATTCGCATCGACCACCAGGACGTCTCTTCCAACGCGCTGGCCACACGCGACGCCGTCGTCCAACTCCGTGCAGTCCTCAGCGAAATCAGCCAGTACCGCCGCCTGCGGTACAGCTTCGTGGATGCTTCCAAGACGAAGCGCAAGATGTGAGAGAGGTTGGAAGCGTGAGCGAGAATGATTATTTTATTCCATCCACAGATTTAGCATCGGAGCACGGAGTTGCTCCGATTCCCTCTTCTCTCTAATTTGGAACCATCCCTACAATTTTAGGAACTAGTTCTAAATGCCAAATAGATAATATAGAACTACTTTTAGCCACACATTGTGGCTGCCCTTAGCCCATGCGACCGCTCAACACACGAAAAAAGAAAACTGATCACGCCCCCCACGATCTCCTCACCCTGATTACCGGCCTCACTGGATGCGACCTTGGATGACGCCCTGGCCAAGTCCTCGCCGTGTTCATGTATGGCGCCCTCGCCGCGACCTGGACCTTCGTCTACCGGCCGTCCGTCGCCCACTTTGCTGTCCTCACTGCCGCAACATTGTCGCCATCCCGTAACAAATCTAAGACCAGTCACTGCTGCAAATATTATTCCAATAATCGATCTTTCAAGTATCAGTCTGCCTAGCAAAATTCCCGGGGTATCAACATAATTTATTTTATAATAATGACAATGGCAATTTTAATTGTTATGTCCATTATCCTTGAAACGGTACACAACTATGAAATTGTTGTTATATACTAGATAGTACATGTCTTTCACATAATCCTTGATATGCGTGTCCCATGAGCCCTCGGGTATGATAAATTGTACTACATCTTTTCCATGTCCTGAAAAGGCTAGCAAATTATCACTAATTCAAGTTATCTTGGTATTGTTGGTCGTGTTCATATTTATATTTCACACTATCCACTTGCTTTCACTAAAATTGGATTGCATCCAAATAAGTTTATTATTTGCAGGCTACAGGAAGAGATGTACCAAACTGACTGAAGTTTTAAGTACCTGCCAGAGGAAGAAGCTATTGGTATGTAATCTCCCAACCGCATGGGGACGCGCACCCCATTTTAGGATATAAGCAACACCATCCCCTTAGGTAACTATCAAAACAACCAGTGCCTACTGAGTGTTATTGTTTTTTCAGGTATAATGAACATTATTGTTGCTGCAGTGCTAAATAACGGAATGTATTTACACATACCCTAAAGAATTGAAAAGGCAGAGGGACAAAGAATATTATGCATGACATAAAGATGATATTCGGTGATTAATGAGACACATGTTCATACAGATCAACCTCATGATGGTACGTCGTATCATT
This sequence comes from Avena insularis, assembly GCA_023614405.1. NCBI lineage: Eukaryota > Viridiplantae > Streptophyta > Magnoliopsida > Poales > Poaceae > Avena > Avena insularis. The sequence continues at coordinate 30,964,181 of CM042691.1, forward strand.
GTTTTTATACAACAGTGACTGAAAACATTAAAGAGATTACCTACTGACAGAACCCCAAGCCACATCCAATTATCATTGTTTTTATACACTTTCACCGGATGATCTCACTTAGCCCTTTTTCTTGGAGTACTTGTGGTATAGGGCTGCAATTGGGATAATTATAAGCAACTCTAAATCCTGGTTGTCTGGACAAACTATGAACTAAAGAAGTGATTTTAATTGGAACCGACTAGCAATATACATTTAATTATATCCCGCACCAATGTCATTAGTATAGACTGGGTAGCCTAAACATTTAATGGTATTGATTCCACTTCCAGTCTCTACTTGCGGCCTACAGGTACAGCTTCAGATTTCCTATTCAGGGGATGTTCACTCAATACCTGACTAAAAGAAAAATGTCCAAGAATATCATCAACACCAAAACAATAATAGCACGATCACTAATATGCTGAAAGAAAAATGTTCGAGAATGACTGATATGCTGCTTGTGTGCTTGAGAGTGCGCTCGATAGTGTTGTTGCATGTTGATTACGCAGAAATTTAGAGACATAGTTGGGTTTGTGAGTGAGACAAGGAGAGATGCAGGTACAAGAGAAGGGAATTTCTGTTCTTTGGTACTGCACTAATTAGATTCCTTCGTGCTATTAGATGTTATTATTGTTCATGACATTTACCATCCAATGTATACACTAATCATAGCTCCAACCTAACAAGAATTAAAGACATAAATACATTGATCTGAAAAGTGGAAGGATCTAAATGTCACAACATGTTAAAGGAAAGAGTGTATTAAGAACAGACTGCAGACAGTGATGAAGAACCCACCAAGGGAACATAACAAAATATAACTAACCTCCGGATTTTCATAAAGAGTAGAAACAATCGGAGATATAACTAACCTTCAGGAGTTCCAAAACTGCTTCAAAAGAACCAGGAACGTTGAGGGGACTACGTTGTACTTGTAACTCCTGAAATGACCACTCTTTTCCTCTACCACTTTAGCACGCTTCATCACCCACAAAATATAAAATATGGAAGACAGTGATGAATAATCCCACCAAGGGAACATGTGACCAATAACTTATTAAGCAATAATCTACAATGGAGTACCTCGGAACCAACTTTGTTATTTGTAACATCTCTTAATAGTTCATAAAGAGCAGATGCAATGTGCATGTATCTACCCAATTACTCACTGACTTAACCATAAGAAGAAGGTGATTAAGGTAGTTCATCTGAGAAGAAATTTATTATCAGTATATCATTCCTTACAAGTTTCTTCTTTGGAAAGTTCTGCTTAAATTATCACAGTAGTGCTTATAAAATTGTTGAATCTTGTTTGCATCATTGAGTAGAAATTCCGTGTCAACCAGTCAAATAGGGTATTCATCACTGATGAAGAGATCACAATGTGCCGATTCACTTATTGCATTGCTATCAAACTGAATCGAGATGAGGGGTACGACGAATTACCAGTTGAGCGAGGTGGAGAAGGGCGTCAGACGAAGCATGCGGCCGCTTAGGGAGGTTCGCCACACAACCAACCTACAGGAGCGGGGATACCTCGCCAGCATCAGTTGTCCTTAGGGAACCGAGAGGAGGAAGCCGGCGCTGTGAATCCCTCCAACGCGCGCGCGGCTGGTGGAGATGAGGTCGATGCCTGCTTCGGCGCCTAGCGCATTTCCACTTGGCCTGCCACGAGAAAGCGACGGCGAGGCAGGGGAGGGCCGGTCGTTGCGGCAGTGGCGGGGAGGCAGGGCAGGGTCGGACATCGAGGAAGGCGCGGGGACGCAGGAGAGGCCACGATCCTGGAGCTGGTGGAGGAGAAACAGAGGAGGGAGCGGTCCAGGCGCCGGTGTACATGAACCAGAGGAGGGCGCGGTCAAGGTTCTCGCTCCCATGGCAGCCTTCGGGAGGTAATTGGCGGCAGCAACGGGAGTGGGAAGTCGTCGAGGCCAGTGACATGTAGGCATGGGCGGAGCTGCCTGTCGCAGGAAGAGAATGGGAGGGCTTGTCTGTTTTTTCTTTGTAGGCTACTCTATAACTTTTTATGTTGCCGGGATCGAAACACTTATACTCTATTTTTAAAAATAATACGAATTATTTAATCAATACTACGAATAATATTCAAAATTAGGAATTTTGAAAAATAGCGCGGCCTCGGGGTCTTAAACACCGACCAGCACCCGTCGGTGTTTGAACCACCGACAAGCACTCGCCATGCATCACCCTGCGCTTGTCTCTGACCAACTGGTCGGGAGTTAAACTCCTGAAAACTCCCGAAAGGTCCTTGTCGGGAGTTCAAACCTCGAGGCCGCGCTAGATTTGAAATTTGTCAAAATTGTGTATTATTCATGGAATTTAATAAAAATCGTGTTATTTTAAAAATGAGCCTTGTACTCCCTCTCCAAAATTAACTGATTTTATTTTATCTGGATATGCATGTATCTAAACACTAAAACACATCTAAATATATGCATATCTAGGAAAAGTGAAGTCATTTATTTTGGGACATACGGAGTATTAAGTTTTTTCTAATGATTTTGTTTTTTTATAGATTACTAATGATGCTTTTGATCGAATATGTTAAAAAATCTACCATCAATATCTATAATCTTCATGTCATCGTATGGTTCATGGATGTTAAACTTGTACTTTCGTCTCACATCTTTGAGAGGGTATGTTTCGCTTGTCATGTGTTATATATTACTACCTCTGTTCCATAATATAAGTCTTTTTAGTAAACTAAAACAGCTTGTTGAAAAGGCTTATATTATGGAACGGAAAGAGTATATTATTATTTGTTCAAAAGCTAATTCTGACTACCATTTGATAAGGAATTGACAATGATGACCAGAGAAACCGAGATATGAAAATTGAGGACAGCAATACAAATACCACCGAGATCCCAATGATTTTATGATTGTGGATACTCCTCCTAAGAAAACCAAAATATAAAACTTATTATCAAAAGCTGAGCTCATGTCGTCATTGTTAGTCCTTTTACCTTCCATCATAAACGCCAACTTAACGGAATAATCACAAGTTGAGCCTTCATCGCAATCATTGTTCCTTTCACCTTCTGTCGAACCAACGGACGCCTAGATGAGCTTTGCTTTTGCATCCACAAAGTTGACGATGTCCATTCATTGGAGTAAGACACTTTTTTTGGTCAGTTCAATCTCCAAGTCCACCCTGCCCCGATGTTGATCGCCGCAGTAGGAGTATATCAACTCGATCTCCGCCTCCGCGCAATACTCGATCTTCGCCTCCCCCTCCGTGCAATACTACCTCGTCGAAGAAACGGAAGGTCGCTGCTCCCCCGCGCCCCACATCGAAGAAAGGTCAAACAGCGAAGATAGTCGACATCCCGTCGGCTCTTCCAAAGAGACCTTATGACAAGACCGATGAGGAAAATGCCGCGGATATGGCTGCCCAAGTTAAGGCGCATTTTGCACCCAAAAAGCCTGAGCCAAAGCCGGTATATGATGAAAAAACCAAAAAGTGGGCTAAGTCCTTTCTTGAGCAACCATCCCAGATATCGATGAATCTGGAATCAGACTATGACCGGGAGATTATTAAGTAAGCAAAGAAGAAGAAAAAGCACAAGTGTAAAAAGCGGGAAGCAAGTTGCCCAGCTCGAACAACAGAAGTTTAAATCGCCCCCCCCCCCCCCCGCTCAAAGTGATTTCAGACCTCGACAAGGCCTTCAGAGCTGAAATAGATATAAACATGCAAATAATGGACCCTAGAGCCAGTACTAATTCTGCACTAATGGGCATCACTGTAACGGAGGCCAAATCACTTGCTACCGAAGCAAATGTGTCTCTTGGTCAATATTTAGGCTATGAAGATACACCAGTGGGTCAGATAGTATGGAAGTATGTCCAAGGGGAGCCTCTAGTCAGTCATGAGGATCTCACGCGTCTATCTACACATATGCGAAATCTGCACACATGGTACCTGTTGCAAACAGAAAAAAGCATCAGAAAGATTGGTTTCCGGTGGATGTTAGAAAGGAGCATCACTTCAAACCATACTCGATACAGGTTCAAATAACCGAACTGTTTCAGTTATACAATCAGCGTGTCCTCGATAAATCTATCATTGGTTGCTACTGTCTGTAAGTGATTTATTTCTATAATTAAGTTTGTAGCTCAGCTCGTTCATTGCATTTAATATATTATCCTAACTATATATCCTTTTGTATGATATTATATTCTGCAGAATGAAGATGCTTGAATGCAAAAGAGTTAGAAGATATAATGTTGGGTTCATTGACCCATATATCGTTAATGAATATACGTTAAAGAATCACCCCAAAGACATGGAGAAAGACCTGTGCAGGTTCTTAACCGAGAATAATTTTGTTAAGGAAATACTATTTCCTTACAACTTCAAGTGAGAGTCTCTATCTTGTACACATTTTATTTTTGCTTACTCGATGTTAAGTATAATTGATGAGCTATGCATGTATGCTTATGTAAATGTCCGCAGATTCCACTGGATCTTGCTAAACATTCAAGTTGACAAGTCCCTAGTTGAAGTCCACAACTCATTAAGGTGGGACCAAGAGCAGTGGAGCGACATGAAAGCAATGCTCCATAAGTAATTTCAATCATTATCGCATTATATCGGCCTCTTTCATTCATTTTCTGATATCAAGTAACTAATAACTTCTTTGTTCATTTTCTTTGCTGAGCAGGTGTTGGACACGGTTCAGACAGAAAATACCAGGTCCATTCAAAGAGGACCTAACTTATAAAATAGTGAAGAGTTTACAGCAGCCACTGGAAACTCATTTATGTGGATACTACGTCTGCGAGTGCATCCGCGAGTTCACCGGTGAGCGGAAAGTTGATTCACATTATATTTACGATTTGCGGGAGAAACTAGAGCCAGAACAGCGCATACGAGCTGGCAGGATTTCTGATTAAGGAAGTCCTTGATGTACATGGAGAACATTATGCCGATGATGCGTAACTCTATATGCCTTAGTGATCTCCATGTAGTTGATATGATATATATATCATCAATGACCATGTAATTTTAAAACATTTCTTCCTTTTGATATGATTGATTATATGTATGCTTGCAAGGGATCGAGTAATTATATAGATGCATCAACGTGTACTGTGTATGTAATGAAACACAAAACGAAAAAGGAACGAAATGGCAAAAAAAGAAAACACACAATCTCTGCTGCGGCAGAGAAACACACGAATTCTCTGCCGCGGTAGGAAGCCTTATAGTCCCGGGTGGTGTTACGACCCGGGACTAGAGGGTTTTCGTCCCCCCTCCCCCCCACCCCGCCTCGCTAAAACAGTCACATGGCTGTCTTTTGTCGCGGGCCGTAGCGAGCCGAGACTAGAGAGGGAGCGGGGCCTGTAGTCCCGATTTGGCGGTCCCGGGCCCAAAACCGGGACTAGAGCCCGTTACAGCCCGGGACTATATGACTTTTTTCCACCGGTGTGCCATGAAAAGATTTGTACCATTGTGTGGTAAAATATACCAGTAGACGAAGAAAAAACAACCGCAACGTATCACCACGATATCAGACATGTGAGATACTGACATGACAAAAGGAAATGGAGTTGACTATGCACTAGGTGTCATTAGTGAGTAGTCATCACCCATCTTTGTTCTCATCAACCGTTTGACTTTTAAGTAAACTTCGTGCAAAATAACCTGGCCAGATCGACCACCATTGATGCTGTTGCACATCTATGCGCGCTGCCTGAAGAGACAGATTGCGTATCCATATATACACTAGTATATACACCTGTGCGTATACTTCCACTATAGAAAGTACAGAGATGAATGCACCTAAAGATGAGGGCGGCCTAGCAAATCTCTATGCCATGTTTCTCAAATCAGCTGTTACATGTTGTATAGTACTCCTTTCGTTTAGAAATATAAGACGTTTTAGTCTTGTAAATCGAATGCATTTAAACATCTTTTAGTGTGAGTGAACCTATACACTAAAAATGATATAGATACATTTAGTTCACAAACATAAAATGTCTTATATTTCTAAAGAGAAGAAGTAGTTTAAATTTCGTCTTGCCGACATACATTCATATGTCAACTATGCAATCATATGTAGAGTATAATAAATTGATTGGTAGGATATATGTGCACGACTCTAGCTAATTGACATTACCGGCCAGATCAACGGCCGGCCGGCTTAAGTCAATTGTTTTAAGTCAACTTCCCAATTTACTAGTACTATAGTTTTGTCTCTTAGGTCAGATGCGAATTATCAACACCTGAACCTGAGCCTTGAAATGATCCCTCCATGCAATGCATGTACTCGATCAGATTCTTCTCTCTGATTTTCTTCTCATATTTTTTGTGTACAAGGTGGTTCGGTGATGTAGAGACAACAACGCATGAGCTTCTTGGTTTACATGTTGATATATATCACTTGGACATATATAAAGTAGATGAAAACTATACTTTTGGAATTTTTTTTCAAAATAAGGAACGAAGCCCCAGCCTCTGCATCAATAGATGCACACAACCTTCTTTATTACTCATAAATTTGCCACTAGCATTTGAAACTATGATTGCAGAGGCTGGGGATTATCCTCATTTTTTGAGAGAAAAATGAGTTGGGCATGTACGAATAATATCGGTTTATTTGTCATACAAAAAAAATTTGTGTCATGGTTGGTACATGAAGAATGTGGCATATATGTAGGCGCCACATGTTGGTCGAACCATTTTGGCCAGTCAAAACCATTTCGAGAAATGAATTGAACATACACAATATGCTGCATGTATTGACAGTTCAATGACAAAGTGTATCGATCCACTTTTAGAACCCACATATGAGATCATTACTTGAGGACCCAACAAACTTTTACGACCAACAGGACATTGGTAAACTAAAAGATTAATTTAAAGGTATTATGTAGTAGTACACTTGCTTACTTCATGCATGATGTGATAGCATGCCTGTCTGGGATTGATTACTATAGCTCTGTCTATCCGAATCGAAACCTTCTTGTTCTTGGTTAAAGGGCGCATTTTCTAGGGATTTATTAGCTATGTTAGGGCATGTACAATGGTTGATAAAAATATTTTATTTTAGTCCTGCCATGAATCTATTTATAACACTAAAACATGATGTATAATGAGTTATTTATTAGTCTTATCTCTAAAAATCAGGCATTCCAAAATATGTGGTAATAGATTGTTGATAAGAGATCATCTCTTAATTAAGTGCAACCTTTTCTTTCCTCCACCGGACTACTATGATTCATAGGGTCGGAAATTTAAAGGAATAGGAAATACAAAGGATTGGAATGCCCTGCCCAATTGGATCCTATGAACATAAGAAATCTCACACATGGTTGTTTGATTGTTGCAAAGGATTTTTACCATGAGATCTGACCTCATGCAAAGTTTTCTACAAAAATGAACTACAGATTTTCTATGGGAACTAATCTTAGATGATGCAATCACGTGAATCAAATGGCTCAGAGAGGAAAAATTCCACAAGGTCCGAATCCTATATAAATCCTGAGGAAATCCTGAGAAATCCTATAATAGGGAATATTAGAAGGCTCAAACATTTTAGTTGCAGGATAAGAAGGCTCGAACTTAACATCTCAACTTTTGCCGAGTCGGTTAATACATGTATCTAGAGTTTCTCCAAGAATTTCTATTACCACCAGTAGTTTTGGGAGTTTTTTACTTGTGAATATGCATCGTGATTAGATTGTTTTTTTCCTCTTCGTCCTTCGCTTGTTGCCACGAGAGATTACTTAGTGGTTGGCAGCTCATTGCATTTATTTCAAAGTCAAATTATTTTTCTATTTGCTCCATTGTCCATGAATATTTTTACTCGTGAACCGAACTATTTTTTTTTGAAAGGAGCATATATTAATATCAGAGGATACCAATTACACCCAGCTTCTGCAACAACGCATTGTCCTAGCGGCCACATGGATGCACATAGCCATAAAAAGAAAGAAGAATTACAAAAATGAAAAGTCCCGCTACAGTGACTCATTCATTGAAACAATAGTACTACCACCACCAAGACAACACCAGAAGTCCAGCTTCTCCAAAAAACGATGCCTTCAAGAAGGAAACAATGCACAAACACCGTCATCGCCCGATCAAAGATCTAGGTTTTCATCCTGAAAAAAGTCCACGCTCTTAAAACAATACCTTCAACAAGGCCATTGCTAGGCACAACCAATTAAGGCCAGACCCTGAGTTTTTACCCTGAGAGGTAGGACCATGAACATCTCATGTGCAGTCGTCCCCACTTGCATGCCACTGCTCCAATTCACAAGTCGCCTAGCCAATTCCTCACCACCACCCAGACTCGAACCACCATTGCCAGTCCTTAGATCTCGGTCTCCATGACTTTCTCCGTCAGCACCATGAAACGAGAACATGCCCCATGATAATAACAGCCAACAAAGCTTCGAAGCACACCCTCTGAAATCAAACGGTCAGAGTAAAACATGGGTACGATACGACCGAATTCAATCCTTCCAGCAAACTCACGGCATGAGTGCACTTATGGAGTCGCCGGCGGAGACTTCCGGAACACGACACAGAAACTAGATCAATGGAGACCAACATTCGGCAGATCTTCGTCTTGGCTTAGGAGGGATCCAAGACCACCTCTTTTATTGAAACCGAGCCAGCAGCCCCCACGCCACCCGTTGGAAACTAGCAGGATCCGCCGCAAGACGGCAAGACCACACAGACGACCATTCCGACGGAGAAGGAGGACACCACCACCATGCTGGGGGCAGATGCCCCAAGCGCCCTAGTGTCGCGGACAAGGCCCGGGTAGCCTGGGCGCCGGCGTCGAGGGCAACGGACGGGACAGATCGCGGCTAAGCTCAAATCCCCATCGCCGTCTGCCGCTATTTGGGCCAAGGATCACCGGCCGTCACCCGCTGCAACACCTCCATATGAAAACTAAAATAATATTTGACCAGATTCATTTCTTAGTTAATCAGATTCTCCACGTCCTAAAAAGATCATGTCAGCGCCTGCGCCCCTAGAAAAAGCATTTGTAATGATAAGGACGGCCTAGCAAATCTGTCGGTTCAATTCAATATTTACTAGGTCCGTGGGTTTTCTTATGATTGCCCTCTCGGTTTGACTAACGCAGTTTGGTCTACAGTACATGCAAGTTCCATGCTTAAGTAGTGAAGTATTTATTCCTCTAACCAAGTCAGAGCGTTGAAATTAAATATATAATCTCCTATCTAAAATAGGAAGATGTTGCCTAATTTTCTTTCCTAATAAAAGGTTTAATTTCTCTGAAATTTGTAGCTGTCTAGTTTGGGTTGATGTATCAGCTGCTAGTTTGTACATTTGGCACGATTGGTCTCGAAGTTCGTGAACTTTTGGTTTAAATGAAACTCTCCTAAAATGTAAAAACTAAACTAACATTAAACTGGTCTAACTTTCATGAGTGATGTACTCGTCCGTTTTTTTTTTCTGAAATGAAGGTGATACCTCCAGTCTCCGCATCAAAACGGTATACACACATCCTTTCTATTTATGATTCAACATAGTCTTAAAAGGAAAAATAGAGAGATCAACATGAAGCCACCTCACTAACGAAAGCCGTTGCAACACCTACAACCTCAATGTAAAATCTTGTTGAAAGGGGTGGTCATGCCGGGACCATGATCCCGACCTCACACCTAGCGCACATCATTAAAAACTCGATGCTACACCAAACCGCTCAGCAGCGAGCCGGGAACACAAACTGGTCTAGAAGACTCTCAGCACATGCTAGTGCACGTGCTCAAGAAGTCGTCGCCATCTTCCGCCGACCCATATTCAGGACATGGATCAAAGTAATGACCTTGTCTGGCCTGTCGTCAACGCCACCACGATGCTAGACCGTGTCACCTCTATGTCTGTCCGTCGCAGAGACCCCGCCATGCCACATAGGTGAGACTTGCTGATGTTGATGTGTAGCTGCAATAGCGCTCTACACCTTGCCTCTTCTGTCCAATAACTGCTCCAAAAACAATACCCTCATGATGGAGAATGACACCAAAGCGCCGCCATATTCCGATCCAGTATACCTAGATCTGGATTCCCCCCGGAGCATCATGAGTGAGTACACTATGGCTGCAACAATGATGCCTTCAACAAGGTCACGACGCATAGATGTCGCCATCGCATGCCGTGATCGAAGCCGGAGCTCAGTTTTCACCGGCAATCTCGTCTCCTCAACTCACTGCCAGACCATATGTGGGATCAAGGATCCACCACAACCGGCCGGTCAACTAAACTCCAGCGGAGGAGGAGGCCACCACTACCATGCCCAGGGATGATGCCCTAGACATCCTCGTGATATGAGCCTAGCACCAGGAGTGTCATGTACCATGTACGGAGAATCCCAGATGGAGCAGGTGCAGCCATCACAACCCAAATCCAGATCAGAGTCCACCGGGCCATCGCCACCTTCCGTCCTCCACCTGCCACCGCGATCCGCCAAGCCCCGCTGGCCGCTGCCAGGCTACAACACCATCGATGATGATACCGGTGTGGGCGGCGCCACCTTCATGACACACATGTTTTTCCCTCTGATGACTTCGACAACGACGGGATAGGAGGACGTGGAGGGGCGTCTATAAGGAGGCGGTCATGGCCCTCTTGTGTAGACTGAAACGCCCACACGGGAGGGGTCGCGTGAGCTTTCACCTAAAGTTGGGGGAAGATTTCACTTCCCCAGACCCTACACCAACTCGGGGTGCACACAACCATTAAGCATGAGTACCAATTTTTTTAATCTTGGTTAAAGACCAGATCGGTTTCCAAGGATAAATGGCATGAGTATCAGGATAGTATGGTCCGTAATTATAAATAGGAACCTCAATCCATCGTCTGTTAGGATTTAAACTCAAATGTTGGATTTGTACATCCACTCTCCCAACTAGTTGAGATGGGATCACTTCCTAAAATATTCTCATCCACATAATGTGCTATCTTTTATAATGTTTTTATATACATGATACATGTAGAATAATACTTGTAGTTCACAAACTATATATTTTTCTTGTTGTCATGAAACTCATGGGCGTTTTCATTGGGAAAAAAATGTCGAAGTCATCAAACTGAGATGAGGGCACATATGTTCATGCTCTTCCCTCTACTAGGACTATAACAGTAAAGTTATGATTGGTGATTTTTGGCTCCCGAGCTCCAATGATCCAGCTATTTAAAAAAATTAAAATCAATTTTCCGAGCTCCAAAAAAGCACGAGATTTTTTTTGGATATAGCCAACGAAGTATCTCACAAACATGCAAAATATAGATTTGAAATACTTTGTATTCTGGGCTACAAAAAATGATAAAAGTGTTGATCTGAATATGCATATTTTCACAACTCTAAAGTTTACCTAACTTTGTCATTTTTTGAATATGCATATTTTCACAACACATATTAGACACACAAATATCGATCATAAAGAAAATGCAAGTTTCATTAGCTCCGAGCAATTATCTCTAGGACAATATGATGAGATGAACCATGATACCAAAGAATTATGGAGGGAAATATATCTCCAATTCGCATATTATGATGCTGATCTGATGCTTTAATTTCATGGAACGACCAATGTGATTGACTTATGTGCGACGATCATGTTAAACACATGTGGAGTTTGGTGATAGCCCTGTGGACTCCTGGCTCACGAAGACATATGATTGCAGTAGGTAGGATACGTATGATCATTAATTGAAATCATGAAGCCTCGTGCTAATTAGTTTGTGAGCCTTCACAACATTATTTTATGTTTGTCGAGCTACGGGCAGACATTTTGACACCAAATAGACACTCATCTACACTATACATTCTCTCATGTTTTTAAAGTGTAACAAGATAGGACCAATGTAGTATTTGTCATTATCTTTTGCAATTGTCTGTTTTGCCCAATGCTCATGCCTTATGCATGTATTATGCATGCATGTTTCAGTTGAAGCCTTGCCATCCATCCATTTTTTATCTTGTATGGAGTGTTGATCAAGAGACCAAGCAAGCTATCAAACTCATCTTTCACAACATGCATGAAATATATAAAATAATGAGTCCATGACATTTTCATTAAACAGAAGACCCGGAATACAAATTTGCATCTCCACATGGTAGAACCTATGATTGTCTACAAATACTCGTTCTCCAGTCTTCTCCACCGGACTCAAGCGACTCTCAGCTTCCCTGCTAAAGTTTTTATTGTATGTCCTCCATGGGAGATCGAGTAGAAGCCACCTTCGATGACCCATGTACATGATTAATTTTTATCCTTTCAAGTAAACACTTGTCATGTTCTCTTGGCAGGTAAACCATGCATTCTACCCATGGGTAGTTTGATGGGAATTGTATTCATACACACGATAATAATTGATGGTTGTGACCAAAATACCCTTCATAGGTAAGTAATCATATTTGAATGTGTCCCAAACCTAGGTCTCTAGTTCCCAAAGTACCTCTATTTCATCGTCAAAAGTTGGTGATATACATGAAGATCGTTTTTTAGTTGCTTCGGCCCTTCAATTAGGATAATATGGTGATTATACTTCCGCTTTGTGCATAGCTAAGGAGAAGGGATGTACTCCCTCCATTTCAAAATATAAGATGTTTTAGGTTTGTGAAAAAAATGAATCTAGACTTCTTTTAGTGTATAGATTCATCCCAAAGTTGAGTGAACCTACATACTAAAACAAGTCTAGATTCATTTTCTTCACAAACCTAAAACATCTTATATTTTGAAACGGAGGGAGTACATCGATATAACCACAAGCCATGTGATGTGTCCGATGCTCATGTTGTTGATCACAGTTATTCCATTTGTACTTACCAAACCATACATTACTTGGATATTTGCCAAAATACTATATTTACGTTGATCACGTTCCACTAGAAAACAATCAACAAGGCCTCTATCATCATTTCACTCTTATGCATGCCTGACTCCTTACATTAGTTATTACCTGATGGCTCATGATCCACTTGCTAGAGATGTGGCGTATGCTATGTGCATTTTTTGTAGTAGTGGTTACAAGTTTGAGTGTATGTCTACATGTGTTGGATTAGATATTTCAAGAATTTTGTCTTAAAAAATAACTTCCGCAATAAATTTTGCAATGAAAATAATGCTCAACTTTGACAAAGACAATATCAAAGTCAACAAATTTCAAGGGAACGGGGTAAAGAGATTACTCTTTTGGATTTGGTGCACCCACAACCAATCTGAGATTTTCTCAAGTCCCAGCCGATTAGGTTTAGCTATCATGTTCACTTCAAAATTTGTGCCTTTTTCAACATAGAATTATTTATTTTATTATTGTTTCAACATCTTTTGTTTTCTATCATGCAATAGAAATCATTAAATCCCACTTGACTTATCCGTTATGTTCCGTGACTTATTTTCTTACTGGATATCTATTTTTCCTTTCAATTATTTGATTTTCGAACCTTCGGGTCTCCATCCAACATCCTATAATATCATGCTCGTCCTTCCCCTCTTCCTCTTCCCAGATGATGTTGCCTTATGGCCCTTCCAATCTCGTCTCTGCCACCGACGCAACCACTCCACGTGGTTGTTGTATGCGTTTATCCAAAAATTGTCTCAAGCTCGGGTTTTTCCAAACAACTGAAGAATAGCAAAAATGTTAAATTATTTACTCTCTCTCTCTCTCCATCTTAGAAAAAGATGTTGATTTGGACATTCATAAAATATTCAAGATTTACCTTTGACCATTACTTTTTTTCTATATAATAAATGTGTAAACATTATAAAACTATTATATATGAATATACTTTTCTAAACTAAACAATAGGATTTACAACCGACCAATCTAAATATTTAAAATTATAGACAAAATTTAACAAGTTTGACTCGCAACAAGCTATCCCATAGCACATTGATTTGTGATATGCATGGAAGGAGTATGTTCTTCCATGCATGGCCTCTTGTAGTTGTAAACGTGGTTGTCACATCTTGCTTTGTCCAAAAAAATCGTCTCAAGCTCAAATTTTTGTGAAACAACTAAAGAATAGCAAATGTTTAATTGTTTATGCTCTGCATATCACAAAAAGATGTCGTTTTGGACATAGATGCAATCTTCAGGATTCACCTTGACCACTAATTTAAATATATATATATATATATATGGAATATTTCAAAACTATGTGAATATACTTTTCTAAAATAAACAATAGGGTTTAGTACTGACCAATCCAGATATTTAAAATTGCAGTCAAAGCTTTACAGGTTTGACTTATTACAACATACTATATCCAATAGCACATTTATTTGGGATATGGAAGGAGTATGTTCTTCCATGCGTGGCCACTCCATGCTTGGAATAAACCGAAGGTCGTTGGCTGGGCGGCCGGTTGCAGGCAAGCAGTCGCCGGGCGTCTTGTGTAGTGCTGCATATCTCTGCGTATCCGGTCGTCAGAGATCACGAACAGCTACTAGCTAGGTCTTAATTAATTATCATCGACTCGATCGTACCTCCTCTCCATATACCTAGCAGTATAAATAACCTAGCATGGAGATGTCTGAAACTCGTATCAGTATAGCAGCTGTCACCTAGGCAATCACGTAGTACACGTGTAGGAGATATCGACCGACTAGGCCGGCCGGCAAGGAGCGAGAGAGTTAATGGCCGCCGCTGCCTCACGCCGGAGCATGGAGGAGAGGTGGGGCCTCGCCGGCACCACGGCGCTCGTCACCGGCGGCAGCAAAGGGATCGGGTACGTTCTCTGAGCAAGCAACCATCGACATTACATATTGGATGAGAGGTGGGTCTATAACGTAGTATTAATGTGCATGTGTGCTTTCATGGTGGTATCGATCGACAGTCATGCGATTGTGGAGGAGCTGGCACGGCACGGCGCGAGGGTGCACACGTGCTCCCGGAACGCGGCGGAGCTGGAGGAGTGCCGCCGGCGGTGGGAGGAGCAGAACCTCCACGTTACCGTCTCCGTCTGCGACGTCTCCGTGCGCGCCGAGAGGGAGAAGCTCATGGACACGGCGAAGCGAGCCTTGGGCGGCAAGCTGGACGTCCTGGTGAACAACGCAGGGCAGTCGATGGTGAAGGCGGCGACGGAGTGCACCGGCGAGGACTACGCGCGGGTGATGGCCACCAACCTGGAGTCGTGCTTCCACCTCGCTCAGCTCGCGCACCCGCTCCTCCTCCTCTCCGCCGGAGGCAGCGTCGTCCACATCTCCTCCGTCGTCGGGTTCGTCGGCTTCCCGGGCCTCGCCGTCTACTCCATGACGAAAGGAGCCATGAACCAGCTTACCCGCAGCCTCGCCGCCGAGTGGGCCGGCGACGGCATACGCGTCAACTGCGTCGCCCCGGGCGGCATCAATACCGACATCTGCAAAGACGTGGTAACTAACTAATTAAGGATAATCTCTCAACAAATGGAGCTAGATTTTATCAAGTTCTTAATTTTTTTTTGATGAATTTTGTTGCGTGGATGGATGGATGAATGGAGCAGGAGACGAGTGAGCCGGAGATGGTGAAGAGGCAGGCGGCGCGGGTGCCGATGGGGCGGCTGGGCGAGACGGCGGAGGTGGCTTCGGTGGTAGCCTTCCTCTGCATGCCGACGGCCTCCTACATCACCGGCCAAGTCATCTGCGTCGACGGGGGATGCACAATTGCTTAACTGCTGCCTCCTGCTACGACCATGTCAGTTTCGTTTACGATCGACACCCTGCGGGCTAGCTAAGCCCTTTGCACACGTGGTGATATATGTCTTGTTTTTTCCCCTCCATATCAGCTTACATATGTACCTATCATGAAGCGTGTATGATATGTTTTGTACGGGTCGCATATTCTGGTTGTTCTTGCGGTTGTTTGGGCACTTTTGCTTCGATGTTTCCTTTCTTTTCAAACTTTGACAACAAAAACTCAATACTGACTCGTTTGGAAGACTGTATAAATCTAACCAAAGCATGTATGATCCTCTTAACTTATAAAATCTTTAATATTTTATTATAAATTGATTTGACACTCACGAGGAGTATATATAGATATACAAGGAGTAGGAGGAGACTTAAAGTACAAGATGTAGAGTCCTATATATATATCTCTAGTCTATACGTGTATACGTACTTTAACATCCTGCCTCGGTCGGAGCGGGAGTGAAGCGGACGCTTGCGACTGGATTTGAATTCTCGCGCTTCCGTCGTCTTCACCTCCTTGTTATCATCATCTGCGTGGACATCATCATGACTGACACTTAGGGGCAGCGACGACGTCCCCTTCTCGTGTCTCTCTTCTCTCCCGCAGTCATAGCGGAAGTGGCGTGGACGCAAGTGACGACGCGGACGCTGTTGACTGAAGTTCTTGAGTTGTTGTAGACATTTTTCTTGATGTCGATGCCGAGGTAACCGGTTGTGATGTAGCCGTGGTCAAGGTTGTCGTGCTTATTCTAGCCGATAGCACCAGAGGCGCAAAAAATTAAGCGGTTTGTGTCATAGGGTTTTAGGTTTTTGTATGGCGGCGGCGGGTTTCTTGGTCATAGTGCGTCTATGTAACACCCTTGGATCGTCCCTGTGCAAGTATTAGCGATTTTCGCCAAACCAGCATAAAAACGATTCAAAGATGCCCACCAGGCACTTGCATGCATGTGAAAAACGAAGTAATATCATTACACAATAGTCCATGATAGAATCCACAAAACATATATATACAACAACAACTCCAGAAGTCAAGAATACAAATATACAGTATAAAGATCCAAATCACCTTGAAAACGATACAACATCCGACTACGGATAAGAAGAAAATGGGGCTAAGAGCCCTAAAGAATAATCAATGGCGCTTATAACCCTGCCCAGACCAATGTTGGGGATATTGCTATATGGGTATCCTCATAGCATGTCTCTTATCCGGATAACCCGGGTGACCCACAGTTGGTAGCATGGCCCATGGACTGCTGGGCGGCCCAGTTAGATGGATCCAGAAGGGAGCCCCATGTCGGATAAAGGAAGGCTACGGAGGAGTCCCCGATGTACCCGGAGCCTTGAAGTGCAAGACACGCTAGACTAGTTGTAAGCGGTGTAGGACTCTATAACCTGTCCGGCTAGGACTTTTCCCTGTAACCCTAGGACCTGGCGACTATATAAGTCGGGCCTATGGGAGCCTTTAGGACAACGATAACTTAGACTCTTTAGTCACCTCACACAGCGAACCAATCCGTGTAATTCGACGTATTGCCCTTATAGTGATTTATAGCAGGAGTAGGATTCCGCCACCGTTGTGGGATCTAAACCTGGGTAAGCTATGTTACCTCGTACCCGTCAACCATCTCTAAACACGCACTGTGAGGACCTCTTCATGGCGTACTCGTCGGCAATACCACGACAGTTGGCGCCCACCGTGGGGCGTAAGGCGCTTCAGTCTCTTCAGCGGGCGAGGACCAAGATCTTCGCGGGAATCGGCGAAACCGTGGTCATAGGTCGCGTTCTCTTCTCTGGCAACGTTTCGATCGTACCTCCCGACGAGTTCTGGATCCTGGCGAAGATGAACCCTACGCGATGCTCGATCGTCCCCATCGGAGATATCCACCTCTTCATCGGCGAAACCGACTCTGGCACTAGTTCCCTGGGAGTCGGAGGAGCATCAAGACCAGCACGGACCGCCTACGGGCAGGATACGTTCGCGGAAGGATCGATGTCGGATTTCTCCTCGGAGTTTCCCGGCAAAGATCGGAAAAATTCAAGGCCCACCCAAACCACCTCTGTGCAGGATATAACGGTGGAAGATCGCTGCAAATCCGCCGGCTTTGCCTGTGCGTCTGGACAACAGAGATCCAAGTTTGTCGGAGTGGTGACCATCTTTGATGTGGCACGTTGCATTCAGAGAGAGGGCAAAACCCCCCATGATTACCTTGCCAGGTGGCTCCGTATACGGGCCGATCTGGCACATTACCCCAATGATGACGCTATGTATCATTTTGTGGAAGGACTGGACCAAGGTACGCTTCTCCGTCATACGCTAAGGCAGCAACAGGCTTCAGGACGCCCCACCTTCGAAAGCATGGTGAACACCATCAACAACTACGCGGAGGCTGAGGAGGCAGCTCAGACAGCCCTTGTGCTCCTTGACGGAGCCCATCCGCCTCAGCCACCGCCACCACCGCCTCCGGTTGTCATCGCCGCAGCTGCACCACCACCCCCAGTCATCGTCACTGCTGTTGCACCTCCACCGCCCATCATCGAGAAAGCCCCGGCACCCTCTGACTCCGTGCTTGACGTGATCTACGCCGACATCAGCGCATATTCGGAGGAAATAGACTTCAGCCCGGAGGAGCTAGACTCTGCCATGCAGGAGATGGAGGAGGATTACAAACGTGACGAGCAGGCCAACAACGCCGTCACGTCCCGAGAAGTGTTCGTCGCCATTGGGACGGTGATGGATGAAG
The DNA here is from genome assembly GCA_023614405.1 of Avena insularis. Lineage (NCBI taxonomy): Eukaryota > Viridiplantae > Streptophyta > Magnoliopsida > Poales > Poaceae > Avena > Avena insularis. The sequence continues at coordinate 30,982,626 of CM042691.1, forward strand.
ATCAACCTGGACGAGCTTCGCCTACACCGCTGGACAAAGGGAAGGGACCACCTGTTGCTGCCGACAACGATCGTACAAAGGTCATGCCCCCTCCGCCTAACCCAGTGCAGCAGCCGCAGAAACTCGGCACCGGTCCAAGCAATAATGACACCGCAAACCCGCCTCCTCCGGCATCTACGTCTGCTGCTGCCCAAGTCACTCCAGCTGATAGAGTGATATACAACAATCTCCTTGTCGAGCCTATGACCGTGGCTCATATTCGCAATGTAGTCCAGCTTGACGAGAAGCGCCAGCAGCTACTGGAGGAAGCGCAGGCCATCGCAGAGCAAGGCGCAAAGCTAGATAGAGATCTGGCCAACGTGCAGAAGTCAATAGAGAAATCTAGAGCAATGGAGGCTGAGTACAAGACTCTGCTGCAGCAGCAGAAGGCTAAGAAAGCTTCGGCTCGCATCATCAATGATCTTGGTGTACGGCGAAACCTAGGATGGGCTCCCTCAAAGCCGGCACAGGCCAAGCCATACATTGACACTGAAGGCAGGCATTTGATGCCCACTCCTCTCCTCAACCTCGTCGTCGCCAAGACCCTTTTGGAGCAGGATAGATCACCCGAAGCGGTGAACCAGGTCTATGACCTAGTGGCCAAGGCGGTGAAACATCAGGAAAAGGCCACCTCTCAGAGGCTTGAGTCTGACCTAGCGTTTTGCCAGTCTAGCCAGCATAAGCCGCCAAGGGACAGATCTCCTCTTGATGTCGGGTCCCAGACGGGTTCCTCAGAATGAAGACGGAGGGATGCGCGCAACAGGAAGGATGCTATCCCCATATCCTCCTACCATGGAGGCAAGGCCCAACGTCATCACCCATCTCCACCGCCCCGCTCCCCCCGACATCGCGAAGATACCAAGGCTCACCATCATATGGACATGCCTCCGCCAAGGCAGAGCGGCATCGTCATCCGCGACAACACGGAGCAGACCCGTCATGACAGAGAGCGCAACCAAGGACACAAGAGCAGGTCATGCCACGATCCTCCACTTCTGACAAGCAACCGTGACAAGCATGAGGTATCGCAGGAGGGTAACAACAAGAAGGCTAACCCACCGCCACCGCTGCCTCCGTCGCCACCAAGCAGCCACCATGGCGGAGGAGGCCTGCGTTGTTCATGCAGCCCATCCCCTGATGGCAAGAAGAAGAAAAGAAGCCCGGAGCCATACGATGCACGTTCACGTCTGGACAAGATCCACGAGGCCCGGGAAGGACCATACCTGGGACCACGTTGCTTTGGACCTGCGATACGGTCCGCAACTTACCCCAAAGGTTTCCGGATTGACAAGACCATCAAGCCCTATGAAGGCACCGCCAAGCCAGCTACATGGTTGCAGGACTACGGCAACGCGGTGGAGATCGCCGGGGTAACCCCAACGTCGCTGTCAAGTACCTCCCATTGATGTTGGCGGGCACGGCCCGCCAATGGATTGATGACTTGCCGGAAAGATCCATTTGCAATTGGTTGGACATGCAAGAAGCGTTCACCAAGAACTTCGAGGGTACATACAAACGTCCCTGCACTATTGGCGATCTACAGCGGTGCGTGCAAGAGAAATACGAGACATCTCGTGCCTACCTCTCTGTAGCATCCCAATTGTCTAACAATTGTAATGCTACTTGGTCTAGTAATATAATGGCTACTTCATATATATAATTGTTGCATCATAATCATATCATGCTCATGTCATCATGCTACCTTGCATTTGAGCATCATATAAAACCCTTTTTGTTTTGGTTCTTCTCTCATATGCATTGTAAAGTGTATTTGCCTCTTGATATTGTATTTGGTTCTTGATATATTGTTTAATGCCCAAGTTGAGTTGGGGGCATATCTTTCATTCAACTCCATCACCTTTCTCTGTCACCACCTTATAATTCCACCATCCAACTAAATATGAGCTTTGCACTTTATTGGGTTTTACCTCTAGCTCATATGGGTTGGGATGGATCCAATTCTATTTTTTTCCCACATGCTCTCCTCTTAGCATCATGTTGCTTTCACATTATTGATATGTGGAGCCACCTTTGCATGCATGATGAGTAGTGCCTTTTTCCTAGCTTTCATATGGATTATCATGGATTTATGCTCATGTTGGGGTATTTTTGGGACTATTAAACATCTAGTGGAATAAACACGCTAGCAAGTCCCAATTATAATCAAATGTGATCATCCCCATCTACTCCATCTGGAACTTTCCTTTAACTTCTTTTGCTTGGCTTAATTCCACTTTTGGGAATGCATAGGAATAATGCCATGTAAATATTATTGTTTTCACAAGAATAAGCATGGCATTAATTGTTTTGCATGGGCCATGCAAGAACCACCATATTCTAGCCTTTTGGTTTTTATTTGAATCTTGAGTGGATCATCTCTCATCTCTCTCTTCCTCCTTTTGGCTTGGTCTTATTTGATCTTGCTTAAACCCCATCACCACCTTTTATCTCTTCCTCTCTTTGGTCTAGCTCTTGTTTGATCTTGGTTTGTTCTTGCTTGAGCTTGCCAAAAGAAAACACATCACCCAATCCATCTATCACCACCCTACCTCATCTCTCTCTCATCTCACCCTCTCTCTTTATCCTCTCTCCTAAACCTTAGTCCCTCTCTAACCTAACCCGAGCTTCCTTCCTAGCTACCCTAGCTACCCACATGCCCTCTCTCGGCCTCTCTCCCCTCTTTGCCCTGCAGGCCCCACCTGACCACCCTGGACCCACCTAGCTACCACCACACCAAGCCCTAACCCGAGCCATACCCCCTCTCTCCAAACCCTAGCATCTACCTGAGCCTACCCCCTCTCTCCCTCTAGCTCTCTCTCTGCCGTGCATGCCCCACACCGAGCCTACCCTCCCTGGCCTCACCTTGCCCCACCTGCCAGCTGCCTACCTACCCTAGACGAGCCCAGCTCGAGCACGTGAAGAGGAGAGGGAAAGGTGGCACCCGAGCCACCTTTGTCCCTTCACCACCTCCCCACGGCATCTCCCTCTCCCTCTCTGCCTTGCCTCCGCCCCACAACCCCTCTGCCTCTCCTAGATCCGCCCAGGGCCTCGCCCTCTCCTCTCCTTCCTCTCCACCACCGGCCACCCTCTCTCGCCGGCCACCGTCGGCCTCCACTCCATCCCGTTGAACTGATCGTGCAGGCGTCAGTGAAGTGGCTGGGAGATCGAGGACGCTCCTCACTTCACCTGCCGCCGAGGAGGAGAAGGGCTGGAGCCAAGACCACCGCCGCACCGACGCCAAACCCTAGCTCACTGCCTGCTCGGCCGACGATCCGCTGCCCCCAAGCCGATCCGACCACACCGATCACTCCGCGGTGAGCATCTCCTTCTCCCTGACATCCTCCGCGTCATCACCACCGTCTAGCGCCGCCGTCCCTTTCGAAGGCCACAAGGCGTCAGCTTGTCGGTGTCCGGATTCCTCCACGCCACCTAGAACCTTACCTAGCCGTCGCCTCTCCTATCAACTCCCTAGCCTACCGCAGCGGTAATCGCCGTCACACAAGCGCGAGGTCGCGGGATCGACCCCTGCATCGAGCCCCGCCTGTCGAACACCGTTTTGTCATCAGAGATTCAGAGAAGAACAACAGTAGACGCCGCCACTTTGCACTTCCCCCTCCCAAACCTTTTTACTCCTAACTCATGCCGTCCGCCGAGCCACATCCACCGTAGTACCACTTTGCGATTAGGCACTGGTTTACACCGCCTCAACCAAGACTACCTGGATCCCACGTGTGGCCGCGCCTGTGGTGGCCTCGAGGCCGTGTGGCCCCACCTGTCATTCGCTGAGGCTAGCTCAACCCGCGGTGTAAAAACCCTTTGCTGCGCGCTGTGTCACCCAGTCAGCAGATGGCCCACTTGTCACTGACTGTGGCTGGATCTGAATGGGTGAGAAAAGTATTTCTGTATTTCTGTTTTAATTCCAACCTTTTTCAAATTAATTCAAATTCAAATTTTAAATCTGTTTTAAAATAACTTTTAATTTAGAAACCCAAATAATACAAGTAATATATGTTTTGAAATCAGAAAAATGTGAGGAATTCAAATATGCCATCCAAAATATATTTTGAACCCTTTAAATTCCAAGTTGTTTAAAATTACAATAAAATGCCCTTTTACCTTAATTAATTAATAACTTTTGTTTTATAACTCCAAATTTAACAAATGATATGTCTAAAATGATCAGCTCGACGAGACCTTTCTGTTTATGCATTCCATGTTCTGTTTTGCAGCATGCATCATATAAATATAAAGTATACAGCAACTAATATGAGGATAAATGAGGCTAAAACTCAATAAAATGGTTTATTCTTGTATTCCACACCTCACCCATGCCATGCTACTTTATTGCCATGCAAATTGTGCATCATTCATCATGGCATGATTGATTGCTTGTTGCATTTTATTCATATGCTTGTGCACTTTATTTATGTTGGCCCTTGTTTGTTTGGTTCTTCTTCGAATAGACGCGAAAGGTGGATATATCAAGAGACCAGAGCACTACCTGATCCTTCTCTCGCTTCAACTGAGCTGCCAGGCAAGCACTACCACATGCTTGCATACATATAGTACCTATTGCCTCTATCTTATTCTTGCATCATTGAGTCGCGATTGCATCAAACTGAATCCCAAGTATTGCATAGCCTTTAATTTTAAACCCCACCGAAGCTTGTTCCTCCATCCCATGAGCCATTACTACAGGAGTTGTTTGAGCCATGCGAGTCGTAGAACAGCATGTGTAGGGTATGTGAGTGTCTGATGGATAACGAGGTACCTAAACAACTTAACCTGAGTAGTAATGGGATAACTAATGAAAGTGGCACCAGTGAGCGATATCTGCTATTTGGTTTTTCCTGCTCACTTGTGTCTCGTAGGACCCCGAGTACTTGATTCCTGTTCCTTGAATATTCGCGCTATCCACATCCGGGAGGCTTATGAACCCCGAGCGAGCTTGATTCATTCTTATTTCTTGGGGCCACAAAGTAGTTTGGGGCTTTATTACTATCATGTACTTATGCCATGCTTTCTTGCTTAATTTAAGATTGTGCGAGGATGCACTGCTGTTTAGGTAAGCGGAGTGTTTAGCAGGTATCGACAAGCCCATCCACACTTTCGGTTCCCGATCGTTTACAGCCATTGACGCAAACCTTGAGTCCGTCTCGAGTCGGCCAACTGTCGCTGGTAGCTTAATGGGGTGGCCTGAAATATTTCTGAATCTGTGATCGCTTTGTCGTGATCGCCTCGTTGGGTTTTGATTTGGTTTTTCCGAGGTTGATCGAGTGTGTGTTTATTTGTGCACCCTGCAGGTAAAACTTTCAAAGCCGTGTCATGTTATGGACGACTTGGAGCACAGTTTCGATCATAGACAAGTATAACTAAAGTACCGCTTTTAATTTGACTAAGTACCGACTAGTAAATAGTGCAACACTCATGGAATGGATAATAAAACCGCCAATGGATGGGGTTGTTCGTCCGCTCGTCGGTAGTTTAGGAGGAGGATGGATCTGTGGATATTACTGTTATAACTGTTGTTATTAATTCACGGACATCCGTCTATCTTTGGTTAGGCGGATGGTTAGCGAGTATCTCTAGAATTGTTAGGTATTATCTTTGGCTGCAATTGCGTCACCCCAGGTTGTGTCCCCTTTAGAGGCATAAAGACTTGCTGAGTACCCCTAGGGTCTCACACGATAAATTGTTTGATTCAGATGAACAGGTGAACTCGCAAGATGGATACTGGGTGGAGGAGACGGACGATGGGCAACGATCATTCGTGTAGAGATTCCGAGAATGGGGATCCGTGAGATCGTAGGCGGATGTGTTTATTTATGGGGCATCTTATGCCGATTTGCTTCTTATCCGCATCGGATTTTGTCTCCGCCCACCGATACTCTGATGTTTGATGTATGAGGAGATATCCTAAACTATTATATCTATCTAGGGTATTTGGATCTTGCCGTATGGCGTTGCAATATTTCTATTTCTTTTAGATGGAATGGCTCTGAGAACTGTTGTATGGTGGCTTGCATACATACTCATTTATGTATGTAGTTGATCCCTTCGCCGATTACGCCTGTTCTTGTCCCGATGTTTGGAAATGGTTAGGACGGCCGAAAGGTCTACCTGTGAGTGGCATTTGGGCCCCACCGTACTATTTTAACCATTTCCGCTCATCCAGGCTTGTAACTAGGAGCGTAATTCACCGAGGTAGTTACAATTGGTATCAGAGCCATCCCGCCCTTCAGGGTCTCAGCCAAATGGTCGTTGTCAGTCTAGCAAATATTTTTGGTAGTTATGTATACTAGGGAAAAACAAAACGTGAGAGTAGGACTGCTTCCACTTTTCTTCTTACCCACCCACCCTTTTCTGGTAAGGAAGTGTAACGTTGTCAATCCTCTTCTTAAAATTCAAACTAGGATTCACGTGTTCTGGGTTTCCGTAGTACCATAGGTTGTGTGTGTGTGTGTGCGTAATTCCTTGTCTATCTGTTGCATCCAACATGTTATCGTTATCGGCCTTTTGGTTATCAACTGTTGGTACATTCCATACCGACAGGCTTTTGCAAACCGACGTGATCTATCTGCTTCGTTGTAACCGCCGCGATCTGTCTTACTCTTTGTTATCCGACGTTATCTTGTTTGGGGTGTTCGTTTCCGTAGTTGCTAATCTTTAGGTTCATCTTGAGAAGAAGGTATTGGGATACGTGTTATACTTATTCATGTGCGGAGTAATGATTTGAGTCCGGGATGGAGTCGCGACCATACCACTACTCTTATCATTCGCTCTTGTATATTGAATTGGTAGAGTCACTAATCTTGATTCGTTAAGTGATTTTGCGCATCTATTGGTATTTTAATGCCGAAATTTGCGGAAAATTTTTCTTTGTTAAGTTGTGTACCACACTCCTTTTCAGTCGTGTGCGATATGCTTAATATCTTCTAGGTGCTTTGAACTTTGTTGATATTTTAATATCATGTTAGTAAATTGTATCCTTTAATCTTGATTAATTCCATCTTGGTACTATTTTGGATTATTATTATTCTCCATCATAGTACTGACTTGTGTTTTATATCAATCACAGGATGGCACCACCACACCGTTCTGAGGAGGACATACAACCTGAACTGGGGGCAGCGTTGTCAAGCATCGCCAATGCCTTGGCAGCAATGCAATGAACCAGCGCTTTTGAGGAAAGTGTCAGGAGGAATGAGTTTGTTCCGCTACCTCCACCTCCCAAGCGAGGAGACATCAAAAGCTTTCTGAAGTTCAATCCACGCCAATTTGATGTTTCTGATCAACCACTTGATGCTGATGATTGGTTGCGTGAGATGTCAAGGCTGCTGATGACTGCTGATGTTCCTGAGCAAGAATGGGTAAAATGTGCTACTCACCTTCTGAAGGGAGATGCAGCTCTGTGGTGGGAGAATTACCTGAAGGCAAACCACACTGGTTTTCAGCCTACTTGGGGACAGTTCACTGGAGCTTTCAAAGAGCAGTATTTGTCAGAAATTGTCATGGAGAGGATGAAGGAAGTGTTTCTCAACCTCAAGCAGGGCAATGACAATGTTAATACCTACATCAGGAACTTCATGAACCTTTCTCGTTATGGTGGCGATGAGATCTCTGATGACAAGAAGAAGCAAAAGAGGTTCCGGCAAGGGCTCAATGCATCGATTAAATATGCAATCACACATGCAAGGCCGGCGTCTTTTCTGGAACTTCAGCATACAACTCTGCAGGAAGAGGCAAGTAGGCAAGTGTTTGAGGAGTCAAAGAAACACAACCCTGATGCAGCAAGCTCTTAAGCTATGTCAACTCCTTCTAAGCGTCGTGTCTGGGTCCCTAACACCCCACCGTCGCTCTCGGCTTCACCAAGACCTTCAAGCTACGCGGCAAGGCCACCAAACTTCCTCACTGCTGCTCCCAGGGGCTACAACCACCACTACCCTGGAGCGCCTCGCGGAGTCCCTGGCTACGTTGCTCCACGTCCACCTGGTGCTTGTTACACGTGTGGAAACACTGGGCATCAATACTGGAACTGTCCGATGAAAAACAAAGCTCTTCCTCCACCACCTCCAAGACCTGCGGCAAGCTCTCCTATGGTTCGTGCACCACCACCTCGGGCTCTCAACATCAACACCAAGCCCGGGTCTACTGTTGCTCGTGCCAACTGTGTCAACGCCGCTCAAGCTGAGCATGCACCTGGAGTTGTGATGGGTATGCTTTCTGTTAACTCAGTCCCTGCACGAGTTTTGTTTGATTCTGGTGCATCGCATTCTTTTGTGTCTCACAAGTTTGCAAATGAGAATGAGTTAGCTATGGATCCTCTCCTGAAGCGGTTGATGGTCCTTTCTCCTGGAGCAACAATGGCAGCTTCAAAAATCAGCCATGGCAATCAAATTGAGATTGGTGGCTCTTCGTTCTCGGCGTCCTTAATTGTTCTGGGCAATTCTGACATTGATGTCATCTTGGGCATGGATTGGTTGACAGCAAATGCAGCTGTGATTGATTGTGCTGAACGCTCGGTTTCTCTGAAGATTCCTGAAGGCCATATAGTCTATTCTCCAAGTCAGACTCCTGCTATCCAGCTTTTCTCTTTGGCGGCTCAATGATGATGCTATGGAAGCTATTGAGTGTTCCGGTGGTCTGTGAGTTCCCAGATGTCTTTCCTGAAGAGTTGCCAGGTATGCCTCCGGATCGTGAGGTTGAGTTTGTAATTGAGCTTGAACCTGGAACGACTCCTATCTCCAAGCGGCCTTATAAAATGGGTCCTGCTGAGTTGGCTGAACTCAAACGTCAGCTTGATGAACAAGAGAAGTTGGGTTTCATTCAACACAGTACTTCTTCTTGGGGTAGCCCAACAATCTTTGTGAAGAAGCGAGACAAGACTGATAGACTTTGTGTTGACTATCGGGCTCTCAATGCTAAAACCATCAAGAATAAATATCCCCTTCCGCGGATTAATGATCTCTTCGATCAGCTAGCTGGAGCTGTGGTTTTCTCTAAGCTTGACTTGAGAAGTGGTTATCACCAAATCAAGATTCGCAAGGAAGATGTTCCTAAAACAGCTTTCACCACCCGCTATGGCCTGTATGAGTACACGGTCATGTCTTTCGGTCTCACCAACGCACCTGCCACCTTCTCGAGGCTCATGAACTCGGTTTTCATGGAGTATCTTGATAAGTTCGTTGTGGTCTATCTGGATGACATCCTAGTCTATTCTAAGTCAAAGGAAGAACATGAAGAACACCTTCGGTGTGTCCTAAACAAGCTTCGTGAGAACCGCTTGTATGCAAAGTTCTCCAAGTGTGAGTTTTGGCTGCCTCAAGTTACCTATCTTGGTCACGTCATCTCTGCCAAGGGCATTGCAGTCAACCCGGAAACTGTGAAGACAATTATTGAATGGCTTCCTCCGGTAAATGTCAAAGAAGTGCGGAGTTTCCTTGGTTTGGCTAGTTATTGCCGTCGCTTCGTTCAAAACTTTTCGAAGATAGCGAAGCCTCTTACCGATCTCCTCAAGAAAGGAAAGAAATACCTTTGGACTCCTGCATGTCAAGCAAGCTTTGAGACACTCAAAGAGAAGCTCACTTCCACACCAGTCTTGGTTCCTCCGGATACATCCAAGCCGTTCCAGATTTTCTGTGACGCCTCTTTGCAAGGATTGGGTGCGGTCCTCATGCAAGAAAAACAAGTTGTTGCTTATGCCTCTCGCCAGTTGAAGACGCATGAGATCAACTATCCTACACATGACCTCGAACTCGCAGCAGTTGTCTTTGCTTTGAAAGTATGGAGGCATTACTTGCTTGGCAACCGTTGTGAGATCTTTTCTGATCACAAGAGTCTGAAGTATATCTTCACTCAGCCTGATCTCAACCTTCGGCAGAGGAGATGGATTGAAGCAATCAATGACTTCGATTTGACCATCAACTACACTCCGGGCAAAGCTAATGTCATGGCCGATGCTCTCAGCCGCAAAGCTTATGTCAACAACCTCATGATGGAAGAATCTATTGTGCGAGGAATTCCGTCAGCTCAACCTTGAAATTGTGGAACAAGGGTATCTTCTGAACCTTCTAGCAACCCCTCTCTTGGAAGAAAAGGTTCGCTCTTCTCAGCTTGGTGATCCGTACACCAGAAAGATCATCTCCAACCTTCAGCTCCCGAAGTATGAGTCCTTCCACGTCGATGATCAAGGCACACTTTTCTTTGAACACCGGATGTTTGTTCCGAACTACCCGGGTTTGAGAGAGCAAGTTCTCAAGGAGGCGCATGATTCTGTTCTTTCTATCCACCCTGGCAGCACAAAGATGTACATGGACTTGAAAACACAATACTGGTGGCCGGGTTTAAAACGATATTGTGCCAAGTATGTCTCGGAGTGTGATGTCTGCCGCATAGTGAAAGCTGTCCATCAGAAACCTTCCGGTCTTCTATAGCCATTGAAACCCCCGGAATGGAAATGGGAGAAAGTAGAGATGGACTTCATAACTGGCTTTCCATGGTCGCAGAAGGGCAACAATGCAATATTTGTTGTCATTGACAGGCTTTCTAAAGTGGCTCACTTCTTCCCCGTCAAGGAAACAATTTCTGCAATTCAGTTGGCTGAGCTCTATATCAACAGAATTGTCTCTCTGTATGGGGTTCCGCTTGAGATCAGTTCGGACCGTGGAAGCATCTTCACTTCCAAGTTCTGGGAGAGTTTCCAAAATGCTTTGGGAACGAAGTTGAACTTCAGCACAGCTTACCACCCTCAGTCGCAAGGACAAGTTGAAAGGATCAATCAGATTCTGGAGGATATGCTTCTTGCGCCATCTTTTGGCATGAAGTGGGAAGAATGTCTTCCTTATGCTGAATTCTCTTACAACAACAGCTTCCAGAAAAGTCTGAAGATGGCACCATTTGAGGCTCTCTATGGTCGCAAATGCAGAACTCCGATTGGTTGGTCGGGTGCAGGAGAAAGAATATTGTTTGGCCCTGACATTGTAACTCAAGCGAAGGAGAAAGTTCATATCATTCTTGAAAATCTGAGGATTGCTCAAAGTCGCCAGAAGAGCAATTATGACAGGAAGCACACGGACATGGAGTATGTCCCTGGTGATCTCGTTTACCTTCGTGTCACTCCCATGAGAGGCACGCACCGTTTTGGTATCAAAGGAAAGCTGGCTCCTAGATACATCGGTCCATTCAAAATTCGTGGGAGAAGAGGAGAAGTTGCTTATGCTCTTGAGCTCCCGGAAAAACTCAAGGTCCATGATGTTTTCCACATCTCTCAGCTCAAGAAGTGCTTCAAGGATCCCGGCAGGACCGTGGACCATGAGCTTATCAATCTCCAAGAAGACCTGTCTTATCAAGAACACCCCACAAAAATCCTTGAAGTCGCAGAAAGAAGGACTCGCAACAAGTCCATCAAGTTCTGCAAGGTGCAGTGGTCGCACCATTCTATTGATGAAGCCACTTGGGAACGTGAAGATGAGCTCCGTGCCAAGTATCCCACCCTCTTTGAGTCTTCTTCTTCTTCCTAGAATCTCGGGGCGAGATTCCTGTTTAGTGGGGGAGAGTTGTAGCATCCCAATTGTCTAACAATTGTAATGCTACTTGGTCTAGTAATATAATGGCTACTTTATATATATAATTGTTGCATCATAATCATATCATGCTCATGTCATCATGCTACCTTGCATTTGAGCATCATATAAAACCCTTTTTGTTTTGGTTCTTCTCTCATATGCATTGTAAAGTGTATTTGCCTCTTGATATTGTATTTGGTTCTTGATATATTGTTTAATGCCCAAGTTGAGTTGGGGGCATATCTTTTATTCAACTCCATCACCTTTCTCTGTCACCACCTTATAATTCCACCATCCAACTAAATATGAGTTTTGCACTTTATTGGGTTTTACCTCTAGCTCATATGGGTTGGGATGGATCCAATTCTATTTTTTCCCCACATGCTCTCCTCTTAGCATCATGTTGCTTTCACATTATTGATATGTGGAGCCACCTTTGCATGCATGATGAGTAGTGCCTTTTTCCTAGCTTTCATATGGATTATCATGGATTTATGCTCATGTCGGGGTATTTTTGGGACTATTAAACATCTAGTGGAATAAACACGCTAGCAAGTCCCAATTATAATCAAATGTGATCATCCCCATCTACTCCATCTGGAACTTTCCTTTAAATTCTTTTGCTTGGCTTAATTCCACTTTTGGGAATGCATAGGAATAATGCCATGTAAATATTATTGTTTTCACAAGAATAAGCATGGCATTAATTGTTTTGCATGGGCCATGCAAGAACCACCATATTCTAGCCTTTTGGTTTTTATTTGAATCTTGAGTGGATCATCTCTCATCTCTCTCTTCCTCCTTTTGGCTTGGTCTTATTTGATCTTGCTTAAACCCCATCACCACCTTTTATCTCTTCCTCTCTTTGGTCTAGCTCTTGTTTGATCTTGGTTTGTTCTTGGTTGAGCTTGCCAAAAGAAAACACATCACCCAATCCATCTATCACCACCCTACCTCATCTCTCTCTCATCTCACCCTCTCTCTTTATCCTCTCTCCTAAACCTTAGTCCCTCTCTAACCTAACCCGAGCTTCCTTCCTAGCTACCCTAGCTACCCACATGCCCTCTCTCGGCCTCTCTCCCCTCTCGGCCCAGCAGGACCCACCTGACCACCCTGGACCCACCTAGCTACCACCACACCAAGCCCTAACCCGAGCCATACCCCCTCTCTCCAAACCCTAGCATCTACCCGAGCCTACCCCCTCTCTCCCTCTAGCTCTCTCTCTGCCGTGCATGCCCCACACCGAGCCTACCCTCCCTGGCCTCACCTTGCCCCACCTGCCAGCTGCCTACCTGCCCTAGACGAGCCCAGCTCGAGCACGTGAAGAGGAGAGGGAAAGGTGGCACCCGAGCCACCTTTTTCCCTTCACCACCTTCCCACGGCATCTCCCTCTCCCTCTCTGCCTTGCCTCCGCCCCACAACCCCTCTGCCTCTCCCAGATCCGCCCAGGGCCTCGCCCTCTCCTCTCCTTCCTCTCCACCACCGGCCACCCTCTCTCGCCGGCCACCGTCGGCCTCCACTCCATCCCGTTGAACCAGTCGTGCAGAGCGTCTATGAAGTGGCCTGGGAGATCGAGGACGCTCCTCTGCTTCACCCTGTACCCGCCGTCGAGGAGGAGAAGGGCTGGAGCCGAAGACCACCGCCGCCACCGACGCCAAACCCTAGCTCCGCCGGCCTCTGCTTCGCCGACGATCCGCTGCTCCCCAAGCCGATCCGACCACACCGATCACTCCGCGGTGAGCATCTCCTTCTCCCTGACATCCTCCGTGTCATCACCACCGTCTAGCGCCGCCGTCCCTTTCGCCGAGCGCCGTCAGTGCGTCGGGCTCGTCGGTGTCCGCCAGTTCCCTACGCCACCTAGAACCTTACCTAGCCGCGTCGCCCTCTCCTATCAACTCCCCTAGCCTACCGCAGCGGTAACCGCCGTCGCGCGCGCACGCGAGGTCGCGGGATCGACCCCTGCATCGAGCCCCGCCTGTCGAACACCGTTTTGTCGTCAGAGATTCAGAGAAGAACAACAGTAGACGCTGCCACTTTGCACTTCCCCGAAACCTTTTTACTCCTAACCCGCGGTCCGCCCGAGCCCACCTGTCAGCCGTAGTACCACTTTGCAGTTAGGCACCTGGGTTTTACACCGCCTCAACCCGCACTACCCTGGATCCCCCACGTGTCGCGCCCCTGCTGGCGCGCCCGCGTGTGGCCCTGAGGCTGCCGTGGCCCCACCTGTCATTCACTGAGGCTAGCTCAACCCGCGGTGTAAAAACCCTTTGCTGCGCGCTGTGTCACCCAGTCAGCAGATGGCCCACTTGTCACTGACTGTGGCTGGATCTGAGTGGGTGAGAAAAGTATTTCTGTATTTCTGTTTTAATTCCAAACTTTTTCAAATTAATTCAAATTCAAATTTTAAATCTGTTTTAAAATAACTTTTAATTTAGAAACCCAAATAATACAAGTAATATATGTTTTGAAATCAGAAAAATGTGAGGAATTCAAATATGCCATCCAAAATATATTTTGAACCCTTTAAATTCCAAGTTGTTTAAAATTACAATAAAATGCCCTTTTACCTTAATTAATTAATAACTTTTGTTTTATAACTCCAAATTTAACAAATGATATGTCTAAAATGATCAGCTCGACGAGACCTTTCTGTTTATGCATTCCATGTTCTGTTTTGCAGCATGCATCATATAAATATAAAGTATACAGCAACTAATATGAGGATAAAATGAGGCTAAAACTCAATAAAATGGTTTATTCTTGTATTCCACACCTCACCCATGCCATGCTACTTTATTGCCATGCAAATTGTGCATCATTCGTCATGGCATGATTGATTGCTTGTTGCATTTTATTCATATGCTTGTGCACTTTATTTATGTTGGCCCTTGTTTGTTTGGTTCTTCTTCGAATAGACGCTGAGCAGGGGATATATCAAGAGACCCAGGAGCACTACCCAGATCCTTCTCTCGCTTCAACTGAGCTGCCAGGCAAGCACTACCACATGCTTGCATACATATAGTACCTATTGCCTCTATCTTATTCTTGCATCATTGAGTCGCGATTGCATCAAACTGAATCCCAAGTATTGCATAGCCTTTAATTTTAAACCCCACCGAAGCTTGTTCCTCCATCCCATGAGCCATTACTACAGGAGTTGTTTGAGCCATGCGAGTCGTAGAACAGCATGTGTAGGGTATGTGAGTGTCTGATGGATAACGAGGTACCTAAACAACTTAACCTGAGTAGTAATGGGATAACTAATGAAAGTGGCACCGGTGAGCGATATCTGCTATTTGGTTTTTCCTGCTCACTTGTGTCCCGTAGGACCACGAGTACTTGATTCCTGTTCCTTGAATATTCGCGCTATCCACATCCGGGAGGCTTATGAACCCCCCTGAGCCAGAGCTTGATTCATTCTTATTTCTTGGGGCCACAAAGTAGTTTGGGGCTTTATTACTATCATGTACTTATGCCATGCTTTACTGCTTAATTTAAGATTGTGCGAGGATGCACCTGTACTGTTTAGGTAAGCGGAGTGTTTTCGCGGTATCGACAAGCCCAGTCACACTTTCGGGTTCCCAGTCGTTTACAGCCATTGACGCAAACCTTGAGTCCGTCTCGGAGTCGGCCAACTTCGTCGCGGGTAGCTTAATGGGGTGGCCCCCTGAAATATTTCTGAATCCTGTGATCGCTTTGTCGGACCCTCGTTGGGTTTTGATTTGGTTTTTCCGAGGTTGATCGAGTGTGTGTTATTTGTGCACCCTTGCAGGGTAAAACTTTCTGAAAGCCGTGTCCGCGGTTATGGACGACTTGGAGCACAGTTTCTCGATCATAGACAAGTATAACTAAAGTACCGCTTTTAATTTGACTAAGTACCTGACTAGTAAATAGTGCAACACTCATGGAATGGATAATAAAACTGCCAACGGATGGGGGGGGTTGTTTGTCCGCTTCCTCGTCGGTAAGCGAGGAGGAGGATGGATCTGTGGATATTACTGTTATAACTGTTGTTATTAATTCACGGACATCCGTCTATCTTTGGTTAGGCGGATGGTTAGCGAGTATCTCTAGAATTGTTAGGTATTATCTTTGGCTGCAATTGCGTCACCCCAGGTTGTGTCCCCTTTAGAGGCATAAAGACTTGCTGAGTACCCCTAGGGTCTCACACGATAAATTGTTTGATTCAGATGAACAGGTGAACTCGCAAGATGGATACTGGGTGGAGGAGACGGACGATGTGGGCAACGATCATTCGGTGTAGAGATTCCGGGAACGGGGATCCGTGAGATCTGTGGGCGGGATGTGTTTATTTATGGGGCATCTTATGCCGATTTGCTTCTTATCCGTACTCGGATTTTGTCTTCCGCTCACTTTGATACTCGATGTTTGATGTATGAGGAGATATCCTAAACTATTATATCTATCTAGGGTATTTGGATCTTGCCGTATATGCTGCAATATTTCTATTTCTTTTAGATGGAATGGCTCTGAGAACTGTTGTATGGTGGCTTGCATACATACTCATTTGTGTATGTAGTTGATCCCTTCGCCTGCCGATTACGCCGCCCGTTCTTGTCCCGATGTTTGGAAATGGTTAGGACGGCCGAAAGGTCTACCTGTGAGTGGCATTTGGGCCCCACCGTACTATTTTAACCATTTCCGCTCATCCAGGCTTGTAACTAGGAGCGTAATTCACCGAGGTAGTTACACTCTCTCGCTAGCTGGATATGAAGAATTCCTGCACATGAGTGCACGCTCAGACCGCCATGGCCGCCTTCATCAATGGGTTGGAAAGGGGCACGTTGGACATAAGCTGAAGCACCTGCAGGACAATCACCAGCTAGATCTGAACCAGATGATTCAGTTGGCCAGTGAGTTCGTGGCTGCCGACAACGATGCTCGCGGCTCCCTGCCGGCAACGGCCGTTCCAACTCAGGCTCGAAGGAACAGCAACACAAAGCGGAAGACCCCGCCAGAAGAAAAGCAAACCTCCGACATGGTCTCTATGACCTTTGCAGGACGAGGTGATGGCGGACAATGTAGCCGAGGACAGGGAGCTGGTCGTGGGCAGAAGCGAGGCAGTGAAACTACCTCGGCAGCACTCCGCGTTCCCCAAACCTATGTGGAGTACCGCGATATGCCATGCCTTGTACACCTCAACGCCAACGGCAAAGCTACACACACCATTCATCAATGACCTCAAGGAGGACCTGGAGTCCGGCTACAAGCGAAGTCGGAAGAACAGACCGCGAGGCAAGGGCAAGGGAAAGAAGAAGGAGGAGGAGTCCAAGGATTTAAGTGACATGGACGAGGACGTTGACCCCAAGCACGCCGCCAAGAGCGACGGCAAGGGAAAAAAACCTTCGAGAAGAAGGCGGCAGTTTTCCACACTTTCTTTGGCACCCCCACAGTCCAACAACAGAAGACCTCCACGAGGATACTGATGGACACTCTACCCCCAGTTCCCCAATACCTATGCTGGTCGGGGATTCCAATTACTTGGGACAGGAAGGATCACCCAAACCTCATCCCTATAGAGAACCAATACGCCATGATCATCAACCCCCTGATTGACGGCAATGAGTTCACCAAATGTGTGGTGGATAGTGGAAGAAGCATCAACATCATGTACCTAGATACACTGCACAAGATGAACTTGTCGAAGGCAAACCTAAGGCGGACCAGCACCATCTTCCATGGCGTAGTTCCTGGTCAGGAGGCTCAGTCCCTTGGGTGCATCACACTTTAGGTCGCTTTTGGTGATGTCAATAATTACCGCCAAGAACGCATGACCTTTGAGGTGGTCCCCTTCAAGAGCGTGTACCACGTCATATTCGGCCGCGACATCTTCCACACCTTCATGGCCAAGCCATGCTTCGTCTACAACAAGCTCAAGATACCCGGACCAAACGGTGTCATCACCGTATCCAGAAGCTTTACCAAGGCAAGGGACCGCGAGATTGGAGAAGGAGCCTTTGCGGAAGCTGTCCTCTACAACAAAGAATTCAAGGAGATCTAGAGCAAGGTCGATGCCTCGGAGATGCCCGCGTCAAAGAAACAGATTTCTGACTCCGCCCAAGCATTCAAGGCCGCCATCAAGACCAAGCCGGTGGAACTTGTGGTAGGCGATGCCTCCAAGACCACCGCCATTGGGACGAACGTGGACCCTAAATAGGAAAGCGCGCTCATCGAGTTCCTCCGTGAGAAAAGGGACATCTTTTCCTGGCAACCTGCCGACATGAAAGGTGTACCTAGGGAACTTGTCGAGCACAACTTGAATATTGATCCAAAATGTAAACCAGTGAAACAACCTCTACGACGCTTCGGAGATGAGAAGAGACACTCCATAGGCAAAGAGATAGCTAGGTTACTTAAGGATAGTTTTATCCGAGAAGTCCTTCACACCCGATGGGTGGCCAATCCTGTACTTGTACCCAAAAAGGGAACCAAAGAATTAAGAATGTGCGTTGATTACACCGGCTTGAACAAAGCATGTCCCAAAGATCCGTTTGCTTTGCCTCGCATTGACCAAGTCATTGACTCGACGGCTGGCTCGGAGCTTTTGTGTTTTCTCGATGCATACTCAGGATACCACCAGATCAAGATGAGGAAGTCGGACCAATTGGCCACTTCGTTCACTACATCTTACGGCACATTTTGCAATGTCACGATGCCCTTTGGGTTGAAGAACGCATGTGCTACGTACCAGCGAACAATGCAGTGTTGCCTACATGATCAAATTGGTCGGAATATTCACGCCTATGTGGACGATATAGCGGTGATGTCTAAAAAGTGAAACTACTTAATCTCCGACTTAAAAGAAACCTTTGATAATCTCCGGAAATACAACATGATGCTTAACCCTAAGAAGTGCGTCTTCGGGGTTCCAGCCGGCAAATTGTTGGGATTTATCGTTTCCCAGCGTGGAATCGAGGTCAACCCGGAGAAAATCAAGGCCATCTTAAACATAAACCGTCCGACATGCTTAAAGGACATACAACGGCTAACAGGTTGTGTTGCAGCAGTTAGTCAGTTCGTCAGCCGACTTGGAGAGAAGGCTCTGCCGCTATACAAGTTGCTGAAAAAGGCGGACAAATTCACGTGGACGGACGAGGCAGATGTAGCATTGAAGCAACTCAAGGAGACACTTTCCTCAGCACCTATCCTTGCAGCAACCGAACCCGGAGAACCCAAGTTAATTTACATGGTAGCCACCAACCAGGTAATCAGCATCATCGTCGTGGTAGAGCAGAAAGAACCAAGCTATGAGCATGGAGTTCAACGACCAGTTTACTATATAAGAGAGGTCTTGACGGAGTCCAAGCAGCGTTACCCGCACTACCAGAAGATAGCCTACGGAGTTTTCCTTGCTTCTCGGAAGCTGAGGCACTACTTCCAGGAGCACCCTATCACAGTTGTGAGCAAAACTCCACTGTCTGATATCATCAACAACAGCGACGCTATAGGAAGGGTTGCGAAGTGGGGCATTGAACTTTCTGCCTTCGAGATCGCCTACAAGAGACGCGACGCTATCAAATCACAAGCCTTGGCGTATTTTATCGTAGATTGGACGGAGATGCCAGATGCTACCCCAATGCCGGAGCTAGAATATTGGGTGATGCACTTTGACGGATCAAAGATACTCAACGTCTCGGGGGCTAGTGTACTACTACAGTCACCAACAGGGGAAAAGCTACACTATGTTCTACAGATCCACTTCGAGGATACGAATAACATGGCGGGGTATGAAGCACTCATTCACGGATTATGCCTAGCCAAAGATATTGGCATCAAGCGCATAGTTTGCTGTGGAGATTCCGACTTGGTTGCCCAGCAGGTGGCTGGCACCTGGAACACGCGGAACCCTATGTTGGTGGCATATCAAGACGAAGTGGACGAGATAGCCAAGAGCTTCTTGGGCTATGAGGTCAAGTATGTACCTAGGGGGAAAAACGAGGCGGCTGATCTGCTGTCTAAGCTCAGATCAGGGCGCAAAAGAATTCCGCCCGGAGTTTTCCTGGAGCATCTACGGAGACCATCCGTGAAGGGAGTGGATGCGGACAACCCGGATAGAGTTGACTCTTTCGTTCACATGGTGACAAAGGTCCCTCCGGCTTGGACAAAACCGTTCATAGAATATCTCGTACATGGAACTTTGCCCGACGACAAATTCGAAAGACAGCTAATAGTACGTCGAGCAAAGGGCTATACCATAATCAATGGACAGCTCTACAAAAGAAGCACCACTGGTGTATACCTGAAGTGTGTTTCCCAACAAGAAGGTATTGAAATCCTCAACGAAATCCATCTCGGAGATTGCGGGCATCACGCCGCTCCTCACTCGTTGGTAGCTAAAGCCTTCCGGCAAGGATTCTACTGGCTTACCGCAAAGGTGGAAGCCAACAAGCTGGTGGAGACATGCATGGGATGCCAGTATTATGCCTGGCAACCACATGTTCCTGCTAAAGAATTGCGAACAATACCAATAACTTGGCCGTTTGCAGTCTAGGGGCTAGACATGGTTGGTCCGTTGCAGATGGCACCATGTGGATTTACACATCTGCTAGTAGCAGTTGATAAATTTACCAAATGGATAGAAGCTAAACCCATTAGAAAGCTCGATGGGGCAACTGCCCTTAGATTTGTCCGGGATCTAGTGGTGAGATTTGGTCTCCCACATAGCATTATCACCAACAACGGCAGCAACTTGTCGCTTGGAGAAGTGGAAGCTTATTGTTGGGAGAAGGGCATCTGACTTGAACTTCCATTTGTGGCACATCCACAGTCCAATGGTCAGGTTGAGCGAGCCAATGGATTAATTCTGCAGGGAATCAAGCCACGTCTAGAAGCACTGCTGGTAGCTGAGTGAAGGAATTACCATCTGTGAATTACCATCTGTAACTACCCACAACCACCAATCCACTACCACCCTTACTTCATGGTATATGGAGGTAATTCCTTCCGGCATCCTTTATGATTCACCAAGAGTTGCCGCCTACAACGAAGATGATGCTGAAGAATCCAGACACCTAGATGTGGACCTTCTCGAGGAGGAGCACGTATTGGCATGCCAAAGATCCGCCATCTACCAGCAGAAACTACACAGCTACCATAGTCGCCGCGTTCGCCATCGCTCGTTTAAAGAGGGGGATCTGGTGCTCCGACTTAAGCAGAAGAAGTCACATAAATTATCCCCGCTATGGGAAGGACCGTTCATCATAAGCAAGTCGCTTCTCAATGGGTCTTATTACCTTGTTGACAATCGTGAACTGAAGGATAGAACCAACGAGGATCATAAGCGTAAGCGACGTGACCCGGATGATGACTACACGGAGCTTGATCGGCCATGGAACATAGCACAGCTATGTCCTTTCTACACTTAGCATTTTTTATCTATTGTGTACCTCTTATATGATCAATGAAATAAATCTCTCTGGTTCACTCATATTTCTTAGTCTTTTACCTCCTTTAGTGTTTATTTTTGGATCGTATAAAACCTTTATGCATAAGCTTCACGATTACACTTGTGAAAATTCCGCCTACGGGCGTTAGCTTAAGTTTTCTGGTCTACACGTTCTTTGTCGTTTTTATGTGGATTCTGGAGTAGTGACTTTTGGAACTTATTATCGGTGATTTTGTGCTTATGTTATTGATGATGCCATTGGGCATCATCGCCTGAGCGCATAGTTCCGACAACGAGTCTTCCGACTCACGAAAAGTCAAGCATAACAACCAGAGTAACGGATAAGCCATTACTTGCTTAAAAAATATATACATGCTGGAACCAGTTCTTGAGTAGCAGGAAATAACAATCATTGTTTTCCTCCTTAGGTTAACAAGTAGTTTTTTCCGCATACAAATTTCAGAGGAAAAAAATATAACATATTGTTTTTCATTCCTCTGGCGCAGGTGACTTGGATGTGGCATCATCAGTAGTAGGAGAGTCATCCTCCTCGAAGTCGGTAGTGTTGAGGGGCCCAGAGGAGCTTTGGTTGTCGCCGTCAATAGTCTCCATGGGCACGAAGACGTTAGGGTCGACCAACTCGGCGACTCTGGTATCAAAACCCGCGAGCGACGCCAAGATAGCTTAATGATCTATTTTCTGGCCATCGTCGTCCACGTCGGGGATACCGAAGGTCACCGTGTCGATGTCGGCATTTTCGTAGTGCGCATTGACCATTAACAACGCCATCCTCGCACCGACCCGGGTACATGAAGCTTTCCAGCTTACAATACGCTCGGGGGCTCGGTGCAATATCTCCGAGAACTTCGTCACGGAATACACCGCTTTGTTGTTAATCTAGAGGGGCTTGGCTATATCCTTGGTCTGCTTGATGGCGGTGTTGATAAAGTTGCCGGCAAGGACCATGCATTCTTTTGGCGGAGGAGGCGACTAGGTCAACCCAATAGGAGCTACAAATTTTGACAAAGGAACGCATGAGTTCAGTAACATAAAAAGTTCAGAGTATCTAGCTTACAGAAGTACAAGGCGGAGAATCACTTACTGAAGATGCTAATCTCAGCCTGCTGGAGAGTTTCCGCCATGGAATCCCGTTCTTGTCGGAGGGTCTTGTATGCTTCGAGATTGTGCTGATTTTGCTCATCGACAGCTTTCTTCGGCTCTTTCAGCATCGCGATCTCCTCCTTCAAGCGGTTCATCTTCGTGTTGGTAGACTCTTGCAAGACTTTCATGGAGTCCTCATGCATCTTTAGCATATCCTTCCTCTCCTGCTTAAGGATCTTGTTTTCGCTATCCAGCTGCTAAATATGCTTGGATTGCTCCACAATGTCCTTGGCTTTGTCAATGGCTTCCGCAAGTCGGAGAAATAATAGTACACAATGAGTATTCGGAGAATGTTGGCACAAGACCAAGTTGGAATACGAAAAAGAAAGGAAAAAAAGACGCTTGCTCTTGATGATTTGTTCCTTCAAGAAGGCAGTTTTACCCTTTTCGACTTCCAAATCCGCACGCATCTTCTGGAACTTCTCGTTGGCCATGCCTCTCCGAGCATTCTCATTCTGTGGAAAGAAAATTTAACGCTGTTTAGTCTACTTGGAGCATCTAGTCGGATAACTATCCACCTAGAGGCTTGGGGGCTACAGTGAGAGTTTTTTTAACCTGGCAATATGCTTAGTCTTTCTTTAAGCATCTAGTCGGAACTGATTCAGTTTTCAACTAGAAGCTTGGGGGATACTGTATAAAGTTTCTTAACTCATTCATATGCTTAGTCTTTCTTTAAGTATCTATTCGGAACTAATTCAGTTACAACTAGAGACTTGGGGGCTATAGTATTGAAATTTACAAACACTGCGTATGCTACTCTGAAAATATCTAGTCAGAATAATTCATTCAAACTAAAAATACTTGGGGGCTACAGTGAGAGATTTTCTAGCTTAGTCACTCTTAGAGCATTCAGATGCAAAGACCTATGGTTTTCCGTCTAAATCCTCAGGGGCTATAGTGGGATACTCATATAAAATGCAAAAGGCAAATGAAACTTACAAGCGCAATGATCTTGAGGTTGGTATCACTCTCAGCAAGCAACTTGCCGAAGTAAAAGTTGTTTCCTCGCAAGATATCTGCTTGTCGGAGAAGCTCCTCAAGACCACATGTTGGAGATGTTGGAGCTGCACCAGGAACCAAAGTGGATCTACTCAGTGTAAGTGCCGGATAGACTATCTTCGGGAATTCTACAGTTGTCCTGGGTACGGAGGCACCGCCTTCAGCAGACGTTCCACCCACCACCACCGCCTTACCGCTACCGATGGCATCCTTAGCTGGAGCTTCAGCCATTTGGGTAGCGATACTTTCTTGCGTCGCCTGTTCGCCGGCAACGACAAGCTCCGCGGAGGCACCTGAGTCCACTTCCATGGCAGAAGGGCCAGATGCATCCTTGGCTTGTGATCTTGTCGGAGCAGTAGTAGGCTGGACGCTAGGAGTGACAGGGGCGATGGCGGGAGACGCATGGGGAGACACGTCACGATGCAGCATATCTTTAATATTTCTAGAAGCCCCCAAAGTTTTGGAGGTCTTCTTCAAACTAGTAGTGGCCTTTTTCCTGAAACGTGCAAAAAGTATAAGTACAGGAATAAGACGAGCAATGGACAAATGTCATAGAGAAAGAAGCTTACACAAGAGGGGATGCTTTGGCAAAGGGGATCTCGGTAACCTTTCTTTTATCCGCCTCTAGGGCGACAGTGGACTTCTTGGAGACTCCACTCTCCATTTTCTTCTTCTTGCCTCCATCGACATCGTTAGAGGTGGATCTCTTCCGCTTTCGCACCAACGGGTCATCGTCGTCGGACACGACGGTGACTTCCTTTATCTTTGGGTCATAGATTTGGACAGCCATGCTATCCTCATCTAGACTGATGAGCTGTTAACTGAAATCCCACAAGTGTTAGATGAAGATGGTAATGGTTAGATGGAAGAACTTGAGTATATGTCGTATACGGAAAATAAACATCATACCTGTGGGCACGTGCCGTCAACGAACATGTCATAGGTGATGGTGAAGTCTCGCTTCCTATCCTTCACCTTGACGATGTCCTTGAGTCGAAGTTTGACGGAGTCACTCGAGAAATTGTCCTCGGAGATGCGGAGGCTATCCTTCCTATCCTTGGTGTACTCATGCATCAGCTTCGAGCGGTGCTGCAGAGGCTGGATCTGTCTGATGAACCAGCACATGGCTAGGTCCACCCCGGTCAAACGAGTGTCTACGAACCACTCTATCCGCCTTATGGCACGGGAGGCTTCGTCATCGGAGGGAAGGGTGGCTTGGGACCTCCATGTCGGGGCTTCAGCGGCGGCTCCATCGACAAAGTCCGGATACATTTCTTCTCGGCCAGACAGAGGGATATCTGGGCCATAGAACTACGTCTGCTGCCAGTTCTTGCAAGATTCATGGCCGACGATGTCGGGGAACCGCCGACCTGGCCGTATCTTAAAGCTAATTGTCCCACAGTTCCTAAGCTCGTCCTTGCCGGATTCGGCTTCCCGCTTGACGGTGAGGAAGTAAATAAAGAGATCTAGCCTAGGCCTAATGCCTAAGTAACCCTCACAGAGCGCCGCATAGTTGCTAAGCACGAGGATGCTATTGGGGTAGAGGTTCTGAGGCTGTACTCGGTAATGGCTAAGGACATCTAGGAAGAAATTGGAGATGGGCAAGGAAACGCCGCGTACCAATTGGTCTTTGAGGTACACCTTCTCTCCGGATTGGGGAGAAGGGTGACCTCACCGATCGGCGCCGCCCGCCAGACGAGCCCCTCCGTCGCAGGGAGGTAGCCCTCGACGAGCAACTCCTTGATGTCGCGGTCCGTGATGTCCGAGCCGCGCCAGTCCCCTTTGTGGGAATTGCTTTCCTCTTGCAGCAGCTCCAGCGCCGCTGGATTGTGGTCGCCGCCGGTGGATTCGACCAACGCGGACTTGGGGATCGCCAGGCCCTCTGGAGGCACGAGAACAGTGCTCGCCGGCTTCGCCACAACATCGCCTGACACCGCCATGGAGGGAGAAGAGCTGCTGCTTTCCATTGGAAGGGGGGAGGTGGTGATTGGAAGGATTGAAGGGCTAGGGTTTTTTGCGAAACACGCGGAAAGCTCGAGGAGGCGCTTGCTGGAGGAAGAAGACGACACAGGAGGAAAATGAGGTGAAAAGTAAAAATCCACGCAGTTACAATTTATAACCCCTGGCGTCAAGATTCGTGCAAGACGATTGAATGGTTTGACGCGTGGACGACGTGTGCGGGCGCGGAAGTTTCGCCACGTTTCCAACCATCGCTGCCAATGGTTCGTATCGCTCGCGCGGGAAAAATGTGTAACATCCCAGCATTTAGGAACCAATGAAGGGTAGATTTAGGTATTTGTCCAATTGAATGCATTCATCTGTAAAAATGTGGGTAAATTTTTTGCCAAATAAAAAACTAAAGTGATCAAAGTTTCTTTCACTCTTTAAGATTAGGAATAGCCTTGAAGAATGATCGTTATAAACTTTGATATGATCTTTGTGGATTAGTGTGTTTTGGGAAATGAAATTTGAATTCAAACTTGAGTGTTGGATTTATAATTTAAAAGGATTTAGAATTATGTTTGAGTAATTTGATTTAATCAAGAGTTAACAATTAGTAACTCAAACTTTAAATAAAATAACATAACCAAGAAAATGAATACTCATTCCATATCTTTATTCAATAAATAAGTTATAAATTTTAACTTATAAAAGTAATCAAGGATCTTTACAATAGTAAATGAAATAAAAGAAGAACATTCATATATTGAGTAATATTACAATCTTTATTACAAAAGAATAAAATAAAGATTACAAAAGAGTAAAAGAAATAAAAAGTACAAAAGAATTAAATAAATATTACAAGGGCCTATTCTATAAAGAAAAAGAAAACCTAATCTAAATCTTGAATCTCCAAGTCTTGTACCTGCAAAACAAATCACAAACTAAAAGAAAGAAAATAAAAGATTAGGTTATGTTACTCTCAGTATTGACAGTGAGTTGCACTGTTCAACTTTACATCACTGAGTAATCTTTAGGGGCAAGTTTCACCAATATGAAAGAACTAAATCTTTCATAATTTTTAAGCCATAAGTCAAATAACTCCAAAAAGAAAGAGGGCCAAGTTTCACCAGACATGCAAATGTAATCAGATAAAAAGTAGATCATTCCCTGAACATATCCACAAGGGTGCAGCAGGCACATAGGGAGCACACACACCTAAATGCATGGTGTGTGCTGTCAACACAGCAACAATAGCCCGTACAAACAAAACTGCTCAGCACAGCCATGGCCAAGCACCCCCAACACCATTTCCTTGTTCATACACATCGAGCACCAGCAGCCAAACCAAACCAAACCAAACCAGATCACACCAACCACACACTTGATCATCTCATCAAGATGGTGACATAAGGAGGGGTTAGATCAGGTGGATAGCAAGAACAAGGTCAAGCTAACGGGACCAGGAGGTGGATAGCAAGATCAAGGGCAAGTTCCAGGAGCTGGAAGTAGCAGAAGTAGCATCAGGAGAAGCACCAGATCAGTCTAGCCACATAACCAGCAAGATCAAGCCACAAGATCAACAAGGTGCAACCCTAACAACTCCACTGTTGTGGTGAGTAGTTAAAGACCATCACATGATTTATCTATCTAAGTTAGACAAGAATTCATGTGTTGTCATGTACTCAACTTCTCAGAAAACACCCAAATGAGGTGAGTCCATCATAGAAGATTTTAAACATTAAAAGCCATTAGAAAACTATATAGATCCAACCAGGATCTCAGAACAACCTCATTGATCCTAGCTATCAGGCCATATCTTAAATTCCAAGAATAAATATAGCTAAGATATGGACTTCTAGGCACATCTCTTCAATAGTTGTAGCACCTTAGAATTTATAGATCTTATGGATCTATATAATTTAATAAGCCTACAAATCATTTTTCCCAACTTTGACTCAAGAATCAGTTGCTGGTATCACTACCAGAACAGATCCATGAGAAACAACAAGATAAGGTCCTAGTCCCCAAGCCTCAGACCAACATCATAGGCTTTAGAGTTCAAGGAAAGAAGTTTCCACTTATCTCTTATATTAAGCAAATCTTAAGCATTAACAAAATTAAGCCAAAATCTTAAGCATTAACAAGATGGTGTCACAAGAGCAGCTTCTAAACCAAGCAGATTAAGCATCTAGATTTCACAGACAAACTCACAGACAACTAAACATCATCTTCCTCGTACCAATCACCAGGAATAAGATTCAGGAATCATCTTCCTGATACCATTCATAGACCAACTTCGTCAACTTTTAAAGATTTTTAGTTGTCCAACTAGAATCCCAGTGAACACCATAACCTATTATGATGGTCGAATGTTGTCCAAGTATCGTGTGAGTATCCAACTCCCAGAGGATCTTGGATTATATCACGATCTACCTATAGGTGAAGGTAGGAGTCACTTAGCAGCATATCATGTTGCTGTTGTGGAGGCGATAGCTAATATCCGGGAGCATAAAGCCAAGGAGTTGGAAGGTAGCACATTTTCTGTAATTCCTCATGATTCTATAGACTCGGAGCCTGTACCGCATCATCTTACTTTGGTTAAGAAGCATCCTAAGTTAGCTTCCAAGTTTATGGATAGATACCGAACACTCATTGCGTCTTTTTATAAGACACATCAAGTGATTGTTGAAGATAAAAATGACATGTTAGAGGATCTAACTAATCCAGAAAGGAGGAAGCAGTTAGCATTCAAGTTGGAGAATGAAGCAAGTAGTAGTGCAAAACCTATCTTTAAGGATATACCTATAGATCCTGAATCTTTTACACCATATCCTTATTCACCAAGGCCTGAACCTATATATGATCTTACTGTGGATATGAGGTATGCAGTACCACAGGGTTCAGAGGATGGTTCTAATTCAGAACTTCCTATTGAGAATTCTAATGGCTGGAGAATGGGATCATCCGAAGGATCCCATGAACACCAGATGTCCATAGATGGTTCTGACAGAGATGTTGGACAATCTAGCTGGATGGGTGCAAGAATTAACCCTAGTGATGACTCCGTAATCCAACTGCATCTATGACTAGAAGTCCACCTTCAGGTTATCATCTGAACCCCCTCTAGTATTAAGTTGCAAGCAACAGACAAATGCTTTAAGCAAAGTGTGTAAGGTAATCAGTCCACATGTTCCATGAACAAGAGACCGTTGTTTTCTCCCTAGTAGCAAAATCACATCTACAACCGAAGAGATTTCTGTCACTTCCCTTGGAAACTAGAGGCATGAACCCACTATCGAGCATAAATACTCCCTCTTGGAGTCACTAGCAACTACTTGGCCAAGATAACCACTAGCAACGGAGAGCATGCAAGATCACAAACAACACAAACATGATAGAATCATAAAGATAGAACCATTAATCAAACCAACATAATAATCTCAATATCCATCGGATCCCCGCAAACACAACATGCATGATTACAAATAGATTAGATCTTGATCATGAACGGAGCTCACAATATCTATACATGAAAGCCCAAAGGAGGAGATACAACCAGCTAGCTACTATATGGACCCATAGTCCAAGGTGGAACTACTCACGAATCATACCGGATAGAAGGCCTCCGGGATGATCTCCCCTCTGGCAGGGTGCCGGGAAGAGCTTCAGATCCCCCCGATCTAGGGACGACGGCGGCGGCGGCTATAGAAGGTTTCGTGGATTTCTGATCGGGTCCTGAGAGTTTCTGTATCGGGGGCTTCTGATAGGCGAAGGAGCGAGTCCCGGAGGCGACCAGGGTCGCCAAACCCTAGCCAGGCGCGAGCCTACCTACCCCGCGCCTAGGGTGGGTCTAGCCCCCCTGGCCAACCAGTCGGCTCTCCTCTGGACTTCTTGTTCCCCACGGAAAGTTATTGACTTTGTCCTTCGTCCCGTCCAATTCCGAGAATATTTCTTTACTAACTTTTCTGAAACCAAAAACAGCAGAAAACATGCATCTTGCACTGTTGCAACTTGTTAATAGGTTAGTACCAGAAAACATGTAAAAAGCACCTCAAAGTGTAGACAAGTAAAGCAAAGTAGATACTAAACAAGCATGGAGCATCAAAAATTATAGATACGTTTCCAACGTATCACCTAGTAACAGTAGTAGAAATACCTTATTCATAAGTAATCAGAATGAAGAAGAAAGATCCTGAGAGTGTTTGAATCATCAACACCTTCTCAAAACCCAGAGAATATACATTATCTGGTGTTTAACTATCTTGCCCAAAGGAGCACCTGGGGAGTAGCAGGATCTGCGTATTCTGCTGACGACTCAAGGAATGAAGCTCAGGAGATGCAAGTTGTAAATAATGTTGAATATGTTTCTAAAGAATTTTTAGCTGAGCTGGAGGGAGTCAGTGCGCTCAGTTTGAGTAATGACTCAAGTCCTGACACTTCAGATACTGAGTATGTTCCTTCTGAAAGGCCATTTGATCCACAAACTGTGCGACGAACGTCACGTCATCACAGTTGGACATCAGACATGTATGATGAGCGTAGTTACTACTAGAAGCAGGCGACTATTTAGAAGTATCGGGTACCGTGTATTGTAATCTGAGAAAATAAGGTAGTTAGATAAATGAGGTAGTGTTGTGATTATACCTATATGGTATATGTTGTAATGACTTTGTATTATTAAGATATTGTAATGTATAATATGTGAAATACATATTTGGATTTTCATTGTGTGACTAGTTCTGTGCGTAAAGTCGAGCTTAGAACACATGTGCATGATGTAGTTATGAGTATTCGCTTTATGTGCAGGACTAGGGGTCATGGATACGGGTGTAGACACCAAATCTGAACAGCAGCGGATGGAACGTGAGGCCAAGTAGAAGGCCGATGCAGATGCAGCAAATCAGGGAACGTTACCACCACCACCAATGAGGCCGTTGATGGAGCAGAACTTTATGCAGTGTATGCAAATGATGCAAGAGACCCAGAATAAGTTCATGGAAGAGCTGCTGGGACGAGCTGGGAATGAGAGAGCACCTGAAGGTGGAGGAGTGAGTCTTTCTGACTTCCAGAATGCAAGGCCGTTACCTTTTGCATCAGCTCCTGAACCAATGGATGCAGAAGATTGGCTAGAAGATACAGAAAGAAAGCTGAAGACTGTAGGTTGCAATGATGAGGAGAAACTGAGGTATGCAACTCATCTTGTGACTGGACCTGCAGCATCATGGTGGGAAAATCAGTTAGCCATGCAACAGCCAGGAAGGGAGTACACTTGGGAGGAGTTCAAGCAGAGATTTCATGAATATCATGTTCCGGAAAGTGTTATGGAGTTGAAACGGAGAGAATTTGAGGAGCTTCAGCAGGGATATACTAGTGTCATGAAGTATATCCGGGAGTTTAGTCAACTGTCTTGTTATGCTGAGGAAGATGTTAACACAGAAGAGAAGCGGAAGAACCGTTTCCTACGTGGGTTAAATCCATTTGTGAGGATGCAGTTAAGGTTAGCTAATAAGCAAACTTATCAGAAGTTGTTGGATGCAGCTATCACTTTTGAAGATGACTACAAGAATGTCCAAGAGGATAGGAGGAAGAGAGCCAAGAAGGAAACCAAGAGAATTCCGGCAAGTAAACCTGAACCCAATTTGGAGTTCAAACCTCGGAACAAGGCCTATGGTAACAATAACAATAACAAGGGCAGTGGTGGAAATCAAGCCAATCCTAGGAGGAATATTATCTGTAACAACTATGGAATTCTAGGGCATTTCCAGAGGGAATGCAAAAAGCCTATAGTTATCTGTTATGGTTGTGGTCAGAAGGGGCATATCAAGCCAGACTCTCCAAGCAAACCACCAGGTGGTTGGCCTACCAAGGGAGGAGGACAATCCAGTGGAGGAAATGGACAACCCAATCGAGGAGGAAATAATGTCAAGAACAACAACGGCAAGAGGAGCAGACCTACCGGGAAGCTGAATTGCGCAACCCTAGAGGAGGTGGATAATTCAGAGCATGCAGTGATAGGTACGCTCAATATCCTTACCAATCCCGGCAAAGTTCTATTTGATACTGGTGCAACTACTTCATTCATTTCTGAAGAATTATGTGATAAATTCAGGATTAGAAGGCCAATGTTAGAAATTCCTATGACCGTAGTGAAGGCAGGGGGATGTAGTTGTACGCCACATTAAACAAGATCGGGTTATCTCGATTTGTGGTTGTACATACTTTATGGATCTTTATGTGATTCCTTTGAAGGGAATTGCAGTAGTGCTGGGGATGGATTGGATGACTAAACATGGGGCTCAGAT
Organism: Avena insularis; assembly: GCA_023614405.1. Lineage (NCBI taxonomy): Eukaryota > Viridiplantae > Streptophyta > Magnoliopsida > Poales > Poaceae > Avena > Avena insularis. The sequence continues at coordinate 31,014,041 of CM042691.1, forward strand.
AAATTGTGAGGAGAAAACTGTCTCAATAAAAACTCCAAGTGGAGCAAGAGTAGTGTATCAAGAAGATAAGCATAGTCATATCATGGTGGATATTCAATTGAACTCAATGAAAGAGGTCAAATTGGAAGATATTCCTATAGTAAATGAATTTCAAGATGTTTTTCCAGCAGAGCTACCTGGAATTCCACCAGATCGAGAGATAGAGTTCACTATTGATCTAATTCCAAGTACAGCACCAATAGATCAAGCACCATATAAGATGGGACCAAAAGAATTAAAAGAACTCAAAGAGCAAATTGATGAGTTAGCCAGAAAAGGATTTATTCAGGAAAGTGTATCCCCATGGGGAACACCAGTGATCTTTGTGGATAAAAGGGATGGTGGAAGAAGGATGTGTGGAGACTACAGAAATCTGAATAATGTTACCATAAAGAATAAGTATCCTTTACCAAGGATTCAAGATTTGTTTGATCAAGTGAAATGAGCTGGAGTATTTTCAAAGATCGACCTAAGATCTGGATACCATCAAATAAAAATTAAGCTTGAGGATGTTCCAAAGACAACATTTGTCTCAAGGTATGGACACCATGAGTATCTGGTTGTACCATTTGGTTTGACCAATGCTCCAGCAATATTCACGAATCTGATGAACAAAATCTTCATGCCATATTTGGATAAGTTCGTCATAGTCTTTATTGATGATATTCTGATATATTCCAAAGATAAGGAAGAGCATGTTGATCATTTGAGAATAGCATTGCAGACTCTAAGAGAACATAAACTTTATGCTAAGTTCAGTAAGTGTGAATTTTGGCTAGATGAGGTCGAATTCCTCGGCCATGTGATCAGTAAAGATGGAATTTCTGTAAATCCATCCAAAGTTCAATCAGTACTAGAGTGGACTGCACCAACCAATGTGAAACAAATTCGAGGTTTCTTGGGAATGGCTGGTTATTATCGGAGATTCATTGAAGGTTTCTCCAAAATAGCCGTACCAATGACCAAATTATTAAGAAAGAATACACCATTCAATTGGGATGAGAAGTGTGAAGCAAGTTTTCAGGAGTTGAAGACCAGGTTACCACAGGTCCAATCTTAGCAGTTCCAGAAATAGGGAAAGACTTTACAGTATACTGTGATGCATCTAAAGAAGGTTTGGGTTGTGTATTAATGCAAGATCGGAAAGTGATTGCTTATGGTTCAAGACAACTGAAACCACATGAAGTCAACTATCCAACTCATGATTTAGAGTTAGCAGCGGTAGTATTCGCGCTAAAAGGATGGAGGCATTTTCTTTATGGAGCCAGATGTGAGTTATACACTGACCATAAAAGTCTCAAATATTTCTTTATCCAAAAGGAATTGAATATGAGACAGAAGCGTTGGTTGGAACTAATCAAAGATTATGATTTAATAATCAACTATACTCCAGGAAAAGCAAATGTTGTAGCAGATGCTTTAAGTCATAAAAGTGCAGATATTCAGCCTAGCAATCGGGAGCTACCAAAAGAGTTACAGATGGACTTGGAAAGCTTAGAGCTTCAATTCATCAGAACAAAGGTTCTTGGAGGATTAGCTACTGTGAAGGTATTTGCAGAGCAGGACAGTGATCTTAAGCACAAAATTTTTAGACATCAAGCAGAAGATCCTTTCATTGCGGAGGAAATTCGGAGGATATCTCAAGGGTAAACATCAGTTTTTCGCCTTGGAGATTATGAGTATTTATGGTTCCAAGATCGTCTTTGTGTTCCGGATGTGACTGAGATTCGTGAAGTCATACTCAGGGAAGCACATGAAACACCATATTCTATACATCCAGGAAGTACTAAGAAGTACATGGATTTGAAAGAACTATTCTGGTGGAATAACATAAAAAGAGACATTGCTAAATATGTATCTGAATGCCATACTTGCCAAAGTGTGAAGGACGAACATCAAAGTCCAGCATGACCATTACAACCTTTGCAAATTCCCGAATGGAAGTGGGAGGAAAAAGGTATGGACTTCATCACAGGATTGCCCATGACACCTTAACGGAAGGATATGATATGGGTAATTGTGGATAGACTCACTAAAAGTGCACATTTTATTCCGGTAAATCAGAAGGATAATGCCGAGAAGTTAGTAGAAGTTTACATTAAAGAAATAGTAAGTAAGGACAAAGTGCCCAAAAAGATTGTAACTAATAGGGGATCAGTGTTTACTTCAGCATTTTGGAAACAATTACATGAAGCACTTGGTTCAAAGTTAGATTTTAGCACAGCTTATCATCCACAGATAGGGGTCAAACGGAAAGAACCAATCAAATACTGGAGGACATGCTAAGGGCTTGTGCATTGAATTTTGGAGGTACATGGGAAGATCATCTACCATTAGCAGAATTTTCCTACAATAATAGCTATCAGAGTAATCTGAAGGAAGCTCCATATCAGGTTCTGTATGAAAGGAAATGTAGATCACCCGTATGTTAGTATGAGCCTGGAAGCAGCAAAGAATTTGCGCCAGACCATATCAAGGAAAAGCAAGATATCATTGATAAAATCAAGGATAGAGTAAAAATAACTCAAAGTAGGCAGAAAAGTTATGCTGATCAAAGTCGAAGATCATGGCATCCTGAAGTAGGAGACATGGTATATTTGAAAGTAAGTCCAATGAAAGGGGTTAAAAGGTTTGGAGTTAAAGGAAAATTGAGTCCAAGATATATCGGGCCATTCAAGATACTGAGTCAGAATAGGACTATATCTTATACTTTAGAGTCACCCGCAAGATTGGCTCAAGTTCATAATGTTTTCCACGTGTCACAACTCCGTAAATGTTTGAAAGTTCCGGATGATGCAATCACACACCAAGAGATAGAATTACATGCAGACTTGACCTATGTTGAAAAACCCTGTAAAATTTTGGAAGAAAACTGGAAAAGGTTAAGAAATAGGGCAATCAAGTACTGCAAGGTACAGTGGGAACATCACCCTGAGAGGGAAGCCACTTGGGAGAAATAAGAGGATTTAAGAAAATCCTATCCAGAACTATTCAGGTACACTTCAACAAACTTCGGGACGAAGTTTAATTTAAGGGGGGAAGTCTGTACCATCCCAGCATTTAGGAACCAACGAAGGATAGATTTAGGAATCTGTGCAATTGCATGCATTCATCTGTAAAAATGTGGGTAAATTTTTCACCAAATAAAAACCTAAAGTGATGAAAGTTTATTTCACTCTTTATGATTAGGAATAGCCTTGAAGAATGATCGTTATAAACTTTGATATGATCTTTGTGGATTAGTGTGTTTTGGGAAATGAAATTTGAATTCAAACTTGAGTGTTGGATTTATAATTTAAAAGGATTTAGAATTATGTTTGAGTAATTTGATTTAATCAAGAGTTAACAATTAGTAACTCAAACTTTAAATAAAATTACATAACCAAGAAAATGAATACTCATTCCATATCTTTATTCAATAAATAAGTTACAAAATGTAACTTATAAAAGTAATCAAGGATCTTTACAATAGTAAATGAAATAAAAGAAGAACATTCATATATTGAGTAATATTACAATCTTTATTACAAAAGGATAAAATAAAGATTACAAAAGAGTAAATGAAATAAAAAGTACAAAAGAATTAAATAAATATTACAAGGGACTATTCTATAAAGAAAAAGAAAACCTAATCTAAATCTTGAATCTCCAAGTCTTGTACCTGCAAAACAAATCACAAACTAAAAGAAAGAAAATAAAAGATTAGGTTATGTTACTCTCAGTATTGACAGTGAGTTGCACTGTTCAACTTTACATCACTGAGTAATCTTTAGGGGCAAGTTTCACCAATATGAAAGAACTAAATCTTTCATAATTTTTAAGCCATAAGTCAAATAACTCCAAACATAAAGAGGGCCAAGTTTCACAAGACAGGTAAATGTAATCAGATAAAAAGTAGATCATTCCCTGAACATATCCACAAGGGTGCAGCAGGAACACAGGCAGCACACACACCTAAATGCATGGTGTGTGCTGTCAACACAACAACAACAACCATACAAACAAAACTGCTCAGCACAGCCGTGGGCAAGCACCCCAAACACCATTTCCTTGTTCATACACATCAAGCACCAGCAACCAAACCAAACCAAACCAGATTACACCAACCACACACTTGATCATCTCATCAAGATGGTGACATAAGGAGGGGGTAGATCAGGTGGATAGCAAGAACAAGGTCAAGCTAACAGGACCAGGAGGTGGATAGCAAGATCAAGGGCAAGTTCCAGGAGCTGGAAGTAGCAGAAGTAGCATCAGTAGAAGCACCAGATCAGGCCAGCCACACAACCAGCAAGATCAAGCCACAAGATCAACAAGTTGCAACCCCAACAACTCCACTGTTGTGGTGAGTAGTTAAAGACCATCACATGATTTATCTATCTAAGTTAGACAAGAATTCATGTGTTGTCACGTACTCAACTTCTCAGAAAAACACCCAAATGAGGTGAGTCCATCATAGAAGATTTTAAACATTAAAAGCCATCAGAAAACTATACAGATCCAACCATGATCTCAGAACAACCTCATTGATCCTAGCTATCAGGCCATATCTTAAATTCCAAGAATAAATATAGCTAAGATATGGACTTCTAGGCACATCTCTTCAACAGGAGTAGCACCTTAGAATTTTTAGATCTTATGGATCTATATAATTTAATAAGCCTACAAATAATTTTTCCCAACTTTGACTCAAGAATGAGTAGCTGATATCACTACCAGAACAGATCCATGAGAAACAACAAGATAAGGACCTAGTCCCCAAGCCTCAGACCAACATCATAGGCTTTAGAGTTCAAGGAAAGAAGTTTCCACTTATCTTTGATATTAAGCAAATCTTAAGCATTAACAAAATCAAGCCAAGTAGTAGAACCTAGACTTGTGTGCCATTTTAAGATGGTGTCACAAGAGCACCTTCTAAACCAAGCAGATTAAGCATCTAGATTTCACAGACAAACTCACAGACAACTAAACATCATCTTCCTGGTACCAATCACCAGGAATAAGATCCAGGAATATATATACATAACATCACTGCAAGAGACCAATTAATCTCAAACTGTATATGAATCCATAAGCCAACAACTATAGATACAATGACTATATCACCCACAAATCACTGTCAATAACAAAGTAATGACAGTGGTGAACTCTCTAATCACTAGGATCTCCAAGTAGTGATTTTACAGTAGCATTATCATCAGAACCATACCCAAATTAACTAATGAAATCAATCTGGTAAGCCACTAGCATCACCAAAGCCAACTATAAGCAATAATCCACAGCAAACAGTCAATCGTCAAGCTCAGGGATTATCACCACTAGATCCAAATCATCATATATATGATCAATAGAGGGATATGAACCCTAATTAGAACAAGAACCCTAATTAGGATATGAACCCTAATCAGAAGATGAACACTAGCCAGGGGTAGCCACTAGAAACACATAGCATAGGGTGGCATAGCACAGAGGACACGAGAGGAGGAAAGAACAACTTACTGAAGGTTGTTGCTGTGGGCGAGAAGAGGAAGCAGTGGGTGTCGACAAGCACGGTGGCACGGGGAGCACCCCAAGGGGGCGCTGCAACCCGCACCACACCGAGGCGGCGACCACAGTCACCCTTGAAGGCGAGCAACACCACCACAGCACACGGGAGCGGCGGCGGCAGCACCAGCACCACCGCAAACCCTAAGGTTCGGGACGGAGCCGGTCTGGCCACAGGAGGGCTCCAGGTCCAAATCAAGATGGACAGGAAGGTAGAGCGGGGTCAACAACTATTTGACGATATTTTGTACAAATATTTTGCATATGCATGTACGGAGGAAGAGAGGGCACGAAAAATATGTGGCCTAAATATCACAAGTACGTCTCATCTAGACATGCATATAATAAAAAATATACCGATCTAAGGACGGGTGCTTAATTAACTTTAAGCCTCAAGACATGATAAAATAGCTACTCTTGACCCACTTTGCTCTCCTACGTTTTGGTTAAAAAAGACAGCATTAGTTTATATTGCGTCTAAGTCATCTGAAAAATAATTTTACACCAAGTCAACTTCAATTTGCTTCGCTATCGAACCAGACTTGGTGTGGGGGCATTTGTTTGACGATATTTTGTCCCAATATATTTAAAACATGCATCCTTGTGTTGAATACTAGGAATACGGCTAGAGGCTAATATGACCGTGAGTTAATTTGATTTCAGCAGTTTATTTGAGCTGGCTATTTAGAGGTTTATATATATTAAGCTGGGTATACATACAACGCCGATTTTGCACTTACGTCGCGTACGTCCAGGTTTACGGGCTCTTTGAATTCTAGTCAATACCTGACGTGAGGTTGACGTGAGGTACTACGCGGCCAGCCGCCCGCTGTACGTATACAAATCAATCGATCAGGTGAAATAGAGGGCCAGCTGCGTGCGCGCCCACGACTCCAGCTCGCTCTGGAACATTCTAATCAATGCGTGCACTTCACGGCAAACTTGAATCAAATTTTATAACGGATAAAAGGAGGAGACGCGCATGACGGACCGCCTTAGCCCCTGCCCTGCGGCCTATATTTTTTTTTGAACAAAGGGAGAGGCCCAGAAGGGCGGCCTCGATACTGCATTAAATAGAATGCGGTGCAGTACAATTTACATAAAGGGCCTCCAAAGAAAAAACAATAGAAATCGAGCCCTTACAACTTGCCAAACAGACCCTGATTCTTTTGCAGGCAAAGCAATCGGGTCCGCCGACACCGCCGGTGAGCTCTGGCCTCAAGCTGCGAGCTCCGCCGCCAACACCATCAAGGCCACATGGAGCTGGGGAAGAAAGGAACCACGCTGCAAGTCCAGAAAAGGGCCTCCGCTGGAGGTTGAAGACAACCTGACGCGACGCCGGCGACGGCGCCAGGTCCTGGAGGCGCTGTCTGTCAGCGGCCGGATTCGACAGACGGACATGTGCTGCCGATGGTAGACTCCAGAAATTCGCAGTATCATATGCTCCCTGGACTCCTCCGGTACCAAAGGCCATCGCATCAACAGTCCGCTCCACCACGCCACCATGGCTAGTCAAAAGGGGGCAGAGATCGACGAACTCCAGGGCCAGAGAGGAGCCAAGACCCGCTTATTGAAAGAAGTCTCACCAGATCCGCCCTCGATGCAGAGCCTCCACCATGGAAGCTCGACGAACGGAGACGTTGGCGACCGCCTGGCGCTGCGGGAGAGCACCAGCACGAGAAACTTCCGGAAGGAGGGGAAGACGGCCTTATTGTCGGAGATGCCACGCTCCAGCTTCCTCCTCTGCCACCACTCCTGCCACCAAAGCAGGGCAGCGAGGAAGACGAACGCGAGGGTGCGCCGAATCCGGCCGATGGAACCCGGCGGCCTACTCCGAGACGGCACAAAGGCACAACATCTACAAAAACTAGATCTAAATCCTACTCTACTGAGGCCGGCGCCTCTCCTCGGCCTCCGCCGCGCAGCATCACCGCCGACAGCAGCATCGGATCGGCCCGGGGGAGTGGAGTCGACTCTCAAGGGGAAAGAGCGTTGGAGAGCACGAGAGGAGGGGGGGGGGAGAGGCTTACGTTGGAGTGCTTGGATTTTCCATGCGGCCTATATAAACTAGGCGTAAGGCCACGAAGAGGGGGGGACGGACCAGCCGAGAGACAAACCAGGCGCATGCACGCACGCAGGAGGCACGCACGGCGCTTGAGATCTAATCTCCGGCGACGCAGGAGCATCTCTCTCCTCAGGCAGCCGGCCGGAGGAGAACGATCCGAGGCGCACGTACAAGTTGCGGGCTGACCGGCTTGCGGCGAAGAGCGACTAGACCATGGCCGGCGTCATCTTTTCTGATGGTGAGAGTTGATGCTAATATTTCGGTCTTGTTCTTATTGCATCTAGCATGGCGGTACGGGTCGGCCAAGACGCGGCGTATGGCGTGAGCGTGCCTACACATGATCCTCGCCCGCCTCATCCTTTCTTTGCCTTGAGCGTCGCCGTCGAGCGGCGGGGCGGCCGAACTCGGCCACAACGAGGGAATCGTCTATCGAAGCTCGCCTACGCGAGGCTCTGAACCAAGCTTAGCTGCCCCGTTGACGGAGGCGCCGTCGACGGGTCACGGCTCACCGGCGGCCATAACACGGGCCGACTCTTTCCGTGGAGTCGGCGCGGCGCCGTATACGTTCTCATCGGAGGATGCATCCTCGCTGTCCGACAGATCAGACCGACATGTCATCTAAGGCAACGTGTTTTTGCCCATGGGCAAACTTCATCAATATCTTCAACTCGCCGCCGACTCCACGATCAGCATCATCCAAGCTCCAGGCTGGCCATGCCCTCGGTGCAATTTCCCAAGCTGGCTAGACACTATGGCTGTGACGCTGCCAGGACTCTGCGCGCGGCGCAAGCCGAGGATGAGGCTGATCACAAGTCCATATACGCGTGCATGCGTGTGTGCTATTCATTATTACGTACGTGAGCATGTTTCATGTGTACTGGTAGCTCCCGATCGCTAGCCTTTTTGCTTCCCCACCGCTGCTCGCCTCTCCTGCTCGTCTGCTGCTTCCCCACACCGTCCCGGTAGCCTCACGGCCGGCGACTCGTTACACCCATCACCCCCGCCTTCTCTTGTAGGGGAGGTGTGGAAACCCCGGGCCAGATCCTGAACAGGAACGCACGCGCCGCCCCAGGGCGACGGCGCGCCTTCCCGCTCCGCCTCCGGCCAGACCTCTCCCTCCCCTCCTGCCCTGTCGCCGCCGCCGGCAGGAGCCGTCGGGCTAAGCCCGGGCGGCGCCGGCGGCGGCGGCTCTCCTCTCCCCGCGCCATGAGAGCCCGTCGGGGCGAGCTTCTCAGCGGCGGCGGTGCTCCTCGGGATCTGGCGGTCCGGCCCTGCTCCGGGTGGTGGCGGGCGGTGGCGCCGTCTTGCACGGCGGGACGACGCGGCGCGGCGCAGCTCTCTGGCGTCGGTCTTCACCTGGCCCAGATCTGGGCCCCTCGGGCCCGATTTGGGCTACGGCGGGCCGGCGCGTTCGCCGCGGCGTTGTCTTCCTGGTGACGGCGGCGGTGACTCGGCTCTGGTTGGGGATGGAGGCACCATGGCTGGCCCATTGCAGCAAGGCGGCGGGGGCTTTACGGGCCCCTCGGGGCCTGACCGGGCCCGCGCAGGCCTGGTGTGTCCCTGCTGCTTTGTCCGGGCGATGACCACCCTTGGTGGTGGAGGTGGGTTCCTCCCGCCGGTTGTAGTGCTGCAGTCCCCGACTCGAGCTTGGTCTATTGCATCTGTCCTATGGACTGCTTGCTTGTGTCTTCGATGAGACGGTGGCGATGGTGACGGCGCTATCGTGGTGGCGCATGCTAGTGGGTGGCGAGATTGGTGGTGGTGCTCCGAAGCGTCCGGAGTTCTGTTGTGGGTGAGGTTAGGGGGAAACCCTTGTCGGTTCGTCCGACTCCGCCGCGGTGCCGCCTTTGGGTGGCGCCTTGCCTCCTTGGAGGGCGTCGCGGATAGGCCTACTCCACTCTACTCTGAGTGTCGGGGGAAACCCTAGGTCCTGTCTCTGGGCCGGACAGCAGCGTCGTCGCCATGGCGCTTCCCTTCCTGAAGGTGCTGTTTTGACATTGGGTGATTTGGGGTGCCAGGTGCGGGGTGGGACATTTTCGGAGGGCCCAGCGGTGGCCTGTCACCCTTGTCTCGTTGATTCGCCGTCTTTTCCATTTCTTTTTCTTTTGGGCATGTGTTAGCTGTTGCCCCAGCATTTTCAGTTGTTCGTTCCCTTGTATCATTTGGGCGTTGTGCTGTCTGGCCCAGCAGCGGTCTCACCGATGTACTTTATTTATAAAGCTGGGCGAAAGCCTGTTTCGAGGTAGCTCCCGATCAATTTATTCATGTAGGCGAATGACTTTGAGTCGTGGTTCCTTCACGCCGCCCGTTGGCCGGCTGCTTGGCCATGGAGATAGCCGCAATCCATTAGCGTCGACGGTGGCACACTCGACACCGGGCGGCGCGCTCGCGATGTGTGTCCATCATCTCTTGCTACTCAAATTTCCTCAACCACGTCTACTTTCACGGGGCGTACGCTTCGCACTTCCGGTGAAACTACAAGGCCATCAACGACTATCCAAGCCAATCGCAACCATGCATGCTACCTCGACTTCAACCTCTTCAACGCTGCTCAAGACCGACGAGGCAAGACGGCGAGGCGGGCATGGCCGGAGCAAAGTCCATGCTATCTACGGCGCGTGTACACGCTAGTACACGGACTCTGCCGCCGCCAAAACACATCACCACCACCATGCATGGAGAACACGAAGCGAAGACCAAAGACGACGACCAAGCAGCTTAATCGGAGGTGTCCCGCAGTTCTATCCGCGAAAGTAATTAACCGGAAGTTTTCCGAGGCCCCGGAAATCAGGAGACCACAATTACCTTGTCATGTTGGCCGCGCCAGTAGGCCACCACCGAGCGCACATCGGGTTTAGGTTATTAGTCGTGATAATTAATATGTACCTTTTCCATTTTTTATTTTTTGTACTTGTGCACTGGCACGCCCGCATATTTTATATTTTTCTCCGGCGTACGAAAGATCCCTTTTCTTCCTCCTCTATTAGAAAAGCGGTATTTTCCGTGTCAAACAAATTTCTATTTCACCTGATCGATTGATTTGTATACGTACAGCGGGCGGCTGGCCGCGTAGTACCTCACGTCAACCTCACGTATTGACTAGAATTCAAAAAGCCCGTAAACCTGGACGTACGCGATGTAAGTGCAAAATCGGCGTCGTATGTATACCCAGCTTAATATATATAAACCTCCAAATAACCAGCTCAAATAAACTGCTGAAATCAAATTAACTAACGGTCATATTAGCCTCTAGCCGCACACGTAAAGAATGACGTGGATTTTCCTCACGTATGTATTCCTAGTATTCAACACAAGGATGCATGTTTTAAATATATTGGGATAAAATATCGTCAAACAAATGCCCCCACACCAAGTCTCGTTCGATAGCGAAGCAAATCGAAGTTGACTTTGTATAAAATCATTTTTCAGATGACTTAGACGCAAAATAAACTAATGCTGTCTTTTTTAACCAAAACGTAGCAGAGCAAAGCGGGTCAAGAGTAGCTATTTTATCATGTCTTGGGGCTTAAAGTTAATTAAGCACCCGTCCTTAGATCAGTATATTTTTGATTATATGCATGTCTAGATGAGACGTACTTGTGATATTTAGGCCACATATTTTCCGTGCCCTCTCTTCCTCCGTACATGAATATGTAAAATATTTGTACAAAATATCGTCGAACAAATGTCCCCCACCAAGTCGAGCTTGAGCGTGAAGTAAATCGGGCTCGACTTGGTGAGAATTACATGCAGTACCCAAGCGGCGCAAAATATTTGTTGCGATCTTGAGCGTGAACCTGTGAACCTTCCCAGGTAGTTCATGCGGGGTTGTGTGTATGAAAGCGAGACACCCTCTCCTGGCCTTATGCCGATGCCAAAAGAGTGGTCGCGATGCTTAGTTGGGTCGTATTGCGAGCACGACGCCGGACAACTAAGCATTATTGAGTCATCCTCACTTCGCGGCAAACACCTTGCCACTCCTTGAAGGTATTTATCGATCGAATCAGGACCACATGCTGCAGTGGTGCCATTCACAGCTTCACGCTAACCGTACTGGCGCGCTACGGTGCTCCCGTTATATGGCATGGTATGACCATGTAGATGAGATATCAGAACGCCCATCGATAGCTCGCCTTGTCGTGCCCCCATGCCGCGCTGGGTGCAATACCAGCCGCGGGGTGGCGCAAATGGTGGCGAGAAGGCCATGAATGTGAACGCTCGAGGGTACGATGTTTCCCTCGATGTCATTGTTGTAGAGGCATGATGGAGCTAACATTCGAGGAGCGTCGTGCCCCCTGAATTAGCGTGTGCCTCGATGTTGACGAAGGTTGGTGTCATGCCGGGACTCCATTAGCAATGTGGATATGGCCCTCGGCACTCCTTCCAAGGGCCTACGCCGTCTCACTTATAGGTGGATGGACACTTTGGGTGCCGCGCCATCTTCCCATGTTCTTGGCTATGGCTGCATAGAGGTAGAGCAACAAAGCCACAAGAAAAGACAAATAGTAGGCGTTTGAAATAAAACGCGAGAAAAAACAAGGAAGGTGTTTGTGTTATTTTTAAAATGTTGGCTTTTCCGTTAGACACTAGCTATGAGTGTGACATCAGAAAAGGCTGCCAAAGGACTCGGTCGTTGGGAACCGTCGAAGAACCATGACGATCTTAAATCGACAACTTGACCTTGTGTGTGTATGTGTGTTGGTGAGTGTTTGAGGATGATGTGCTTGGGATGCGTCCGAGAGGCAGCGGAAAATCGTACCCTAGCCCATCGTGGCAATGAGTAGCCCCACAGCGCCGCCATGCTTCCTTCGGTGCCTCGAGAACCTAGAGACATGGGTGGGGTGAAATCCGGGAAGATGGTTGTGAGACAATGGCTGTAAAACTTTTTTTCATGCCTTTGTTGAGGGGTGGTGAACGACTACCAACCGCCTTCTTTCCAGTGGTTCCCTTACTGCTCGGGATTATTGGACTTGATTCTGGCGTTGATGGAAATTCTCCTCTTGTGAGGGCTTCTAGGACGGACATTTTTGTGATGTCCCATGATTGCATTGAGTTGTTTCCTCTTTGGAGGATTGCTTGGACTTTTTTTTGATTACTAGTGTTTACCCCCTCTTCGTAGGATCACTTGGATATTGTTGATGTTTCCTCGAGGGAACCACCTTGAGAACTTGGATGGCAACCATCTACCTTGGTGGACTACAACCCTCAGGCATATTATGTGAGGCTTTTGGTGGCACGCCCCAGGGCTGCAAGAGCCTACGCTCCAAGTCCAAACTAGGTTGGGTTGGGAGGCCTTTCCTTGATCTTTTCCTAGAGTCTTCCCTGGGACGACGTGTCTTCGTGAACTCGAGACACATCCAGAAGAATGGGGTGTGGGACCTCATTACGTAGAAGTCACCCAAGTAGTCTTCTCCACTACCTCTCGCAGCATGAATGTGGTGTGTGTGATGTGTGTTGTGGGTGTATATGCCGCTCCACTTACCACGGGATTCACTGTGCTTCCGCTAGACGAGTCATAAGGCAGCCAAACCATTAGTCATGAGCTAGGTGTGAACAGGAAAAACCATTTTTTTGTTGTAGGACCTCGCGGTCCATAAAAGCGAAAAGACATGGATAAGTCGACAACATGCAACATAAGCTGCACTGTAGACTTTGGTAGGCGTCCCAGAACTCCCCTTATTGTGAAGCGAAAAGCCAAGCGAGATCCCCCAAAAATGCCAAGAAGAGCGGAAAATGTTCACGCAAAGTATTTTTTCAAGTACCTACCGTTTATTGGGGCATTGGCCGGGATCCCTGGGGATCAACCAGCTGATAGGCACCTCCGTCGTATGCCTGTTCTATGGCGTATGGTCCTTCCCACTTGGTCTCGAACTTACCCCTTGTTTTGTGAGTGACAACAATGGGGCGTCAAAGCACGAGGACTAGCTCGCCTTTTCTGAAGACTCGCCTCTTGACGAGCTTGTCGTAGGATCTCAACATGTTTTGGCGGTAGAGCTCTAGGTTTTGTAGTGTGTTGAGACGCTCCTCTTCAAGGGCGTCGAGCTCTTGGTACCGAAGGCGCAATTTCTCATCTTGCGTGAGCTCTTCGTGGATAGCCACCCTTAGGGAGGGTAGCTAGATCTCCAATGGCAACACCGCCTCACTCCCATACACGAGGGAGTAAGGTGTTGCTTGTGTTGGGGTACGGACTGTGACGCGATACGCCCACAAGGATTCATAGAGACGGTCATGCCAGACCCTTCGGTGCCTTGTCACCGTCTTCTTGAGAATCTTGCCGAGGGTCTTATTAAAGGCCTCGATTGCGCCATTAGCTTGTGGATAGTAGCCAGTGGAATAGTTCCACTTGATTTTGCACTTCTCCATGAATCTATACATTTTACCTGATTTGAAGGCCTTACCGTTGTCGGAGGTGACCCGGTGAGGTATGCCGAAGCGGTATATGATATATCGCTCGAGAAAGTTGATGAAATTGTCACTCTTTACTTCCTTTAGCCGGACGGCTTCTGCCCACTTGGAGAAGTATTCCGTCGCTGTGAGGATGAAGCGATGCCCCCGTTATGAGGGCAGATCGATAGGGCCAATGGCATCGATCCCCCAGGCATCGAATGGTCGGGGGGATCGTCGGATGTAGGGGAGCGGGCGGTTGATGCTTGAAGTCGCCATGGACCTGACACCCATGGCATGTCTTGGCCACGCGTAGGAAATCGGTCATGATGCCCGGCCAATAGTACCCAGCTAGCCGGATACTATGGTACATCTTGGCTCCACTTTGATGGCCGCCGCAGACTCCATGGTGCACCTCCTGCAGGATGCGCTCGGCTTCCCCTCGGTTGACACACCGATGGAGAACCTCTTGCCCATAAGACCGTTTGTACAAGACACCGGCCTTATACACGTAGACGGGGAGTCACCGTTGTAGCTGGCGCCTCTCGACGGAGTCATCGAGTAGACGACCGTGTTTGAAGTAGTCAAGGAATGGCTGTAGCCATTCGTCTTGCTCCACTGCGTTTGTCGTGATGGTGTGGACTTCATAGTCCTCTGGGACAAGCTCCAGAACCGCAGGAAGAAGCCACCGTTCTTTGATGGCGACTTGTGTAGGTTTACTTCAGGTAGAACCAGAGCTGATGCAAGTTTTGCCAACGCATCCGCTGGTGCATTTCTGCTTCGCGGGATGTGCACCACTTCGACGTGGTTAAACTTGATCATGAGCCTCCGGGCCGCATTATAGTACGGCACCAGCTCTGGCTTATGAACCTCGTAGATGTCATTCACCTGTCGGACGATGAGTTGGGAGTCGCCATGGGCCCTTAAGGAGCGCACCTCCATGGAGAGCGCCAGCAGTAGGCCAAAAATGAGCGCCTCATATTCAGCCTCATTGTTGGAGAATTCTTCCTTCATGAGAGATAAGGAGTGATACATCACCCTCCCTGTGGCGTCTTGGACACCAACCCGACACCCGCTCTCCTCCTCGGGGTGCCGTCGGGGTCGGTTTCGATGCGCGAGGCACGTCGAAGTAGAGATCCCATGGTGAAGACCTCCTCGTCGGGAAGGTCGGTGATGAGAGGGGAGTCATCGGGGAGTGGGTGAGCCGCGAGGAACTCCGCCAATGCCTGTCCTTTAACCGCCTTCTGTGGCACAAAGGTAAGGTCGAACTCCATCATGAGTAGGGCCCATTTGCCAAGTCACCCGATAAGTGCGGGCTGACTTAGAACGTACCTTATGGGATCAGCTCGCGCGACGATCTGGATTTCGTGGTTTAGCATGTAGTTCCTTAGCCTCCTGAGTGCAAACATCAAGGCCAAGCACAACTTCTCGATTGCAGAGTAGTTATGCTTGGCGCCAACCAGGGTGCGACTCAAGTAGTAGCAGGCCCCCAATGAAGTAGGTAGGGATGCAATATAGAGTATGAGTGGGCGCCCTTTTACGGGGGCAGCCAAGACCGGTGGATTAAGCATGTACCTCTTAATATCATCGAATCCGCGTTGGCATCCCTCATCCCAAACGAACGGGTCTCCTTTCTTCACGAGGTGTGAGAAGGGCTGAATGCGTCCGGAGAGATTGGATATGAAGCGTCGGATGTACGCCAACTTCCCCTGCAAAGTTCTCAACTCCTTGAGGTTTGTGGGAATTGGCATATCGAGGATTGCCTTGATCTTCTTTGGTTCGACCTCGATGCCTCTATGGCGAACCACAAAGCCCAGGAAGAGCCCTGATTGTACGGCGAATGCACACTTGAGTGGATTCATCTTGAGTTGGTGTCGACGTAGATGTTCGAAGACCCTGCGAAGGTCCTCCTTGTGGTGCTGGTGGTTTTTTGTTTTGACCACCAAGTCATCGATGTAGAACTCCACCGTGTGGTGGAATAAGTCGCCTAGAACGCGTGTCATGGCGCGCTGGTAGGTGGCACCGGCGTTCTTCAACCCAAAAGGCATGACGGTGTAGTAGAAGTTGCCTTTTGGGGTCCTGAATGCGGTGTTGATGGCGTCGTCCGGGTCCATCTTGATTTGGTTGTACCCAGATGATCCGTCCATGAAGGACAGCGCGCTGTGGCCCGTGGTGGAGTCGATGATGATCTCCGTGATGGGGATGGGGAAATCATCCTTGGGGCATGCTCGATTCAGGTCGCGAAAGTCTTGGCAGACCCTCACTTGCCCGTTCTTCTTCTCCACGGGTACAATGTTTGCGAGCCACCGGGTATACTGGTCTTCCTTGATGAAATACGCAGCGATTAGCTTATCTACCTCCACGATGACGCGCTCCTGAAACTCTGGCCCTAGTGGTGAGGTTTTTGCTTGACCGGCCGGAATTTCGGGTCAATGGCCAACTTGTGCGTGGCGACACCGGGGTCAAGACCTGGCATCTCCTTGTAGTTCCAGGCAAAGCAGTCCCGGTACTCCATCAGGAAGCTTCGGTAGTCTTCCCGTTACTCTTTTTTCAGTGTTGCGCTGACAAAAGTGGGACGCGGATCCTCCTTTGTTCCGAGGTTGATTTCGACGAGCTCGTCAGTGGTGGGTTGCCCTCCATCTTCGAGCTATTGTGGCACGGGAGTGGCCCCAAGCTCCTCATTGAGCTCATGTTGTTCCCCGTCAGAAGATTGTTCTTGGTGAAGGGGATGGTGCGCGGTGTTCGCATCATCTCCCGAAGTCATGGACGTGGCATGACACGTGGCTCGTTTAGCGACGTCATGCCCGTCACCAGCTGAGTCGAGTGCATGATAGTTGGAATAGCCCAGCCCGTACTTAGGCTGAGCCTTTCCCTTCTGCTTGATTAGATCTTCCGATTGTATCCACCACTCTTCGCAAATGGAGGGTGGTGGCGGCATCCTACCGTTTCGCCAGAGGGTGATTCCGGCACTTGCTAGGAGGCGAGCCATCCTAGAATCGACCTTCATTGTTGATAGCACCTCCTTTGTCTAGACACAAGGGTTAGGGAGTTGAAATATAGAGTCACAACATTTTACTTGGGGAACCTTGTAGAATAAAGTCTCGATTCTAGACCCACAGGAGCTAGGTATGGCCCAAACTTCAAGTGGGGAAGTTACCGAAACATAGAGGGACGGAGGCTGCACGTCGTGAGCTCCCCGTAGTGCTTCCTCAAGCATTCCCGGCTTCTTAGCCGCTCCTTGGGATGGAGCGGGCTCCTTCTTTTGAACTCCACGTGCTCGAAGTGTTAGCGACACATTGCTGTTGGTTTCTAGCAAGTTGCGGCCTTGAGCACATGTAGATCTTCCCGTTGTTAAGGACTTGGCCTCTACATGTGACATTGTTGATGTAGAGGGAGTGAGATGAGGTGATGGTGCCGGGGCAGACCTCGTTATGGTCGGCATCCACGAAGGCAATCGTGCCTTTAACAACAACGGGGTTGTTGGGGTTGGCGCTGAAGGGCCTGCCCGCTGCGATGGAGGTCGCTTATGGTCGCCGCCTTTGCGACTGCGAGAAGCCGAGCCTCCCATACTGGCAGGTGATAATGGCATGAAAATGCGCTTCCCTTCGACGGAGGGCGTGGCACCGGTCTTGAGCAGGACATCGGCTGCTGGTGCGGCTCGACCCTGTTTCTGGTCACCATCATTGGTGGGGAAGTAGTACTTCGCATCAGCATGATGCGACTCCTGCACGGTGTAAGGCGAGGCATTGCCGACGATGCGTTGTTGTGCGCCACCACCGTCCAAGAACTTGAGGCATTGGTGGAGGGTAGATGGCACCACGTGGTACTTGTGAATCCACGGCCTTCCTAGGAGGGCCGAGTATGAGGTGTTCGCCTCGATGACGAAGAAACGCACCTTGAAGCTAAAGGTGGACATTTGGATCTTCATCGTGATGGCGCCTAATGTGGGCTTTCCTTGGTTGTCGAAGCCGCATATCATCACTTCGGTAGGCTCCAGGTCGTCCATCGTGAAACCAGCCCGTGTTAAGATTTTAACAGGCAGAATGTTCACGGCGGACCCTGGGTCGATGAGGACTCGCCGCAGATGGGTAGTCTCGATATTCCCTTCCACATAGAGTGGCCGGTTATGGTCTCCTTCTTCAAGGAGCCTGTCTTCGTTGTCGAAGGTGATCTCATTCACGAACAAGGGGTTCAAGAAGAGGTGATGTTTTGCCATGGCCACTTCCTAGAGCTTGGGCGCTTGAAGTGCATGGACGAGTGCTTGGTGTAGGTCCGGTACGAGCATGAGAGCATCGTAGACACTTAGTAGTGCCGGAATTCTCTTGAGGTGGGCGACTATGTTGTAGTCGATGTCATGAGGCTTGGTATTTTCCGTCTCTTGTCGACTTGGAGCGACTCCGGCTGATGGCGCCTCTTTCGAGGCCGCCGTCTTGTCCACCTTCGCTGGTTTCTCCTTTGGCGGTTCGGGAAGAACCTTTCCACTTCGCAGGTTCATGTTGACCTCCTGGGGTTCGAGCACCTTCGTGGAGCCCTCTGCATGGAGCGCCTCACGCTCGAGAGCAGCAAACATGTCATTTAGCTCGGTGCTGCTAGTCTAGCTGTAGTTGAGGATGACGTTGCAACTCTCAATGTTTGATGGTTGAGAGGAGCTAGCCTGTTTCTCCTCTGTCGGGGCCTGCCCCCGGCGGTGTGGCCAAAACTTCTCAAGTGTGGGCAATCTTTGTAGCATCCCAATTGTCTAACAATTGCAATGCTACTAGCCTAGTCTATATATATGCTACTTCCTATATATAATTGTTGCATCATAATTATATCATGCTCATGTCATCATGCCACCTTGCATTTGAGCATCATATAAAACCCCTTTTCATTTGGTTCTTCTCTCATATGCATTAGTAATTGTATTTGGATCTTGATATATTGCATTTGATCCTTGATATATGCTGGATGCCCAGGTTGAGTTGGGGGCATATCTTTTATTCCACTCCACCAACCTTTCTTTCACCACCTTATAATTCCACCATCCAACTAAATATGAGCTTTGCACTTTATTGGGATTTTACCTCTAGCTCATGTGGGTTGGGATGGATCCAATTCTATTTCCACATGCTCTCATATTAGCATCATGTTGTTTTCACATTATTGATATGTGGAGCCACCTTTGCATGCATTATGAGTAGTGCTCCTTTTCCTAGCTTTCATATGGATTATTATGGATTTATGCTCATGTTGGGATATTTTTGGGACTATTAAACATCTAGTGGAATATACACACTAGCAAGTCCCAATTATAATCATATATGATCATCTCCATCAACTCCACTTGGAACTTTCATTTAGATTCTTTTGCTTGGCCTTACTCCACATTTTGGGTAATGCATAGGAATAATGCCATGTTAATAATATTGTTTTCACAAGAATAAGCATGACATTAATTATTTTGCATGGGCCATGCAAGCACCAACACATTTTAGTCTTTTGGTTTTTATTTGAATTGTTGAGTGGTTTATATCTCTTTTGGATCTCTCCCTCTTCTCTCTCAACCTTTCCACCTTTTTGTCTTTCCTTGCCTTGGGTCTCTTTCTTCATCTCCTTGGTTATGCCTTGCATGATCAAGTGTGATCATAACCAACACCCTCATCCATACCCCATCTCTCTAAATCCTCTATCTAAGATCCTAACCCTAATCACCATACCCCCTCTTTCCAAAACCCTAAACCGAGCCTCCCTAGCTCTCTCCCTCTCTCGGCCTCTCATCTCTCCCTGCCATGCTGGCCCCACCTGGCAGCCCTAACCTACCCCAGCTACCCTACCCCATCCCTAGCAAAAACCCTAACTCGAGCCTCCCCTAGCCAACCCTACATCTAACCGAGCCTCTCTCTCTTTTCTCTCTCTGCCACAAGGTCCCACCCGAGCCAGCCACCTCAGCCTCGACTTGGCTCCACCCTACCTGCCCTGCCTGCCCTGGACCAGCCCCAGACCGAGCCCTGCCCGAGCACGTGAGGAGGAGAAAGGTGGAACCCGAGCCACCTTTTATCTAACCTGCCCCGGCTGCTCCTCGCCTCTCTCCCTCGCTTTACCTCCGCCCCACGGCTCCTCTGGCCTCGCCCAGATCTGTCCCGAGCCAGCCCTTCCCTCCTTCTTCCTCCGACCACCACAATGACGCGGTCACCGCCAAGACTGTCGCTTCGCTAAGCCAGCCGGTGAGCACGTCGTGGAGGTGACCAAGAGACCGAGAGTACTGCTTCACCGGACTGCGCCAACAGGAGGAGAAGCCCAGCGCTGTAACCGAGAAGCCCCGACGAAACCCTAGCTCCGCCCGGCCTCTGCTTCATCGTCGATCCGTTGCTCCCCAAGCCGATCCAACTCCACCGTTACCCTCCCAGTGAGCGCTTCCTCCTCTCTGACAACCTTTGCCTCAACGCTGACCCCTAGCTCCGCCGTTGCGCTTGTCGAGCACCCTCTGCACCGGGCGCAGGCGGCTGCCGTCATCGCGTCGCGGAACCTCACCTAGCCGTGCAGCTTTTCCCTACCACCTATTCCACCTAGCCGCAGCGGTCGCCGCCGCCGCGCGCAAGCGCCAGGTCGTGGGTTCGAGCCTCAGCCGCCCAAGGCCGACGAGCACCGACCCGCCCACAGCGCAGAAGAAGCACTGCCGCCGCAGTAAACCCCTAGCTTTTTAATCCTAACTCAAGGCTCCTAGAGGCCCCACCCCGGGTCACCTGGCGTTTTCACGATAGGTCCCTGTTTTCCACCGCCTCAACCCGCACTACCCTGGATCTCCCACGTGTCGGCGTCCTGGGGCGCCCAGCGAGGGCCTCCAATGTGGCCCCACCCGTCACCGGGACTAGAAGCCTCATGTGAGAAGACCTTTTTCAGCGTACAGTCGCGCCCCAAAGCACCTGGCCCCACTTGTCTGTGTCTTTGGCTAGGTTTGTCTGGGTAACAAAAGTTTCTGTTCTTTTCTGTGTTAATTTAAACTTTTCAAAATTGTTTTAAATTCAAATTCAAATCTGTTTTTGAATAACTTTTAAAATACAATTCCAAATTAAACATATAATATATGTTTTGAAATCAGAAAAATATGAGAAATTCAAATATGCTATTCAAAATAATGTTTGAACACTTTAAATTTCAAGTTGATTAAAATTACAATAAAATGCCCTTTTTCCTTAATTAATTAATAACTTTTGTTTTATAACTCCAAATTTGACAAATGATATGTATAAAATGATTAGCTCGACGAGACCTTTCTGTTTATGCATTCCATGTTCTGAATTGCAGCATGCATCATATAAATATAAAGTATACAGCAACTAATTTGAGTATAAAATATGATTAAAACCCCATAAAATGTTTATTTCTTGTATTC
Source organism: Avena insularis (assembly GCA_023614405.1). Lineage (NCBI taxonomy): Eukaryota > Viridiplantae > Streptophyta > Magnoliopsida > Poales > Poaceae > Avena > Avena insularis. Next base: position 31,035,445 of record CM042691.1, read on the forward strand.
CACACCTCACCCATGCCATGCTACATTATTGCCATGCAAATTGTGCATCATTCATCATGGCATGATTGTTTGCTTGTCGCATTTTATTCATATGCTTGTGCACTTTATTTATGTTGGCCCTTGTTTGTTTGGTTCTTCTTTGAATAGACAATGGCGGGGATATATCAAGAAACCCAGGAGCACTACCCAGATCCTTCTCTCGCTTCAACTGAGCTGCCAGGCAAGCACTACCACATGCTTGCATACATATAGTACCTATTGCCTCTATCTTATTCTTGCACCATTGAGTCGCGATTGCATTAAACTGAATCCCAAGTACTGCATAGCCTTTACTTTTAAACCCCACCGAAGCTTGTTCCTCCATCCCATGAGCCATTACTACAGGAGTTGTTTGAGCCATGCGAGTCGTAGAACAGCATGTGTAGGGTATGTGAGTGTCTGATGGATAACGAGGTACCTAAACAACTTAACCTGAGTAGTAATGGGATAACTAATGAAAGTGGCATCGGTGAGCAATATCTGCTATTTGGTTTTTCATGCTCACTTGTGTCCCGTAGGACCCCGAGTACTTGATTCCTGTTCCTTGAATATTCGCGCTATCCACATCCGGGAGGCTTATGAACCCCCCTGAGCTAGAGCTTGATTCATTCTTATTTCTTGGGGCTACAATTAGTTTGGGGCTTTATTACTATCCTGTACTTATGCCATGCTTTACTGCTTTATTTAAGATTGTGCGTGGAGCACCAGATCTTTTAGGTCCGTGACACGTCGCTGTATCGACAAGCCTAGTCACACTTTCGGGTTCCCAACGCCACCGCCGTCCACAAACCTTGACTCCGTCTCGAGTCGGCCAACTTCGTCGTGGGTAGCTTAATGGGGTGACCCCCGAAATATTTCAATCCTGTGATCGCTGTGGATCGCCTCGTTGGGTTTTGAGTTGGTTTTTCCGAGGTTGATCTAGTGTGTGTTGCTATATTTTCACCCCTGCAGGGTAAAACTTTCTGAAAGCCGTGTCCGCGGTTATGGACGACTTGGAGCACAGTTTCTCGATCATAGACAAGTATAACTAAAGTACCGCTTTTAATTTGACTAAGTACCTGACTAGTAAATAGTGCAACACTCATGGAATGGATAATAAAACTGCCAACGGATGGGGGGTTATTTGTCCGCTTCCTCGTCGGTAAGCGAGGAGGAGGATGGATCTGTTAATATTACCGTTATCACTGTTGTTATTAATTCACGGACATCCGTCTATCTCTGTTTAGGCGGATGGTTAGCGAGTATCTATAGGACTGCTAGGGTTTATCTTTCGCTGCAATTGCGTCACCCCAGGTTGTGTCCCCTTTAGAGGCATAAAGACTTGCTGAGTACCCCTAGGGTCTCACACGATAAATTGTTTGATTAGGATGAACAGTAAACTCGCAAGATGGATACTGGATGGAGGAGACGGACGATGTGGGCAACGATCATTCGGTGTAGAGATTCCGGGAACAGGGATCCGTGAGATCTGTGGGCGGGATGTGTTTATTTATGGGGCATCTTATGCCGATTTGCTTCTTATCCGTACTCGGATCTTGTTTTCCGCTTCCGCATGATACTCTGATGCTTGATGTATGAGGAGATATCCTAAACTATTATATCTATCTAGGATATTTGGATCTTGACGTATGGCGTTGCAATATTTCTATTTCTTTTAGATGGAATGGCTCTGAGGACTGTTGTATGGTGGCTTGCATACATACTCATTTGTGTATGTAGTTGATCCCTTCGCCTGCCGATTACGCCGCCCGTTCTTGTCCCGATGTTTGGAAATGGTTAGGACGGCCGAAAGGTCTACCTGTGAGTGGCATTTGGGCCCCACCGTACTATTTTAACCATTTCCGCTCATCCAGGCTTGTAACTAGGAGCGTAATTCACCGAGGTAGTTACAATCTTCGTCCCTATCGAGGGAACGACTCGTCTCCCTCCGACTTGGGGATGAACCTCGGTGGGGGACGACGCTGACTTGGGTCAAAGCAACGTGGGACGAGTAGGGAGGCATCCCTCGTCCATGCTCGATGAGGGGGCTATGGAGGGAAGCCTCTTGCTCGTGATCGTCGACGAACCATGCTCCATGGCTCCTCCCGATGTGCCATGGGAGGTGCTTTCCCATGTCGTGTTGCTGTCGAAGCCATGACGAGGCTAGATAGTTGATGCTCGACTTGAGAAAGCGGGACCCAAGATGGTCCGCTTTCTTGGTGTTGTGTCGGTGGTGGCGACGGACTCACGCTCACCATGTTCACCGCGCGGAAGTCGGGGGTTGATGGCGTCGGCGTCCAGGTTGATCCTCTTCTTGTTAACGGCTCTTTGGAGCCATTCCTTGAAGGAGATGCAATCCTCGATTGCTTGGCCAACATACGTGTGATATGGACAATAGAGAGGATTGTCAACCATGTTTACCTGATCTGGCCGCCTCGGATCTGGCAAGTTTAGCGCGTGGTGCTCCATGAGTTGGTTGAACAAGTCATGCACCAACTCTTGGCGGATGTATTGCTTCTTGAGGAGCTCCTGCATGGACGCTCGCTGACTAGCACCCCCTTGGTCGCCCCTTCCGGCTAGCATGGGCACATTGTTGCGTGTTGTGGAGGTGAATACTCTTGTGGCATTCGTCTCCGCCGTTGTCTTTGGCTTGCCCCCGTTGGTGGGTGGCTTGGCCGTTGCACTGAACCTCCTGGCAGCATCATAGGCACTAGCATTCTTGTAGAGCTCCATGATTTGCGGGGACTTCTCGAACTCCAACTTTGTGGCTGCTACAGACGAGTTAAGAGCGCTAAAATTTCTAGGCTCTCGCCTAGATACTTCTAGCGACCAGTGTTGGTTCATGCCATGGACGCAGATCTCAATGGCGTCCTCGAGGTGCATCTCTCTAGCGAGACGCACGTAGCTATTGCGGAAGCGTACGATGTAGTTTTCAATGGACTCTTCGTGTCGTTGACGAAATTGTGCTAGTTTGACGATGGAGAAGTCTTTCTTCATGGCAATGAAGTGCCTTTTGAAGACTTCTTTCATGGCAGACCAACTGCTGATGGTAAGCGACTATACCAGTGGAAAGCAGGGCCAGTCAATGACCCCGAGAATTGCCGAAGTAGAAGAGACGAGCTATTAGCTGTGTCACCACAAGCCGCCTAGAAGTACTCCAAATGCTCCCTTGCGTCGCCGGTTCCGTCAAATTGACGGAACTTCGGCGGGTGCCACCCAGCTGGGAATGACACTAGATCATGCCATGATTCATAAGGCTTCTCGAGCTCACTCTTCGAGGAGCGAGGAGCCTGCTCGATGGACATTCGCTTGAACTTCTTATCCACCATGTCTTCAAGCATGTCGTGGTAACCCTTGAGCATACCTGGGCGTTTTTCCGCTTTGCCGAAGGCCGAAGGCATCACCAACCCGTGAGCGGTCCTGCCCATGTCCCTCTGCTGGTGCCCATCGTTGGGCAGCATGTTTGCTGTAGTACCGCCTAGGAGCTCCTCCTCTTGTGGGTCCGCCTGCCGTGGCGTACCCGGTGCTGCTGTGGTGTTGTTCATCATGAACTCGATGAATATGTCAACTTTAGACGTTAGTTCCTCAATTGTGCGCCCTTGTTGGCGCACCTGATCAGCTAAATTTTCATCATGGGATGCCGCCTGGCTGGGATTGTCGGAGGGGCTAGCTTGGGAGGCCTTCTTCCCCTCATGATGAGCCGCTTTAGCGGCCCCTTCAGGGTCATCATTGACGCCATCCACCACCATGCGTGCTGGCCCGGTGTCAAGGTCTTCAAGGTAACTCTCGTCATCCGAAGGGATAGATGGGTTAAGGACGGCGTAAGAAGGTGAGGTGGGGAGCCTTCTAGAGATGAGGAAGAGGCGACATCGGAAGCCTCATCATCACTTTGAGACTCAAGCAGCTCTGATGCTCCTGCAGCGGCTTTCGCCGCGCTTTGAAGTGCTAGTGACCTTAGTCGCGTTGCAGCTCCTTGACGACTTGCGACTTGCCGCAGCTCGGCGTGATCTTGAGGAAGTCTGCATGCCATGTCGGTGTAGCGGATTGGGGATACATCCCAATCCCGCTTGGAGCCACTTGTGTGCTTCCTGCTGTCTCCCGTTGTGACGGGAAGGCATGAACCTATAAGCCTTGCCTTCTCTTCTAGTGTCGACTCGCTATCTTTCGCCGCTGCCTCGGCGCCTTTGAACCATGAACGCACATGGCCTAGACTTGGGAGCAATGTGGTATAGAAATTGGCCCTGGGATTCGGCACAATCTCCTCATCCGATGGATATGTGAAGTCATGGGTGACATTTGGTGGTTTCCACCCGTCGTCTTCTTCGAGGCCAGAGCGCACTGCTAGAGTGCCGCATGAGGCCGTGTTCTTGTCGGCTTCATTTTTGTTGTCCGCCTTCTGCGGGAACGTGGCCTCTACCTCTTGTTCCATTGTATTAGGGGCAACAAGGGTAGGCTCTTCGTTGCCGGCTATAGATGGCTTGGGGGTAATGTTTGATTGCTCCTCAATAGACGCTTCCGGGCTTGTCTCGAGAACCATGTCATTGTCAAGGGTGCCCCCTATGTGCCCCTCGGGGGACTTCTCGACGCCCTCCATGGGCGCGGCGTCCGTGTCCGATTCTTCTTGCGGCGTAGAAGATGGAGCGGCACTATCTTTCCCACTTCCTCGCCTAAGGATGGTTAGGGGGCGCAGCGGTGGATCCGTCGCGCTTCCTTGTTCCGCGGCACTAGGTTGTGCCTTGCGTGGTTTGGGGGTTAGGCGGCAAAGAAGGTAGTTGTACCTTTCGTGCCCCTCCAGGTCCGGGGAGATGCGGAATGCGATTCTGTCATTCTCTTGAACGACATCACCATCAGCTCGAACACGGACTTGCGTGTGTCGAAGCACCAAGTCTTCGAGCTCCCGGTAGAGAACTTGTCGATTCCTCTGGCGCCTCTCGCGCTTACGTTGGTTTTCAGTGAGAACATCGTGAGCCCTTTGCGGGGCTGGAGGCGTAGGAAGGAGAGATGGCATACCTCTCGGAACTAGTGGAGCCGTAGGGTTGCTTGTTGGCCCCGCTCGCACTTGTTCCTCACGCCTTGGAGGCGGTGGCACGAGCGTAGGAGCAGGTTCCCGCGGAGGGCTTCGCGGTCGCCATTGACGTGGTGCGTGGTTGTTTGGCGCGTTGTCTTGGCGTCGCGGCCACCTACTTCCATGTGGAGGCAATGTGTTATGCCCCCGGAAGTTAGTGCGTGTTGGTGAAGGGGGCCGCCATGGCGCTAAAGTTTGGCGCTCGTGCTGAGGTCGGTATGATGGAGTAGGGCGCCTGTTTCTGCTTGCCCCCTGTGCCGATGATTCGGCATGATTCCCTTGACCTTCGAGCCTCCTTTGGAGGTGACTCATTTGGTTTTGGAGTTGGCAGAGTTCCTGTCGTAGATCTTCCGCGCGGGGTGCAGGTGCCTCATTCAGAAGAACGGAGAACCTGTTGTTGTTGTTGTTGTTGGAGGAGGGGTGATCGCCTGCCGATGTGTGGAGGCATGGTGCCCACATACTAGGTGGGTGGAGGGAGCCGTCACTCGGTTTGTAGGCGGTGGTTTGTCCCGGTAGAACGGCTGCTTGCGGGAGCGCTGCTTCCAAAATTCCTTCATGATTGCCCGTCGGATGAGCTCCTTGATCTTCGAGGGCTCGTTCGCCAATTGATCGGGGAACAAGTCATAAGGGGGATTCAGGGTGTTGTCGTACGTGAAGACCTTGTGGGCGAGCCCCATCGCGCCCAGAGGCCAATCCTCCTCGGGAACGGCGCTCTGTGCGATGCGAGAGCTGATTTGTCGATGAAGGCGTTGCACCTTTTGGTACATCCTTCTATGGTTGCGAAGACGATGGGGGCTATGTGACAAACGGGCGTTTGTCATTAGCCTTCGCAGGTCGAAGGAGACGGCCTCGAGAGCTTCAAGTAACTCCACCTCCGTGCGCTGTGTGGTTGGTGTCGGGATTCCCGGCTCGGGACCCTACGCTGGGGCGCGAACCGAAGAGGCGGTAGTCTGCATGTTGGCGGCTTGCACCTGTAGGCGTTGAGCCGCCTCTGTGTCGCCCTTAATCTCCGCTATCACGGAGCTCTTTAAGAGTGAGAGCGCCTCAAGCATGAGCTCGCGGCGCTCCCTCTTCGCCTTGGCCACCGCCCTCTTCTGCGCCTTCTTGGACTTCATGGCTTGAAACTGGGAAGGATCATGTGCCTGATGCATGTAGACCTTGTCACCATGCTTGAAGGTGACCATCGGTGGCAGTGATCCGAACTGAATCACCGTCTGGGCTTCGTCGTTGGCGATGTTGCCGAATCCTGCAGGAAGATGCTTGCGATCAGCGGACTTCCTCGCTGATGATCTTCATCCATCATGCAATACATATGGGAGAACGGGTGAAGACCAAGCCGCGACCAATGCGCATCAGAGATGGGAGGAGAACCAGGTCCCACTGGCGCAAGTTATTTGTTTGACGCTGAAATGCCGCTTAAGAGAGGGAGGATCTCCGAAAACATAAAATATGCGGGTGTGCTAGTGTACAAGTACACAAAAATAAAAGATGGAAAAAGATACATATTAATCATCACGACTAATAGCCTAAACCTGATGTGCGCTCCGTGGTTTCATCGACGCAACAACATGACAAGGCGATTGGTCTCCTGATCCCGGGCCTCGGAAAGCTCTTGTTAATTACTCATGGGATAGAACCGCGACATCTCCAGCTGCTTGGTCGCTCACGGTCTGCCGTTCTCCATGCATGGTGGTGGTGATGTGTGTTGGCGGTGGCAGAGTGCGTGTACTAGCGTGTACACGCGCTGTAGATAGCATGGCCTTTGCTCCGGCCATGCCCGCTTCGTCGGTCTTGAGCGGCATGAAGGATGTGGTAGCATGCATGGTTGACGCCAACGGGCGTACCAAACTGAACAGCCACGTACGCATGGCCAGCCTGAGTTTTGATGATGCCATCGTGGAGTCGGCCTGCAGTCAGGATCATTTTGATCGGCGCCTGTCAACGGAGTAGTTGCTGGTTCAGAGCCTCGCGTAGTCGAGATCTGATAGACGATCCCTTGTTAGGTTTCCAGTTCAGCCCGCTGGCGCGACGTTATGATGAGGCAGCGAGGATCGTATCATGCTCACGCCACGTCAGTTTGTCGCCATGCATGCTAGATGCACAAGAACAAGACCGAATATTAGCATCAACTCTCATCATCAGGACGCGCCAGCCTTCCCAGCCGCTTGCCTGAGGAGAGAGATGCCCGCCTCCTGAGATCAAATCTCGCTGCAAGTGGGCGCCTGCGCAGGCGCCTGGTCCTGCCTTCAGCTGGTCCGTTCCTCTTCATGGCCTTACGCATTTATATAAGCAGTAGGGCAGGGGCTAAGGCGGTCCGTCACGGCCGCCTGCCTGAGGGAGACGCGCGTGACGGACCGCCTTAGCCCCTGCCCTGCTGCCTATATAAACTAGGCGTAAGGCCACGAAGAGGGGGGACGGACCAGCCGAGTGACGGACCAGGCGCTAGCACGCACGCAGGAGCCAAGCACGGCGCTTGAGATCTAATCTCAGGCGAGGCAGGAGCATCTCTCTCCTCAGGCAGGTGGCCGGAGGAGAACGATCTGACGCGCACGTACAAGTTGCGGGCTGACGGGCTTGCGGCGAAGAGCGACTAGACCATGGCCGGCGTCATATTTCCCGATGGTGAGAGTTGATGCTAATATTTCGGTCTTGTTCTTATTGCATCTAGCATAGCGGTATGGGTCGGCCAAGACGCGGCGTCTGGCTTGAGCGTGCCTACGCACGATCCTCGTCCGCCTCATCCCTTCTTCACCTTGAGCGTCGCCGTCGAGCGGCAGAGCGGCCGAACTCGGCCACAACGAGGGCATTGTCTATCGGAGCTCGCCTACGCGAGGCTCTGAACCAAGCTTAGCTGCCCCGTTGACGGAGGCGCCGTCGACAGTTCACGGCTCACCGGCGGCTATAACACGGGCCGACTCTTTCCATGGAGTCGGCGCGGCGCCGTATACGTTCTCATCGGAGGATGCAGCCTCGCTGTCCGGCAGATCGGACCGACACGTCATCTAAGGCGACGTGTTTTTGCCCATGGGCAAACTTCATCAATATCCTCAACTCGCCGCCAACTCCACGATCGGCATCATCCAAGCTCCAGGCTGGCCATGCGCTCGGTGCCGTTTCCCAAGCTGGCTAGACACTACGGCTGTGACGCTGCCAGGACTCGCGCGCGGCACAAGCCGAGGATGAGGCTGATCAAAAGTCCATATGCGCGTGTATGCGTGTGTGCTATTCATTAGTACGTACATGAGCATGTTTGCTCCCGATCAATTTATTCCTGTAGGCGAACGACTTTGAGTCGTGGTGCCTTCACGCCGCCCGTTGGCCGGCTGCTTGGCCATGGAGATAGCCGCAATCTATTACCGCCGACGGTGGCACACTCGACACCGGGCGGCGCGCTCGCGATGTGCGCCTATCATTATCTTGCTACTCAAATTTCCTCAACCACGTCTACATCCGCGGGGTGTACCCCTCGCACTTTCGGTGAAACTATAAGGCCATCGACGACGATCCAAGCCAAGCACAACCATGCATGCTACCTCGACTTCAACTACTTCAACGCCGCTCAAGACCGATGAGGCAAGACAGCGAGTCGGGTATGGCCGGAGCAAAGGCCATGCTATCTACGGCGCGTGTACACGCTAGTACACGGACTCTGCCGTCGCCAACACATCACACCACCATCATGCATGGGGAACGCGAAACAAAGACCGGAGACGACGACCAAGCAGCTTAATCGGAGGTGTCCCACGGTTCTATCCGTGGGAGTAATTAACCGGGAGCTTTCCGAGGCCCCGGGAACCAGGAGACCACAATCGCCTTGTCAAGTTGGCCACGCCAGCAGGCCACCACGGAGCGCACATCGGGTTTAGGCTGTTAGTCGTTATGATTAATATGTATCTTTTCCTATATTTTATTTTTTGTGTACTTGTACACTAGCACGCCCGCATATTTTATGTTTTCCCCCCGGCGTACGGGAGATCCCTTTTCTTCCTCCTCTCATTAGAAAAGCGGTATTTTCCGCGTCAAACAACAACCACCCCATGCATCACGGCGGCGGCCGGGGAGGTCCATGGCGGCGTGAATCGCCGGCGGTGGCATCGCTGACCACAGGGTCGAGGGAGGAGAAGAAGAGAGATGAGAACAAGAGAGAGAGACAGAGAGAGTGTGGGCTAGTTGGGCCAAGACCCCTTCGGGGAGTCATTTTGGTTCTGCCCAATTGGGGCAAAACGGCCCAATAAACCCAACACAGCCAGCCCAATCACCTAAAGCTAGTTTTAATAATTAAGAAAAGACCAAAATGCCCCTGAATTTAAATAAATTCTAGAAAATCAAATAAAAATCCAAAATTATAAACAAAATATTTTTTGATTCACAATAATTCAATCTATCTAAATAAATTAAGAAATAAAATTTTAGGCATATAATTTTTATCAAGAATGTTGAAAAATATATATTCCTTATGGAATTTTATAAAATTATTGAAAGATGATGAAAATAAATAAAAATCACTTTCATTATATATTAATATTGTAGTATTTTAGAAAAATACTTAATAAATATTTAGTGTCAATTATATATTAATATTGTAGTATTTAAATGATAATTCTTAAAGGAATTATTAAATAGATAAAATTCAAATAAAATAAAATAAAATAAAAGAATACAATATTCAATAAATATTAAAAAAATAATATTTATAAATTATTTCTTATTAAAAAGAATTTTTATAATTTAAATAATGGGGAAGAATACAGACAAAACTAAATAATGCATTACATTACTTTGCATAATCATTTTGCTTCTTTAAATATAGTTCTTACCGGGCAATAATGATGTTTTATAGACATAGAAGCTCAAGGTCCAGTGCAAGCATCCGACTTCACTACCTTGCAATCACAAGGCAAGTTCATCACTTGCTCATGTCCTTTGAAGAGTCTTTATCCAAGTATTTGCAAATTGTGTGTTATCATATATACTCCAAAGGAAGAAAATATTATTTTTTGAAAATAAAAAAAATCTTAGGTATCATCCTAAGTGATGATATAATAGAGCAATAGAACTTAGGGTTCTATTTGCAACAATGATAATCAATTAGGTTAATAATCCCTGACATCAGTGATTCTAGCGCCGTATATCACGCGTTAACCATGAGATTTGGAATAGGAGAGAGAAGTCAGTTGTATCTGTAGGGTTCGCATCATAGAAAACAAAAAAAATTCTACGATGGGAACTATGTACCAAGATCTATCTACTAGATACAAACAACGGGCGGATGTATATCCGTAGAGAACATACCCTTGAAGACCGACAAAGCTTAACGAATTTAACTCGTGGTTGATGTAGACGATCTCTTGCCGATCTCAAGATCGAGAGGAAGTCCTAGCGCCGCAAAGCAGCGACGCATTCGTGCTCGCACACACGTACAAGACACCGGGCAACCTCCGCCTCCTCGCTCCAGCGATGCAGCGGAAGCACAACCCTTTCTTGCCGAATAGCCACCGGAACATGTATCTCGCTAGTCCGAGACCATGGGGAATAAATTCTAGAGGGGGAGAGAGATCCTTCACGAGGAGGTGTGAGAGACAAGTGAGGAGGGGCCTTTATAGGAGGAGGGGAACCCCAAGGGGTGGCTTGCGCATGGGGGCTGCCCCCTTGCCCTCCCCTCTTCATGTGGGTGGACACTCCACTCACAAAATTCCTTTAAATTCCCTCCACTCAAAAGTCCACTCAAATTCCCATTAAATTTCCACCAAATTTAATGCAAACTCTCAATAAATAAAACTCTTTTATTTTATTCAGAATTTTGTCAATTACTTTAATGACAAACATTCACAAATAACCCCTTGCTAGAATTCCATTTCACATGCATAACCACTTTATGCAGTTTCACCCGAAAACCTGTTTCGGTATCTAGTGAAATAAATTACCGCGCTTGTTTATTCTTTCGGCATGAAACATTTGCTCCAACTGGATGCCAGTGTCCCTTAAGTGTGTGACCCTACGGTTTGCGAATAATGCGGACATGATCGAGACCCTTCTCCGATCAATAATCAGTAGCGGGACACGAGATCCATCGACTCCACACATTCAACGATGACTTTTCCGTGATCGCCGTAACCTTTTACGCTTGTATCTTAATCCCTTTGTTTCACGATATATTACATGTCCGAGATTCGATCATCGGTATCTCCATACCTAGTTTGATCTCGTTACTGACATGCACTCTTTTCTCGTTCCCGTGATATAACATTCTAGTGATCAAATCACTTGCTTGCAAGCTAACCAATGTGATATCACCGAGAGGGCCCAGAGCATATCTATCCGTCATCGGGATGAACAAATTCCACTCTTGATCCATGATTATCAACATAACACTTTAGTAGCTTTGAAGCCATCTTTATAATCACCCAGTTACGGAGTGACGTTTGATGTCAACAAGAAACTCTTTCGGTGTTAGTGATTGGCATGATCTCATGGTCTAAGAATTAGGATTACTTCGTAGTTTGTTTATAGCAATATAAACTCAATGACTTTGATCGTAATGCTATACTTCGGATGAATGTTCATCACACCATTACACTAATGTTGTGATCAGGAAACCGTGATCATCTTGTTAATCAACGAACTAGTTCATGAGAGAGGCATAACTAGGAACTTTCTGTTTGTTTATTAAACACACATGTATTAACGTTTCCGTATTAATACAATTATAGCATGAAAAATAAACATCTATCATATACTTGGAATACACATAATAAACATTTTATTATTGCCTCTCAAGGCATATTCCCTTTAGTATCTTCTTCCTCTCGCATGTAGCCGGATGTGCAGGTCGTGGCTATTATCACTCGTAGCGTTCATATTAATTGGTAATTCGTAGAGGATATGCAGCATATGGGTGGAAACCTTCAACGTCCCACGATAGTTCTGGCATCTAACGATCTGTATAAACCATTACCGTAATTCAATATGTGGGCATGGTGTACACCAAGGAGGCATGTGAGGTCACGAAGGGGGCATTGATTTGTTTGGATCACCTACTAGGCCCCACATCATGGAATTGTGGACCGGAAAGTACGCCCGATTGTGCAACAAGGAGTTGATCTCTCATGGGTAAAGTAACGCACCTCTATAGAGTGTAAGAATTGTAACTTGTTACTCCCTGTTTCGGGAAGGAGCTACGAACGCGACAGGAAAGGAACTCCATGAAAGTTCTGGTCAACCTGTGAAGGCTGATGGTCATATATTTTCATAATAAAATCAACCTTTGAAGAAAGATTTACAAAAACTGCATAATACCAAGGACTTATAGTCTGAGGTAGTAGTTAGAGCATCAAACTTCCCACCTTGCATATAATGAACTTGCTGGGTAACGCTATTACTCATCCTTTTCTTTGATCCCTTGCTTAGACACTGAGGATCCCGAAGACACGCCAATGTATGCAGCTAAATGCCAAGAAGATGTGTTCTACGAGGAACCTGATCTGTCAGGAGGTGTTGAAGGAGTGGATTACGAAATCCGATATGGTGTCGATGACAACGAGTCAAACTAAGTACCCTAGTTAGTAGTAACCGATAGAGCCGAGAAGCATGAACCATATAGAATAAGCTGCTGAGCTCAACTCCTAGTTGGAATTGCTACTTTTAAATTTCGCTGAAACACTTTATATTTTGGTTTGTAAGTTGAATCTTTTCGAAGTCTTGAACTTCTGGTATTGTAATAATAATAATGTGTGAATGTTTGTAATATGGACACGCAATGTTTCTGTTGTACCACTCTGAGGGATGTGATATTTAAAAAGAATGGTATTCTATAGATGTCATGTCAACGACTATAGTGTACTCCCTCCGTTTAGAAATATAAGATGTTTTAGGTTTGTGAAGAAGATGTATCTAGACACTTTTTAGTGTATAGGTTCAAATGAATCTAGACATTAAAAGATGTCTAGATACATCTGTTGGAGATATGCCCTAGAGGTAATAATAAATGTAGTTATTATTATATATCTTTGTGTTTATGATAAATGTTTACATTCATGCTATAATAGTATTAACAAGGAAACCATTAATACTTGTGTGATTTGTAAACTTAATTTGAAGTCCCTAGTATAGCCTCTATACTTCACTAGCTTGTTGGTTGATTGATGATGTGGTTTCTTTGTCATGAACATTGAGATGTTATCAACAACAAGATCATATCGTTAGGAGAATGATATGGTGGACATACTCCTATAGACAAGCGTAGCATAAAGATCAAGTCATTTCAATAGTTCAATTGCTATATGCTTTCTGATACATAGTAACCTAATTCCTTCGACCATGAGATCATGCATATCACCTTTATCGGATGGATGCTTTGATGTCATCAAACACCACACCGTAACAGGGTGGCTATAAAGGTGGCATTGAGTGTTCGGAAAGTATTGGTTGAAACACATGGATCAAGAGTGGGATTTGTCCATCCACATGACGGATAGATATTCTCTGGGCCCTCTCGTTGAAATGTCATCCAATTAGCTTGCAAGCATGTGACTTGGTCACAAGGGATCACATATCACGGGAACGAGAAAAGAGTACTTATCAGTAACGAGGATGAACTAGGTATGCAGAGATACCGACGATCATAACCTCGGATAAGTAACATATCGTGAGACAAAGGGAAATTGGTATCGTATGTAAGTGGTTCATTCGATCGCAAAGTAATCGTAGAAATATGTGGGAGCCATATGAATTTCCAGATTCCTCTATTGGTTATTGTTCGGAGAAGTGTCTCGATCATGTCCGCATAATTCACGAACCGTAGGGAGACACACTTAAGGATTCGACGTTGTTTGAGTAGTTATGGTATTATGAGAAAGAGACCGAATGTTGTTCGGAGTCTCGGATGGGATCCGGGATATCACGAGGTGATCCGGAATGGTCCGGAGAATAAGATTCATATAAGGAAAGTTCCGTTTCGGAGTTGGGGAATGGTTCCGGTGTTTTCATCGGGAACATTCTAGAAGGTCCCGGAATGTCCGGCACTCCGGAGGGGGAAGGGTACATGAATGTGTCATTACATATTTGAATGATTGCATCATGTACTAGGTATTCTTGCTGTCCCAAATAAAGGATTTATTTAAATCCTAAATTGAAAAGTCAAACGGCTTGTTTGAAAGTCAAACGGCAGTTTTGGGAAGTGGGAAAAGAGGAGGAGAGGTGGAGGCCGAGTTGGAGGAATTCTCCCTTGGCCGGCGCACCTCCCAAGGCCGAGTTGGGGAGGAACTCCTCCCCTTGGCCGGCCAGCCCTCCAACCTATATAAGGAGGGGCAGGGCTCCCCTCCTAGACACACAAGTTTTCCTATCCTCTAAACTAAACCCTAGATCTAGACCCCGGTTTAGAGCTATTCGGTTTAGAGCCTTCTAATTGGTTTAGAGCCTTCTAATTGGTGTGTCTAATTACTAGACCACTAATAGCCTCTCTCATAAGCTCCACCATACTACGACCGGCTTAAGGCCTCGGGATTTCCCTCTACTTCCTGTACCACGCCATTGTCAGCCGGAATCACGAGGAGAGTGCTACAACCTCCGCCTGCTGGAACAAGGAGAGGAAGGTCTTCGTCGAAAATACCGAACGTGTGACCGATCATGGGAGCGCTTAGGAACGTGGCGCCGAAGGATCGCCTCACGCGATATTGAGATCGGAAAGAGTACGACTACATCACCCACGAGAATCTGCTCTCGTTAAACACTTTGGAATCTTCGAGGGTGAGTTATTCCATCGACTCGTTGCTGCAATCTAGTAGATAGATCTTGGCTTGTTTGTTTGTATGCGATAGAAAATTTTTGTTTTCCATGCTACGAACCCCACAAAGGGTATTAGAGCCGTGTCTATATGTAGATCTGTTGACGCAGTAGAACACAATGGTCATTGTGGGCGTTGATGCTTTTATTGTAGATTGCTTTTTGTGTACTTTGCATCTTGCGGTATGTTGGGATGAAGCGCCCGGCTAACCTTACATGACATCGTTCATGAGACTTGCTCCACGCTTGACATGCAACTCGTTTTGCATAAGTGGCTTTATGGTGCCTGCTTTCTCCTAGCATAGTAAAGATCCAATTTACAACGGGTGATCAACAATGCTAGTATCAATGTTGTGGTTCTTGTTCGTAAGTTAGAACGACACTTATGGAAAGCCCCAAACCACGTAAAATATGCAAAGAAAGTAGAAGCGCCTAACTTTGTTTTGCGGGTGTGCATGATGTGATATGGCCATGATTGTGATTATATTTGATGTATGCAATGTTCCTTATTGTAAGTTGGCAACCGGAGCCATATGGTTGTCTTTAATTTCTGTTAAGACCTGCGTGTCTATTCAAAATAGTTGTAATAGTTGAAGCTGGTGGACGACAACCATGAAGAAGCGCCATTGACCTTGATGCTATGCGGTGATGATGGAGATCATATTCGTGCTTGAAGATGGAGATCGGAAGCACAAAGAAGAAAGGCCATATCATATCACATATTATGAATTGCATGTGATGTTAATCCTTTATGCATCTTGTATTGCTTAGTAGACGACGGTAGCATTATAAGATGATCCCTCATGCACATAAATTTCAAGTTCTAAAGTGTTCGCCCTTAGTATGCACCGTTGCCAAAGCTTGTCTTGAAGCACCACGTGATGATCGGGTGTCTTTGATTCCGCTGGTAAATACAACGTAAGCAAGCCAGATTTGCTTATGCGGTAGCTAAGGTTGATCTTGACGAGCCTAGCATGTATGCACATGGCCTCAGGAACACGGATCGCCGAAAGGCAAAGCATGAATCATATAGTAGATATGATGAACATGATGATTGTTCGCCATTAAAACTATATCAGCTCTCGTGATGATCGGTGTTGATGTAGTGGATTTGGTTCGTGTGATCACTAAAACAATGTGAGGGATGTTGTTTTGAGTGGTTGTTCACGTAGTTTAATTTCTTTACTTCATTTGAACTCAATTTGGCATAAACTTAGTCTTAACTAGTGCATCTATGTTGTAGATCAATGGCAGCCCCTACCATCAATTTTAATGCTCCTAGAGAAAGAAAAGTTGAAAACAATGGAAGCAACTCATGGATTGGTTCCGCAATTTGAGGATTGTCCTCACAGTGGTAATTTGACCTATGTCTGGATGCACCGCTAGGTGACCCACCTGGCAGCTGATGCTACCGATGAAGTAAAGAATGTTTACCTCGCCTAAGAATCAAGACTCCATAGTTCAGTGTGCTATCTTGTATGGTTTAGAATCGAGCTTCGTAAAAGGTTTGAAGAGTCAGATCCATATGATATTGTCGAGGATCTCAAATTAATCTTTGAGACTCATGCGGCAATTGAAAGTTATGAAGCTTCTGAAAAGTTCTTTAACTGCAAGATGGAAGAGGGTAGCTTCGTCAGTGAGCATGTGCTTAAGATGTCTGGGCACGCAAATAAACTTCAAAGTTTGGGCATAGTGATTCCTAATACTTTGGGGGTTTACCGCATCCTCCTATCACTACCACCAAGTTACAAGAACTTTGTGATGAACTACAACATGCAGAACATGAACAAAGAGTTGCCAGAACTATTTGCTATGTTGAAATCTGCAGAAGTGGAGATCAAGAAAGAGCACCAAGTGTTGATGGTCAATAAGACCACCAAATTCAAGAAAGGCAAGTCTAAGCAAAAGGGACACTTCAAGAAGGGTGGTAAGAAAGTTACCACGCCGACGAAGAAGACCAAGGCTGGACCTAAGCCTGAAACTGAGTGCTTTTACTGCAAGGGAGAAGGTCACTGGAAGCGGAATTGCCCAAGGTACTTGGCGGATTTGAAGAACGACAACATCAAGAAGAAAGGTATATCTGATATACATGTTATTGATGTGTATCTCACTAGTACTCGTAGTAGTGCCTGGGTATTTGATACTGGTTCGGTTGCTCATATTTGTAACTCAAACAGAGCTGCAGAATAACGGAAGCTAGTGAAGAACGAGGTGACGCGTGTAGGAAACGGATCAAAGGTTGATGTGATCGCATCGGCACGCTACCTCTTCATCTACCATCGGGATTAGTTTTATACTTAAATAATTGTTATTTGGTGCCTGCGTTAAGCATGAACATTATATCGTGATCTTGTTTATTAAGTAGGCGGTTACTTGTTTAAATCCGAGAATAATGGTTGTTCGATTTATATGAGTAATATGTTTTACGCACATGCACCTTTGATAGATGGTCTATTCTTGTTGAATCTCGATAGTAGAAATACACATATTAATAACATTGAGGCTAAACGATTGAAATCAAGCGATAACTCGACCTATATGTGGCAATCGCTGCCTTGGTCACATTGGAGTGAAGCGTATGAAGAAACTCCATTCAGATGGACTTCTTGAATCACTTGAAAGATGCGAAGCATGTCTGATGGGTAAAATGACTAAGACTCCATTTTCTGGTATGATGGAGCGAGCTACGGACTTATTGGAAATCATACATACCGATGTGTGTGGTCCAATGAGTGTAGCATCGCGCGGTGGTTATCGTTATGTTCTTACCTTCACGGATGACTTGAGTAGATATGGGTATATCTATTTCATGAAACATAAGTCCGAAACTTTTGAGAAGTTTAAGGAGTTTCAAAGTGAGGTAGAGAATCAACGTAACAAGAAGATTAAATTTCTACGCTCGATCGTGGAGGTGAATATCTAAGTTACGAGTTTGGCGAGCATTTAAGAAATGTGGAATACTTTCAGCTTGACACCACCGGAACACCACAGCGTAATGGTGTGTCCGAACGTCGTAATCGAACTCTCTTAGATATGGTTCGCTCTATGATGTCACTTACAGATTTGCCACTATCATTTTGGGGTTATGCATTAGAAAGCCGCATTCACTTTAAATAGGGCACCGTCTAAATCCGTTGAAACGACACCATATGAATTATGGTTTGGGAAGAAACCTAAATTGTCGTTCTTTAAAGTTTGGGGATGCGAAGCCTATGTAAAGAAGTTACAGCCGGACAAGCTTGAACCCAAAGCGGAAAAATGCGTCTTCATAGGATACCCGAAGGAAACTATTGGGTATACCTTCTATCATAGATCCGAAGGCAAAATCTTCGTTAAGAATGGATCCTTTTCTAGAGAAGGAATTTCTCTCAAAGAAGTGACTGAAGGAAAGTAGAACTCGACGAGGTTGTTTAACCTTCTCTCGAAATTGCGAGTAGCGCAGCACCTGAAGATGTTCCTGTGGTGCCTGCACCAATAAGAGAGGAAGCTAATGATGATGATCATGAAACTTCGGTTGAGGTTGCTACAGAGCCTCGGAGGTCAACGAGAACTCGTATTCACCTCATTGGTATGATTCCGTTATGAATGTCATGTTGGTGGACAACACCGATGACCCCGAGACATATGAGGAAGCGATGATGAGCCCAGATTCCAATAAATGGCAAGAAGCCATGAAATCCGAGATTGGATCCATGTACGAAAACCAAGTATGGACTTTGGTGGACTTACGGATGGCCGAAGGTGTCGAGAACAAATGGATTTTCAAGAAGAAAACAGATCTCGATGGTAATGTTATCGTCTATAAAGCTCGACTTGTCGCAAAAGGGTTTCGACAAATTCAAGGAGTTGACTACGATGAGACTTTCTCACCAGAGCGAAGCTAAAGTCTGGAGGATTATGTTAGCAATCGCTGCATATTATGATTATGAGATATGGCAAATGGATGTCAAAACAGCATTCCTCAATGGAGACATTGATGAAGAGTTGTATATGATGCAACCCAAAGGTTTTGTCGATCCTAAAGATGCTAACAAGGTATGCAAGCTTCAACGGTCCATCTATGGATTGAAGCAAGCATCCCGAAGTTGGAATCAACGTTTTGATAAGGTAATCAAAAGTTTTGGTTTTATACAAACTTATGGAGAAGCTTGTATTTACAAGAAAGTGAGTGGGAGCTCTGTAGCATTCTTAATACTGTATGTGGATGACATATTGTTGATTGGGAATGATGTAGACCTTCTTAATAGTGTCAAGGAATATTTGAATAATAGTTTTTCAATGAAGGATCTTGGCGAAGCAGCTTACATATTAGGCATAAAGATTTATAGAGATAGATCGAAACGCCAAATATCATTGTCACAAAGTACATATTTGGACAAAGTTCTAAAGAGGTTTGGAATGGAAGATAGCAAGAAAGGGTTCTTGCCCATGTTGCTAATACGACCTTGAGTAAAACTCAAAGTCCGACATCGAGAAGATAGAGAAAGAATGAGTAAGACTCCTATGCCTCAGCCATAGGATCTCTAATGTATGCCATGCTATGAACTAGACCCGACATCGCATATGCTGTTAGTCTAACTAGCAGATATCAAAGTGATCCAGGAGTGGATCATTGGACAGCGGTCAAAAACATCCTTAAGTACTTGAGAAGAACTAAGGATATGGTTCTTTCTTATGGAGGTGATGAACAGCTCGTTGTTAATGGTTACATCGATGCTAGTTGGAACACCGATCCGGATGATTCTAAATCACAATCTGGATACGTATTTATTTTGAATGGTGCAGATTAGCTGGAGGAGTGCAAAGCAAAGCGTTGTGGCGAGATCTTCAACTGAATCGGAATACATGGCTGCTTCGGAGGCTTCACAAGAAGCGATATGGATGAAAGAGTTCATTACAGAGCTGGGTGTGGTTCCAAGTGCGCTGGACCCAATGTCTATCTACTGTGATAACATGGGCGCCATAGCCAATGCGCAAGAACCAAGGTCACACAAGAAGCTGAAGCATATCAAGCTGCGTTTTCACGCTATTCGAGAACATATCCAGGATGGGGATATAAAGATTTGCAAAGTACACAGATCTGAATGTGGCGGATCCGTTGACTAAACCTCTCCGAGGGCAAAACATGACCAACACCAAACTGCCATGGGTGTTCGGTATATTACCATGTAATCTAGATTAGATGACTCTAGTGCAAGTGGGAGACTGTTGGAGATATGCCCTAGAGGTAATAATAAATGTAGTTATTATTATATATCTTTGTGTTTATGATAAATGTTTACATTCATGCTATAATAGTATTAACAAGGAAACCATTAATACTTGTGTGATTTGTAAACTTAATTTGAAGTCCCTAGTATAGCCTCTATACTTCACTAGCTTGTTGGTTGATTGATGATGTGGTTTCTTTGTCATGAACATTGAGATGTTATCAACAACAAGATCATATCGTTAGGAGAATGATATGGTGGACATACTCCTATAGACAAGCGTAGCATAAAGATCAAGTCATTTCAATAGTTCAATTGCTATATGCTTTATGATACATAGTAACCTAATTCCTTCGACCATGAGATCATGCATATCACCTTTACTGGATGGATGCTTTGATGTCATCAAACACCACACCGTAATAGGTGGCTATAAAGGTGGCATTGAGTGTTCGGAAAGTATTGGTTGAAACACATGGATCAAGAGTGGGATTTGTCCATCCACATGACGGATAGATATTCTCTGGCCCTCTCGGTGTAATGTCATCCAATTAGCTTGCAAGCATGTGACTTGGTCACAAGGGATCACATATCACGGAACGAGAAAAGAGTACTTATCAAGAACGAGGATGAACTAGGTATGCAGAGATACCGACGATCATAACCTCGGATAAGTAACATATCGTGAGACAAAGGGAAATTGGTATCGTATGTAAGTGGTTCATTCGATCGCAAAGTAATCGTAGAAATATGTGGGAGCCATATGAATTTCCAGATTCCTCTATTGGTTATTGTTCGGAGAAGTGTCTCGATCATGTCCGCATAATTCACGAACCGTAGGGAGACACACTTAAGGATTCGACGTTGTTTGAGTAGTTATGGTATTATGAGAAAGAGACCGAATGTTGTTCGGAGTCTCGGATGGGATCCGGGATATCACGAGGTGATCCGGAATGGTCCGGAGAATAAGATTCATATAAGGAAAGTTCCGTTTGA
Organism: Avena insularis; assembly: GCA_023614405.1. NCBI lineage: Eukaryota > Viridiplantae > Streptophyta > Magnoliopsida > Poales > Poaceae > Avena > Avena insularis. The sequence goes on from CM042691.1 coordinate 31,056,514, forward strand.
GTTGGGGAATGGTTCCGTGTTTTCATCGGAACATTCTAGAAGGTCCCGAATGTCCAAGCACTGAGGGGGAAGGGTACATGAATGTGTCATTACATATTTGAATGATTGCATCATGTACTAGGTATTCTTGCTGTCCCAAGTAAAGGATTTATTTAAATCCTAAATTGAAAAGTCAAACGGCTTGTTTGAAAGTCAAACGGCAGTTTTGGGAAGTGGGAAAAGAGGAGGAGAGGTGGAGGCCGAGTTGGAGGGGAATTCCTCCCCTTGGCCGGCGCACCTCCCAAGGCCGAGTTGGGGAGGAACTCCTCCCCTTGGCCGGCCAGCCCTCCCACCTATATAAGGAGGGGCAGGGCTCCCCTCCTAGACACACAAGTTTTCCTATCCTCTAAACTAAACCCTAGATCTAGACCCCGGTTTAGAGCTATTCGGTTTAGAGCCTTCTAATTGGTTTAGAGCCTTCTAATTGGTGTGTCTAATTACTAGACCACTAATAGCCTCTCTCATAAGCTCCACCATACTCGCACCGGCTTAAGGCGAAGCCCTGCGGGATTTCCCCTCTACTTCCGGTACCACGCCATTGTGCTGCCGGAATCACGAGGAGAGTGCTACAACCTCCGCTGCCTGCTGGAACAAGGGAGAGGAAGGTCTTCGTCGAGTACCGAACGTGTGACCGATCATGGAGCGCGCTGCGAACGTGGCGCTGGAAGGATCGTCTACGCGATCTTGAGATCGGAAAGAGTACGACTACATCACCCACGAGAATCTGCTCTCGTTAAACACTTTGGAATCTTCGAGGGTGAGTTATTCCATCGACTCGTTGCTGCAATCTAGTAGATAGATCTTGGCTTGTTTGTTTGTATGCGATAGAAATTTTTTGTTTTCCATGCTACGAACCCCTACAACATCTCATTCACAAATCTAAAATATCTTATATTTTCAAACGGAGGGAGTACTACACATGCAGTGGTATGCTAGGTCACCACAAAAAGGACATGATTGTGTTCTCTGCATGTGTGAGTTACGAGGCGTTGCTGACCCATGTCTATGTCGCCCTATATGACACTAGCAGGTGAGCCATCACATCGGAATATTCCGGCATGGACGGATCCAGTCCGGCTATGGAAGAGTATGATATTCAGCAATTCTCCGGCTTACAATTTGAAGACGGAGAAAACCTTGTAGGGATCTTGGGAGGACTACAAGATATTGCTTGACGATTTGCCGACATCCATCTAGACGGAGCATTCAACCTAAAGAGGCAAGACGATGCAAGATCTCGGAGTTCTCCGGGGGCTACTGTTGGGGATATGCTATATGGGTATCCTCATAGCATGTATCTTATCCGGATAACCCGGGTGGCCCACAGTTGGTAGCATGGCCCATGGCCTACTGGGAGGCCTAGTTAGATGGCTCCAGAAGGGAGGCCTATGCCAGATAAAGGAAGGCTACGAAGGAGTCCCCGACGTACCCGGAGCCTTGGAGTGCAAGACACGCTAGACTAGTTGTAAGCGGTGTAGGACTTTGTAACCTGTCCGGCTAGGACTTTTCCCTGTAGCCCTAGGACCTGGCGACTATATAAGTAGGGCCTATGGGAGCCTTTCGGGAAACGATAACTTAGACTCTCTAGTCACCTCGCACAGCGAACCAATCCCTGTAACTCGGTGTATTGCCCTTATAGTGATTTATAGCAGGAGTAGGATTACGCCGTTGTAGGGATCTAAACACGGGTAAGCTGTGTTACCTGCCAAATCAACCGTCCGCCTTCCCCCACTTCTCTAAACACGCACTGTGAGGACCCCTTCATGGCGTACCCGTAGGCAATACCACGACAACCAAGCCAGAAGGGTAACTCTACTAACAACGTCGATCTCAAAACCTGCTTAAACAAAAGGGGTGCCGGCAAAGGGAAAAGGAAAAAGAGAGTGGTCAGTACTGAGGCCAGTACACGGTCGAGACTTAAAATTCGATGGCTCTCGCCTACATAGGTGTGGTGGATTGAAGTGGCAGCGCATCATGCACTAAATAACCTATATAGACTCGATACAAATGGCGGCTATCAGATAGGGGTAAGAAAGACCTATTCGGATTCAATCTGATTCTAACACCAAACATACCCATCCTGGTATTCCCCTTCGAGAGAAAACGAAGAAGTCATACTGAGGAAACTCACACAATTGGCAATTTTTTATTCATTCTATTATAGTTGCAGCACATACTAGTCTGATATAGATAGCATAAGTCATCCTGATAGCATAAGCAGTGGGCACTTTTAGTTAACCATTCTGTTGTAGTTGCAATACTTACTAGTCAGATACAGATAGCATGAGACATCTCAATTCTAGCAGTTGTTGGCACTTTTATTTACTCATTCTATTGTAGTGAATCGTATTACTAGACAAGTCAAAGTCAAATTTATAATACCACTTTAGTTATAGTTGTCTATGATCGAGATACTATGCTCCAAGTCGTCTATAACCGCGGACACGACTTTTAAAAAGATTTACCCTGCAGGGGTACAAATAGAAACACACGCACGATCAACCTCGGAAAACCAAATGCAAACCCAACGAGGCATCATGACAAAGCAATCACAAGATTTATAAAATATTTCAGGGGCCACCCCACTAAGCTACCCGCGATGAAGTTGGCCGGCTCCGAAACGGACCTAGAGGTTTGTGCCAATAACTATAAATGACTGAGAACCCGAAAGTATGACTATGCTTGTCGATACCGTGTAAATATTCAACATTCCTAAATGGTATAGTAGTAAACGCTTTCCATGAGCAACAGTAGTAAATAAAGCAATAAACATGGCATAAGTATAGGATAGTAATAAAACTCTAAACTAGTTTGTGATCCCAAGAAATAGGATATGATTCAAGCTCTAGCTAAGGGGATTTATGGTTCCACATGTGGATAGTGCGATAGTCAAGGAACATGTATCAAGTACTCGGGGTCCTATGGGACATCAGTGAGCGGTTAAAAAGCAAATAATATTTATTACCCATCAGTGTCTTGCATTAGTTATAACTATTCTCAGCATTTTAATATTAAGTTGTAATTAAAATCATGATCATCTCTAATGGTAAACATGAGGCATTACTCCAACAACAATGAAACACAAACGGCGAGAAGCAACACCTACGCAAGCCACTACAACTACGACATGCCGACGGCCTTCTGTATCAGTGGCCAAGTCACTGCGTCGACGGGGATGCACAATTGCTTAACTGCCTTCTGCTACGCATGTGTCACGTGTGTATGTACTACTAGTGAGTTTCGTTTACGATCGACACCCCGAGGGCTAACTAAGCCCTTTGCACACGTGGTGATATATATATATATATATATATATATATATATATGTCTTGTTTTTTCCCTCCGTATCAGCTATTCTTTTTTGAACAACGGAGTGCCCCAGAAGGGGTTGGAACCTTCATTTAATATAACAGTAGAGGTACAATGAAAATACAGAGAACTCCATAAAAAAGAAAATTACACATGGGCTCCTGGCATTTGTAGAAAGCACCTTGCTAAAAGAAATGGAATTACAACCTAGCCCTTCCTCTTCCCCACTGTAGAGCATGGAGCTCAGGCCACTGCAGCCATGGACGGCGACGGGGACTACGCCACTTGCCTCTGGCCCCGTGAGGCGCCCAGCGTCTGAGCTCAAACATGGCCTCTCGATGGAGGTTGTAAAGTCGCCGGAGAATACCGGCATGTATAAGGCCTTCTTGGCCATGGATTTCGGCGTCTTCTTGGATGCGGAAGATGGGCTCCCGGATGAGACGGTTCCTTGACCCCAAATCCACTCTAGCCGAGCTTTATCTCTGTGAGCTTCTTTCCCAATCCCCACCATGGAGCTCAAGGAGAAGAGGAAAGACAGAGAGGAGGACACAACCAGAGTAGAAACAACACGCAAACACCACATTGTGAGAAACGACTCACCGTCAGACCCAAAGAACCTGCCACGGACTCGGGGAGGCGGGTGTAGAAGATGGCAGTGTTGACGAGCTAGAGCATCCTTGATCCACTTATTGAAGAAGGCCTCTCCGGATTCGCTGTCGCCGCCCATATTCCACCATGGAAACTCGACGGACAGCGTCAACGGGGACCGCCTGGAGCCGTGGAGAAGCGTCAGAACGGAGGACCTCCAGAGAATAGAGAGGACGGCCTTATTCTTTGAGATGCCTAGCTTCAGTCTCCGATCTTGCCACCGCCCTTGCCACCGGAGTAGCGCCTCGAGGGAGAATAAGCATCGGGCGTGCCAGATCCGGCCGATGGGATCCATTGTCCTACTCCAAATCGCCACTGAGGGACAACACCTACTAAATCTAACCCTAAAACCTAAGCTACTAGGTCCGACGCCGCTCCTTGGCACCCTCCGGTCGGCATCGCCGACAGGAGGAGCTTTGGATTGGCCCGGGGCGATGGGGGCGACTCTTAAGGGAGAGAGGGAGGTGGGAGACGCACGAGAGGGTTCGGGACGGTTCGACAGGCGTGTGAACACCTTCCTCGTTAGTAAGAAATTAGATGGGATAGTATCAGCTATTTAGCTTACGTGTACGAAGATGAAGCGTGTATGATATGTTTTGTATGGGTCAGATATTTTGGTTGTTGTTCTTGTTGTTGTTTGGGACTTCATATTTCATAATGTTGGCTTGTTTATCTACGAAACAACTTTTTGTCCCGCTTTAATATTTTATTTTCTACGTATGTGCGTGAAACTAGACGTGCGATCCGATTGCCACCTCCAGAACCTTCATCGTTATGTTCCTCCTCCAGCCGACCTTGCTGGCTCCGGAAGGGGGAGGGAGATCTAATGGTGGAGTTTTTCAATAAAAATTAGTTTTTAGCAGTTTGGTGTCGGATTTGGTGGTCGTTTTCTTGGTCTTCGTGTTGATAGAGAAGACAACTTCTTCAATAAGTGTTCTTCGGCCCTTCGATCGACGACGTGAGTTTCCTCTCGACGTCAATGATGGTGTTGGAAGATCAAAATTGTTTAGGTATGGTCTTTCACATATTTAGATTGTTGTACTTGCCGTTGTTTGTGACTTCATACTATTGACTTGTTTCTACTCGAAATAGGTTTTCATCCTGTTTTATAAATAAATTTGAATGACCAAACAAATACAAAGTGAAGGAGATCCCAAATATAAACATGCCAAAACAAAAACCAACAAACGTGGCAAGTCACCAACTCAAAGTCAAACAAGAAAAATAGAAGATACCATGCTAACGCAAGGCAACCTACATTACCGAACACGGCGAAGTCGAAGAAGCTTGGCGCCAAGATGATGACTTCATGAACTAGCGTATACATATAGTGAAGCGTGTATGACATGTTTTGTACGGGTCAAATATTCTGGTTGTTCCTGCGGTTGTTTCGGACTTCACACTGTTGGCTTGTTTCTCTTCGAAATAGGTTTTCGTCCCATTTTAATATTTACAGTTTTTACGTATGTGCATGAAATTAGTCCTGCAGATCCGGTTGCCACCTCCAGAACCCTAGGCGCCGCCTCCTCCAGAACCTTCATCGATATGTTCCTCCTCCAGCCGACCTTGCTGGCTTCGGGAGGGGGAGGGAGATCTAATGGTGGGGTTTTTCAATAAAGATTAGTTTTTAGCAGTTTGGTGTCGGATTTGGTGGTCGTTTTCTTGGTCTTCATGTTGATAGAGACGGCAACTTATTCAGTAAGTGTTCTTCGGCCCTTCGATTGACGATGTGAGTTTATTCTTGGCGTCAATGATGGTGTTGGAAGATTAAATTTGTTTAGGTATGGTCTTTCAGATATTTAGGTTGTTGTACTTGCCGTTGTTTGTGACTTCATACTATTGACTTTTTTATACTCTAAATAGGTTTTCATCATGTTTTATAAATAAATATGAATGACCAAACATATGCAAAGTGAAGGAGATCCCCATACAAACATGTCAAAACAAAAACCGACAAACAGAATGTTGGCGAGTCGCCAACTCAAAGTCAAACAAGAAACATAGAAGATGCCATGGCTAACGCAAGGCAACCTACATTACCGAACATGGCGAAGTCGAAGAAGCTTGGGGCCAAGACGATGACTCCATGAGCTACAGTTAGATGGAACCAGAGCTCCCAGCGACGCCCCCAAGAGGGTAACGACGTGACGCGAGACCGTCGCCGAGCCTGCAACTAGCTAGAGTTTTCACCCATAACCTAGTCACAAAGGGGATACAGAAAACAACACTCCCAAGAGTGTAGTGACACATGCATGCATCACCTTGGTCGGCACCAAAGCAAGGAGCTTTCGCTCAGATCCACCCCTATCCCATTAGAGAAACCAAAGGACAACCCAAACCAAGGGAAGGGCTACGTTGCTAGCATGATGCCTCAAGATATTGACCAGGAAGAGGGGTTAGGCTAGCTCAATATCCAAACTCGATGGCTCGAATCCATAGACCATAAAGGAAGCAGCACCGTAGCTACCCGAAGGACACCTTCCTCCACCACCGGAAGTTGTTGCAGACTGGACGCGGAAGTAGGGCTACACTAGGCCCAGATAGGCCCGGTCAGGCCTAGATGAGTTAATAGCATAAAACGCCACTTTTCTACCGCAATTCTGATTAACCACCACCTTACGATTCTGATTAACCACCATCTTACGTTTTCGTTGCAAAATATGACCACTTTTTTGCAAGTTTTTTGGCAATTTGCACAAAAACCGAATTGAGAGCGAATTGACACCGTTTCTGACTAGTGGAATCCAGTCGTCATTGCCTATTTGCTTAGTGACACCATTTTTTTTGGAAAATAACGTGGTGATATATGTCTTGTTTTCCCCCCTCCGCTAACCCTTCTGATAGTGATGTTTTTCTTAGTACTTATAAGGTTTAGCAGTCTGTGTTCCGTTTCTTGTGTTGCATTTGCTAGGCAAACACGCATGCAACTGTCGTTTGGCACCTTTTGTAGCCCCTGGATCATCTATACATAGATGATCTACCATGTCTATCAATTGATTTGCAAAATAAAAAAATTGTCTATCCACTCCCTTTCTTTGCCAGTTTAACTTGTCCACAATCTTCTTCTCGGTTGATCTCGTCATCTCGGTTAACAATGTTCTTCTCAATGGTAATCTTCTTCCCACTAAGGCCTCGTTCGTTTATTCCCTGAGAGGTTGGGATTGATCTGGATTGTAATCCAATCCCGGCAATCCAGCCCGATGTGGTATTTTTTCCAGTCTAGCTAAGTTGTGCTCTTCGTTTACATCCGATGGTTTTTTTTGGCCCAACTCATCCCATGCATTTTCTACTAACTGGGCCTGGAAAAAATTATCGTGTCGGGACCTGTGGATGAATTCCCAAATGCGAGCGACATAAATGGGAGCTAACGGGAGCAAAGACACCGACGCAGCGATGACTAACCGAACGATGTTCCTCGAGACATGGATTAGGGGGAATTAGGGAAGGAGGATTAGGAGGGATTGGATGAGACCTCTGGATCAACCAAATCCATCTCTGGATTAGATCCATGCTGGGATTCAATCCCATGTAACCGAACGAGGCCTAAAGATTTTTTCTTTTACATCGGCTGAAGAAGATCTTTGCACCGTCCAGTTCTCCTTCTATTGATTTTTTTTTCCAATGAAGATGTACAGATACACGTCTTGCATAAATTATATTCATGAATTAACGACAATGTGTAAGTGCAAGAGCTTTGTTAGACTCTCTGCTTATGTGGGTCAACTCTTTTTTTTCATATTGATGCCTCACTCCTTTGGGAAACATCTACTAATCCGGAACTTAGTTTGAAAAGCTACATTCTGAAGGCGGAGATAAGGAGGGTATATATTATTCTTACTGGATGTGTACTTGTGGCAACCTCACTAGATACAAAACTAGAAGGATCATTCAGACAACATCGCAATAGAGTAAGATCGCTCTTGGAGAGCAAGAATTAGTAACGATAATTTTTATATTTACTTGATTGAGAATTAGCATCCCGTCACCTATTTTAATTTTATTATAGCTGACAATATCATTGAACGTGAAAATACTATATGCTATGTCAGTTACTTGTGGCCCTGGCCACACATGTCATCCTTAACATCGGCTGGTGGTATTTCTTATAATCTGTACTAGGGATGGGAATAGAGCCGAAACATTTCAACTTTTTGCCAAAAAAAACAGAAATGAAATTTTACAGTGCGGATCAAAGATGGAAACATAACTTTGCGACCTCCGACCTAGTGCATAGAGTGTTGTTGTACCCGGGTGTTTCCTCTATAAGCTTGTACCTAAACGCAAAGATTTTATGTTTTCTCAAAAAAAAAAAGTCATGTCCCTTTGTGTTTGTTACATGGGGTGTAATCCTTCTTAGTCTCTGTGCCGTACCGCCATCATGCATGGATAGGCTAAGAGATTCCAAAACACAATGAATGTAAAAAGAGCTAGTGTCATGCCCTCCACATCATGATATGACATGTATGTTATTCTCCGATTTGTAGCATATATGTACGAATGGCCGATAAGAAAACAACTCGAACAATATCGAAAAAACTTTACAAATTGGTAAGGCACAATAAATGCCCCATGGGCAGGCCATGAGCCAAACTACAAAGCTCGTCATTTTCCAACCTCGGAAATCCAGAATGAATCATGCACACATCGCCGTCGAGATGTGCCATATCATCAATGAATCTTGCCCCGTTGGTCGACAGGGAAAAAGAAACATGACGACTATATTCGGCTGAGGAAGATCGATGCCATGAGGAGGATCGACAAAATATTTGTTTGTGCTAAGTCTTATCGTCCAGGAACTCGAGAGTGAAACCAAACTATAAGATTTTGGCAGCAACATTGCATTTTGAAATTTATCACATGAAAATTTGTTTGTATTAATACAAGAAAAACTATAATGTCTTGATCCTATGTCAATAACTCTAAATGATAATTCTGAATCTTCATTAAAATTCATAAAGACCCAAGGCATGGAAAACTAACCAATAAGGATTTCATTACACGGTTCCATAATACAAGATATATTAATTAAAAACTTCAGAATATATATTGGACGGATAGACTTGGGAGATTCCAAAACCCCAATGGATCTCATTAAGAGCTTACGAAGACAAGATGCACGACCCTTTGAATACTTGAGAAGGCATAGGAGTTGCGACTTGCGAAGAATTATCCATAGCTAACCAAATGGCGCATGGTTACACGTGTTACGTGTACATATATCACCTTCCGAAGATGCTGATGCCTGCGTCGTGTCAACTTTGAATAACCCATTATCAACATCTGCCTATGCCTATGCACGACTGTACTGCATATGCCTGCCACGATGGTACGTGGCCAAAGCAGTTAATCCTGCTGACGCACCGCGGACATGGCAGAGTGAAGCCGGTTCGGTTTAGGGCATCTCTAACCAATTCATTAAAATTGGTCTGAGGAGTAAAAATCGGAAGGTGTGGCACCTAACCGATTCTTAAAACGGTTAGAGGAGTATATTTTTCCTTATCGGAGGAGTAAACCGAGCAGCCGACTCCTAAATTTACTCCTCGGCCACCATTTTCGAGAAAAACTCCCGCCCGACTCCGCCCGAAATCGACGCACAGCTCTCCGGCGCACCTTCTCCGACCATTCCCGGCGTTTCCGACACCGCCACAATCAGAGATCTCTGTCGTGACCGTGGGTCAGAAAAGGTTGGGGGCCAACAACGTGGTCCGGCCGGCCAGCACGACCTTCGAAAGTGCCGGCGGCAAGCACGTGGAGGCTCTCGAGGTGGCGCCACGTCCTCCCATTGCTCCCGTGGCTAGCCGGCGGCAGAGCAAAGTGGCGCTCGCGGAGGGGGCGGCCAAGAAGAAGAGAAAAAAGGCCACGGCGGCGCTTCCGAAGGCTACATCGGCCCCTTCGACGCATAAGGCCTCGCCAGCGAACCCTCCCCTAGGCCAGACACCGCGGGTGGCCGTTGTCAACGTTGATGAGCACGAGGTGTTCGGTGGATCGTCGGCAAGGTAGAAAATTTCTTTTTCTCCTCGCCTCTCATTGGTTGGCGATTTGTAGACACACGGTGATGTTATTTTGATGATATGTGGCAGGGGAGGAGGTGGCCGGCTTCATGACACAATTGGAGCGTAACCATGCCACCGGAATCGACGGCCTCCACTTCGACGATGATGATGTTGAGGCCACCACTGAGCAAGGAGAGGTGGAGGAGGAAGATGTTGAGGTCACCGCCGAACAATGAGAGGTGGAGGAGACACAAGGAAGCACAAAGAAGACAAGAGCCACCAACTACAGAGAGAAAGAAGACGTTGCATTGTGCTATGCTTGGATGAATGTGTTACTCGATGCATCAGTTGGCACCGACCAATCAAGGACAAGTTTTGGGCTCGTATCGAGAACTACTACAACAACACCATCATATATGAGGTGATATGTTGGTGGCTTCTTTTGGATTAAACAAGGCCAATAGCTTCTTTTTGGGAGACTTTGATCGATGGTGGTGATAGAGTCTACTTTTGAATGAACTATGTGCATGTTTTATTTCGATGTGTTCAATTCGATGAACTATGCCTATGTATGTTGTTTAAGTATTGTGCTGCTTGTGTTTGAATTGTCCGTATATTTAAATTGTTTGTACGAACTCTATGTAAGATGTATGAATGCATATGTGAAATGCTAGAGAGAAATGTGGCAAAAAAAGTTTTAGTCCTCTAAGTTTAGGGGTTCGGTTAGGAACCGCCGACCTTTAGAGGAGTACTTTTGCTTCTCTAAGGTTTACTCATATAATTTTCTAATAATATATTTTTTATATTATATACAATTTATACTAGGTCAAATTGATAATCTAGATATACGCACGTGACTTGTAAACCGAATCGGAGTGAGTACTACGCAATCTATACGACGGAAATCCTGGAAAAAACATTGTCTCGTGTTTGCTAATTAAAATAAGCATGTACTCCCTCCGTTTTAAAATATAAAATATTTTAGGTTTGTGAAGAAAATGAATCTAGACTTCTTTTGATGTGTAGATCCACCCCTAAGTTGAGCGAACCTATGTACTAAAACAAGTCTAAATATATTTGCTTCACAAACCTAAAATATTTTATATTTTAAAACGGAGAGAGTATATCAAAGACCCGATAAAACCAGGGGTGGAGCTAGAATAAAAGTTTCCCTGATGGATATCTTGATAAAACCACAATTGTTTTCCGGATTGTCAGCCTTGCAACTTGCAAGCTGAAATTGTGGCCACCTGACCTGATGCAAAAGATGCAGATGCCTGCAGCTAGCTAGCGTCATTCGTGTCAATTTCCAGGCCGATATTGCTACTGCAGATGCGTTATTCGCGATCGACGTTACCGCGCGGCATCGATCGGCCGCAGCTCGGCCGGCGCCGTTGGTCGGCACACGCAAAAGCACGAAAGTATTCGTCTGAGGAAGATCGACGGAGCAAGAAGGATGATATTCCTGATAAGGACAGCTTGCAGAAAAGGTCATCTAAACGTGTGCACTGGTTTTTGTTTCCAGCTAGCTGGAAGATTTCAGACCCCCATCGATCACGCCTTGCATAGAAATGAATTACTATCAGAAACCTTTGATGTTGTGATTCAGTTTCACGCCCTTCTCATGAAGCATAACTGTTAGAGTATATACTCTGTACTTATGTTTTTAATTAGTATTTGTACATGTGATCCCGTATTATACGTACGGATCCTTTCTTGTACTTCAAGTTGTAACTTGACTATAAAAGGCCATGAGCCCGACCGCTAGAGGCGTATCGTATTCCCAAACCTATACTTCGCATGGTATCAGAGCATCGCTCCTAAACCTAACCCTAGCCCGCCACCCCACCCTGCCACCGCCGCCAGAACCGGCCGCCGCCGCCACCCCTCCCGATCCCATCTCGCGCTATGATCACCAACGCCGCCACCTCCGATGCCCTCGTCCAGTCCAGGGCCGGCGCTCTCTCGGCCTCGATCGCCGCGGCCAGCCGCCCCTCCTCCCTCGCCATGAACGTGGCCAGCGTGAAAACGCACGTGCCCGTTGTCCTCGACCTCGCGAAGTCCAACTTTGCAAAGTGGCATATGCTCTTCACCGTCCTGCTCGGCAAGTACGAGCTTGCTGCCCACGTCGCGGCCTCGACTCCCGAGGCCGACCGCACCGCCGAGTGGCACAAGGAGGACTACATCGTCCGCTCCTGGCTCTATGGCTCCATCAGCGAGGAGATCCTCGACATCGTCATGCCGGAGAACCAGACCGCCTACGACGTCTACACTGCCATCTGCAACCTCTTCCTCGAAAACCAGATGACGCATGTCGTCCACCTCGAAGCCGAGTTCCGCGCCATCGTCCAGGGTGACCGCTCCGTCACCGCCTACTGCCATCGCCTGAAGTTCCTCTGTGACGCTCTCCACAACGTTGGCCAGATGGTGTCCGATCAGACGCTCGTGCTGACCTGTCTCCGCGGCCTCAACCCCCGCTTCTCCGACATCACCACTATGGTGACCATGCAGACGCCGCTCCCGACGTTTCTGCAGACACGGTCGCTACTGCTTCTTCGCGAGACACAGCTTCATCACGCTGCCCCGGTTCAGCAGTAGACGGCACTCTACGGCACCGACAATGGCGGATACGGAGGCTACACCGCCCAGTACAGCACCGGGCAAGGCTCCGGCAACAACGGTGGCCGCAACCGCGGCAGGAACGACGGCAACACCGGCGGCTACGGTGCACCGCCACACCCTCCCCAGGTTGGCCCTGGGTCTGCTTCAACCCCGCCACCAGCGCCGCACAGCAGACGCATGGTCCATGGCGTCCAGCTGGAGGAGGCCCCGGCCAGGCGGCTGGTGGCCCAGGTGTCCTTGGCCCACGCCCCACCACGCCCGCTCGACTGGATGGGCTGGGCCGCCCCAGCCTCTGCCGCAGCAGGCCTACACCACCATGCTCATGCCGCTGCATGGCCAGGTGTGGGGTACCAATCCGCCGCCGCCCCTGACGCCCCAAGGCCCACCTGCCTGGGACTGCTCCGCCCTGATGGCGGCACTGAACAACGCCGCCAGCACCAGCGTAGCCCCTGCACCGCCCAACACCACCGGTGAGTGGGTCATGGACTCGGGAGCCACCTCACACATGGCCTCCGACCCCGGTATAATCTCTTCTCCCAAGTCTCTTTCCTCTCCCTCCTATGTCACCATCGTCAACGGCGTCTCCCTCCCTATCTCTTCTGTCGGTCATACCACTCTCCCACTCTCCTCCCATCTTTTCTCTTTGTCTAACGTTTTGATCGTTCTACACATTATCAAAAATCTTCTTTCCGTTCGTCAATTCACTGCAGATAATCTTGTTTCTATCGAATTTGACCTGTTTGGTTTTTCTATTAAGGACCTTCGCACTCGGCGCGCGATCATACACTGCAATACTCCAGGACCTCTCTACACAGTTCCTGCCAGCCAAGCTCCTGCCGTCTTCGGCCTCGTCGCGTCTTCCACCAATAATGAGCTCTAGCATCGTCGTCTAGGACATCCGGGTTGCGACGTCATGTCGCGTCTTTCAAGTCGAAATTTTATTTCATGTAATAATGCAACACCACCGGTGTGCCATGCATGCCATCTTGGCAAACATGTTCGTTTACCTTTTTCTCGGTCTCAAACTATTTCTGTCGTGCCGTTTCAGTTAATCCACTGTGATTTATGAACATCTCATGTTCTTAGCAATTCTGGTTTTAAATATTATCTCGTTATCATCGATGATTTTTCTCACTACATGTGGACCTTTATGCTTCGTCGGAAATCGGACACATCCAACACCATCCTCAACTTCATCGCCTATGCACGCACACAATTCAATCACCCTGTAGTTGCAATTCAAGACGATAATGGAACGGAGTTCGTTAACTCCACCGTCGCGGATTTCTTCTCCCGCCACAGCATCCACCTTCGGCTCTCCTGCCCATGCACGTCGTAGAAAAACGGCAAGGCCGAGCGCACGCTTTGCATGCTTAACGATGTCACACGCACCCTTCTTATCCAAGCCCATATGCCTCCTTCCTACTGGGCCGAAGCTCTTTCCGCTGCCACTCACCTCATCACTCTGTGTCCAAGTGAGCCACTATGGTTCTCCATACCGCATGAGCTGCTATTCCGCACGCACGCCTCCTACACCGACCTTCGGGTCTTTGGCTGCCTGTGCTATCCCAACCTCTCCGCCACCGCCCAACACAAGCTGTCCCCTAGGTCCAGCGCATGTGTTTTCCTAGGCTACCCCACTTCCCACCGTGGCTACCGGTGTCTCGAGTTGTCTACTCGCCGTGTCATCACTTCCCGGAATGTCACGTTCAACGAGTCGTCACTCTCCTTCTCTTCCACCACTCCACCACCTGCCGATGACTCTCTGGACTTCCTCCTAGACCTCGCCGCTACACAACCCCAACCTGTCTTCCTGAGCGTCGCACCCTAGCACTCCCCTGCAACATCGCCGCATCCTTCCCCACCCGCGACGCCCCCGACCTGTCCGCGCTCTGCGTCCCCGGCCATGTCAACCGAACCCACCCCACCACCCTCGCCTCCGTCGCCACATGCGCCTGCCGAGCCCAACTCACCAAATGCTTACCCGCTCCAAGCACGACATCCATGTACCACCACGTCCGCGTCTCAACTTGTCCGATGTTGCCTCCACCATCTCTCCAATTCCTAAAACATACCGGACCGCTCTCTATGACCCGCACTGACGTTCCGCCATGACTGATGAGTACTCTGCTCTAATGGGAAACCGTACTTGTACACTTGTTCCATGCCCGGTCTGTGCTAATGTTGTTTCAGGGAAATGGATATTCAAGCACAAGTTTGGCTCCGATGGTGGCTTGGCGCGCTACAAGGCGCGCTGGGTAGTGTGCGGTTTCTTGCAGCGGCATGGCATCGATTTCGATGAGACGTTCAGTCCCATCATCAAACCGGTCACCATCCGCATCGTCCTCGGCATCGCCACCTCCCGCGCCTATCCGGTTCATCAGCTCGAGCCTTCCTCCATGGAAATCTTGACGAGGAGGTGTTCTGTCAGCAACCTCCTCGCTTCGTCGACCCGAGCGTCCTGGCTTCGTCTGTCGGCTTCACAAGTCGTTGTACGGCCTCAAGCAGGCCCCGCACGCGTGGTATCAACTCTTCGCCCACTACGCGCATTGGCTCGGCTTCGTCACCTCTCAGTCGTACGTCTCCCTCTTCGTGCTCCGCGACGGCACCAAGCTGGCCTATCTCCTTCTGTACATCGACGACATCATCCTTACTGCGTCGACTCCGCAGCTTCTTCAGCGCATCACGGACCTCGGGGACCTCTCCTACTTCCTCGGGATCTCCGTCACGCGGTCCGCCTTTGGGATGCTACTCTCCCAGCGCCGACTTGCTCCAGCACGCTGGGATGACGGACTGCAACCCTGCGGCCACCCCCATCGACACTCGTTGGAAGCTATCCGCCGATGAGGGTCCTCTTCTCTCCGATCCAACAGAGTACCGCAGCTTAGCCGGAGCTCTTCAGTACCTTACCTTGACGCGCCCGAACATCTCCCATGTCGTGCAGCAGGCGTGCCTCTACATGCACGCTCCGTGTGAGCCGCATCTTAACCTGGTGAAGCGTATTCTTTGGTACGTCAAGGGCTCAGTAGACCTTGGCCTTCGCCTTCATGCCATGTTGGCTTCTTCGCTCACCGCCTACTCCGACGCCGACTGGGCCGGCTGCCCAGACACCCGCCGTTCAATCTCGGGGTTCTGCGTCTATCTTGGTGATAACCTCGTGTCATGGTCTTCTAAGAGCCAATCCACGGTCTCCCGCTCCAGTGCAGAAGCGGAGTATCGGGCTGTCGCTCATGCAGTATCCGAGTGCTGTTGGATTCGTTAGCTTCTTCAGGAGCTTCATCACCCCCTCCACTCTGCCACCGTTGTCTTCTGTTACAACGTCAGTGCCGTCTACATGTCTTCTAACCCTGTTCAGCATCGGCGCACGAAGCATATCGAGATCGACATCCACTTTGTTCGGGAGAAGGTGTCTCTCGGCCAGATTTGTGTGTTGCACGTTCCTTCATCGCAGCAGTTCGCCGACATCATGACCAAGGGGCTCCCGACGCAGCTCTTTCTGGATTTCTGGTACAGTTTATGCGTTCTTTCACCTGACGCATTGATTGAGGGGGGATGTTAGAGTATATACTCTGTACTTATGTTTGTAGTATTTGTACATGTGATCCCGTATTATACGGATCCTTTCTTGTACTCTAAGTTGTAACTTGACTATAAAAGGCCATGAGCCCGACCGCTAGAGGCGTGTCGTTTTCCCAAACCTATACGTTCGCAATAACCGCTTGCCTACTCTCCTAAGAAAATCAACGCAAAGTGTCCATACTGTAGAAAATATAGAATCCCTAATATTGGTTATATATTGATTTGACCCTCATGATGTTGTTGACATCGATATCAACGCAAAGTGGCTATCTCGACATCGATATAAAAAATACGTCTACAACAACTCAAGAAATCTAGTCAAAGGCATTCGTGTTGTCACTTGCATCCCAACACTCCCGCTGTGACTGCAGGAAGGAAGAGAAGGAACCAGAAGGGGACGATGATGATGATGACAAGGTTGAAGAAGCTCCATGAACATTGCAGACACACCATCACTGATGTACATAACAATATCACGGGTCAAATAATGGAAGTGTTTTGATGGTATCCTGTTTTCTTACAATCTTGCATAGTGCGATTCTTCCTTCCTATTGACAGAAATGTTTCTAGATTTTCTCTCTGCATTTCGTCTTCACTATCCAGGTGCCTTTGCGTCAGATATGCAATTGAGGTCAAAAGATATTGTTGCTCTTTGAAGAACTGAGGAGCCAAGAACTGATCAAAGTCAGGCTGGAGCCAGGAATCCCTAGATGCAAAGCTCTACATGTGGTCGGCACTGCCAGGTGAAGAAACCGAGGATAAGGATATATGCCAATTATTCACCATTGCCATCTTCTTGCCCTGTAGGGTTGCACCATTGATGAGAAGATGCACTGCAACATTATCAACTGCTACTGTTCCACGGCATCGTCTACACAGCAAGTGCCGCAGATATGCAGAACAAGATTGCGTCGGTGGATCAATGGCGCGTCGAATGCTTGCATATCTTGATAAGGACATAAAACAGGCTGACGATGAAAATGTGCAGAGACGGTACAAAGTTGCAAATGGCACAGATTCTAAGCTGCAGATAAGGTCAGAAGAGAGAGAGAGTGATGGACCGAATGAGACTGGAAGGCCTCTCTGCTGCTGGAGGATGCTGTTCGGAACCTGAACGGGAGCTGATCCCACCAGCTTATGCAAAGTACCGGTGGAATCAGATCCATGTGCCGTAGTGTCATGTGACAGAGTGTGGTGGTGTCGATGTTAGGGACATTTTGCGTTTGTTCCGAGATTCTGAATTTACAGTGTAATGTCTGAAGTCAGGAGCAGTAATGTGCAGGGAATGTTGCTGAGTTGAAACTTTCAGACAAAATGAAGCAGGACCAGAGGAAACGGCGTGCATATGGTACCAGAGGTTTGCAGTGACAGTTACTAATAGTCTCACGACATGAAGTGTTGAGCTTGCTATTTTTCCACACTCGCTTAAATCCAAAGCATATATTGAAGTTCAGACATTTAACCAAGGAATGCTTTTCTATCAGTAAGAAAATCCTCAAAAGTATCTGTACAAGTGTAATTTCCCCATGTATGCCATGTGGTAGGTTTAGGTATATAAGATTTTGAAAGAGGTCGGCTGAGATCAGGAAAGAGATTCTTATCCAAAACCATCAAACGTACCTTTAGCCTATGATGGATTAAAAAATGTGTTCTTTTATAGTACAAGAATAAATCTAGGTTCCACACCAAACAAGTTGAGCACATGATTCCAATTTCTCATTATCCATATATGGAAAAGTCACCACAACCATTTTGATGAGTCTATAAAAGGCAAGGCACCTGGCCGGTAGCAACAAACCACAGCCACCACCTAAGCATAGACAGCGAGTTAGAGCTCCTTCGGTAACATCTGATCTAAGCATAGACAGCGAGTCAGAGCTCTAGTAGAAGCCTCTACATCGTCCCGATCAATCGTAAGCTTTCACGAATTCAATGGATCATGTGACGAAGCTGGCGTCGGAGCGGGGGGTGGTGGTGTTCACGTCGAGCAGATGCTCCATGTGCGACTCCGTGACCTTCCTCCTCAGCAACCTCGGCGTCAACGCCGCCGTGTACGAGCTGGACAAGGAGCAGAGGGGCAGGGAGATGGAGAGAGAGCTCGCCAGGAGGCTCGGCCGAGGCCTGCCAGTGGTGCCAGCGGTGTTCATCGGCGGGAACCTCGTCGGCGGCACCAACAGGGTCATGGCGCTGCACCTTGCCGGCGAGCTCGTCCCCATGCTCAAGAACGCTGGCGCGCTCTGGCTCTAGTGAGGAAGACGTGCATGCAAAGTATGCAATGCTAGCTTTTTGACAGTACTATGAAATATAAGAGATCTAATAACGGGTGTAATCGCTGTAGGAGGCCAGGTCTTTTAATATCCTGTGTCGGCTGCATGGCATGGCAAGAAGAAGAATCAAGCTAGTAGTGCTGTTTTTGTTACTTATATACTAGTAGTACAGTACTAGTAAGGTTTAGCCCCCCGTTCTGAGTTCCTTTCCTTCTGTTGCTCTTTCTTACACGCGCACGCATGCAACTGTCATTTTGGGAATCAATATCACTCAACTTTTGTAGCCCTTGGACGATTTGTCCTTTTGTTTTTAATAATGCAATTATTGAGAGTTTTGACTTGAGAGAACTTGTTCTCTCGGATAGACAATTTATTCGGGCAAATCAAAGAGAAAACTGAACGTTTGAAAATTTAGATTATTATTTTTAGATCAACAGGGACACCCGCCCCCGGTTACATTGACTCATCAACGAAATTCAGGTCTTTACAGAGGAAACTACTAAAAGGTGTCCGAGAACAGAAACAAATAACAGCGCAAACAGAGTTTAAAGGCAGATAAGCCGCCAAAGCTAGGTACAATAGCCAAAAGGGTGCATCCACACCGGCTGAGAGAACTAAAGAGGGGAAGGGAAGACTGCTGCCTCTAGAGTGGATGTCAGCGTCGCCCAGGCCCCCTGCAGTGCTGCTCTCTTGGATGCTGGAGACGAAGGTTCTTGAAGGTCTCCCACCTCACCAGCTTGCCCCCTGCTCAGCCACTCATTAGTTCGAAGATTGAGTCCAGGGTTTTGGAGAGGTAGACGCAGAACCTGTCCACCTCCACTATCATCCCTTCCTTGATGATCAGCCTCCCGTGTTTTACTGAGGTCAAGATCTTTGTTAGGACCTGATGCAAGTTAATCCAAGGGAGACCATTAAAGATTATATCGTTCCTAAATTTTTAGAGACACCATAGAGCAGCAGAACAAACTGAATTTAAAACATCATTCTTCTTATTTGCAATCCAGAATTTAGCTATAGACATGTAATCATTTCCAACATCAATGTTAAAGAAGTTGGAAATGATGCCCCAAACCTGTCTAGCAACTAAACATTGGAAAAGGAGATGATTAATAGTTTCATCCTCACCACAGAAGATGCAGTCTTCAGGTTTATTTATGAGTATCTTATTCATGTTATCTCTAGTCATTAATTTGTTATGAGCTAGCAGCCAAAGAAAAATATGTACTCTAGAGGGTACGTGCAATTTCCAAACAGCAGGGATACAAATGGGGGTCACCCCACCAAAGTTAATGATAGCATAGAGGGAGATAGTGGAGTAAACCCCTTTATTCTCATACTGCCAGATCAAAGCATCAGTATTAGCATTAAAGGAAATACTAGAAGCAATCCCCTCTAATTCATACCATTGAGCCAACAATTCATTGTTAAAGTTCCTCCTGAAAGTGAGTTTGAGGGATGAGCCATCCCAAATCAGCTGGACAGTTTTATTATGCTCATTACAAATAACATAAATTTCAAAGAATTAGACAGACAGAGGGGAGGTCCCAAACGAGGTACCTTCCTAGAATCTGACTTGGTCACCATCCCCAATCTGCGACCTATAACCAAATTTGATGCTATTAACAGCCCAAAGAACCCCTTTCCAAAACTGAGAGACTCCATTTTGCTTGCTACAGAAAATGTTGGGGTTCTTGGTATCATACTTGGTTTCTACAATGGTCCTCCATATTTTTCCTTCATCTTGGGAATATCTTTTGATCCAAGAGCCGAGAAGGGATAGATTAACATTAGCCAAATCAGGGATCCCTAGTCCACCAAACTCTTTTTTCTTACAGACTAGTTTCAAGCTGGCCAGATGCAGTTTCCTATGCCCTTCAAAATCATTCCATAGACAATTAGCCATCTGAGAATTGATTAAGTCCAGGGCCCATTTTGGAAATTTGAAAAAGGAGAGCAGATAGATGGGGATACTTGTTAAGAAAGTCTTAATAAGAGTCAACCTGACTGCATAAGAGAGTAGCTTCCCCCTCCAGCTAGCAATCCTTTTGAGGATTTTGTCTATCAGGGGTTGAATATCTTCCCTCCTAAGATTCTCAAAGTGTAAAGGGACACCCAAATATTTGATGGGGAAAGCACCAACAGTACATCCCAGAATATTTGAGTATGAAATAATAATATCAGATTCCTCAAGGCCTATAGGGATAAATTCAATTTTTGAGTAGTTAATTTTCATCCGAGATACCTGCTCAAAGCAGGTCAAAACCCACTTGAGGTTAGTGGCATAAGTGGGGTTGTTGTCAGAAAATAAGACAGTGTCATCTGCATATTGTAAGCAGATGACACCACCAGTGTAAAGATCAGAACAAAGGCCTATAATCAAATCAACATTGTATGCTTTAATGAGCATTCTATTTAACACATCTACAACTAATTTGAAAAGTAAAGGGGAGATAGGATCTCCTTGTCTAAGCCCTTTTCCTGTAAAAAAAAATTACTAATGGTATTGTTAAGATTAACCCCAATAGAACCTCCATGAGTGATAGCTTTAATCCAAGAGATAATTTTTGAACTAAAACCTCTCTTAGCTAGTAGGTCCAGTAGGAAATTCAAATCAACTTTATCAAAGGCTTTATCATAGTCTAACTTGAGGACTAGCCCCTAACTTTTACCATATGAAACAGAATGAATGACCTCATGAGCAGTGACCACACTTTCCAAAATAAATCTCCCTTTAATAAAGGCAGATTGGTTAGAGGAAGTAAGAGTGTTTATCAGCAAGGCAAACCTATTAGTAAGGACTTTAGTAAAGATCTTAAAGACACAGTTAAGTAAGCTAATAGGGTGACATTTCTTCATACTACTAGCTTCAGGATCTTTTGGGATGAGAGTCAAAATGGCAAAGTTCAACCTATGTATATCTAATTTTCCCTGGTAAAAGTCATCAAACATAGCCATAAGGACTTTCTTAATCACATCCCAGAAGTGCTGATAAAAAAGAAAAGACAGACCATCAGAACCAGGGGCCCCATCCGAGTAAGAGCCAAACATAGCTTGTTTAACCTCCTCCTCTGTAAATGGGGACTCAAGAGTCTGGTTTTGTTCCTCAGAAACTTTCTCACTAGGGGAGAACAAATTTTCAAAAAGAGTATAACCAGAAGATTCTTCCTTTTTGAAGAGATCCTTATAGAAAGAGGTAGCTATATGCATCATGTCCTCCTCATCCTGCATAGGCCCATCAGGCCCATCCAGAGAGTGCACTAGCATTTTCCTCCTTCTCTGATTAGAGACATCATGAAAATAGGATGTATTTCTATCCCCTTCCTTAATATCCCTGTCCCTAGATCTTTGTTTTGCTTTAACTTCCTCTTTTAACTAGAGCATATTCATTTTGGAATAGATTTTTTTTAGTCTTGCTTGCTCATCAGCAGAGAGTTATGTTGATTCAGAGTTAACATCTAACAAATCATATTCTTTCATGAGATCCTTTTTAAGGGTTCTAAGCTCAGATTCAATATTCTTACTCCACCCTTTAGACCAACATCTAAACCTCCTAGTCTTATTCTGCTAAACATCCACTACATCTTTACCTTTAATTGGATTAGACTAGTTTTTAGTGGCAAGATTTTTAAAATCACCTCTCATCAGCCACCACTTCTCAAATCTATAAGTGTCAGACTTGGATTTGACCTCACAGCCAGAATCCCACAGAATTGGTGTGTGGTCACTACCCAGCCTAGGCAGATCTCTAATAGAAGCAAGGGGGAAATTTCATCAAAGTCTACATTACAGAAAACTTTGTCAATATTGGACATAATCAAATTTTATTGGACATAATCAAATGTTCTCTATTGTTCCCCCAAGTAAACTTCCAATTACTGAGTTTAACCTCAAGAAGACGCCAAATATCAATCCATGCATTAAACTTGTCACTCCATTTGTGATCAATGCTACCATTTCTCTTATCACTTTGGAATCTGACAAGATTAAAGTCACCACCAATGATAGTGTGACCACTATAATCAACAAGAGACTATGTAATTCATAAATAAAAGCCTTTTTATCCTCCTAGGAAGAGCCATAAACAGTGAAAATCCTAATAACAACATCTTTAGCCTTTAGCCTAGCAACAACAGAAATCGAAAAATCCCTAACTTTCCAACTAATCACATCAAAATAATCTAAGTCCACAGCTGCCACTATGCCTCTAGCAGAGCCAACAATAGGTAGGTCTTTCCATTCAAACATCCTATTGCCCACTAAAGAGTTCAAACAGTTTCTAGATATAAATTCTTTCTTTTTCTCTTGGAACCCAACATAATGAGCATGAGTCTTATTAAACAGATCAATAAGGGCACTCTTCCTACCTGGGGCTTGAATTCCCCTAGGTTTCCAAAAGACACAATTCATTTAAAATTTACTTTCTTGGGGGTGCTTGATACGTCTAGAATGTATCGAACACTTTTGCTATTGTTTCTCCTCTAAACTTGTTTGATTTGGATACAACTAACAAGGACTGACGTTGTTTTCAGCAGAATTACCTTGGTGTCTAGTTTTTGTGCAGAAAATCAACTATCAGGAAAAATCCCAGAAAATATGCCAAAAAATATATTTCACCAGAACATCCACTGAGCCAGAAGACGAGACGGAGAAGGGGCCTGGGGGGCCCACACCCCTGCCAGGCGCGGGCCCACCTCCGGCCGCGCCTAGGGGGAGTGCAGCCACCCCAGGCACCCCCTCGACCTCCCTCTGCGCCTATAAGTTGCCTCTCGACCTAAAAATAGGGGGGTTCGATAGCTTTCCAGAAAGAATTCCGTTCCGCCGCCACCACCAGAAACGGAGATTCGGATCCAGAAACTCCGTTCTGGCACCCTGTCGGGACAGGGAATTTGGAGAGGATCATCGCCATCGTCATCACCAACGCATCTCCATCAACCATCGATGTTTCCCTCATCCATGAGTGAGTACTCCCCCGCTGTAGTCTTGGGGATGGTAGGGATTGGATGAGTTCTATCATATAATCGAATAAGATCTGTTAGGGCATAGTGCCTAGAATCTCTATTAGTGCTATTTGACTTTGTTGAAACTTGTTGTGCTTAATGCTTGTCACTAGGGCCCGAGTGCATGATCTCAGATCTGAACTTATTATTGAATCATTATGATAGTATTGTTTGTGATCTTATCTGCAAGTTGTGTACATATATCATTGTTCGGATCCAAAGGCCCCGAAATGACAATAATTGGGACAACCGGAGGGGATGGCTATGGTGTGAGGATCACATGTGTTCATGGAGTGTTAATGCTTTGCTCCGGTGCTCTATTAAAAGGAGTATCTTAATTTTCAGTAGTTCCCTAGAGGCCTCGCTGCCACGGGCTGTCTGGACAGAAGATGTTGTGCAAGTTCTCATTGCGAGCACGCATGACTATATATGGAGCACATGCCTAGGATTGTTTAGTACTTGGATGCTTGTTATTATTTATCTGCAATGCCCTAGATCTTGAAGTTACATGTTTAGACTCGTCCATGCAATGTCCGTCCATTCATCCCTATGCCTACCGCACTCGAATCCTACTGTTACCGTTACTATTACTATTGCTCATGTTTTACTGTTTCTGTTGCTTCGCTGTTGCTACTAATAAACTTCTGTGAGCAAGAACTATTTCTGGGTGCAGCTGAATTGAAAACTCAATTGTTAAGGCTTGCAATTATTCTTTGGCTCCCCTTGTGTCGAATCAATAAATTGGGTAATACTACCCGCGAAGACTGTTGCGATCCCCTATACTTGTGGGTCATCAAGACTATTTTCTGGCGCCGTTGCCGGGGAGCATAACTTTATTTGTAAGTTCACTTGGATCTGTTATTGTTCACTGCTACTACTTTCATCATGGGAAAGTCTCGTGATGGAAAGTTTCCTATTTTACCATCCACTACAAGAAGAGGTACAGTCCTAAACACCTCTGTTGCTCTTGATTCACCGTCTGTTATAAGTAAGCTTGTCACACCACCACCACATACACATGCTACACACACTACTATTACTGCTGAGTCTGAAACTGCTTTTGATGCTCATGATGTTACTTCTACTGTGCTTGATGTGAGTGGTTTATTAGGTCCTTTCCTAGATCCTACTATGGCCAGTCTAGGAAATACCAAAAATCCTAGTGAAGACACTATTACACCTGTTAGCTCACCTGAGTCTAGTGGGAGTTATGATATTAATGACGGTTACATTGAGTTCACTGATGAATTTGTTGAAGAGTGTCGAAACACACATGGTACTAGTGCTATTAAGAGTCTCCTTACTAGACACACCATTATTCCTAAGTTGTCCTCTGATCTTAAGTTTGCCACCTCTCCCATAGATATTAAAGATAAAGATTATGATTTCTCTCTTGATTTATCTTATTATATATTGTTGAGAAAGAAACTTTCTGGGGGACTGAAAATGAGAGTGATGTGGCTCATATGAATGAGCTTTCTACTATGAGTGCTTTATTCTCTGATGATTTTAAGATGCATAAGTACTTTGTTACTAAGATCTTCCCTTTTTCACTAAAAGGAGAAGGTAGGGATTGATTTAATAGATTACCTCCTGGTTTCATTGATAGCCCTAATTGCTTGATTGCTTCTTTCTTTCAAAAATATTTTCCTCCGAGTTCTAGACATGCTGCTTTGCAGAGACTTTTTGATTTTAAACAGGGAGAAGAAGAGAAATTGCCCGAGTCATGGACAAGGTTCTGTGCCTTGATTCATGCACATCCTGGATGTCCATTACCTAAGAATGAGCTTCTTGATATTTTTATAATGGACTAACTGATGTTTCTAGGACCTACCTAGATAGCTTTGCTGATTATGTTTTCAGGAAAATGACTCCTACAGATGCTGAAGAATTAATGGCTAAGATAATCAAGAATTATGATGATTGGACTTCAATTGAGCTAAATACACCTGAGACTATTATTCCTGAACCAGTTGTGCTTAAACCAGTTCCAACACCAACACCAAAGAAGAGGGGAGTTATTGCATTAAATGATGAAGTGATGAAGGAAGCTAAGAAATGTCTAAAGGAGAAAGGTATTAGCGCTGAAGATGTGAAGAATCTACCTCCTATAGAAGAATTATGTAAGCCAATTCCCCACTCATATACTATTGAGGTACACTCTCTCCAACACTTTGATGAAGGAGATATTCCTTATGGTAAGCCTCCTGATCAATGTTTAGAGGAACTTGACATTTTTATTATTAAACAAGGTAATTTTAATAAACAAGATCAAAATCATTTATTGGAAAACTCTAGAGCTATCAATGAGTTGAAAGATATTATGGAAAGAACTTCTAATGATATTAAAATGCTTTGCAAACACTTTCAAATGGTTAAAACCCAACTTGATCAACTTACTAAGGAACAAAAGGATATGCTAGTTAATGCCTCAAGAGATAAACATGCTTATGGAATTAGAACTAGGAGTGGTATAGCCACTCAAGATCCTTTATATCCCGAAGGACACCCTAAAAGAATTGAGCAGGATTCTCAACAAGGTGAAAGTAGTGGTAGTCCTCGTAAGAGAAAGAAAAAGAAACATAAGGTAGTTGAGGAACCCCTTGAACCTGCTGTAGATCCTAATAGTATATCTGTCTCTGATGCTAAAACCGAGAGTGGTAATGATAAAATGAGTCTCCTGATAAGGAGAAAGGTGATAAAGAACCTGAGGAGCACACTAAGAACACTAGGTACACTAAGGAAGATTTTATTGCTAATAAATATGTAAAGAGAGAGAACCTTGGGTGCAGAAACCTATGCCTTTTCTAGGAAAGAAACACAAGTCAAAGGAGGAAGAACACTATAATAAGTTTTGTGAGTGGATGAAACCTTTATTTTTGCAAATTCCTTTGACTGATGCTATTAAGTTGGCTCCTTATTTAAAGTATATGAAGGACATTGTTTCTAATAAAAGAAAGATTCCTAATGAGAATATTTCTACTCTGCTTGCTAATTATCTTCTATATCTAAATAGGAGTTCCCACTACCTCATTTTCCAGCCCTCTTGTGCAGCCACGTCACCCTCCTTTATCCCACTGTGTTCGGTCCTAGGAGCGGCGTCGCTCCACTTCTCTTCGCTTGGTTCCACCAATCAGGCCCGCACAAAGTAATTCTTCTTATGTGGGTTGGTTGACCAACCGTGGGCTACATATCTGTTCGTGGGCTCGCGGACTCTAGCCATGCCTCCTCAAAAAAGAATGCAGCCGGTCGTTCGTCCTCGAAAAAATGTTCGTTTTTCTGGTAGTAATCATCGGCAATGACTGCTCTTCCACCACGACTGTCCACCCTCCTCGCCATGAATGCGACCCCCACCCGCGACCTAATCTTCCCATAAATCACATCAATCAACGAGTAGAAACTGATCCATCACCGCCTCCGCCTCAGGTTAAAAACAAACCCATGCTGCCATCCACCTCTTTGCAGCGGCCTCCACCCTGGTACATGTCCGCTCCCCATTTTAATTTCCCATTTCTATTATCAATCCCTCGAGAATTTTTCCCAATATTTTAGGTTGTTTGACGGTCTACCCGTCCAGCCAATTTGATTGGTGGATTTCTTTGGATTTATTGGATTCCGAGTCTACTCACTGAAACTAGGAGATCTTTGATCAGCCATGTGGAAGTTTTCTTTTTTGTATGCTGGATAATCCACGGAACAAAGTGCAGACATGGTTTCTTCTAAAGGGTATTTTCATTTGGTTGTATCATCGTATGGCTGATTGTTGAGGCAATGAATGATCTGCTGGGTAAGGTGCAAACTTAATTGTTTATAGTCTCTGATGTTTGTTCCTTGGCTGTACCGATGTAAAGGTTGCCCTATCTTTTAATTAGATTTTTTCTCTTCCCACTTTACTTATATGAATGCGTGGAAGATTCACTCCATTTCTGTTTTCAATTCAAATGTTAAACCGGTTTATCTTATCCCTGTAATTGGTAATTTCTTTTGCACATATGGTTATACATTATTTTTGTCTCTAACCAAACATTTCTATTCCTATCATATAGTGCAACGGTGAAGCATATTCTAAAAGATGATTAAGGTTTATTTTAAGTCTCTGAGTTTCGGCTAGAATATCAAGATTATACAATTTATACGGTTTCCATGTACCTTTAGTTTTTCCATGTTAATTAGGAAAAAACCGGAGTTTCATTGGCACCCCTACAGGTTCCTGGCCTCTCTTTCCTAGGATTCTTATTTTCATAGGAGTGATTATTCATTTTGGGTGTAAGTGGCAAGTTCAGGAAATCAATCCTTTACTATTCTGCATAAGTTTATTTTGATTGTCATCTCAACAACTATGTAACATAGCCTGTTACGTGGTTTAATCATCATCTGAGAAAGATTCACACGATATACTGTAAGTTAATAAACTCATTTTCTCAATATGTCGTGGACAATTATATACGTTATGACCAATTATTTATTCATTTTTCCTATGAAAAATATTTTGTACTTCTAGCAGCAAAGGAAGCATCAATGCGTCATGATAGTCAATGCTGCATTGGTTTATGCCTTTCGTTGCACAATAGGTTTTTGTTCCAATTTAATCTTCCAATATTTTCTTTCAGTCAATGGTCCAAGTATCTTTTTCCAAGCTACAGTGGTGTATCTCAAGTGTCAACTGAAATATAGAATTGATGCTTTTGACAATATATGCAGTACATATATGAAAATAATGCACACCGGAGAATGGTAGGGATTTACATTAGTAAGAATACATAGTAGCATGAGCTTTTGCCCAAAATTGGAATCACTAGCTCTGAATAAAATTGGGTCCACTCGAGAACTATTATTACTCCTTTTCTCATTAAAGTGTATATTGTTAATCCCACAGTAACGCGCGGCGTATCATCTAGTTCCTTCAATGGTAAGGTTCCAGGTATACCAACTATTCCTTGCTCTATTAAGAATAATTATGTTAGAACTGCTTTATGTGATTTGGGAGATGGAGTTAGTGTTATGCCTTTTTCTCTCTACAAGAGACTCCAGCTAGAAAAGTTGATACCAACTGATATATCTTTGCAAATGGTTGATAAGTCAACTACTATTCCTGTTGGTATATGTGAGGATGTTCCTATTCAAGTGGCTCATAATTGCTTGGTTCTAACTGATTTTGTTGTGCTTGAAATGCCTGAAGATGATAATATTTCTATTATTCTTGGAAGACCTTTTCTTAATACTGCATGTGCTGTCATCAATTGTAATCAAGGAAAAGTAACATTCAATATTAATGAAAAAATCATACTGTCTATTTCTCCAAGAAGGTTGCTAAAAGCTATTGTCTGAATTCCATTGAAAATATTGAGAGCATCAAGGTTGGAGAAATATATTGTCCCATTCCACAAGAAAATTTTGAAACTATTATGATTTGGACCATTGCTATCAAGTATGAGGTAACATAATCACCTTGTGGAATGCAAAGTTTTGTTTCATATAAGTTTTTTTGGTAACAAGACTTGATCAACCTTGTTAACAAAAGGATTTTAATGAACAAAATAATATTTTCACTGTGGTTATACTTGCTTTCTTTTACTTTTTCTTCTTCCTAGTCTTTGTCTTTTGCTAGTTGTTTGCTTGTTAGAGTGTCTTAGAGCTCCTGTAGTTTGGCTTTTGGTTTGATTTTGCTTGTTCTGAAAAAACTGTTTCTGCGAGAAAATCAATTTTCATACCCTAAAAATTGGCCAAAAATAAATTTTCCCAAAAAATCCCCAAAAATTAAAAATAAATTTTTCCTCGAAAAAAGGGGCAAAGGAACACCTGAAGTGACCTAGGGGGCCATCCCAGGCCACCACACCCATGGTAGGCACGTCCTACCTGTGGGTGGCGCCTAGGGGGGTCTGGCCCACCTGGGCCCCTTCAAGGTGCCCCCTCATAGCCATCTTCTTTATCTCTCCCGAAGAACACCGGAAAACTTGCTCAAGCTCGAGTTCTTACTGTTCTTGCTCGCGATTTTCGATCTCCTTTCTCATCCCATCTTTGCTGCTGATTTTTGGAGGGATTGCTCCTTGGTATGTGCCTCCTCCACTTGTCCAATTAGATTTGTTATTGGTAGATTGTATCTTGAGTATTTTGCTGCTATAGGTGTCAGGTTGTGTGAGCTTGAATGCTTGTTCTACGCTTAGAGATTTCATTTTGATGCATGTGTAGCCCTCTAGCAAGTTCCTATAGTAGTTGCTCATCATTTATCAACTTGGAAATCACTTGGTTTGATGTTTATCTAAAAATTTCAGCAAGGAAGATGAGTACATATCCACTGAATCAACATGACTTGATGGTACCTGAGCCAATGAAATTTCATCGTGAGGAAGGAGTTTTCCCTTCCATATATCCGTGCCAGGAATTTATGCGAACCGCGGGAATCCTCCAGGATTTCCAAACTATGATTACCAATGCAGGGCTGGAACACTTTGTTGAAGGTGAACCTTTCCAATATGTTAAGTTAACCATGGCTTTTGTGCAGGACTTCTGGTTTACTTGGTCTACATCTAATCCAATGGTCCATTACAAAATATACAATATACATGTCGACCTTTGCTGATTTCTGTGCAGCAATTAGGGTACCTCAGTGGGGATCTGGTGAGAAGATCAAGGAGAGACCTAAGTCACTTATATATTCATATGCTGAGATTTGCCAAGGTTTCGACTTCTCCAAGGAAAGTGGTAAAATTCGGAACATTCAGTTCCCAGCCATTAGATACTTTGCCTACTTCATTACCAAGTGTGTTCTTGCTAGAAAGATCGCTAGAAAGTTATCTTCTTTTGATCTAGCTTTTATCGCAGCTGCTTTGAATAGGAATAGATCTTATAACTTGGGTGCTTTGATAGATTACCGTCTCACCACCAACCGCGAGAAGGGTGGAATTTTTGGAGGTCTCATTGCTTCTAGGTTGCTAGCATTCCATGGTTTAGAGCCTCAGCATTCAGATTATCAGTTCCCTATAGAGCGGCTTGATCTCGAATCCATGATTCAGCATGGTTTTGTTTCCTTGGAGGTTAATGTGAGAAGTTTACCATATAAATTATCTTTTTCCCAGCAAGGTTGGAGAAAGGGTAGGACTGAGAAAATAATTTATTTTCCTGCACCTGATTTGTTTGATTTTGATAACAGGCAAGGATGGTCGCTCACGGAGGAGGAGTTTGACACATATGTGGCGGAATTCTCCCAGCAAGAGGAGAATGTTGGAGAGGGTGCCGAAGATGATTTGGTTCAGCCCTCCAACTTGGGAGAGTCTTCATACCAGCAGCCTTCTTATGATTGGGGCACGTCTTCTTCTTCATCGCAAGCGCCTGACTACGATCATTCCTATGATGACCCACCAGCTTGGGGTTACTACCCGCACTATTGAGCCCCACTTAGGCCAAAAGCCTAAGCTTGGGGGGAGGTATACCGATGTCACACTCATCTATATATCATGTTCGATCGGTTCTCTGTATATCCATTGTTTTGCTTTCTTTTTGGTTTTTGTTGCTTCTTTCTTAAAACTCAAAAATACCAAAAATATTTTCGTTGTTTGTCTTGGTTTGTTTCTTTGATTTGGTTTGCCTTAAAAGAAAAATCCAAAAAGATTTTTCTTTGTTTGGTTTGTTTTTGCTTTGTTTGTTTTTGCCTTTGTTTGCTTGTTTCTAAAAAAATGAGAACACCAAAAATATTTGTTGCGCGACCAGCGCAAAAACAATGGACTATAGGGTGCGCGACCAGCGCTCCCTATGGGAGTAGCCCCCGAGTGTCTGTTCGAGTCGTAGACTCGAGCAGAGACTTTAATTCAGCCATTGTTTGCTTCAGGTCCGTAGGACACAATTTTTTTTCGGATGCTTGAATCAATCCTCCCTATAGGTGTTTCCTCGTCGGTTTGGATGACTGCGGCGCACAGATAGCGCCTGCAGATTGGTTGGCTGCTGCCGCAGCTTTCGGATCTGGAACCGTAGGTCCCTTCATCCGAAGGTGGATCGCACAGATCGGAGTTGCAGCAGCTGCTGCTGTGGAACTCATCTGTTGATGGTGACGTGCGTAGCACGGGGTGTGGAGCCCACGAAGCGGGCCTGATTGATGGCACGGGCACCCACTCAGGGAGGCGGAGGGTGCCAGTTTGTCCCACCTGGAAGCAGAAGCTCCCGAACAAGATTTCGAGTCCGTCGCCTACGGGCTCGAAATCCTTCACGGTATCCGGCGAGTGGGCGGTGAAGTCGAAAGCGCCAAAGAGGAGGTGATTCTCCGTCGCCGCGGAGTTGTAGATCGATCGGGTCGGAACCGTCACGACCGCACAATCAGTAGCCCCAATTCCCACAAACGGCGCCAATTGACGAGGTTTCATCTCGTCAATGCCCATTGTTATGGACTTGGGTTTTGGAGAAGATGGGGATGCTGGAGATCGTGGCACGGTTAACAGACAAGCAACCAGGGGACACGAGATTTACCCAGGTTCAGGCCCCCGGAGGGAAAACCCTACTCCTGCTTGTCTGCTCTTTGATTACGGCGGAACCGAAGGTTACAGGGTGCGCAGATTCGATCTGGCGTGGATGCGTGTGCGAAAGTATGAGTCGAGTTCAGATCTGTAGATCTGTTGTGGTCTAGTCTATTGGGGGTTATGGCGTATGTAGGTCGTGCCCTCCTCGTTGGACCCTCCTAGCCTTTATATATGGGGAGGCTAGGTCTCAGGTGCCAATACGAGTAGGTTACAAGTTGTATTCAAACTCTAGTCTTGAGGTTTCCTTGTCTTGTGCGCTTGGGAGTCCGTGTCCATGCGGGCTTCATAGCAGTCGAAACGTCATAGGCGTCATGGACCCTGGCAGGTCGTCGAGTGGGCCTTCCGTCGGGCTGGACCAGGTATACTAACATCGGGTACCCGTAGGGCATATCCATGTCAGTTGTTCTTCTCTTGTTTTGTGAGTTCTTTGCAGGGTTCAGCCGTCCTCAGTGAATTTTGGTTTCATGTTATTATTCAAGTCACACAAGTGAAGGGCAATAATGAAGATTAAGACAACTTGAGGAGTAGTAAGAGGCTGGTAACGAACTCTATTTGTTTCATTTTTGTACATATACTCATCATTGTGAGCATGCTTATCCTGTTCCAGTAAGGTGTATGTTACTAATGGATGCTTAGTAGTTCTTGATTGTCTATAATTAGCTCCAGCTTGCTAATAGTTTGTAGCATGTCATATGAATGTTTGCTTGCATTGTTTTATTCATATTTTGGTATGATATTGTGGTATCCTCCTCTGGAAGTTTCATGTGAATTGACTTGGCACATGCTCACGCATGCATATGACTAAAAATAGTCAGTAAGCCTCGATGATATATTTCGCCTCGGAGTTCTAGTATCACTTTCATGCCATAATTAGTCCTGTTTTATTGCAAGCGTGGTTATGACAATTATTGCTCTCTCATCTGTCGCTCTCTCTCTATTGCTAGCCTTGACTTGCACTGAGTATGAGCTCTATCTGTGCTTCCAACTCCCTAAAACCGATATTCCACTGTGTCCACCATACCTACCTATTAGCATCATTTGCTATTTTAGTGCATATTCTATATGCCTTGTTTTCTTCCAAATAAAATGTTTGTCTGTTTTGAGAAAGTTAGTTAGTAAAGCTCTCACGAACTTGGTGGCACACTTTATTCCTTGCACTTAATAATCCTAAACCATTTTGACTTGTCCATGGAAGTTATATGCTTGCAAATTATATGCTGGGAGTCAGCAGAACCGTGCTGTCACGGGGAACGCTTTCAACACTTTTTGGATATCCTATCCAGTTGATACTTGGTTCTTTTGTTTACGGATGTCAACGATGTGAAATAAAAGGGGAGCTTGTGAGTTCATGGAGTCTATAAAATTGTGTTAGAGAAGCAATGCCTAATCATGGTGGAAACTTGCAGGATCACCATAATGAGCATTTATGAAGCATCCTTAATAAAAAGCTATGCATATAGTAAATAAAAAGATCGTTGAGATGCTCATTGTCTACTTGCCTTGTCATTTTGATCACGGGATAGCTCGTGTATCATGTGCAAGGGGTACCCCATTGGGGGTTCTCTATGATATGCATGTATTTACAATGACAAGAACTTACAGGTAACCAAAGTTAAGTAGCATGCGGAACTGCCCTTGTACTCAAGGGACTTGGGATTTCCATTTTATGGTCTGTCAAGCATATAACTCATACTGGACCTCACTTTCACCTTAACCACATGAAGATGCCTATGATAGGGGCAATGAGAGCTCAAAGCTAATGAGTACCTTCCTTTAAGCATTTGGAAGCCTTTCAAATTTTTCAAAACCTTTTCACTTCCATGTTGAGTCACCACTTATTCTATGAGCACCTTCTTGAGAGCATAGTTGTCATTCTTGTGTTTGTCTCAAAACTTGATTAATTATGTCATGACTTTGATGCTTGCATCTCTGATATCTTTACTTCTAGTCTTTACTTGAACTTCAGAGGTGCATTGGCATTTATATTGTGCTCTACAAACAAAGGCAAGCGAGATACCACCCTATCATACCTTACTATGAGCATTGCAATGTTGCTTATGTTTATGTTTCATGCTACTTATTATTATTGAGTTGGTTTCTCTTCATAGCTTGCAATAACTATTGAGTAGACTTAGTTGCATACTTCTTATTATGAATGGTTTAAGCATCTACTCCTGTGCTGAGAATATATACAACATATGAAGCAAATGTGTTCGTGAGAGTTCTTTTATCGCACTCAGTTTTCAACTGAATTGCTTGAGGACAAGCAATAAGCTAAGCTTGGGGGGAGTTGATACGTCCAAAACGTATCTACTTTCCTGAACACTTTTGCTATTATTTCTCCTCTAAACTTGTGTGATTTGGATACAACTAACACGGACTGACGCTATTTTCAGCAGAATTACCTTGGTGTCTAGTTTTTTGCAGAAAATCAACTATCAGGAAAAATCCCGGAAAATATGCCAAAAATTATATTTCATCAGAAGATCCACAGAGCCAAAATACGAGACGGAGAAGGGGCCTGGGGGGGCCACACCCCTGCCAGGCGCGGGCCCACCTCCGGCCGCGCCTAGGGGGAGTGCAGCCACCCCAGGCACCCCCTCGACCTCCCTCTGCGCCTATAAGTTGCCTCTCGACCTAAAAATAGGGGGGGTTCGATAGCTTTCCAGAAAGAATTCCGTTCTGCCGCCACCACCAGAAACGGAGATTCGGATCCAGAAACTCCGTTCTGGCACCCTGCCGGGACAGGGAATTTGGAGAGGATCATCGCCATCGTCATCACCAACGCATCTCCATCAACCATCGATGTTTCCCTCATCCATGAGTGAGTAATCCCCCGCTGTAGTCTTGGGGATGGTAGGGATTGGATGAGTTCTATCATGTAATCGAATAAGATCTGTTAGGGCATAATGCCTAGAATCTCTATTAGTGCTATTTGACTTTGTTGAAACTTGTTGTGCTTAATGCTTGTCACTAGGGCCCAAGTGCCATGATCCCAGATCTGAACTTATTAATGAATCATTATGATAGTATTGTTTGTGATCTTATCTGCAAGTTGTGTACACATATCATTGTCCGGATCCAAAGGCCCCGAAGTGAAAATAATTGGGACAACCGGAGGGGATGGCTGTGGTGTGAGGATCACATGTGTTAACGGAGTGTTAATTCTTTGCTTCGGTTCTCTATTAAAAGGAGTACCTTAATTACCAGTAGTTACCTAGAGGCCCCGCTGCCACGGGCTGGCCGGACAGAAGATGTTGTGCAAGTTCTCATCCGAGTACATATGACTATATATGGAGCACATGCCTAGGATTGTTTAGTACTTGGATGCTTGTTATTATTTATCTGCAATGCCCTAGATCTTGAAGATACATGTTTATACTCGTCCATGCAACGCCCATCCATCCATCCCTATGCCTACCGCACTCAAAATCCTACTATTACCATTACTGTTACTATTGCTCCTGTTTTACTGTTGCTGTTGCTACTACCAAATTGTTGCTACTAATAAACTTATGTGAGCAAGAACTATTTGCAGGTGCAGCTGCATTGACAACTCAGTTGTTAAGGCTTCCAAGTATTCTTTGGCTCCCCTTGTGTCGAATCAATAAATTGGGTAATACTACCCGCGAAGACTATTGCGATCCCCTATACTTGTGGGTCATCAGTGCTTGTCCTGCCTATGTTTACCAACAAGATACCATCCTAGTGCATTAGGAAAATCTTTTTCATACACGCCATCCTCTAGATGATTTGTGTTGTGAGAGACATGCAAAGAGGATACATTAGTGGGGGCACATCTATGTTGTAAAAGAATCAAGAGAGGAACAGTCATCAAGACTGGGAATGTCAACACCCATAGTATTGGCCATTCCAATAATATTACTAGGAGCTAGAACATTAAAGGGATTTTGCTGAATAATACCTTTCATTCTTGTTGAAGCAGAAGTTGTTTTTTCAAGATTTCTCTTCATGGTAATTTCTTCATCCTTTTGCAACATTGTCTTCCCTTCTCTATCACTGAACCTTGAGCTTTGTCTTACACCCAGCACTGGCCCCCACCTTATTTTGTGTGCTTGATTGACATTTATTTCATTCTCCAACTCATGGAACAACAGCTTCTCCTGGCAGATCTCCCTATCTATGTCTTCATAGAACATGGTGTTTTCATTAGCCAGCTCCATTTCCTATATCAGGCTGACACAAGTTTCATCTGCTTGATAATTCTACATCCAGTCCATCACTTTGTTCTTTGCAATAGATTCCTCATTAGCAATGGGGATAAGTTTGCTAGAGCAAGGAAAAGTTTCTTTAATGTCCATGTAGCAACAGGCAACCTCCAGAATTTTGTCAGCTAGAGCAGCCAGAGACTTCTGTTTGGAGGCACTCTTATCATTACTCTTTTGTTGGGCAGGAGCAGTAATACTAGTAATTTTTCCTCCCCTAGCACTAGTGTCAGTGTCCATCTTGTCTGAGTTTTTTGGCTTCAGGTGGCTGATCTTCCTGTTGATCACTGTGTTTATCAGGGTTGGGAGGATGAATATTATCAGGATCCTCATATTCCACATTGACCACACTTGCAGGACCATCAACAACAAAGTGTATCTAGAACAACACTCCACCAACCTCAAAGGTTCTAGTAGCAAGGATTTTAGTGTGATCTCTACACTTAATCTTCTCTTTGAAAGTTTCATAAAAGGACGTGAACATTCCATACCAGTCCACATCTTGCATGATACCACAAGCATCACAAACTGCATAAGGGTTAGCCATTTACAACA
The DNA here is from genome assembly GCA_023614405.1 of Avena insularis. Lineage (NCBI taxonomy): Eukaryota > Viridiplantae > Streptophyta > Magnoliopsida > Poales > Poaceae > Avena > Avena insularis. The sequence goes on from CM042691.1 coordinate 31,093,256, forward strand.
AGCTTGATTCAGGCCTTTTATCTATAGCCATACATCCTACAGCTCAACATAGTAATCCAAAGCACCATTCCACACATGGACCTTAACAAAAACACCTTCCTTAGGAAGACCAAAGCTAGGGTATCCAGCTATTTCATCAACCTTGAGGTGAGGTGGTAATTTCACCACATAGGACCATTCATCAAGACATCTAATCTGCCAAGGACAGCTGGTTTTGTAGACAGTGGCCAGATTCTGGTATAGCTCCTCTTTTGTGATGCTTCCGTGATCCACATAAACCATACCCACATTATTTGGAGGAGGTATATTAGAAATCTAATAGGGCAACTCAATATGATAGAACCCTAGTCCTGATGAAGCACTACCAACAAACTTAGCAAGCTGATGTGGTTGTTTCTTGACTGGGCAGGCATCCACCTCATGTTCCAACGAACTACAGATAAAGCAAGTTTTGGGAGAAACACAGACAACTTTGTGGTGTCCAGGTTCACCACAAGTATAACAGATCACTTCAGCATAGTTATCATTCTTCTTAGCAGCAGCAGAACCTGAATCATCAGAAGCAATTGAATGAGGGGCACTATCCTGAGACTAGGAGTCATCCCCTTTGCCTACATCTTTGTTCTTCTGCTTCTGATTCTTCCCAGGCTACGAGTTGCGGTTGTTCCCCTGATTTTTTGTTGGGGAGGTTGCAGCCCCTGTTGGGGCATCCATTGCCCAGTAAACCCTAGAGGCAGCTGCTGTCATGGCATTGAGAATTTCCCCTAGAAAGCATGGTTCGGGAGCTGCCCATACTGCCAAGGAGGAAAACCGAAGGGGAGAAAAGAACCATACTGAGGGGGCATCGTCTGGACTTGCTGGTTTGGAGGAGGTTGCTAGAAACCATACCCAAAGGGGGGCTGCAGATTTTTCTGTGGAGGCGCCTGCTGCCATTGCTCGCCTCGGTTGTTTCCACCCCTCCCTCTTCCTCAGCCTCGACCCTTCTCTGCCATGATCCAAGCTTCAAGGATCTACACGAACGAAGGCTTGGGGCTTTGCTGCCATCTCTCAGCACTCAAGAATATGCAGGATCCCAGATCGTATTCGTCTTCAGGGGAAAGGGGAAAGTAGTCCGCCGCCACGAAGGAGCAGCTTTGGATAAGCTCTTTCTGGATCCAGACAAGTAGGGTGGGTGGGGCAGTTGTAGGTGCCCAAACCCTAGGAGGGGTATCTTCATCTTCCCAGATTTAACCAAAGAAAATCCCCATGCTCTGTCAGCATCATCCTCATCCCTAGCGCACATGAGCTCCAGGCCATGTGGTTCGCTTTCTAACAGCACGGATTCTCCGGGATTTGCCTTTCTTCCATGTGGGAGCACACGACCGCACCCACGTTGACCGAGCCTTGTCGGAGGGCCAGTAAAGTCGTCGCCACCATCACGTCTCGGAAGCAGAACTTCCCCTGTTCTGGCCATATGGAAGCGAAAACATGGGCGCATCCCCTACCACCAATGACGATGGAGCCGACTTTGAAGCCATCTTACTGGTAGTAGATCCTAGAGGGAGGCCACACTTCCTCTTATCCAACACCACAGGGATCAGGGCTCCTGCAATTCCCCGCAGAGCTTGGTGCAGGTTGTCGAAGCAATCACCGAGATTACGAGAGCGCCGCGCATTTCGCAGGGCGGCACGCGAGCTCCTCCCCGATCCCCCGATCAACGCCGAAGAGGTCGAAGGAGTCAATGTGCCACTCCCCAGCGCTAGAGTCTCGCAATTTCCTCTTGCCGAACGAGCTCATCGGGCCCTTTTCCTCCCCCAATCGACCGATTGGTGCAGGATAGCGCCCGTCGCCGACGAAGTGCCCTCGCACTCCACCTTCCTCCTCGAGGAGCAGGGCCTGTTACCCCTTCTCGCAAGTAATTGAGCCGCAACCCTGCTCATCCGCTTCTCCATAGGCCGGGCTCGCCAGCGCCAAGCGTCGCGCCGTAGATCTCTTCGCCGGAAGGAGGCGGGCGAGCGAGGGTGAAGGCAGGGTAGAGGTCGGAGAAGGCGAGGAAGCCGTCAGAGTTGAGCGGGTGGGTGAAGCAGTATCGTCGGCAGTGGAGAAATCCGCACACACCACCGCCCGCGGGTGGGGTCGCAGCACTGTGCTCGCCACACGCCCGAGGAACAGGGGTGAGGGTCGGAACAGGAGAGGTCGGAGCAGAGCCCGCACGGGGGTACGGGGGAAATCGCCATGGGAGCCCCTCGAGCTCCGCCCTACACGTGTCATACCCATCCAGACCTAACTTTCTAAAAATTATAAACCATCAATCAAAGCCATCAAATTAGATTAAATTTCGCTTGAGTGTGGAGGGGGAATAGAAATTCCCCATGTCAGGTTTAGACCATACACCATTATTAATTGATTCTAACCAACATGCCCACTTAGGTAATAAATCACAATTCTCTTTTGAATTAGCTTGGTTGATACAAGAAATTTTTTGTGAGATAGTGAAAGACGAGTGGAAAGCGGTCACGCATGGTGATACATCAATTGAGAGGTGGAAAGATAAAAATAGACATATTCGATATTTCCTAAAAGGATGCATGGGCCAAGAATTCAAGTGGAAAGTATATAAAAAAGACAGGTTAGCTATTATTGATATGTTGGACCTCAAGGCAGAATCGTGATGATGTGAATAGCAGTTTGGGACGAAACATTTTAGCTATTATTTATTCTGATTAAAGAAAAGTTCTTTAACAGGGGACTTTATAAAATCGGTGATGACACTAAAGTGAAGATACTTGGTTAGTTTTAACGACACTAGCTAGCTCAACATTATTTAATATTGTGCAACGAAAACAACTATTGCAAATGTATTGTCAATGACACCGTTAAACATTGGTTTTAGGAGGTCACCGACGGGCAATATATCGAACAGATGGTTAAATTTGTGGCAAGGATTGATGGGTATCTTTAAATAATGAATCAGATGTTTTTGTTTGGAAATTAACACCCTACGAACAATTTACAGTTAAATGTATGTATGCCGATTTTATTAATGGACATACAGGTTCCTTCACAAATATTTATGGAAGATGAAAATCCCATTAAAAGATTTTTTTCTTATGGTTCCTTCATAATTTTTTATTAACTAAAGGCAATCTGGCTAAGATAAATTGGAATGAGAGTAAGAAATGTTGTTTCTGTGATGCGGAAGAAATAGTAGAACATTTTTTCTATCTTGTCATTTTGACAGGTTAATTCGGAGAATTGTTCATTCTACATATAACATACCACCACCAACCAATATAATAAACATGTTTGGAAACTGGTTGAATAGAATTGACAAAGATACTAAACCTAGGATTCACATTAGGGTATCCGCTTTGGTGTGTTGAATATGGAATTGTAGAAACGATATTGTGTTCAACAAGAAAAATTCGACCAACCTTTTGTAGGCTATTCACATGGTTATTCACCGGATACAACTATGGTGCTTCATGCTTCTGCAAGATCAACGGGAATGCATGGTTTCTGTATGCAACTGGCTTCTGATGGTCGCTCGTGATTTTTTCTACCAAGCTAAGTGGCGTCCAATTAATAGGATCCAACATGCTTAGATTGCTGAGAATTTTGTTTATTTTTCTTTGGTTGATCTTTCTATCAATGCTTTCTGACCCATGAGCTGTAAACCTTGATATTTCTGAATTGCATAATAAAAAGGCTATGTACATGAAGAGGCCGGATACTCTCCATTTAGAAAAAAAGATAGATTAAATATAATAAATGAGCAGATCAATGTAGAATTACTTTAAATAGGTTGTTGAATGAGATACTGATGGGGATATGCCTACCGGGGTATACCAGCAGGACGTTTTCGACTGGCCCAGGAACTGGCGAGTGGGCCTGCAAGACGGCGACTGGATCAAGGCCCGGTGTGGATCCAAGCGATTGGAAGCTGAAGGCCCAGGCGAGTATATAGGCCCAGTCGTATTAGGTTAATCAAGTACCGAAGCCTTAACTGATTCGGTTGAGATATGTAAACCCTAAGGGAGATAAGTCTATATAAACCTCCCTACAGGGTGTGTAGAGATACGTTCCATCATACACCCAAGCGACTCGCCGCCTAGCCGCCGAGCTCGCCCCATTGTACCACCATCATAATACAATCTAGCAGGAGTAGGTCTTTACCCTCCGGGGGGAGGGGCGAACCTGGGTAAAACCTTGTGTCTCCGCCCTCATCTCGCATCGCAGATGGCTGGCCGCCCTTGCCCCTCGTTCTACTACTCGCTGCCGATTGCAGCATCTGTCGTGACCATTCCCACGACAGTGGCGCCCACCGTGGGGCCTGGCCGGTCTGGCCGGTGTTCTGCGGCGAGATCCAATCTGCCCATCAACGAGACGGTCGCCACCGGCCGCATGATAGCGATCGGCGAGATGCTCCAGATCTTGCCGAGCAGCTACGTCCCGGCGGCGCGACCCGTCACGCACAGCATGATCTTGCCAGTAGGCACGATCAGCCTCTTCGCCGGCCTCACCTACGTCATCGTCTCGGAGGACTCGGCTCGCATCCGCGAGTCGCCGCCACGCGATCGGCTCTCCGAGAGCCAGGTCCGCACGATCCATCGCCTCGCCTCCAAGTACAACTCGGCCCACAGCAACGTGGCCAAAAACTCCGCGGCCGCGAAAGACGCGGCCCTCAACGACGACGCCGACTCGGCGACCCCGGCGTCACTCGCCGGATCCATCACCGCGGCTTCACCTGCGGGCTCCATCACCCAGGTCTCCAACATGGGAGACTTCGAGGATCCTTCCATCCTTGGGATCTTCGACTTCGACTCCGGGTCGGAAAACTCCGCCGATCTCCGCGACGGTACCGGTCGCCACGCCGCGACCTACATGGCGACCGGCACCGATCCGCCGGAGGATCCCTTCTCCACCCCGATCCCTCCTAACGCCACGGCAACAGAGGTCGAGGAACCGCTGGCTGGCGGAGGCGATCTGCAAGAGCAAGCGCGCCGAAATTCGCCTCGGCAGGTGGCGGCGAGGCTGTCGCGCTACCACCAGCAGCGAATCAGGTCGCGCCTGAACCCCACCATCCAGGGGCGCGCCCTGAACTTCGACGATGAAAACGACCCGGCCCGCGTGTCCGAGCGCGCGATCTGCGAGAACGCGCCACCAGGAGGAAGCGCCCGGCCCCCGCCAGGGTCGACGGCGATGGGCGCCCCACCTCCACCCAACCGCACACTCCCCAGGGATCAGCCGCGGATAGTAGTCTCCTCACGGGAGCGAGACGCGAACGGCCTACCACTGTTCTCCACCCCGATGGACAACCTCGTGGCGGGCCGAGCGGCGGCTGACAACATCACGGCCACTAGCGACGGCGCCCTACAGATCCAGTATGTCAGGGCCCTGCTCGCAAAGGCCGTCGAGCAGCAAAACGCAGCGCCGACTTCGCGCAGGGTCGAGTGTACTCGCGTTCTTGAGCGTAGCGGCCTCAGCGGCCGCCCTGGCGGCAAACACCCTCAACGCCCACCACGAGCCAATGCAGCTCCAACACCGACCTGCGCAGCACTCTCCACCAACGACCCGGGCCAGCGACCAACCGTGCGCCCAACGGTCAGCCCATCGACGCCCGCACCCACATCGTCAACAACCAAAGTTGGCGCGCACGCCAGCCCGACGACCTACGACACACCCTAACCAATCGCCGCGAAGGCGAGCCGATGGGGTCGCTGAGTCGACTCGGGCCCAGGTGCTTCGGACCGATGATCCGAGGCGAGAAGTACCCGGCGAACTTCAAGGCGCCGAAGGAGATAGAAAAGTACGACCCTTCGTACGACCCCTCCATGTGGCTCGATACATACCTCATGGCGATGGGGATCGCAGGCCACACCGACCTGCTAGCCGCCCGTTACCTCCCCTTGATGATGGAGGGGACGTGCAGGCAGTGGATCAACACCCTCCCCCAGGATAGCATCGACTCCTGGGAGGAGATGCGCGACGCCTTCGTCAGGCACTTCGAGTGCTCCTACACCCGCGCCACCACCATCGAGGACCTGGAGCGATGCGTCCAGGGACCCCGCGAGTCGACCCGCAACTGGGTCCAGCGGTGGCAAGAACTATGGTACAACGCGGTTGGCATCCACCCGGACACCGCGATCCATTGCTTCAAGACCTCGTTCCGCTACGAGCCCTTGGTTGCCAAGCTCAAGCGACATTCTCTCACGCTCGACAACATACCGGACCTCCTCGAGATCGCCAAACGGTACGCGGAGGAAGATCCAAACCAGGAAACCGACGACGAGTCGGGAGGCCAACGCCGCACGAGCGGCAACGACAACGGACGACAGTCCGACCTACGCTACAACAACACTCGCCTCACCGGCAAGCGCCGCAGTGACAGGCGAGTTGACTTCGTCGCCAATGCCGGGCACACGTGGCGCGAGCCCAAGAGCTTCCGCCGTGACGGAGGGCAACGCCGCGACAGCGGCAATTACAAGGCGAAACCAAGGTTCGACCCCGCGGCCCTCCTTAACCAACCTTGTGCGTTTCACAGCAGGGAAGGGAAGCCCGCTACACACACGACCGCCGACTGCCACATTCTCAGGGAGATCGAGAAGGCACGGCGAGCGCGGGAGGACCCCGACAACAACCCGCCAAACGGCGGAAAATTCGGAATGTGGCCGGCTCGCTCCATACCTTCATAGGCTTCAACACGAAGCGCGAGAAGAAGGTCATCGCCCGCGCCGTCGCCGTCAATGCGGTGACCTAAGTGGACGTTCCCCAGTTCCTCAACTGGTCGGAGCAGCCCATCACCTGGAGCCGCCAGGCTCACTCGCCGCGCATCGAGTGCCCAGGCCGAGTCGCCCTGGTGGTCAAGCCAAAGGTGGGCGACTACTGGCTCCCCAAGACATTGATGGACGGCGGCAGCTCCATCAACATCCTGTACCTGGACACCTTCAGGCGGCTGCGGCTCCCGCAGTCGATGGTCGAGACGACCTACACCACGTTCCACGACATCGTCCCCGGCCGGAAGGCGTACCCGATCAGCAAGGTCACGCTGCCCGTCACCTTCGGCACACCAACAAACTTCCGCACCGAGCGGATCGTCTTCGAGCTGGTACCCTTCGACAGCCCCTACCACTGCGTCCTGGGGCGCCAGGCGTTCGCCAAGTTCATGGCAGCGCCCCACTACGCGTACAACACGATGAAGCTCCCCGGGCCGTGCGGCGTCATCACCATCAACGGCGACCCCGACATGGCCGCCGAGTGCGAGGCCAAAGGAGCCGAACGCGCCGATGCCGTCATCGCGGCAGAGATCAACCACGCCGACGAGCTCGCCAAGTACGCAAGCGGGGTCAACAACGACGACCCCACCATACTCAAGAAGCCCAACTCGGAGGGCGCAAACACCTCAGCCTTCGAGGCAACGACGCACACCCGCACCGTCGAGCTGGTCCCAGGCGAATCTAGCCAGACGGTGACGATCGGGAAGGGCATGAGCCCAGCCTAGGAAGGCCCGCTCATCGAGTTCCTCCGTGAGAACAGGGACATCTTCGCATGGAAGCCCTCTGACATGCCTGGTGTCCCTAGGGAGCTCGCTGAGCACAAACTAAACGCCGACCCCAAAGTACGACCCGTCAAGCAGACGCTGCGGCCCTTCAATGAAGAGCGCCGCCGAGCTATCGCCGAGGAGGTGCAGCGTCTACTCGCTGCAGGCTTCATCCGGCTAATTAAATATTCCAAGTGGCTGGCAAACCCAGTCTTGGTCGAGAAGAAGAACGGGACCTAGAGGATGTGTATCGACTACACAAACTTGAACAGCGCCTACCCGAAGGAGCAGTTCGTCCTCCCGCGGATCGACCAAATAATCGACTCCACCACGGGCTCGGAGTCGCTGTGTTTCCTCGACGCCTACTCTGGGTACAACCAGATCAAAATGGCTGTTGAGGACGAGGAGAAGACGGCGTTCATCACGCCATTCGGAGCCTTCTGCTACACTGCCATGACCTTCGGCCTCAAAAACGCCGGGGCGACCTACCAGCGGTGCATGCAGGAGTGCCTCGCGAGCCAAATTGGCCGCAACATCCACGTCTACATCGACGACGTGGTCGTGAAATCCGCTCGCCAGGGCGATCTACTCGCCGACCTGGCGGAAACATTCTCCAACCTGTGGAAATACAAGATAAAACTCAACCCAGGCAAATGCACCTTCGGTGTACCAGCAGGGCAACTACTGGGGTACGTCGTCTCCAAGCGCGGGATCGAGGCGAACCCCACGAAGATCGACACGATCGCTCGACTCGGCAAACCCGAGTGCCTGCGCGACGTCCAGAAGCTTGTCGGGCGAGTAGCGGCTCTCAGTCGCTTCATCCCCCTCCTGGGCGAAAAGGCGATGCCCCTATACCGCCTAATGCGCAAGAACCCCACCTTCCAGTGGGACAAGGAGGCGGATGACGCACTCCGCGACCTCAAGAAGGTGTTACTCGCAGCACCATTACTCGCCGCCCCCGTCGACAAAGAACCCATGCTGGTCTACGTCGCGGCTTCCGAGCGTGTCGTCAGCGCCGTCATGGTCGTCGAGCGACCGGAGGAAGGAAAGGAGCGCCCGGTACAGCGACCGGTGTACTACATCAGCGAGGTCCTCACCGAGTCGCGCCAGCGATACCCGCAGTACCAGAAACTGGTATACGCGGTCTTCAGAGCACAGCGGCGCCTGCCGCACTACTTCCAGGAGCACCCGATCACGGTCGTCTCCTCAGCACCGTTGCAGGACATCATCCGCAACCGTGAGGCGACTGGGCGAGTCGCTAAGTGGGCCGTCGAAATCGGCGTCCATAACATCAAGTACGAGCCATGAAAAGCGATCAAGTCGCAGGCTCTAGCGGACTTCATCGCCGACTGGGAAGAGGCCCAGCAGCCAGAAAAGCTGCCATACCTCCACTACTGGAGCCTGCACTTCGACGGCTCCAAGAACGCGGACGGTGCAGGAGCAGGGATCGTACTGACTTCACCAAAGGGCGACAAGCTCCGCTACGTCCTCTGCCTCGACTTCACCCCCTGCACCAACAACATGGCCGAGTACGAGGCACTACTCCACGGCATGCGAGCCGCCAAGGAGATGAACGTCCACCGCCTACGCTGCTACGGAGACTCCGACCTCGTCGCTGGGCAAGTCGCCGGCACTTGCGACGCCGTCTCCCCCACAATGGCGGCATACCGCCAAGCAGTAGACAAGCTGGGGGGACACTTCGCAGGCTACTCCGTCGAGTGGATCGACAGGCGGAAGAACGAGGAGGCTGACGCACTCTCTCGCATCGGGTCGGCTCGACTCGCGCCACCCGCCGGCGTCTTCCTTGACACGATCACCAAGACGTCAGTCTCACCCCCAAGGGAGATCAACATCGGAGTCCCGCTGCAGCCAGAGGCGGCCCTGGTCACACTCGTCGCCGAGCCAGACGACTGGACTAGGCCCTACGTCGCCTACCTGGAGGCTGGCACCTTGCCGGCAGACGAGACGGACGCCCGAATGATTGCACGCTGATGCAAATCCTTCACCATCATCGATGGCGAGCTCCACAAGCGCAGCGTGACCGGCGTGTTCCAACGCTGCGTCCAACCCGCCGAAGGACGCAAGATCCTCCACGACATCCACTCCGGCGACTACGGCCACCACGCCGGCGCCCGCTCTCTGGTCGCCAAGGCTATGCGACACGGCTTCTACTTGCCCACCACACACGCCGATGCCGTCGACATCGTCCAGCAATGCGCCGGGTGCCAGAAGTACGCCAACCAGACACACGTGCCGAGCTCAGCGCTCAAGACAATCCCCATCACCTGGCCATTCGCCGTGTGGGGTATGGATATGGTAGGCCCCTTCAAAAAGGCCCCTTCCGGCTACACCCACCTTCTGGTCGCGGTCGACAAATTCACAAAGTGGGTGGAGGCCAAGCCAGTCCGGAAATGCGACGGGAAGACCGCCACCAAATTCCTACGCCATCTCATCTATCGCTACGGGTTCCCAAACAGCATCATCACGGACAACGGCACCAACTTCGCCAAAGGAGCCATGGCCGAGTTCTGTGAGGAACACCACATCCGACTCGACCTGGCGTCATTCGCCCACCCGGAGTCCAACGGCCAAGCGGAACGGGCCAACCAGAGCATCCTCCACGGCCTGAAGCCGCGGCTCCAAGTACCACTCGAGCGCACCGCCGGGTGCTGGGTCGAGGAGCTACCCTCCATCATCTGGGGCATCCGCACCTCAGTCAACAGATCGACAGGGTTCACCCCCTTCTTCATGGTGTACGGTGCCGAGGCAGTCATGCCCACCGACCTCGAGCACGACTCGCCGAGGGTCGTTCACTGCACGGAGGCTGCGAACGAACTCGCACGACAAGATGGAGTCGATCAACTCGACGAGGCACGCGACCTAGCTCGCTCACGCACCGCCATCTACCAACAAGGACTCCGCCGCTACCACAGCCGGCGGGTGAAAACTCGCACCTTCCAAGAAGGCGACCTGGTGCTGCGCCTCATCCAGGATAAGAAGGGCATGCACAAGCTATCCCCCTCGTGGGAGGGACCATTCGCCATAGGGCGAGTACTCGACAACGACGCCTACTACCTCATCGACGTCCACGGGGACGGCAAACTCGACTTCAAGCGACCATAGAATGTAAACCTCCTATGGAAGTTCTACTCCTAGAACCCCACATATGTATCCTCCAGTCGCTATGAAATAAAAAGAATTGGTTACCGCAAATTGCGCCTACTCTCCGTGTCTTGTGCCACTCGCACTCGTAATAACAGCGTCAAGCTAACTGCAGAATTCAACCTCTGGTACAGCGATCGGCACGGCCAAGTAGTGCGTTACAAGGGCACTGGGTCACCCCAGGTCTTGTAATGTCCACGAAAAACGCCTACCCGGAGCCCCAGTGGAGTCGCCTAGCTCGACTGGTTCTACGAGCCAAGACAACTGCCTTCGCTTCTCACAGCGACCATGATCCTCCGCATCCTCGACATAGCGACTCGAACGGCCAAGTACCACACTCGAGGACTAACGACCAGTCCAGCACGAGCGGCTAGGGAAAACGCCAAGTATGAGAGCATGCCCAGGACTCGCCATGCAACTGACCCAACGGGCCAGGCAGGAGTGATGCGCTCAAACTAACGCGCCAAGTCCTCAGCCACCCTCGAGTCGCGCCTAGAACAACCAAGTACCACGCTCGGGGACTCGGCCACCCGACCTCGTTCGCGCAAGGGAAAACGGTGAAGTATAGAGCACTCATGGGAGTCGCCTTGCGACTGGCTCTCCGAGTTCGGGCGAGTCGATCACGATAACAAAACATTCAAAACCGCAAACACATATCAAACGAGGTAAACCCCATAAGAAGGGCGGACGCGCTCGGGGACTCGTTCAGCCCTCAATCAAAACACACACGACAATTCACAAAACAACACGATATCTCATTAATAGCATGTCGCAATAGTCACAAAATACAAAGTATGCCCAACGGCAGAACTGCTACTAACGCCCCAGGGCAAACTATTCTACTCCGCAGGCTTCAACGACGACTCGCCAGCACCCTTGCGATTGCGAATGAAGGGAGTATACGGGTTTGATGGGTACGTCGTCAGCTCACCTGCCATCGCCGCACGGAAGGGTTGCTCGACCTTGAAGTCCCGGTGCTGCGGCTCAGGGTCGTTGGGTGCGACGACTGTCTCCTGGTAAGGAAGGACGTCGCCCATCGCCCAGACGCGCTTGGAGTACACCGCGGCGCGGTCCGTCAACTTGAGCACCTCGGAGATCTCCACCGAGCCAGTCGACGACGGGTAGCCACTCGTCACGTCATCCAGGTCGAAGTCCTCCGAGAAGTGAGCGAGCCCAAGGCTAAACGCCGTCGCCGCTCCGCGTCGGAACGCTGATCGCGTCATGAACTCGACGACCGACGGTGCCTTCTCCAAGTACCGCCACACCTCGACAAGGTCGCTGGGAATTACTTCTATGGGCGACATCTCCTGAAGGTACGCCCGTATGCATGTCACCGACAACGTCGCCGAATCGACCGGTGTGGCCACACATTGCCGTGCGTTGAACAAGCTCGCCTCTTCCACGCTATCGAGGATCCGACCTGCGGATAGAAGATAACAGTGAGTACATCAAAAATTACACAATGCACATGCAACAGGCAGGAGCAGACACACTCACCAATCAAGGGGCGGGAGATATCCGTGATGAAGCTCTGAAGAGAAGTATAGTCATCCTGAAGCCCAGCAACAAGGGCGTCAGAAACCTTACGTTCCTCCGCGGCGGCTGTAACAGCGGCCTTGGCTCGCCCATCCGCCGAACTCGCTTCCTCCTTCGCTTCCCTCAGCTCACGCTCGAGGTCGGCGATCCGCTTCTCAGCCGAGCTCAACGCCGATTGAGCTGCTGCCAACTCACTCGCTGGGACAAGTCCCTGGCGGGCCTCCTCTGCCTTCGCAGCAATCGCCTGGAGCCCCTTGTTTGCCTCTTGGACGGTGGTCAGTTCCTTCTCCGCGCGACATTTCGCAGCAAGCCGGTCAGCTGACTCATGCTGCGAACCTTGCACACAATTCAAACAGTTAACAAGAGCAGAATCCTAAGTGCCCACCCGCTGAAATTCAGCGAGTGCTCACTCGGGGACTGGCAATCAAAAATCCTAAGTGTCCACCCGCTGAAATTCAGCGAGTGCGCACTCGGGGACTGGCAATCAAAAATCCTAAGTGCCCACCCGCTGAAATTCAGCGAGTGCGCACTCGGGACTGGCAATCAAAAAATCCTAAGTGCCCACCCGCTGAAATTCAGCGAGTGCGCACTCGGGGACTGGACGCGAAAAATAAAACAAGACGTTAAAAGAATCTGACCGCTGCAAGTCAGCGGCCCGATCCTCGGGGACTGGACATACCTGGATGGCTGCGCCAAGCATACCATGAAGCTGTATCGCATCCACGGACGCGAAAAGGGCCGGCGTGTGCCCGCGACTTTGCTCGACCTCCGTATCGGCGACCCCAGGCGCACGGCTTGAGGGCGAGGTACCACTCGCTGTAGACGCTTTGGCCATGAAGCGCGGGAACGTTGTGATGGAGGCACCGGCACCAAAGGAGGCCGGCTCGGCTGCCCCAGGCGAGGGAGCATCCTCCTTGGTCATCAAGGCCGCCCCCGCCATGGGCTCACTTCGAGCAACCGCTGTGTCGTCAGACACCGTGACGACCTCGTCGCCCTTGGTCTTCTTGGTGCTATCCGCGGGCGCAATGACCTCGTCCGCCTTCCTCTTCCGGGAGGGGTCCTCCTTGCTGACGACAGGCGGCACCTTGGCCACGGTTGGATGGCCTATCTTCTTGGCTCCAGTCCTACAAATTGATCACATGAGCAAAGTAATCCGAGTACAATGCAAAACAAAGCCAGGAGAATAACACTCACTTGGCGACCGGTAGGAACCGCAGCCCCGTGCGGATGCCGGCCGGCTTCTCCAGTTCGGGGCCCAGCCGTCGACTGAGGCCCATATCCAGGACATCGCGTGCCCAAGACACAGACGGCTTCTTCGATGTCAAGGCCGCGACTGGGGCTTCCGAAACGTTTTTGGCGGGAGCATCCCTGGGCGGCGAAGCTGCTGCGACTGGAGCGGCCCCTGACCCAGAGACTGGGGCGAACGGTGGAGGCATTGAGGCCAGAGGCACTTCGCTCAGGACGTCGGTGATATCCGGCGCCGCTATCGTCTGTGGAGCTTCACCCCCTGGCCAGGCTGGTGGCGTCGGAGCTGCTTGGCGAATGAGACGGAGACGCCTGTTTTGCTGGCTTAGTCTTCCTTTTCGGAGGGGCCTTCGCCTCCTCCTTCTTCTTCTTCTTCTTCTTTGATGGAGTAGCCTCGTGATGCGAGGTGCGTTCGAGGAGCTCGTCGTCGTCGTCATCATGACGACGACGCTTTTGCTCGCTTCGAGCTCACGCTGCCGCTGTCCTCGAGTTTTTCGGACCAGCGGGGCGACCTCTTCCTCGGACTCGTCGTCGTCTCCACTCCCGTCACTCTCAACGCCGCCCCTTGCAGGAGGCGAGTCGCCCACCTCCTGGACGGACGAGCTCGAATTCTCGTCATCCGCGGGTGGAAGCCACCCCTCCACCACTTGAAACAGCTGCAATAAGCATAAGACAACATCAGTATGACCGTGACTGCATTTAACTGCGACTGCGAATGACGAAAAGATGACTTATCATTGGGGCTGGATGCTTCGTGGTGTAGGGGGCGACCCCAGCCTTCGCGTCGAGGTACGTCGCCTGGGTGATCTTCTTCAGCGCCAGGAGGTAATCCTCGAGTTGCCACTCGACTAGGTAGGACTTCGTCGAGTCCTCCCGGCCCACGTACTCGTACATGTAGTGGTCACGGCGGGCCAGGGGGACAAGTCGCCGCCCGAGCCAGCAGTTGTACAAATTGATGGGCAGGAGACCCCTCTTCTTCAGGCCGCGAATGGTCTGAAGCATTTCATCCACGACCATCCGCTGGTCAGTTGGAAGCTTGCCGACTTGGAGTCGGCGTGGTTCAGGCCGGTCGGCGGAGTGTCTTGGGATCGCCACCTCGCCGTCTGGAGTCGCCTCGGTGACATAGAACCAAGACTTCTTCCATTCACTCGCCGCCTTGGCGGGTAGCATCAGATCGAAGAAGGAAGCCTTCGATTTCAGCTGAAACGTCAGGCCGCCCGCGGCGAGCATTGGGCCGCCCGCTTCCTCGCGACTGATCCGCCCGTGGAATAGATCTGGCCACAGGGGAAAGTAGGGCCTGCAGCCCAGGTAGCACTCGCAGAACACCACGAAAATGGTGAACTGCTCGATGCTGTGCGGGCCCAGGTCCGACGGTTGGATCCCGTAGAAGGCGCAGAAGCGCCGGAAGAAAAGAGATGTTGGGAATCCCAGCCCCCGCTCTAGGTGGCTGGTGAAGCAGACGAACTCTCCCTCGCGCGGGTCCGGGGTCACCTCTCCGGCCACAGGCATTCGCCACCTGCCGGCGCGCAAGATCCCGGCCTCCTCGAAGGACGCCAGTTGCGCTCTCGTGCATTTGGATCTACCCCATGGCTCGGTGGAGGGGGCCATTGGTGGAAGGATTCGTGGGGGTCGGAGGATTTCGGTTCGGCTGGATCGCGATGCAGAGGAAAACGAAGGTGCGTGCAATCGAAGGAAATGACGAGGAGGTGGTTCTTCGATCGCCTACCATCCCCTTTATATCGCGGTTGTTACCCGCCAAATCAGGGAGCCGTTACTACGCGGTGATTACGCCAAGAAGTTACCGTTGGATTACCCCAACGGCTAGTTTGACTGTGTTTGGACGGTCCAACTTCAGCCACTCGGCTCGCTGACCCGATCACTGCAAACAGTGACTAAATATTTCGCCGACCCAATCGCCGAAGCTGTGACCAGAATGACTAGTTTCCTCCTTTATTCAGGAGCCCACCGCCGATTCGACTGGATGCCCGCGTTGAAAGCCGAATACTCCGACTGCCAGCAACCACCTGCGTCCAATCGACGACGGCCTCGGGGACTACTGATGGGGATATGCCTACCGGGGTATACTCAGCAGGACGTTTCCGACTGGCCCAGGAACTGGCGAGTGGGCCTGCAAGACGACGACTGGATCAAGGCCCGATGTGGATCCAAGCGATTGGAAGTTGAAGGACCAGGCGAGTAGATAGGCCCAGTCGGATTAGGTTAATCAAGTACCGAAGCCTTAACTGATTCGGTTGAGATATGTAAACCCTAAGGGAGGTAAGTCTATATAAACCTCCCTACAGGGCGTGTAGAGATACGTTCCATCATACACCCAAGCGACTCGCCGCCTAGCCGCCGAGCTCGCCCCATTGTACCACCATCATAATACAATCTAGCAGGAGTAGGTCTTTACCCTCCGGGGGGACGAACCTGGGTAAAACCTTGTGTCTCCGCCCTCATCTCGCACCGCAGATGGCTGGCCGCCCTTGCCCCTCGTTCTACTACTCGCTGCCGATTGCAGCATCTGCCGTGACCATTCCCACGACAGGTACTAAGGTTAGTGGTACCATTAATCTCCAATATATCTAGCCTCAATTTTCATCTCACGTGAATCCTCATTGGACCAATGAGGATATCGAAGCTTCTGTATATTTTGGGTTGATAATTATTAATAACTAAAAGGTTGTCAATCCGTAATGTTTCTGGTGTACCACTCCGAGGGGTGTAATATTTCCAAAATGGTTCTTTATGCTATTATTTCAATAATTTATGCACTACAACATGCACTGGTGTGCTAGATCACCGCAGTTGCACATATCGTATAAAATATGTACGTCTTAGTAGGGCACTCGTGCTTATCACTGATGTTCATGTTGGCTTCATCATTGTTGGTGGCAAGCGGTTCCACACCCTAAGTGCTGGCCGGCACGAGCGGCAACACCCAAAGTCTCAAGCTGCCTAGTGTTGCATTGCATGTCCTCCATATGTACGTTGTTGCCGTCAAACGAATGGGGCACTACTATATGGCGGTGGATGCATCACTAGTGGCAGAGGATGAGGTGGCAGCGGCGGGCTTCTTTCGGTGCTCTGACGAGCCCGTCTATTTCGTGGCCTAGTCCAGGTGGCTCTGCGGGCAGGACATGGCTCGTGACATGGGCACGACAAGAAAGGAGATGTCCTAGCGACATGGTGACAAGATGATGAGAGGATCTTCTCTTTGGCGGCACAGGTGTAGCAATGAGCGGCATAGACGAGAAGAACGGTGACAACATAGTTGATCAAGGAGTTCAGCGATTTGAGTTTCGGGAGGAGACAGAAAATCTCGATTAAAGGATGGTTTGAGCTGATGGTGAGGCCTTTTTTATTTTTTTCAAATGGAGGTGATACACCGGCCTCTGCATCAAAATGATGCACACAATATTTATTATTTATTATTCAATAAATCTTTGTATAGAAAATACATAGATCAATCCAAAGCTGCATCACTAGCGATAGTTGTCGCAATACCTTCAACCTTGATGAAAGGGCTGGACATCTCGAGACCATGCGCCCTGACCACTCACCTACAACCTTGATTGTGGATAGTTAATGAGATTTTCTTTTCAGGGAACCCATACGAGATCTTCGGGAAGGCGGTTTCAGCATCACACGTTACTACTTCGTAGGTACACGCTTCCAGTACTTGTGTAGCTTACAACTTGGGCTTGGATCTGGATACTGTGGGCTAACGAATTTTAGTTGGGGATTAAAATCTAATTAAGGTAACAAGACAATATTACCCTTTTGAGTTTTGGGGAGCGGGTGAACCGAAGAAGGCCTCATTTCAGAATTACTCAGGAATGGTGTTAACCAACATAAAATTAGAAGGAATTACAACCAAACCGTGGGATAGATGTTGTGGAAAAAGGGTATCGCGGCGGCGGCGATGATGGTAGTGAGAACAGCAGCGCCGATATCGGTGGAGATAAATTCAGAATAAGGTCATTTCTCCACTGCTACTGTTCTACAGCATCCCTACACTGCATGTGCTGAAGATACGCTGAGCCACATTGCACCAATGGATCATGGGGCACGACGAATGCCTGCATATCTGGTAAGGACATAACTCAGGCTGACGATGAAAATCTTGAGAAACGGCACAAATTAAAGTTGCAAATGGCACAGATTCCCCATGCGGATAAGGTCAGAAGAGAGAGTGATGGACTGAATGAGACGGGAAGCCCTCTCTGCTGGAAGATGCTATTCTGAACCTGAAGAGGAGCTCATTTCTCCTATACAAAGCACCTCTTCTTAGCCGGTGGAACTAGATCCCTTGTGCCGTACTGCCCTGTGACAGATTGTGGCGGTGTCGATATTTGCGCATTCTGTATTCTGTATTTGCAAACAAATTGTAAAGTGTTCACAGCTTATGAGCTTGGTACGTTTCAACACTCACTTAGATCTAGAGCATATAGATGTATGTTCAAGTTCAGACATGCATTTTGATGCTTTCGAGACACAACCAAGGAATGCTTTTCTACTCCTAGGAAATCCTCAGAAAGATCTGTACAAGTCTAATCTACCATGTATGCCGTGTGGTAGGTTTGGATATATAATATTCTTGCAAAGAGATCGACTGAGATGAGGAAAGAGATTCCAAAGTTCCATGGATACCACATTTTCTTATCCAAAACCAACCAACCTTTAGCCTATATATGCTGGGTTTAAAATGTGTTCTTTTATAGAGGAAGCAATCTAGCAAGGTTCCATTGTATCAAGTTGAGCACATGATACCAATTGCTAATTATCCATGTATGCCAAAATCACCAGAACCATTTTTTAACCTATAAAAGGCAACGCACCCGGCGGCTAGCAGCACACCAAGAGCCACCAGCCTACCACCTTCGGGAACATAGATTGCGAGTCAGAGCTGTACAAGCCTCGCTAAAACCTCCCGATCGATCACAAATCGATGGACCAGGTGACGAAGCTGGCGTCGGAGCGGGCCGTGGTGGTGTTCACGTCGAGCAGATGCTCCATGTGCGACTCCGTGAAGTTCCTCCTGCGCGACCTCGGCGTCCATGCCGCCGTGTACGAGCTGGACAAGGAGCAGAGGGGCAGGGAGATGGAGAGAGAGCTCGCCAGGAGGCTCGGCCGAGGCCCGCCCGTGGTGCCATCGGTGTTCATCGGGGGGTGCCTTGTCGGCGGCACCAACAGGGTCATGGCGCTGCACCTCGCCGGCGAGCTCGTGCCCATGCTCAAGAACGCCGGCGCGCTCTGGCTCTAGTGAAACAAGACGACGTGCATACTGCTCAAGAAGAGGAATTATTCTAGTTGCAGGCCAGGTCTTTTAGTATCCTGTGCCGGCTGCATATGGCAAGAAGAAGAAATTAACCTAGTTGTGATGTTCTTGTTATACTTAAGGTTTAGCCCCAGTCTGGGTTCCGTTTCTTGTATTGCATTTGCTACGCATGCAACTGTCGTTTGGCACCTTTTGTAGCCCCTGGATCATCTATACATACATGATCTACCATGTCTATCAATTGATTCGCAAAAAAAAATGTCTATCCACTCCCTTTCTTTGCCGGATTAACTTCTCCACAATCTTCTTCTTCTCGGTCGATCTCGGTCAACGATGTTCTTCTCAATGGTAATCTTCTTCCCACTAAAGATTTTTTCTTCTACAGGGGCCGAAGATCTTTGGATCGGCCGGTTCTCCTTCTATTGATTCTTTTCCGATGAAGATGTACAGATACACGTCTTACATAAATTATATTCATGAATTGACGACAATGTGCAAGTGCATGCTATTAGATGTATATATCTGTATATTGTATTTTCCCCATATGTTAGGGGCTTCCTGCATATTTGCCCTGTACCTGTATTATATATTGTGGCATTTGGCCTCCAGAGGAATACAATTTGTCTATTCCTAACATGGTATCCGAGCCGGTTTTAGGATTCGCGTGCCCACCGGTCCTCTGCTTGTGATCACCGCCGTCAGCTCGCCCCGGCCGCCCGCCGGTTCCCGTTCTGGCCGCTTGCGAGAAGTCCTTTCGATTCTTTGCTAGTCCGTGTCCTCTGTTTCCAGATTCGATCTGATCCGATCAGCACCTCCGATCAGATCTACACCTTCGTCCGCCCTTACCCTCCTGCAATTCTCCCAACTGCCGATCGGCCCCTGCCACCACCGATCGGGCCCCGCCGATCCTCCGCCTCTGCATGCGCGTGCCGCCTGTAGCGAGGCCCGCCATCTGCATCACCATCACACAAGACGGGCCCTCCTGCCGCCACCTCCTGGCTGCACGGCGTCTGCCACACATACACTAGCCTCGTCCTTTACATCTTGCATCTACACACATACATACACCACCTGCTACAAACTTTCTACACCAGCACCCTACTTACCCTC
Organism: Avena insularis; assembly: GCA_023614405.1. Classification (NCBI taxonomy): domain Eukaryota; kingdom Viridiplantae; phylum Streptophyta; class Magnoliopsida; order Poales; family Poaceae; genus Avena; species Avena insularis. Next base: position 31,113,109 of record CM042691.1, read on the forward strand.
CTGCATAACCTCCCACTGCCACCTGGGGCCCGCCACCTGCAGGAAGCCTGCCACCCGCTCGGCGCTTCCGCCGGTGCTGATTTCGTCTGCTTGCGTCAGATCGATCTGATCTTTGTCCAAACAAAAAAAAAGTCTTCTTCATCGGCTTATGTTGCGATTCCTCGCTGCCTAGTGGTTTTTGATGGCGCGAATTACCCTGATTTCGCTGTCTTTATGCGCGTTCACATGCGCGGTCTCCGTATTTGAGGTGTGCTCTCCGGCGAGGTCTCCTGTCCGCCGTGCCCCCCTGCTCCTGTGGCCCCTCTTCCGCCGACGCCGATTGTTCTCGGTGCTGATGCTTCTCAGGAGGCCAAGGATGCTGCTCAGAGTGCTGATGATAGTGCTGTTGCTGCTTATGACCTGAAGTTCAAGCAGTACTCTTCTGATCTCGAGGCCTATCGACACGCTCTGACTGCTTACACTCAGTGGGTTGATGAGGATGCTCATGCTGCTGCTGTTCTCACCTCCAGTGTTCTGCCCCAGTATGCCGCTGAGTTCATGAGTCTCCCTACTGTTGCCGCTCAGTGGGCCCATCTTCGTCAGCGCTATCAGCCGTCTGGGGATGCTCTTTATCTGTTTGTGGTTCGCCAGGAGCATGCTCTCCAGCAGGGTGATTCTACTATTGATGAGTTCTATACTCAGAGTGCTGCTATATGGCGGCAGCTTGATTCTCTTCGTACTGCTGTTTGTGGCACATGCTCGTGTTGCCAGATTGTGCGCTCGGATTTGGAGTTTCACCGCATCTATGAGTTTCTGTCTCGTCTCCGCCAGGAGTTTGAGCCCCGGCGTGCTCAGCTGAATGTTCGTGGTCGTGTTCCGCTCTCTGAGGTGTTGTCTGAGCTTCGGGATGAGGAGACCCTCCTCCGTGGTGCTAGTCTTCTTGTGGTTCCATCTATGCTTGCTACCCGTGGTCCTCCTATGCCATCTGGTCCCTCGACTCAGTTGCGGTCCTCTGTGCCGCCGCCGATACTACCCACTCTTCCAGGTCAGGGTCAGAGTCAGCACCAGCAGTCTCCGGGTATGAGTCAGCACCAGCAGCCTCAGGGTCAGAGTCAGCACCAGCAGGCTCGTGGTCAGGGTCGCCGTGGTTCTCTTCGTCACTGCTCTTACTGCAACAGGGATGGACACACTTGGGCCACCTGTTATACACGGGATTCCAGTTTACGTCAGCAGCACCAGGCTCGTCGGCAGTCGGCTCCTTCCGGGTCTTCAGCAGTTGCTCTCTCTGATCAGGACATTATCAGGAGTCTTTGCGGTCTGCTTGCTTCTACAGGTTCTTCTTCGACGGGCACTGCTGGTTCTGTGACTGACTCTTCAGGCACTATGCACCCACCACCTTCTACACAGTCAGGTACGTCTCCGTGGTATCTGGATTCTGGAGCTTCCTTTCATATGACCTCTGAGTCTTCTTTTCTGTCCGCTCTTCGTTCTCTCCCTTCTCATGTCCGTGTTTTTACGGCTGATGGTACCTCTCTTCCTGTTTCTAGTCGAGGCACCCTTTCTACTTCTTCTTTTTTTGTTCCTGATATTTCTTATGTCCCTCTTCTTAAGATGAATCTGTTCTCTGCTAGCCAGCTTACTGACTCTGGTTGTCGCGTCATTCTTGATGCTGATTCTTGTGTTGTCCAGGACCGTCGCACACAGGCCCTGGTTGGAGCTGGCCCTCGCAGCCGTGACTCTTCAGGACTTTGGGAGTTAGACTGGCTTCGTGTTCCTTCCGCTGCCACTTCATCTGCCAGTTCTTCTCCGGTTGTCGCCTCTACTACCAGCTCCTTTCAGCAGTGGCATCATCGTCTTGGTCACCTCTGTGACTCTCGCCTGTTGTCATTAGTTCATCGTGGTCTTCTGGGGTCTGTCTCAGGAGATGGGTCTTTGCATTGTCAGGGCTATAGGTTGGGTAAATAGATTCAACTTCCCTATCCTACTAGCGCGTCCGTATCCCAGCAACCTTTTGATTTAGTTCATTCTGATGTTTGGGGTCCGGCTCCTTTTGCTTCGAAAGGGGGCCATCGCTACTATATTTTATTCATCGATGATTTTTTTCGGTACACTTGGTTGTATTTTATGCGCTCTCGCAGTGAAGTGCTTTCCATATATCAGCGTTTTGCGGCCATGGTCCGTACTCAGTATTCTACCCCCATCCGTGTTTTTTGTGCTGATTCTGCTGGTGAGTATATCTCCCAGATGTTGCGAGGTGTTCTTGCTGAGCAGGGCACCCTTGCTCAGTTCTCCTGTCCTGGCACACATGCCCAGAATGGCGTTGCTGAGCGTAAGCATCGCCATCTTCTTGAGACCACTCGTGCTATGATGATTGCTTCTTCTCTCCCGCCGCATTTCTGGGCTGAGGCTGTCGCTACGTCGGCTTACCTCATCAATATTCAGCCTTCTGCCGCCTTGCAGGGTGGTATCCCTCTTGAGCGCCTATATGGACAGTCTCCAGACTACTCCATGCTTTGCTTGTTTGGTTGTGTTTGCTATGTTCTCCTTGCTCCTCGCGAACGCACCAAACTGACCGCTCAGTCTGTTGAGTGTGTCTTCCTTGGATACAGTGATGAGCATAAGGGCTATCGCTGTTGGGACCCTGTTGGTCGTCGGATGCGTATCTCTCATGATGTTACTTTTGATGAGACGCGTCCTTTCTATCCTCGTCCCACCGCTGGTACTTACCCGGTGGAAGATATCTCTTTTCTTCTCTTTCCTAACACACCTCCTTCTACCCCTATTGTGTCTTCTTCAGGATCTCCTCCCCCTGATGTCTCTTCTTCGACACCGTCCTCCTCTGCTCCGTCTAGTTCTCCTAGTTATCCTTATTCTTCGGAGTCTTCCTCTACTATTCCCTCTTCTTCATCGTCGTCTCCCGCGTCGTCTTCCTCTGATGATCTTCCCTCTACTCGTCATGTTCGTTAGCGTCGTGCCCCCAACCGTTAATCTCCTAGTCAGTATGGTCTTTCTATTTCCTTCGAGCCGACCTCTTATCGGGATGCTGAGCATCATCCTGAATGGCAGCTGGCCATGGCTGAGGATATTGCTGCGCTTGAGCGCACTGGCACCTGGGATCTTGTTTCTCCCCCTCCCGGTGTTCGTCCTATCACGTATAAGTGGGTCTATAAGATTAAGACTTGCTCTGATGCATCTCTTGAGCGCTATAAAGCGCGTCTTGTGGCTCGTGGTTTTCAGCAGGAGCATGGTCGTGACTATGATGAGACCTTTGCTCCTGTGGCTCATATGACCACTGTGCGTACTCTTCTTGTTGTTGCTTCTGTTCGTCACTGGTCTGTGTCCCAGCTTGATGTTCAGAACGCCTTTCTCAATGGTGAGTTGAGTGAGGAGGTTTATATGCAGCCTCCTCCTGGGTATTCTGTTCCCGAGGGAATGGTTTGTCGTCTTTGACGTTCTCTTTATGGCCTCAAACAGGCCCCTCGTGCCTGGTTTGAGCACTTTGCTTCTGTAGTGACTGCTGCTGGTTTCTCCCCTAGTGCTCATGATCCAGCGTTGTTTGTTCACACTTCTCCTCGTGGACGCACTCTTCTTCTTCTCTATGTTGATGATATGATCATTACTGGTGATGATCCTGAGTATATCGCCTTTGTTAAGGCTCGTCTTCATGATCAGTTTCTTATGACTGATCTTGGTCCTCTTCGATACTTTCTTGGAATTGAGGTTTCCTCCACTTCTGATGGCTTTTACATCTCTCAGGAAAAGTATATTCAGGATCTTCTTGCTCGTGCTGCTCTTGGCGATGAGCGCACTGTTGAGACCCCTATGGAGCTTAATGTTAAGCTTCAACTTACTGATGGTGATCCTCTTTCTGATCCGACGCGTTATCGTCATCTTGTTGGGAGTATTGTTTATCTTGCTATCACTTGTCCTGATATCTCTTATCCTGTTCATATTCTGAGTTAGTTTGTTTCTGCTCCTACCACTGTTCACTATAGTCATCTTCTTCGTGTTCTTCGTTATCTTCGTGGTACGATCACTCGTCGCCTTTTCTTTCCTTGTTCCAGCTCCCTCTAGCTCCAGTGCTATTCGGATGCTACGTGGGCGAGTGATCCTTCGGATCGCCGTTCACTTTCTGCTTACTGTGTATTTCTTGGTGGTTCGCTCATTGCTTGGAAGACGAAGAAATGCATAGCGTTTCTTCGAGTGTTGAGGCTGAGTTGCGTGCTATGGCCTTGTTGACTGCTGAGGTGACCTGGTTACGGTGGTTACTTGCGGATTTTGGGGTCTCTATTACCACACCCAGTCTGGTTTTGTCTGACAGTACATGTGCTATTAGTGTTGCACATGATCCAGTCACGCATGAGCTTACCAAGCATATTGGTGTTGATGCTTTCTATACACGTGCTCAGGTGCAGGCTCAGGTTGTTGCGCTTCAGTATGTGCCTTCAGATTTATAGTTGGCGGATTTCTTCACGAAGGCACAGACCAGAGCGCAGCATGATTTCTTACTCTCCAAACTCAGTGTTGTGGATCCACCATGAGTTTGAGAGGGGGGTGTTAAATGTATATATCTGTATATTGTATTTCCTCCATATGTTAGGAGGCTTCCTGCATATTTGCCCTGTACCTGTACTATATATTGTGGCCTTTGGCCTCCAGAAGAATACAACTTGTCTATTCCTAACACATGCAAGAGCTTTGTTAGACTCTCTGCTTATGTGGGTCAACTCTTTTTTCATATTGATGCCTCACCCCTTTGGGAAACATCTACTAATCCAGAACGTAGATTGAAAAGCTACATTCTGAAGGTGGAGATAAGAAGGGTAAATATTGTTCTTACTGGAAGTGTGTGTGGCAACCTCACTAGATACAAAACTAGAAGGATCATTCAGACACTACAGGAAATTTTGAAGACGCCGACGGCCAGTACGCTACGCCGACGGCCAAATGTCGGGGCCGTCGGCGTAGCTTCCTCCCCAGGCCAGCCCTGACGCCAGTCCGTCGGCGTAGTAACGGCCATCGGCGTAGTGATAGTGGCCCTCGGCATAGCGCAGCCGTCGGCGTAGTGGATAGAGACACGCCGACGGTAACCCTCGGTGTATTCCCGGCCTGGACACGGCGCCGCAAACGCCGTTTGCTGGCTACGCTATGCCGACGGCCGGGCCATCGGCGTAGAACCTATGCGCCACGTCCTGATCCACACGTGTGTACTGGGTGGGTTGTGCCGACGACTTAGCCATCGGCGTAGCCCTTTAGAATTTTTTTTCTTCTGATTTTTAGATTATTTGTATACTGTCGGGTTTGGTTGGGCTTATCCCTTTAGATTATTTTTTCCATTTAATTTTAGTCATATAATTTATACTAATTTATTAATTACTCCCAATAATTGAATGTTAATATATTTTGTACTCCGATTGTAGCCGTTTGTAACGTTCGGATAGCAGTCTCCATCGTCGCGATTCTCTTTGCTCGGGTGCATGTGTCCCCCTCCGCATGCGTACACTGTAACCTAAAGCTAAGGTTCTGGACTTATATAAGGTGGAAACTCCCCGTTCCGGTGAAACCGAGTAGGATGGTTGTAACTACCTCGGTGAATTACGCTCCTAGTTACAAGCCTGGATGATCAGAAATGGTTGAAATAGTACGGTGGGGCCCAGATGCCACTCACAGGTAGACCTTTCGGCCGTCCCAACCATTTCCAAACATCGGGACAAGAACGGGCGGCGTAATCGGCAGGCGAAGGGATCAACTACATACACAAATGAGTATGTATGCAAGCCACCATACAACAGTACATCAGAGCCATTCCATCTAAAAAGAAAGGAAATATAGCAACGCCATACGGCAAGATCCAAATATCCTAGATAGATATAATAGTTTAGGATATCTCCTCATACATCAATCAACAGAGTATCAAGCGGAAGCGGAAGACAAAGTCCGAGTACGGATAAGAAGCAAATCGGCATAAGATGCCCCATAAATAAGCAGATCCTGCCCACAGATCTCACGGATCCCCGTTCCCGGAATCTCTACACCGAATGGTCGTTGCCCACATCATCAGTCTCTTCCACCCAGTATCCATCTTGTGAGGGTACCTGTTCATCTGAATCAAACAATTTATCATGTGAGACCCTAGGGGTACTCAGCAAGTCTTTATGCCTCTAAAGGGGACACAACCTGGGGTGACGCAATTGCAGCAAAAGGTAAACCCTAGCAATTCTATAGATACTCGCTAACCATCCGCCTAACCAGAGATAGACGGATGTCCGTGAATTAAGGACAACAGTTATAACAGTAATAACGGTAATATCCACCGATCCATCCTCCTCCTCGCTTACCGACGAGGAAGCGGACGAACAACCCCCCATCCGTTGGCAGTTTTATTAACCATTCCATGAGTGTTGCACTATTTACTAGTCAAGTACTTAGTCAAATTAAAGCGGTACTTTAGTTATGCTTGTCTATGATCGAGAAACTGTGCTCCAAGTCGTCCATAACCGCGGACACGGCTTTCAGAAAGTTTTACCCTGCAGGGGTGCACAAATAGCAACACACACTCGATCAACCTCGGAAAAACCAAATCAAAACCAACGAGGCGATCCACAAAGCGATCACAGGATTCAGAAATATTTCAGGGGCCACCCCATTAAGCTACCATAGCGGAGTTAGCTGACTCGAGACGGACTCAAGGTTTGCGTCATGGTCAGAACGATCGGGAACCCGAAAGTGTGACTGGGCTTGTCGACATGCGAAAAACACTCGCGTTCAAAATAAAGCGAGGTGCGAAGACCGCACAATTTAAATAAAGCAGTAAAACATGGCATAAGTACAGGATAGTAAATAAAACCTCAAACTAGTTTGTGGCCCCAAGAAATAAGAATGAATCAAGCTCTGGCTCAGGGGGGTCCATAAGGCCTCCCGGATGTGGATAGCGCGAATAATCAAGGAACAGGAATCAAGTACTCGGGGTCCTACGGGACACAAGTGAGCCTGAAAAACCAAATAGCGAATATGGCTCACCGATGCCACTTTCATTAGTTATCCCATTACTACTCAGGTTAAGTTGTTTAGGTACCTCGTTATCCATCAGACACTCACAAACCCTACACATGCTGTTCTACGACTCGCATGGCTCAAACAACTCCTGTAGTAATGGCTCATGGGATGGAGGAACAAGCTTCGGTGGGGTTTAAAAGTAAAGGCTATGCAATACTTGGGATTCAATTTAATGCAATCGCGACTCAATGATGCAAGAATAAGATAGAGGCAATAGGTACTATATGTATGCAAGCATGTGGTAGTGCTTGCCTGGTAGCTCAGTTGAAGCAAGGGATGGATCTGGGTAGTGCTCCTGGTTCTCTTGATATATCCCCTGCTCAGCGTCTATTCGAAGAAGAACCAAACAAACAAGGTCCAACATAAATAAAGTGCACAAGCATATGAATAAATGCGACAAGCAAACAATCATGCCATGATGAATGATGCACAATTTGCATGGCATTAAAGTAGCATGGCATGGGTGAGGTGTGGCATACAAGAATAAATCATTTTATAGAGTTTTGGGCCCATTTTATTGACATATTAGTTGCTGTAATCTTTATATTTATATGATGCATGCTTCAAAACAAAACATGGAATGCATAAACAGAAAGGTCTCGTCAAGCTAATCATTTTAGACATATCATTTGTTGAATTTGGAGTTATAAAACAAAAGTTATTAATTTATTAAGTCAAAAGGGCATTTTATTGTAATTTTAATTAACTTGGAAAATAAAGTGCTCAAAATATATTTTGAATGGCATATTTGAATTCCTCACATTTTTCTGATTTGAAAACATATATTATTTGTATTATTTGGATTAATATTTGAAAAGTTATTTAAAAACAGAATTTAATTTGAAAAAGATTTGAATTAAAAACAGATTACAGAAACACTTTTTCTACTCAGGGTTAGCTAGCCACAGACACAGACATGTGGGCCACGGGCTGACTCAGCAGCACAGCGCGCAGCGAGACGTTTTACACCGCGGGCTAGTCCAAACTCAGAGACAGACAGGTGGGCCTGGAGGCTTCGTGGGCCCAGCTGCCAGCGGGTGAGCCTTGCGCAACCACGTGGCTCAGCTGGGGATCGCGGGTTGGGAGCCTGGAAAGCTGGGGTGCTAACTGCAAAAACGAACGCGAGGCTGACGGTGGGGCTCAACGGACCGCGGGTTTAGCCACAAAAAGGTACAGGGGGTTAAGTGGAAAACGGTCATGGCCGTACTGTTCCTCTTCTCTGTGCCAGTCGGTTTGCTACGCGCGGCCTTGGCCTTGGACTCGAACTCGACGCCGCGGCGACGCGGAGGCGGCAGCCGTTGCGGTGGCTTGGGCTAGGTGGCAGCAAGGAGGTTGGGGCCTAGGTAGGGTTTCAGCGTCATGAGGAGCAGACGCTGCGGCCCGGCCAAGACAGAGCGTGCACGACGAAACGTCCGGCGGATCTAGGGCGGCACGGCGAGGCGGTCCGTGTCAGGGAGGGAGAGGGGCTCACCGCGAGTGTGTCGGTGGTGTTCGAACGGCTTGGGACGCTGGCGATCGACGGTGAAGCAGACGGACCGAGGATCTAGGGTTCCGGCTAGGCGCGTCGGTGTGCGGCGGGTTGGGGCTTCCTTCTCCTCGCTGCTGTGTACCGGGCGAAGCAGGGGGTCCTCCTGGTACTCCTCAACCACTCCCACGTCGTGCTGCACGACTGGATCGACGGGGTGCGGTGGAGGCCGACGGTGGCCGGTGATGGGGTAAGCGGCGACGATGGAGAAGAGGGGAGAGGGCAGGCACCCTGGGGAGATCTGGAGATGGTCTGGGCGAGGCAGAGAGGTAGGAGATAAAGCAGAGGGAGGGAGAGGGGTGCCGTGGAGAAGTGGTGGGGGAAAAGGTGGCTCGGTGCCACCTTTCCCTCCTCCTCTTTCACGTGCTAGGGCTGGGGGCAGGCGGGGCAAGGGTGCGGTGGCGGTGGCTTCAGTGGGGTCGGTGAGAGGCTCGGGCTGGGGCCACCTTGGCAGAGAGAGAGAGCTAGAGGGGAGAGGAGATAGCCTCGGGTAGGGTTAGAGCTAGGCTCGGGTTAGGGTTTGGGGGTTGGTAGCTAGGGCAGGGAGAGGGTAGCTCGACCAGGGGGAGGGTGAGAGGGTGGCCAAGTGGGGCCAAGCTAGGTGAGAGAGAGAGAGGCCGAGAGAGAGGGGGTATACTTAGGGTTTAGGTTAGATGGGGGTATGGTTTAGATTAGAGGAGATGGTGGTAGCTAGGGTAGGTCATTAGGGAGGCCTAGATAGAGGGTAAGAGAGAAGGGGTGGGGGCTTAGGTTTGTTTAGAAGCTAGCATGCTCCCAACTAGATCAAGCAAAAACATGGATTGGGGTAGGGTTTGGGCTTAGCTAAGATATAGATTAGGAGAGAGGTTTAGAGAGAGAGGAGAGATTAGATGGAGTGGTCCTTTGATAAGATCAAGCATGAGCAACCAAGCTCAAGCAAGGTAGCCAAAAGAGAGGAAAGAAGAAAAGGGGATGATGGCATAGATGGATATGGTGATGGGGTTTTAAGCAAGATCAACTTAGATCAAGCCAAAAGAAAAGATAGGGATAGAGATAGAGATGATCCTCTCAAGATTCAAATAAAAACCAAATACTAGAAAAAGGTGGCACTTGCATGGCCCATGCAAAATATTTATTGCCATGTTGATTCTTGTGAAAACAATATTATCACATGGAATTATTATTATGCATTTCCAAAAATTGGAATAAAAGCCAAGAAAAAAGAATGAAAGGATGCCCCATGTGGAGTAGTTGGAGATGGCCATGATTGAAATAAAATGGGACATGCTAGTGTGTATGTTCCACTAGATGATCAATAGTCCCAAAAATATCCCAACATGAGTATAATCCATAATAATCCATGTAGAAGCTAGGAAAAAGGGTTCCATTCACAAGGCATGCAAAGGTGGCCATGTGGCTCTCATATATCAATAATGTGAAAACAACATGATGCCAAGATGAGAGCATGTGGAAAAGAATTGGATCCATCCTAACCCACATGAGCTAGAGGTAAAACCAATAAGTGCCAAGCTCATATTTAGTTGGATGGTGGAATTATAAGGTGGTGAAAGAAAGGTGGTGGAGTTAATAAAAGATATGCCCCAACTCAACTTGGGCATTAAACAATATATCAAGAACCAAATACAATATCAAGAGGCAAATACAATTAATAATGCACATGAGATAAGAACCAAATCAAAAGGGTTTTTATATGATGCTCAAATGCAAGGTGGCATGATGACATGGGCATGATATAATGATGATGCAACAATTATATATTTGAAGTAGCCATTATATTACTAGACCAAGTAGCATTACAATTGTTAGACAATTGGGATGCTACAATGGTGCCCTCCCCTTGTGAACCAACATGGTTTTACATCATCATATGACCTAAACAAACACAAAACAAGAGAGTGCTACGCTGGGCTACCCCTGTCAGAGGAACGTCTAGAGGGGTAGACGATCCGATGCCCACAGGTCAGGGTTCCACAGCAGACCACGCTCCGGGGCATCGGAATACCACAAGGACTTGCATGTGGCCCTAGCACCTTCATGGAAGTGTGGTGCTATGTTTAAACAAGGAAAACCTAGACCCCGGGTGCATGTGTCTACCTTCGCATGTGTGCGTTGTAACGTAAAGCTAAGGTTCTAGACTTATATAAGGGGGAAACTCCCTGTTCCGGTGAAAACGGATAGGATGGTGCCCTCCCCTTGTGAACCAACATGGTTTTACATCATCATATGACCTAAACAAACACAAAACAAGAGAGTGCTACGCCGGGCTACAACTGTCAGAGGAACGTCTAGGGGGTAGACGATTCGATGCCCATAGATCAGGGTTCCGAAGCAGACCACGCTCCGGGGCGTCGGAATACTGCAAGGACTTGCATGTGCCCCTAGCACATGCATGGAAGTGTGGTGCTATGTTGAAACATGCAAAACCTAGTCCCCGGGTGCATGTGTCCCCCTTCGCATGCGTGCGTTGTAACATAAAGCTAAGGTTCTGGACTTATATAAGTGGGAAACTCCCTGTTCCGGTGAAACCAGGTAGGATGGTGCCCTCCCCTTGTGAACCAACATGGTTTTACATCATCATATGACTTAAACAAACACAAAACAAGAGAGTGCTACGCCGGGCTACCCCTGTCAGAGGAACGTCTAGAGGGGTAGACGATCCGATGCCCACAGATCAGGGTTCCACAGCAGACCATGCTCCGGGGCGTCGGAATACCTCAAGGACTTGCATGTGGCCCTAGCACATGCATGGAAGTGTGGTGCTATGTTGAAACAAGGAAAACCTAGACCCCGGGTGCATGTGTCTACCTTCGCATGTGTGCGCTGTAACGTAAAGCTAAGGTTCTAGACTTATATAAGGGGGAAACTCCCTGTTCCGGTGAAAACGGATAGGATGGTGCCCTCCCCTTGTGAACCAACATGGTTTTACATCATCATATGACCTAAACAAACACAAAACAAGAGAGTGCTATGCCGGGCTACCCCTGTCAGAGGAACGTCTAGGCGGTAGACAATCCGATGCCCACAGATCAGGGTTCCGAAGCAGACCACGCTCCGGGGCGTCGGAATACCGCAAGGACTTCCATGTGGCCCTAGCACATGCATGGAAGTGTGGTGCTATGTTGAAACATGCAAAACCTATTCCCCTGGTGCATGTGTCCCCCTTCGCACGCGTGCGCTGTAACCTAAAGCTAAGGTTCTTGACTTATACAAGGGGGGAAGTCCCCGTTCCAGTGAAACCGGGTAGGATGGTGCCCTCCCCTTGTGAACCAACATGGTTTTACATCATCATATGACCGAAACAAACACAAAACAAGAGAGTGCTACGCCGGGCTACCCCTGTCAGAGGAACATCTAGGGGGGTAGACGATCTGATGCCCACAGATCAGGGTTCCGTAGCAGACCATGCTCCGAGGCGTCGGAATACCTCAAGGACTTGCATGTGGCCCTAGCACATGCATGGAAGTGTGGTGCTATGTTGAAACAGGCAAAACCTAGTCCTCGGGTGCATGTGCCCCCCTTCGCATGCGTGCGCTGTAACCTAAAGCTAAGGTTATGGACTTATATAAGGGGGAAACTCCCTGTTCCAGTGAAACCGGGTAGGATGGTGCCCTCCCCTTGTGAACCAACATGGTTTTACATCATCATATGACCTAAACAAACACAAAACAATAGAGTGCTACGTCGGGCTACCCCTGTCAGAGGAACGTCTAGGGGGGTAGACGATCCGATGCCCATAGATCAGGGTTCCGAAGCAGACCACACTCCGGGGCGTCGGAATACCACAAGGACTTGCATGTGGCCCTAGAACATGCATGGAAGTGTGGTGCTATGTTGAAACATGCAAAACCTAGTCCCCGGGTGCATGCGTCCCCCTTCGCATGCGTGCGCTGTAACCTAAAGCTAAGGTTCTAGACTTATATAAGGGGGAAACTCCCCGTTCTGGTGAAATCGGGTAGGATGGTGCCCTCCTCTTGTGAACCAACATGGTTTAACATCATAATATGACCTAAAGAAACACAAAAAAAGAGAGTTCTACGTCGCGCTACCCCTGTCAGAGGAACGTCTAGGGTGGTAGACGATCTGATACCCACAGATTAGGGTTCTGAAGCAGACCACGCTCTGGGGCGTCGGAATACCGAAAGGACTTGCATGTCGCCCTAGAACATGCATGGAAGTGTGGTGCTATGTTGAAACATGCAAAACCTAGTCCCCGGGTGCATGTGTCCCTCTTCGCATGCGTGCGCTGTAACCTAAAGCTAAGGTTCTGGACTTATATAAGGGGGAAACTCCCTGTTCCGGTGAAACCGGGTAGGATGGTGTCCTCCCCTTATGAACCAACATGGTTTTACATCATCATATGACCTAAACAAACACAAAACAAGAGAGTGCTACGCCGGGCTACCCCTATCAGAGGAACGTCTAGGGGGTAGACGATCTGATGCCGACAGATCAGGGTTCCACAGCAGACCATGCTCTAGGGCGTCGGAATACCTCAAGGACTTGCATGTGGCCCTAGAACATGCATGGAAGTGTGGTTCTATGTTGAAACATTCAAAACCTAGTCCCCGGGTGCATGTGTCCCCCTTCGCATGCGTGTGTTGTAACCTAAAGCTAAGGTTCTTGACTTATATAAGGGGGAAAATCCCCGTTCCAGTGAAACCGGGTAGGATGGTGCCCTCCCCTTGTGAACCAACATGGTTTTACATCATCATATGACCTAAACAAACACAAAACAATAGAGTGCTACGCCGGGCTACCCCTGTCAGAGGAACGTCTAGGGGGTAGACGATCCGATGCCCACAGATCAGGGTTCCGCAGCAGACCACGCTCCGGGGCGTCGGAATACCTCAAGGACTTGCATGTGGCCCTAGCACATGCATGGAAGTGTGGTGCTATGTTGAAACATGCAAACCTAGTTGCCAGGTGCATGTGTTCCCCTTCACATGCGTGCGCTGTAACCTAAAGCTAAGGTTCTGGACTTATATAAGGGGGAAACTCCCTGTTCCGGTGAAATCGGGTAGGATGGTTCCCTCCCCTTGTGAACCAACATGGTTTGACATCATCATATGACCTAAACAAACACAAAACAAGTGAGTGCTACGCTGGGCTACCCCTATCCGAGAAACATCTAGGGGGGTAGACAATCTGATGCCTACAGATCAGGGTTCCGTAGCAGACCATGCTCCGAAGCAAAACCCTAGGAAGTGGGTATACCGGAGGCTACAATATGTTTCATGGTCCCAAACTTGGTATAATATGTAGGAATAGACTAAACAAACCTAAACAAAGAGAAAACTATATTGGTCAACACTCATCCGGGGCCGGTCAACGGCGTAGATCTACGGGGAGGAACAAACTAGGGTCTATATTTTATCCGAAATAAACGAAAAGGGGAGGAACAAAATTAAATTAAATATATCAAGTAGAACCCAATATATAAAATTAAATATATTAAGAAGGAGCAAATAAAAAAGGGATTAAATAAATCTATGTGAGCAAATAAAAAATCAGAGGAGGGCTGTGCTGACGGCATAGCCGTCGGCATAGGCCCATTTTTTCCTTTAGCCCAACCCAGCCCAATAAAACGCCCGAGATGAACCCTTTCTCCCAGATGCGCGCCCCCTTCCCTCGTCTCCAACCCCTGCGCCGCCGCCACCGTGCAAACCCCGCGCCTTCCCGTCGTCGACCTGCCCCTCACCCCGAGCCACCCCCAAAACGTCGCCGCCACCCCCGAATCTCCACCGTCACCGCGCCAACCCACCACCGCGTGCCCCAGGGCCCTCCTCCCCCGTCCCTGACCCGCCTCCGCGCGCCCCAGGGCCCTCCTCCCCCGTCCCTAACCCGACCAACCCCTCCTTCCAGTCCCCGACCCACCACCGCGTGCCCCAGGGACCTCCTCCCCCGTCCCTGACCCGCCGCCGTCGACCATCCCCTCCTTCCCCCATCCCTGACCCGCCACCGCGTGCCCCCGGGCCCTCCTCCGCCGTCCCTGACCCGCCACCTCGCGCCGCCGTCGACCAACCCCTGCCCGGTCCGAGTCGCGCGCGCCCCTGTGCTCTCCCTGCTGGTGGCTCCTCCCTGCTGCAGCGCGCGTTGTCCCTGACTGCTCGTGGCTCCTCCCTGCTGCAGCGCGTGCCGTCCCTGACTGCTCGTGGCTCCTCCCTGCTGCAGGTCGCGCCGCCCCTACACCGGCCACGTCGCCGGAGCTCCCTGCAGGTATGCCGTTAGGTAGTTAGTATAGGTTAGTTCTATGTTTTGTTCTCTGTTTTAAGTAGTTAAGGTAGTATAGGGTAGTTTTAGTTAGGTTAGATAAATTATGTGAGCTAAATAGGTTAATTTTATTTTATTTGTGTTTGCAATATGTAGACTTTTAGGTGGACACTAGGCCCCGTTGGAGAGGTCGCCGTTCCGGAGGTCGTGACCGAAGGTCGCCGTTGGAGGGGTCGTCATCCCGGAGGTTGTGACCGGAGGTCGCCGTCGGAGAGGTCGCTCTTCCTCTACTCGATCTTCCTCGACTATTCGCTCACGCTTCGAGGGTATAAATCTTGTGCCCATCTTGTAATGTACCTAGGTATTTATTTTTGTGTCTAGATCACCAAGTCAGTCGCGAAACCTAGGCGTCTCCCGTTTGAAAGGGTTACACGAATAAATATGCATTCGATTGCATATTTAAAAATGTAACTCTTTCAGATTGTCCATGATTTTTGGATAGTCGGAGGATGTGTAGATTGGGTACACTCTCCACGGTCTACCCTGAACCGAGACAGAATTTCGGCGGCGCTTCCCTGTTGTTCTCCGAATGCACAATTCTCTCGGCATTTTTGTCGGGAAGTGTATCGGGAGAACAGCAGGGAGGTGCTGCCGAAATTTTGTCTCGGTTCGGGGTTGATCGTGGAGAACGTATCCAATCTACACATCTTCGGGTAGTATTAGGGCATACCTTTTCCTATTAGACATGTTAGGTGTGTGCATGGAATAACAATGTAAAATTTGTGTATTTTATTTGATGCCATTAATTAATGTGAAATGTTGAATTTGTATTGTGGCTCCCGATGAAGCAGAGGATGGCTGGTAATGGTTGGATGCACAGTGGTCGTATTAGTGCGCTTGAAAGAACAGATGAGTGGGTATGGAAGGCCAATTTTCTAGTGAAGGAGTTAGCGCGTGGTTCAAAGGTAGTTCGTCCAAGGTGTCCTTGCGCTCATTGCATGAGGCTTCGTCGTCAGACAAAGGATGACATGAGTAAACACCTTTGGCAGTATGGGTATATGCTTGACTACGAGGCTTTGGTCGACTTTTCTCAGTATGAACGTGATAGAGCTGAGGTGATGCGACAGCAGATCAATGGCATTGAGGACGATGGGATTATAAACTTGCTAGAGGATTTTCGCAATGCCGACATGCCAGATTCGCCACCTCCACAGGAGAAACCGGAGGAACCAGGTGAACCAGAGGAACCAGGTGAACCGGAGGAACCGGAGGCAACCACAAAGGCCTTCCTTGATATGATGGCCTCGGCTAAGAGACCTCTATATCCGGGTGCGAAAGTGTCGCAGCAATTGGTTAAAGCCAGCGGGGGTTCGCCACCCTAATAGAGGGATTGGATCTTTGATTAGGAAGTATTGGCCAGGCTTGTACACTACAGTCCCCAACGACCAGAGGAAGCTAGCATGGTTTTGGGCGGACTATGAGGCCTCCACCGATTGCTCGGGCTTCGGGAGTGCTGCTGATGTTGTGATTAGCAGCTTTTGGGCAAGGCATACTTTTGCTCACTATCGTGCTAACTCATGACTCCCATAATTTTTTTGCTCACCATCGTGCGATCTCATGACTCCCATAATTTTTTGCATGATTGAAGGTCTTCTATCAGGTGAGACCGGAGCATCAGGAGGTGGCGAATGCGACTTTGCTTGAGGCTTGTCGGAAGTTGATAACACAACAATGGTACAACACCAAGAATACATTGATCCATCACTTTCAAGCTGAGCATGGCCTTAAGATACGGAAGGATGAGATTGCTAGGGGTCACAAGCCAAAGATGTCGGTGGCTGATTTCATGACAGTAAGTAAATTGTCAATGAGAAGGTCCATAGATGCTAAGTTGGTATTGCATTATCTATTAGTGAAATGAGTATTGTGGTTTCAGGTTATGCCAATATGGTGTGAACACAAAGAAGACGCTTTTGAGGTGCAGGCTAGTAGGTGGATCGAGGAAGATCCTGACTTCGAGGCCGTGAGCAAGCGGAACAAGAAAAACCGCGGCAACATGGGAACACACAGCGCGGGAAGCCGCAACCATGGTCTCTTCAAGAAGCACTTGGTATATATATATATATATATATATATTGAGCGATCTGCATTTATTTCCCATAATATTATTAGTTGACACACATAATTAACATTTCTTTGCTGATGCAGGAGGAGATGGAGGGGAGGTTAATAGCCCTATTACCGACCAGGTCGTGTGGGAGAAGATGAAGATGAAGAAGCCTGACCTAGAGAAACCTCAGCCCCAGCTTCCCCAGTACTTCGGTAACGCCAAGGAGAAGCTCAACCTCTACCGCGATAAGCTCAAGGGTTTGCATCTGGAGGTGGATGAGCCCATGCACCATGAGGTTGATTATTTTTGCAACTGTAGCATGAATTTGATGATGCCTACAAGGCCCTTCAGGCAGATTATAACAAGGAGTATGATGCATGGATTGCGCTGAGGGCAGAGTGCGATGCGTACACTAGGAAAGTGACGGCTGTAAGTTTCAAACTTTACTTCTGTAAATGATGATAAGTCCCACTTCCTCTAGTTTGAACCTTTGTTCCTGCAACGACTGACATATAACTATCCTGTAGACGATGAACCACTACTTTATCACTGGACAACGGGTTCTGGTGGAAGGTGACCAGCCACCTGATCCTTGGATGCCGCCTTGCTTCATATCGAGGAAAGATTTCGCTGTCACATACTACGGAGGGACCCCGGTAAGTTCTTTGTCAAACCACTTGTTACCGCTTTCATATGCCTTGCAAGTTGCTAAGTTTTTGCTCAAACATGTAGGGCATAGGATGCTTCAGGAATGTTGGACCCTTTGGTCGTGCCTCGGCCTCGCCTAGTCCGTCGCGTGTTGATGCACAACTTAGTATCATGGCGCCTGATGGTGGTTCCGCTAGTGGTTCTACTTCCCCGATGGCCCGACAATTGCGAGCATCTCCTGAGCTCGGAACGGGAAGCCTCGGGCTCCTTAACACACCGACACATACACTGAGTTTCGGACCATGAGCATGAACATGGTTAGAGCTAGAGCTAGAGCTTGTGTATGCACTTGTCATATCTTCTATGTGTATGCACTTGTGATGAGTTTCTATGTGTATACACTTGTGATGAGTTTGTGTGGATGATCATGTTGTTGTTTGGATGACGATGGATATTGCAATGTCATCTTGGTTTGATACTTTATTTGAAATTATTTTGCTGATATTTTGGATGCTAAAATTGAATTAGAAATGAAAACGGGAAAAAACTGGCAGTAGTTACGCCGACGGCTAGCTGGCGACATGGCGCCTCCGGGGACATCCTATGCCGACGGCTTGCGGTCCTCGGCGTAGCTGACGACGTGGCACGTGTGGGGTGTGGCTGTGCCGACGGCTCGGCCGTCGGCGTAGCGGGGCACGTGGCGGACCAGGGTGAAGCCTAGGCTGGAACTGTGCCGACTGTCGGGCCGTCGGCGTATCTGTTCATGCGTCTGTTACCGTCGACGGCGTTGCCTGACACGCAGGGCCCGCTGGGAGGATGCTACGCCAAGGGTGAGTACCTGTGCCGAGGGGGATATGCCGACGGTTACCGTCGGCACAGGCTATGCCGACGGCTTCCGGCCCTCGGCGTACTCGGCGTTTCCTGTAGCGAGACATCACAATAGAGTAATATCTCTGTTGGAGCAAGAATTAGTGACGATATTTCTTATATTTTCTGGATTGAGAAATAGCATCCCTTCACCTATTTTAATTTTATTATAGCTGACTATCATTGAACGTGAAAATACGATATGCTATGTCACTTACTTGTGGTCCTGGCCACACATGTCATCTTTAACATGCGGCTGGTACTTATAATCTGTATTAGGGATAAAAATGGAGCAGAAACATTTCCTTCAAAACAAAATGGAGCGAAAACATTTCTACTTTTCCGCCGGAAAACAAAAACAAAATCTTACGGAGTGGATATGAAAACATAACTTTGCAAATCGGAAACTTTTTTTTTTCAAAAGCGGAATTGAACAACGTATTTTAGCGAACCTGGCTCAAAAATGGAATTTCCGTTTCCGCCTAATATGGGCTGTTTGCAAGGCCAGTCTAGTCTCGTGACGTTGTAAAACTGAACTACCTACACAATCCATCCTCTACTCCTCATCACATTGAACAATCATTCTAGGGTTAGGAAAAAAATAAAAAAGGGCCCTCTCGTCACTTCCCCCCTCCCCGACGGGCGACGGGGGCGATCCCGCCACCCACCCTCCTCCAGCCCTCCCCTAGCCTTCCTCCCCCACCGCTGCTGGCAGAGGCCACCGGGCTCCTTCCGGGTGGCGGTGGCGGGGGTGCTCGTCTCCCTGTGGCTCAGTGTTGTGGTCGGGGCCCAATCCCCATGGCGGTGGTGCTCTATAGGGCTGCGACGGTTCAGCTCCTGCTGGGAGGCAACGACACGGTGGCGCGGAAGGCTTCCTATGGGGCAGCGGGGGCGAACGTGGCAGGCAGTGGTGGGGCGGCACCGACCAGCCCCCTGTGGCCCAGATCTGGGCACATAGGGCCCCATCTGGGTCAGGGGCAGGTGGGCATGCCCTGTGCGTTGCTTGTCCTGCAGGCGGCAGCAAGGTAGATCGGTCGGGTGCTAACAGTGATGGAAACTAGCTTGTTAAATTGCAATGTGGAGGCAGGCTTTGCGGTCCTGATCCGGGCCTGGCTAGACCCTATTGGGACTGGTGTGCCCCCCATGGGGGCTTTATGGGCATGCTGGCCTGGCCGGACCCAACGGGGACTAGTGTGTTTGTTGTCGCGTCCGATCGACTATCGTATTTGGCGGTGGTGGTTGTTCCGTCCTTCTAGGTCGTAGTCCTACTGGCCCTGATTCAAGCTGCTTCTCGCCTCCTCCTTGTAGGCCTCGTGACGGCAACCTCGGTGAACGACGATGGCGGCTTTGTGACCGTAGTGGTGCATCCTCGCGGGTGGCAAGTTTGGTGGTATCGAGGCCTCGACCTCGTGGGTGTCCTTTGCATGGGATCGCCCGGGGGGTGTGGATTGGGTTTCCGGGAGAAATCCTTTTCGGCTCGGCCAACACCGACGCGATACCGTCTGAGGGCGGCACCATTCCTTCCTAGAGGGCGTCGTGGCTACATGTCATCCACTTCCCTCTACATGCCGGGGGAAACCCTAGGACCATTCTATGGGTAATAAAGGGGCTGTGTACATCGCTTGATGCAGAGGCCGGGGCGATGCTCCCATTTCGGAAAAAAACTTGACTGTTCTGTGCTAGGAGCATGGTAGTACTGCTCCGGATGGCGCAGCGGTTGCGGGTCTCCTTTGTTTAGTTGATCCGCCTATGTTTCCATTTTGTTTCTTTTTTTATTCCTTTGGGCGTGTGTTTGCTGCTGACCCAATTTTATCTTTGTTTCGAGACTATCTTGGTTGTATTGTGGTGGTTGTTGCTATATTAATTTTGCTGAGCGAAAGATTGATTTGTGAAGGAGAAAATATCCATTTGTTTCAATACTCGTTTATGTTTCTGCGAAAACAAAAGTGGCACCAGCCAGTTGTGTCCGTTTTCACCCCTGTTTTCATCCCTAAAATGTGCACATTCACGGTACGTTTGAATGCTAAGGAACGCTAATTTATGGTCAGAAATTGGGATGATCCCTTCCTACAATTCCCCATTGATTTTCCTGAACGGTGTCTTTCCCTTTTGAGGTGGAGATTCGAGAGCTACCTGCACCATCTTCACATTTACTTCAAGATTTTTTTTTGCGAAATTCCACCATTCTATTCAACAGTATTACCAACAATCCCGTGTATATCATGCGATTGCCATCGATATTGTTGAGCAACCGAATTGGCGAGCAACGGCGCTACCAGAGCCTTTGCATTACAGTCATATACGTACTGGTCCATTTTGGTGGAGAAGTTCATTAGACTAAATCTACACTCTTTAGATATCGAAGTGAGACTTGCGGAAATCTCAACAAGTGAAAATTTGGAAAAGAATCCTAGCTCATGTTGTTGGGATTAAGTTTGTGGATTGATGGGATGCGACCATCCATACATCCCAATGAAAGCGCGAAAGGGCATTTTCTCGGTCATTATGCTCATAGCTTGGTGGTTATGGAAGCGGCGTAACACAGCCATCTTTGATGGTGCTCGGCCTAATCCTGATGGCTTGCTTGGCATGATAAAGGCGGAAACAAGGCCGCCCCCACCCCCCACCCCGACCTAGTGCATAGAGTGTTGTTGTACCCGGGTGTTTCCTCTCTAAGCTTGTACCGAAACACAAAGATTTTGTGTTTTCTCGAAAAAAACATGTCCCTTCTTGTTTGTTACATGGGGTGTAATCCTTCTTAGTCTTTGTGCCGTACCGCCATCATGCATGGATAGGCTAAAAGATTCCAAAACACAATGAATCTAAAAAGAGCTAGTGACATGCCATCCACATCATGATATGTCATGTATGTTATTCTCCGATTTGTAGCATATCAGCATATGTATGAATGGACGGTAAGAATACAAGTCGACTATCGAAAAAACTTTACAAACTGGTAAGGCACAATAAATGCCCCATGAGAAGGCCAGGAGCCAAACTACAAGTTGGTCAATTTCCAACCTATGAAATCAATAATGAATCATGCACACATCTCCATCGAGATGTGCCATATGATCGAGGAATCTTGCCTCGTTGATCGACAGGGAAAAAGAAACATGTCAACTATATTCGGCTGAGGAAGATCGATGCCGTGAGGAGGATCGACAAATTATCTGTTTGTGCTAAGTCTTATGGTCCGGGAACTTGAGAACGAAACGAAACTATAAGATTTTGACACCAAAATTGCATTGTGAAATGTATAAATATACATGAATAGTTGTTTGTACACAAGAAAAAATATAATGTCTTGATCATACGTGAATAAGTGTAAATGATAAGTTTGAATCTTCATTACAATTCATAAGGACCAAAGGCATGGAAAACTAACTAATAGTAAGAATTTGATTACATGGTTCCTTAATCCAAAATATATGAATAAAAAACTTTATAGAATATAACGTCTAATGTGAGTGCATGCATGTATTGGACGGATAGATCGAGTAGGGAGATTCCAAAACATAAAGGATCTCAAAAAGAGCTTACGCGCGCAGACAAGATGCAAAACCCTTTGGCGACCCGAGAAGGCAGGGGAATTGCGACTTGCCCGATCAAACAAATTATATATCCATTGCTAGCAAGCCAAATGGCGCATGGGTACACACACTATTAGAAACGAGGCCTTTGGTTGAGGTCGGAAATGGTGTTAAAGGGGGCGCCCGTACTAGCGTGGTCCAGAGAGGAAAAAGGAGAACCCCTTTAACACCGGTTCGAGCCACGAACTGGTGTTAATGCACCAGTGGCCCACGTAGCCCCCCCTCCTTTAACACCGGTCCGTGGCTTGAACCGGTGTTAAAGGGGGTGCGCCTATATAACAGACCGCAACCCACACCCCTCTCTCTCATTTTTCCACTCTCTCATTTTGGAGCTTAGCAAGAGGGTGAGAGGTGTGCTAGTTTGTGTTTTTTTCCTATGCACAAGAGGTGTTCGGTAAAATGCCCGAGAGCTCGAATTAAGTTTTCTCGTTGCTCTTTCCTTATCGGTCGAGGTTGGCAACTTTATCCTTTCATGTGTCATTGATGTAATGTATAAGTGGTCATCTTCCTATTAATTTTTGATATAGTACTATATAATGCAGATGAACCGGCAATAGATGTACAGTGAACGACGCACTTCCGAGTACATTAAGGGCCTCCAAAATTTCATCGTTGTGGCTAATGCAAACCATGGCCACAATGGTTTTATGTGATGCCCGTGTGTTCACTGTCAGAACAAGAAAGACTACTCAAATACCAGAACCATTCACGCCCACCTGCTTTGATCCGGTTTCATGCCCAGCTATAATTGTTGGACCAAGCACGGAGAAAAAGGGGTTGTGATGGAAGACAACGAAGAAGAGGATGATGACAACTATCATAATATGTATCATGAATACGATGATACTGCAACGGGGGTAGATAATGAAGATCAAGAGGCAGCAGATGGGCCCGCTGATGACGATCTTGGTCGGGCCATTACTAATGCAAAGGAAGAATGTGAAACTGAAAAGGAGAAGGAGAAGCTGGAGCAGATGTTAAAGGATCACAAAACATTGTTGTACCCAACTTGCGAAGATGGCCACAAAAAAGCTAGGTACCATACTGGATTTGCTACAGTGGAAGACAGAGAACGGTGTGACTGACAGCGCATTTTTAAAGTTGTTGGTAAAAATGAAGAGTCTGCTTCCAAGAAATAATGAATTGCCCGATAGTACATACCAAGCAAAGAAGGTTGTCTGCCCTCTAGGATTAGACGTGCAGAAGATACATGCCTGTATTAATGACTACATCCTCTACCGCGGTGAGAAGTACGAGAATTTGGATGTATGCCCGGTATGCACTACACTGCGGTATAAGATCAGACGAGACGACCCTGGCGATGTTGAGGGAGAGGCCCCTAGAAAGAAGGTTCCTGCCAAGGTTATGTGGTATGCTCCTATAATACCACGGTTAAAACGTCTCTTTAGAAATAAAGAGCATGCCAAGTTGTTGCGATGGCACATGAAAGACCGTAATAAAGACGGGATGTTGAGACACCCCGCTGATGGGTCACAGTGGAGAAAAGTCGAGCGAGAGTACCCGGACTTCACACGTGACGCAAGGAACTTAAGGTTTGGTCTAAGTACAGATGGCGTGAATCCTATTGGTGAGCAGAGCTGCAGTCACAGCACCTGGCCTGTGACTCTATGTATCTATAACCTTCCTCCTTGGTTGTGCATGAAGAGGAAGTTTATTATGATGCCAGTGCTCATCCAAGGCCCGAGGAAACCAGGCAACGACATTGATGTGTACCTAAGGCCATTAGTTGAAGAACTTTTACAGCTGTGGGCCAAACTAGGTGTAAGTATGTGGGATGAGCACAAAGGGGAGCCATTTGACCTACGAGCGTTGCTTTTCGTAACCATCAATGATTGGCCTGCTCTTAGTAACATTTTAGGGCAGACAAACAAGGGATTCAAAGCATGCACGCACTATTTAGATGAGACTTAAAGTGTATATTTGGATAAATGTAAGAAGGTTGTGTACCTAGGGTATCATCGATTTCTTCCGAACATGCATCCCGTAAGAAAGAAAGGCAAGCATTTCAAACGTCTAGCAGAACCCCGGAGGAAGCCTGTCCTCCGTACCGGTGAGGAGGTATTTGGTATGGTTAAGGACCTAGAAGTAATCTTTGGAAAAGGTCCTGGCAGTCTATCTGTTCCGAATGATGATGCCGGACACCCGCCCATGTGGAAGAAGCAATCTATATTTTGGGACCTACCCTATTGGAAAGTCCTAGAGGTACGCTCTTCAATCGACGTGATGCACATGACAAAGAATGTTTGCGTGAACCTGCTAGGCTTCCTAAGAGTGTATGGGAAGACAAAATATACACCGGAAGCACGGCAGGACCAACAACGTATGAAATACCCTGAAGAGCCTATGCATCCTGAGAATGAGAAGGGTAAAGGACGTCACTTAACTCCTGCCAGCTACGCTCTTACCAAAGCAGAGAAGGAAATCTTTTTGGAATGCATGAGCAGTATCAAGGTCATGTCTGTCTTCTCGTCGAATATAAAGGAAATAATAAATATGGCAGAGAAAAAATTTCAAAACCTGAAGTCTCATGAAAAGGAAATCTTTTTTGAATGCCTGAGCAGTATCAATGTCGTGTCTATCTTCTCGTCGAATATAAAGGGAATAATAAATATGGCAGAGAAAAAATTTCAAAACCTGAAGTCTCATGACTTCCACATGATTATGACGCAATTTCTTCCGATTGTATTGAGGGGGCTTCTACCTGAAAATGTTCGAGTACCCATTGTCAAGCTATGTGCATTCCTCAATGCAATATCTCAGAAGGTAATCGATCCAGAAAGCCTACCAGGATTACAGACAGATGTGGCCCAATGTCTTGTCAGCTTTGAGTTTGTGTTCCCACCATCCTTCTTTAATATTATGACGCATCTCCTGGTTCACTTAGTAGAAGAGATTGCCATTCTCGGTCCTGTATTTCTACACAATATGTTCCCCTTTGAGAGGTACATGGGAGTCTTAAAGAAATATGTTCATAACCGTGCTAGTCCAGAAGGAAGCATCTCCAAGGGCTATGTAATAGAGGAGGTCATTGAGTTCTGTGTTGATTTTATTCCTGACCTTAAGGCGATTGGTGTTACAGAATCACGACATGAGGGGAGACTGCATGGAAAAGGCACCCTAGTATGTAAAGCAATGATATGTAGGGACGGGCATTCTCTCAATCAAGCACACTACACGGTTTTACAAAGATCTATCTTGGTTGCCCCGTATATCAATGAACACAAGAATTTTATACGCCTCAAAACCCCCGTCTGCGCTACCCTCAAGTCCATCCCACGCGTACTCAGCCTTCAAGGTTCAACTACGGCGACCCCAACGACAACAGCGACGACGGTCGCGGCAAGTACGATGACTACAGTGGCGAGTATTACAGGTGTAGGAAGGAGCATGACTGAATCACTCCAACATTCCAAAACAAGTTCGGCCGATTGTGACTTAATCTGGCCATGTATCTTTGTAGGGATACGGGTAGGCTACACTAGCGCAAATCAAAATTTTCTACCACGTAAACCAGGATTGCTATTGTCATAGTTCACGGGATTACCACTAGACGCGCAGTTGCGGAATTGATGAAGCGCTTCGAGGAAGTGCAGACGTTCCACGTCTCCTCCTTGTCTTCGTCCCATGAGAAGCTCCCCTTGATTGGCTCATCCAAGTGCCACAGATACAGCACTTCCTAGGTATCCACACGTGCGGGGTGGAAGCGTTAGACGCCGGACTGCTAGATCTGCGCATGTAACGCAGGCATGAGGAGTGGCGGCTAGGTGGAATGGTCTAACCCTGGTCATCTCGCCCCACCCTCTCTTATATAGGGGTTCCTAGTGGGATTCTATATTAGCATCCCATTAGTAGCCTAAGCCTGGTCTAATTCGGATCTAATCCTCATTAGGCTTCCAGTCTCTTAAGTGTGTGACCCTATAGGTTCATATACGTGTAGACATGACACGAATACACTTATTCTATCAATAGTTGGTAGCGGCCTCTAGCAAGACGTGCCAACTCCTAAACGCATACAAAGATCATATCGGACGAACCATCACAAGGTTTAGTACATGTATTTCCCTTTGCCTCACGATATTTGGTCTAGCTCCAAGCTGACCTCTCTTTCTCGATACCGTGATTCGGAATCCCTTTACTAGGTTAACTCTTAACCTTATGTAGCACGACCATGCATTTCTGGATCCGATCAATCGAGGGGCCCAGAGATATCTCTCTCAAGTAGAGAGGGGAAAATATCATCTTGATTGACCATGCCTTGCAGCATGCTTTAGGACAAACCCGAAAGCTACCTTTATAACTACCCAGTTACGGAGTAGCATCTGATAGCTCCAAAGTAGGTCGATCTACATCTCAAGTACATGCAACAATCTCAGGTCTAAGGACAAAACATACACGATGTGTAGAGAGAGCTGCAAGTCAAATTTCCAGTCTCATGTTGGGTCAGTCCAACCCCATGTTCATAACATGTGTCCACATCATTGGTTTGACATCTCCATGTCTATGACTTGCGAAACATAGTCATCAACCAGTCGATGTGCTAGTCTAATATTCACGTGTGTCCTCACATGAACTCCGACTAGGGACAAATATTAAATAACCATACAAGTAAAGAGTTTCACAAACAATTCACATAATTGCCAATCAATACAAGTTACCTGATATGGATATTCAAGGAATATTACAATAACTCATGGATACATATGAAATATAATCATCTCTATGATTGCCTCTAGGGCATATTTCCTTCAATCTTAATTTTCAGTTCTTCTATGTATCTTAATTTTCAGTCGTGCTTTGTTAGTTGCGTTATGTACTTTAATTCCAGTTCTATCGTAATAAAAAAAATTCCCGCCCTTTTCCCCCCCACGCATTCTGCCCGCCCTTTCCCAATTGTTACTAGTTTGAATAGTTAGAATTTTATTTTTTAAAAAACAAAAAATGTTTTAGGATTAATTATTCAAATGCAAACAATATTCATGTTGAAAGTTTTGTCAGATTCCAAAGTATACAAAAGATGCTAAATTTAAATATCCAAACAATTCAAAAATGTTAAGACAAAATATAATATGATTTTCTCTAATAAAATAGGGTTAGATTCCTTTTCTCTAATGTACGAAATAAATGCTCCCCTTTAACACCGGTGACAGCCATGAACGGGTGTTAAAGGGGGGGGGGTGCGCTCACGAAATGAAAATCCCCCCACCTCCCCTTTAACACCGGTTCGTGGCTGGAACCGGTGTTAAAGGGAGGGTGCGCGCGCGAAAACAATTCCCCCCTTTAACACCGGTTCGTGGCTGGAACCGGTGTTAAAGGAGGGGGGTTATAACACGCGCACCTCCTCTTCCTCTTCCCCCATCCAGATCGAGGAGCAGAGGAGCACAGCGAGAGGAGCCGTCGCCGCCGCGCCCACCCACGCTGCCATCGTCGTCGCGCCCACCCACGCTGTTGCCGCCGCCTCGTCGTGCTCTTCTTCCGCGTCCAAGGAATCGACGTGGGGCATCCTCAATCGACCCCTAGCACCGCTTCTTCTCTGAGCCCGACGACCACCACTATCGCCATCGTCGCCGTTTCCGACCACGCCCGGCCTCGCGGACCCCTCTGGTAGACCCACAGTGAGCCCACGATGCTCACCCGCCCCTCCGCTTGCTCCTCTCGCTCGGAGCCGTCGTCGCCTCGCTGCTCTGCAAGCGCCGCCACTGGCCGTCGTCATTGCCGTCGCTCCGGTGCCCCCTAGGTAGCGGTGCTACCCGTTTTAGGTAGGCCGCATCGCGCTGAGTCGAACGCGCTTGCTCGTGCGCCCTAGGTGGCTCTCCAGCGCCGCCAGCCGCCGTCTGCAGCCCCTCTGGCGAGACCGTGTGGCGTCTGTGTGGCTGTGACGTGGCCCCGGTCCCACGCGTCAGCCACTGTGGCTAGTCCCTGTTTTGGTGAGAAAACGGTTAGGGACAGGGTGTGCTGACGTCCGGCTGAGGTAATAAGTGGTTTAATAATTCCAGAAAATGTTTAAATCTTGTAAATTCAATAACTAATTATTTATAAGTTAGAAAAATACAAATAATATATCAAAATATTTAGAAAAATGAGAACTATCTATTTAAGCTATAATCATGCATTGTTAATCAACTTGCATGACAAGTTTAATTAGAAGAACATAATGAACCCTCTCATATGCATTCGGGATTTCTCCGAATTAGGGTTTGGACCCCTCGGACCTCGTTTAAAATGATCAAGCATGCTTAGGGTTTTAATTTCATTTGTGTATTTATTTGTGTATTTTTTTATGAATAATATGTATATTTGTGTATGAATCCAAGTCCACTTGAATGTTTACTCTCTTACTCTAGATAATATTATTGTTTTAGAAACTATGGATCCACTCAGTAGAAACCTTGAAGATGAAGAAATAATGGAGAACATGATCCACGAGGACACCGCATAATATCTGAACTTTGAGGGACATGATGACAGCTCAAGTAGTCATGGAGAAGATGACGACTCCGGTGAACGCACTTTAGTGATTACAAAGTCCGTTGAGGTATATGCATGTATTAAGCCTCTGCTGACTTGCACCGATTGATTTGTATATATTTATACATGTATTAATTAACGGTTCTTTCTTCTTTTAGCCCTCCGGATCGACCAGCCAGCAACAATCTTCTTCTACGAAAAAGAGCAAGCGAGGTGCGAGCCATCGGCTGAAACATCGTGCAAAGTTCACGATCGAAGCAGTCCGTGTTGATGGCAGGCCGATGAAGCCCAAGAAGGCCGCAGACAAATTTATACGTCAGGCTGGAGTTCTTGTTAGGGA
Organism: Avena insularis; assembly: GCA_023614405.1. Taxonomy (NCBI): domain Eukaryota; kingdom Viridiplantae; phylum Streptophyta; class Magnoliopsida; order Poales; family Poaceae; genus Avena; species Avena insularis. The sequence continues at coordinate 31,141,923 of CM042691.1, forward strand.
CCAAATTCCAATCATAATTGAATATTGGAATAAGCCAAAGAAGGGCGACGGTACCTTTGTCGATGAAAGATCCAAAGAAACACTTTGGACTTTGCTATTGGTAAATTTCACCCTACCACCAGAGGAGGATGAAAATAAATCGGTTATAAAGGAAAAGGTCAAAGACTGGACTCTAAAGAAGATGGTTGACACTTTCCGCAACTGGAAGACAAAATTGAACAAATTTGTCAAAGCTCGCAAGACTCCGGATTTCGAAGACGCATATTTTGCAAAGATAAGACCTCACTGGCCCGAAATTGTGGTGTACAAGGAAGGTGCTATAGCTACAAAGAGGTCAGAAACTAATACGCTAAATGCCCAGAAGAAGGAATATCACCAGAGGACGGGATCAGGTGGCTACATATCTCAGAGGCCTAAGTGGGAGGAAGCTGAGAAGGCCCTGCGCGCTAGAGGGATCACACCCCAAACACATGGGTGGGACCTACGTGCAAAGACTTGGTTCTACGGAATCGGGGCAAGGTTGGACCCAGAAACGGGATTGTGTATCTTCCCAACAATTCTTGCCAAACCCGTCACTGAACTCATCACGACATACGAGGAAACAGCCGCCAGGACCATCCATCCCGACAGAGAGAATGACCAGCTGACACGCACCATCGGTAAAAAAGAATACGCTCGACTTGCATGAGACACATGGGGTATGACGTGGAAGTATGGGTTTGCCGAGTGTAGCGACTCTGACAGATGGCGCGGTAGAAAAGAAAAAGAGCGTACATACCGGATGACACAGATAGAACATGCACTTGTGGCGCTGGAGGCGCAAGTGAATGAACAAAAGAGCCAGCAAGCTACCGACCCATCTCAGCGGCACGAAAAGCCTGCATTGGAAGCTGCCGGCGGCCCAGACTCTACGCGGAAAAGCAGCGTGGCTTCCACGGAGAACGTACAGCCCACGCTTGAAATGGCGGGTCCTCGATATCCCGTGGATGAGATCACGGAGAGCGAACACGCTGAGCTGCATGTGATATTAATGGGCTTATCCATTAAGGTGGCGGTTGGCTATGCCTTACCTCCTGTAGCTGGTGGAACTTACCACTGCCGACCAATTTCAGATGGCTATGCTATTGTCGGGGTGGATGAGGTTGTGAAGGAATATGAGGAAGCACAGCTTGACCATGCTTCTCGTGAAGGGGAAACTCAACTCAAATTTGCAGCGAAAACAACCATTCTTTGGAAGAAGGAACACATCGTGCTTCCAAATTGGAGGCCACTGGCACCCCCGCCGTCTCTCCAGCATCAGCAGTTTGAGCCGCCTCAACTGTCTCCAAGTCATTAGAATACTACCCTGTCGTCTCCGGCGCTTCAGCCATCTCCTGCGCGACAGCCATTTCCGGCGCGCCAACCATCTCCTGCGCGTCAGCCATCTTCGGCTCGCCAGCCATCTCCTGCGCGTCAGCCATCTCCGGCATTTCATCCATCTCCTGCGCGTCAGCGTAAGCGGAAGATCACTGCCACGAAGAGCATCACTAGCACTGCCACGAAGAAATCCGCAGGAAACCGTACGCCAAAGAGTTTAAGGAACTACGTCCCGTAGCCTTCTGCCAAGCCATTGCCGGTATTACCGTGGAATCGCAGTGACGAGGAGACCAAGAGGATCTCGGAAGAAGAGGTCAAGAAATTCTTTGCACCTAGACGGGCCGAGCCAAAGGAGAAACTAGATCCGGCGGTGGTGGAGAAGTTTTACAATAATCTTTTGAAACCTGAAACCCCACTTGTGCCGGACTACGAGCGCCAGATTATGAAGGGGGATGCAAGGCGGAGGGAGTCTGAAAGTAGTAGTCGTGTGGCACCCTAGAAAACAGTTCCCATGCTCGGAGAGCAGGAAAACCAATCGTGCGCCCCGCTCCAAGTCTTCGACACACGGATGGCTCCTCCTGTAAATGATTACGAGGCAGAGCTACAAAGAAAGGACAATGAGATGAGGATGACTTAAATTGCATACTTGAACATCATGGGAGACAACTTTCCCAAAGGCGATGCCAACCCCATACAGCCATGAAAGTATGGGAAGAATCTCATCAAGAAAGAGGAGCTCAAGAATCTATCAACAAAGATACGAAGATTGCATAAGTGGTACCTTGATTTCTGCAAGGCGAGAAAGGAAGAATGGATCACGGTGCATATAAGAGATCAGATTTTCTTGTGCGGAGACAACGAGATCAGCTTCAACATTCAAGACTTGCATTTTCTATTCAATCAGAAGGAACTCGACAAAGCTGCCATTAGCCTTTATTGTGTGTAAGTACTATTTATGTAATTTCTATCTCATCTCATTCAATTCATTAATTGCATGTATATATATGCTCACCATATATTTATATACTATTATGCACGAAAAATGTTATGGAATGCATGAAAGGAGGACCTTTTGACATTGGGTTCGTTGACCCAAATAGAGTTCATGAACAAGTGGTAAAACTCAAACCCGGGCAAACAAAAGATTTCTTGCTAACGTATTTACTGAGACAACAAACCAAAAGGGAAATACTATTGCCTTACAACTTCTCGTGAGTGTTACCCTCTCTTGTACACATTCTGTTTCGGCTTACTCGATGTTAAGTGTAACTGATGATGAGTTATGCGTGCGTAGGTTCCACTCTATTCTGCTAGTCATTCAGGTTGACTCAGGAGAAGTCCTTGTCGTGGACTCGTTACGAAAAGACCAAGAGCTATGGGCAAACTTTAAAGAGATGCTCCAGAAGTAATTTCAATCATATTATCGCACTACATCGGCAACTTTCGTGACAAGTAATTAATTACTCTTTTATCTATTTTCTTTGCCGGACAGGATTTGAAAAAGGTTCATGGGCAGGGCCATGGATGAATGGTCAGAAGAACTAAAATTTGTAGACCAAAATGTAAGTAATACTAGCCAGCTAGGTCTGCGTATCTCTTTGATTCTGCTTTCAATTCCATTATATTATGCTTTATTGATTATTATTTTGATTGAACTCTCTATTCTCGTAAAGTGCGCGCATAAGGGATCCGGCAATAACTTATGTGGATACTATGTTTGCGAGTTCATTCGCAACACGATATGTGCGACGGGTCAAGCCGCACTAGAACAACTTAGAGTAAGTAAACAAAGTACACAACATTATTTTATTACCATTAGTTGTGTTGAGTTTTATTCTTATATATATATTGACCCTATTCTTCATATATATTTAGATCAAACGGATGCGGAACCAACTCCTACCATTTGGCCGCATACGGGCCATTCAAGAGGAATTGGCGGGGTTTATATTTGATAAGGTCGTTGCGTCTGGCGAAGAACTTTTTAGATATCCACCAAAATGAACGTGTACGGAGATGTCATATTATATATATGCTTGAACGTGTTTGTCTTGTACTTGATGCTTCAACATGTACGGAGAATACAACAACGACGATGTTTTTGTGTAATAATAGTTGCTTAATTATTCATGTACTCGTATGTATCAACGATGTATATGTATACCTCTCCCGGTCGATTCCCCCTCCCCCTTCCCCGTCCCCGCCGCGCCGCAGAAATACGTCGCAGAAAGATGCGATGATCTGTAATACCACAATAGTTTTCAGGCTTGTCAGCCACATGCAAAGCCCTTGAAAAGGCGAGGATCGAATCACATCACCTCGCCGGCCGGCCACCGTAGCACGCGCGCGGCATCGATCCCCTGTGCAAATTACGCCAAGGTCAACGCGTGTACGTGTACCCCCTCCAAAAGATGCGGATGCCCTGCAGCTAGCTAGCGTCATTCATGTCAACTCTGGCTTTGCGTGTATCTGCTTTCTCCCCATCAGCAGCAGCATCCATATATATCCTATCGCTTCTGCTGGATCATCGTCGTCGTTGTAGCTGGTACAGTACTACTGCAGATGCGTTATTCGCGATCGACGACGTTACCGCGCCCGCGCGGCATCGATCGGCCGCAGCGCACGCGGCGCGCGTTGGTCGGCACGAAAATATTCGGCTGACGAAGATCAACAGGGCGAGAATGATGATATTCCTGATAGGGACGGCAATATGAAGCTAGCAAAGGTCAACTAAATGAACGTGTGCACGCCTTTTGTAGAAAAAATACTTTTTTTCCGAGAAACACAGTACATACACAGATGCGCACAATGCATACATACACTCACCTCTATGAACACACGTACGCACACCCTACCCCTATGAGCACCTCCGAGAGACTGAACCGACGGGTCTTGAGATTGACGAAGTCACCACAGGCGCCTCGCTATCGACGGGAACGTCGTCTCCCACTGAAAGAATATTCCGTCTTTATGAGACACCAAAAGGTCAAACCTGGGGTTTGAACTCTGGTGGGCTGGGGGTACCACTGTCCTCCTAACCATCCAACCACGGGTTGGTTCTCCGTAGAAACGAATACTTCATCTGCTCAAACAGATGTCTCGGGATTTTTATATGTATGTATTTAAACGTGTTTTAATATATAGATATGTGTGAATTTCGACAAATCTATAACATTTTTTTGAGTCGGAGGAATTACTATCAGAAAGATTCCATATGGGACGGCATGCCATTTATATAATCTTCCTCTCCAATTACTATCAGAAAGATTCCTCACCAAAGACTATGCGGCTAACGGCGGCGGCTGCAGGATCTCATCTCATCTCGTGGCGGGCGTCGGCAGGGGCCTCCTCTCCTAGTGCGGCGGGAGCTCCTAGACAGTGCAGCGCAACGGCTCTGGATGACAAGACGTTACTAGAGGAGAAGGTAGCTGGGGCGGTGGCCCCAGTATCCTAGCGGAGACGGACACCGGATCGGTGGCCCCGGGATCCCACAGTTAGGAAGCTCCGATGGCTACGAAGGCGGCACGGTGGCCGGTCCAAGGTGCTTGCGCATGTAGCTGTCGGCTACTTGGTGCCTGCGTCAACTGTGGTGTTGGCGGCGTCCGTGATCCGGTAGGTGGTAGGTGGCAACAACCCGTTCTTCTTCTCCACGAGGTGTGGGTGGTGTTAGCAGTGCTCGCTAAGCGCTACAGGCTGCTTGTGGTAGCTGCAACCGTCTTGTGGGATGGGGGTACTGGCTCTACATGAATAGTGGAGGCGGTCCTTGGATTCCTATCGCGTCAAGACAAAGATCTTCTTGATGCATGCTTTCATTGATCAGGAAAAAGTGTCGAGTTTCGGAAGTCTTCGCCGGCGAACTCCATGAGTGCCTCATGACTGGAGTTTCCTGGTTCATCTAGGATTTGATCATGCGCTTCCATGTTTTTACTGGCCATAAACGTTGTGAAGCTCTGTTGTCTGTTACCATCATGAAACATGTCTTTCAGTCCATGGTGAAGTCAGAGGCAGAAATATTTTGAAATTCAATATCTGAGGTCTAGCGTCGTTTCAGTGGAGCAGCTCGGGGCAAAGCCTATCCGCCACCACTCCCCATCCACCTTAGCCCATCCTCGCCGCCACCGAACGATGTCGTCTCGGCAAAGACCATGAGGCTAACGGCGGCAGCAGGATCTCATCTCATCATCAACATTTCATCATCAAATCATCTGGTGTTCATAACACATGTCAAAACATTTCATTAGAATGACTCATTATTCTAAGGTTTTCATAATCATTTTCACCAAGTATTTCCATATAAAGTGATCAAGTTTTATGCTTAGCACTAGCCACTAAAGTTGAGGTAATCACTAGTGAGGGGTGCTAATCAAGTGTGACTTATCCAAATCTAATCTCATACCTCAGTATGACATCTAATTCTAACTAATTTAGGCCAAGTTTTATGCTTTTTATGCTACTTATAATATCTTTCCAAAACTCACTAAATTCTAACTAGAAGTAATAAAAGAACTTTGATAAAGAAATAAAGGAATAAAGCTTGCAAGTAAAACTGGGATTTGGTATAATAAAGTTGCATAACCAAAGCATGCCTAATGCATTGCCTAGGTTAATTGGTATTGTGGGGCTTGCAAGTATTAGATTGCATAGTGTAGCTTGCTAAGATGGCTTGCCTTGAGTAGTTCAGTGGTTGAAGTTCTCCTCTGCTTTCTCTTCGTAATGGTCTCCTTCCTCTTCGTCGGTACTAGCGTCTATAAATAAATACGAGGTACACAATCACCAAACAATACTTAACTACTTCTATTTAGCACACAAAGGTTCACACTAGATGATCTAGCATCATCACAATCATCACAAGGTTTAAAGCCTTAGTCTTATTTAATTTATTTTGGAAAAGTAATTTCTACTCATTGAAAACTACTTAAGATTTAATATTCTCCAATTAAAATATGAAATCATGTCGACACATGTCATCACCACATATTTTAATACTAGGGAATGTGATTTAAAGTGGTGTCACAGTTTAATAAGGTTTAACATTATTATTTTAATTAATTAAAGTGACTATAAATGTCCATGGAGCATTCTTTTAATAATTGTCCACTATTTCTACAAGTAAACCTAGATATTTTTATATATTCAGAAAGGTCTGGTCAAATGTGATTTTTGAGAGTTTGAATCAACTCAAAAGCATTTATGGTTGATTTTTGAAAAATGTTTGAATGCAGAAAAGTCTCTGACTTGTTATTTTTACTATAGATGATTTATAATTTCACTTGGTTTGAATCTAACGGGCTTGGATTAACAATTACAATACCTTTCTAACAAAATTGGTTTCATGCAATTTGGTTAACTGAATATCTCTGAATGGAATTTTGAAACTATAGACAAATCTAGAGTTTGAACTAAATGGAAAAAATCTAATTTGAATTAACTGGGTCGCGCGGGAACTAACTGGGCCAGCCCACTGCACACGGTGCAACGCGTTGGCTGAGTTAAGTGATGACCCCACGCGTCAGCGACTCTGGTTATGCGAAGTGGTACGGGGCAATCTGGACCTTGCGATTAGCATCTAATCTAATGGCTGAGGTGTGTCGTCTTCGTCGGGCAGCGCCAGTGAGACTGAACGCTAACACGGCGATGGGGGTCGTGTGAGGCTCACCAGGGCTCCATCTAGGGTCGGCGTTGGGGGAGAACGACGTTGTCGACGATGGTGGTTCGAACGGTGGCTCCTGGGGCGGCTCCAATCAATGGCTCCTCTTCTCCTCCAACGCGGTAGACTTCGGTGAAATTACGGTGACCTGGTGCTCGCCTTTCTCCGGGGAAGGGTTAGTGGTTCTCTGTGAGAGGTGGGGAGTGAGATGGTGTGACGAATTGGGGCTAGGGTGGCCTCCTTTTATAGCCGAGCGAGAGAGGCAGTGCGGCATGGGCAGATCTCGACGGGGTCGACGGTACAACGAAGCTAACGGCATGGTGGAGGGTGTAGGCCGGTGCGCGGTCTCCTGGCGATACTCAAGGAAGTAATGGCGCAGCAAGGGGCGGTCGAGAATGGTCGGGAACGGTCGACGCTCTGCGTGGCACCGCCGATGGGTTTGACGTTAGACGAGTGCTACGAGTCGTGCAGCGGCGAACAGGGGTGTCTGGGAGGTTCCTGGGGTCGTGGTGATTGCAGGCACGGGCGATGAAGGCGAGGCGTGGTGTGTGCGAGCGTGTCGGGAGCAGCGCTCTGGCGTGCTCTCGTCATGGCACAGAGACATTGGGCGCGGCTGTTCTTGGGTGGTCCAGGGCCTGGCTGCGTGCGAGGGATGGACAGGGGATGGCGGTGGACGGCCAGCTGCCTCCTAGACATGGTGAATGGGCATGGCGCTGGCTGCTGCTAGCTAGCCATGGTCGGCTGGCAAGGGGGTGCTCGGGTTGGCATGGCACTGTGCAATGGTAGCTTGCTAGGTGGTTCAATGCTTGTGTGCTCACTGGGGGAGATAAGGGTGAGAAATGGGAGACAAGAATTAGACAAAGCTTTGATCACAAATAGTGATAGTTAGGCAGGTTTGATTTGTGTATCCGGGTGTTTTATGAAATGGCCGAAAGAATCCAAGTTTGAAATTTTTGAATGAATTTTGGTGAGGGTACTAGTCACACACTTGGTAGTACCTGGTTGCTTGGGTTTGGCAAGGTGAACTGGTTTGAGTGGTTTTTGAGAATTGGTGATCTTAGTACCTACACTTGATTCAATTTTCAATTGTCATTTGAATAGATTTGAATTCTGTTTCTGTTGGTTTGCAAAGTGGGCTTTGGTTCACTTTTCCTTGATCTAGCAAGGGGTGAAAAGAATTGGATTTGTTTCTGTTAGAAAACTTGGACCAGAAACACTCAAAGTGGTCTAGTGGTTAACTTTGGTCAAAATGACCATTTACATATATATCTTATTTTTGATTTTCTCTTCATTTGATTATGCTTGGAAATGATTTAGATGATGTTGTTTTTATCTTTAAACCAATCCTTAGCATTCATAGCAATCAAACAAGTCATGGCAATCATTCATGCATTCATCACATACACACATGCATTCATATTGATTTTAATAACAAAAGTTTTTGTTAACCCTAAACTTGGGTGATTAGAACTTGATAATCTTGATTAATATTTTTGGGATGTTACAAACCTTCCCCCCTTAAACAAAATTTCGTCCCGAGATTTGAGAAAAATAAAACTAGGATTTAAAGAGATCTGGAAACTCGGTCCTAATGTAATATTCTTGTTCCCAAGTAGCTTCTTCTTCAGTGTGGTTACTCCACTGGACCTTGAGAAACTTGATACTCCGGGTTCTGGTGGTTCTGAAGGCTTCCTCCAAAATACGAATGGGTACTTCGGGATATGTCAGGTCATCGTTGATCTCTAGGGTTCTGTGATCAATATTCTTGAAAACTTCGGTCTTCTCCGGGACTTCTAGGCATTTGTGAAGTAACGAGATATGAAACACATTATGCACGGGTGACATCTCCTCCAGCAGTTCCAGTTGATATGATACTTCTCCTCAGCGATTCAAAATCTTGAAGGGTCCGATATATCTGGGGGCTAACTTTCCTTTGAGTTGGAAACGTTGCATTCCCTTCAAGGGTGATACTTTTAGATACACAAAATCTCCGATATTGAAGGCTAGGTCTCGACGTCTCTTGTCGGCGTAACTCTTCTGTCTGGATTGGGTGGTCTTAAGGTGCTCACGAATCTTGTGAACTTTCTCTTCGGCTTCTCGTAAGATGTCGGGTCCGAAAATCTGACTCTCTCCTACTTCTGACCAATTCAACGGGGTACGACACTCCCTTCCATACATAAACTCAAATGGGGCCATTTGCAAACTGGCTTGGTAACGGTTGTTGTATGAAAATTCTGCGAAAGGCAAACAGTCTTCCCATTTTGATCCATATTCCAACACACAAGCTCTCAACATGTCTTCGAGTATTTGGTTTACTCGCTCTTTTTGTCCATCAGTCTGAGGTTGATAAGCTTTGCTGAAATCTAGTATTGTTCCTAATCCTTCTTGGACTTTCTTCCAAAATCTTGAGGTAAACTGGGTTTCTCGATCCGACACAATGTTCTTGGGGACTCCATGCAACTTGTCTATTCTAACAACGTACAATTCTGCTAGCTTCGAACTCTGATAAGTGGTCTTGACTGGTAAGAAATTGGCTACTTTGGACAGCCTATCCACTATGACCCAGATAGAGTCATTTCCCCTACTATATGTAGGCTAACCGGTGATAAAATCCATTCCTACATAATCTCATTTCCATTCCGGAATCTTCAATGGTTGCAATGTCCCGCGGGTCTCTAATGTCCCGCTTTGACTCTCTGACAGATATCACATTTGGCTATATAGCTTCCGATTTCTCTCTTCATCCTATGCCACCAAAATTGCTCCTTGAAATTCTGATACATCTTGGTTCCTCTGGGGTGGATAGAATAAAGAGTATCATGGGATTATTTCAAAATAGCTTGTTTCAACTCTGAATCTGCTGGTACACAGATACGTCCTTTGTACCACAAAACTCCTTCTTCATCTTCGGTGAATCCGGGTACCTTTCCTTTCCCTTTACGACGTTTGATTCCGTCGATACTAGCATTTCCTTTCTACGCCTCCTTGATCTGACTGATCAAAGTGGGTTAAAGTTCTATGCTATCCAAAAATCCTTCACTCACTAGCTTCATTCTGAAATCTTCCAACTCCTTGTGCAAATTTGGTTGCTCCATCAGAATCATGGTGTTCAATCGACACGGCAATATGCTAAGGGCATCTACTACCACATTGGCTTTTTCGGGGTGATAGTGAATGTCAAGATCAGAGTCCTTGATTAGCTCTCTCCATCTCCTTTGCCTCATAGCTAGCTCCTTTTGGGTGAAAATATACTTTAGGCTCTTGTGATCCGAATAAATCTCACAACGGTTACCCATGACACTACTAGGAAAAGGGCTATAGGTAATCCACACATCCGTGGCTCACATGGTTGAAGTGCCCCACGGATAAAATAGGCGTGGCTCACTAGTGGGAAGTGCCCTACTAGTAACTAGAACAACCGTGGTGCATGTTGTCTTAGTGCGCCAAAGATATGTGTGGGCCAGGGGTCTGCTGGCCGCATGCCACATACCCGTAGCGCACATGGGGTAAGTGCGCTACGGTTATTAGGGATAGCCATAGCGCACATGAGGCAAGTGCGCTACAACTAAGTTAAGCCCCCTCTGCTCCGTAAATGGGCAAACACATCCGTGGCGCACTCCTGGCATGTGCGCCACGGTTGTTATTAATTCCTGTGGCGCACTGGGGCCATGTGCGCCACGGATGTGTCGACCATTTTTTGGCAGCTCCACTTTATGCACATGTGACTATCCACCACCCACACTTCACTTTCCCCTCCTTCTTCCTTCTTAGATCTAGTCGCCACGAATTCACCATTTTTAGCATGTAAAACTTGCCTTGGATGTTACATACATAATAGAGGAAGCTCTCCTTCCGGACACGCCATCCTCTCGGTCGATCTCACGCGAACCTCTCCTTTCCATCTTCTCGATGGTCTCTCATCTCGGTAAGTTGTCCATCTAAGGATGTGTTCATCTTTATATGGATGATATGCTCATATGTATGTAGAGGATCTATGCTCATGTGTGTGTGTATATGGAGAGGATCGATGCTTATGCATGTGTCTATGGAGAGGATCGATGCTCATGCATGTGTGTATGGAGAGGATGATATGTTCATGTGTATGGATCGGTCTCTCTCTTATGTTTTTGTGTGAATGAGTTGCCATTTGTTTTGCCAAAATGTTGATACATTTCCATTTTGGCAAGACTTTGGCATTTCGCAAAGGTCCTTATTTTAGGATAGATCATGCCGAAATTTTCTATCGACCATTGCATGCATGCATTGATTATGTGGTTCTAATAAACTTCTAATTGTACCGTGTACACCGCGCAGGCAACCATGGTCCTCATAATGAGCGAAGACATTGTGGATAGATTTTTGAAATGTGCAACGGCCGACATGATACGAAATAACAAGACGGAGATAAGATGTCCATGCAGAAGATGCAAACTCAACTGGTTGATCGACCCAGATTCCGGGCATCTGCAGGCGCACCTGCTCCGCCATGGTTTCATGGATGGATACACTCGTTGGATAAGCGATGACGAATACGATGGAGACGGTGAAGGTGGGCAACATGCTGATTATCATCACGGCGAGGACATGCGAGATGATGAAGAGTCTCCTGGAGATGGTGAAGGTGCGGAAGCAGACCGGGATGATGATGATGATCTAGATGCCGGAGGAGCAGACGACGATGGAACAACGTCAGGCTGGGTGCAGGACCCTTATGTGCAAGAGCTGCTTCTCAAGCAGACGAGTAACGCCAGGGTTGCCGCTAGAGAGAAAGCCAAGCTTGCACAACTTGAGAAAGACGCGTGTACTCCATTATATGAAGGATGCAGGCAAGATGATACCCGGTTGAATGTAACGCTCAAGGCTATGGAGATGAAGGAAAAACACAAATTGAGCGACGCAAGCTTCGACGATATGATGGCATTCTGGCACGATCGTCTCTCGGAGGGGAACACGTGTCCAACTAGTATCGAGGATGCCAAGAAAATCGTCTGTCCTCTCGATATACCGCACGTTAGATACCACGTATGCATCAACGATTGCATCATTTATCGGGGCAAGGACGCAGATAAAACCACATGTCCGGTGAGTTGATATAAGAAAGGAAAAAAGCACCTCGAAAAGTGGTATGGTATTTTCCTATCACTCCCCGTCTGTAGTGATATTTCGCGGACCCTAAGGAAGCGAACCTCATGCAATGGCATGCGGAAAGGAAGAAGCCAGGAGATGACGATGACCCCGAAAAGGACAAGCTGCTGACACACCCTTCAGATGCTAGCCAGTGGAAAGCATTGGACCTCGAATTCCTAGAATTCGGTGGAGATTCGAGGAACATCAAGCTTGGTGTGAGCACCGATGGACTCAATCCATTCGGTAGCCAGAGCAGCATGCACAGCACTTGGCCCGTGTTTATATGGATGTACAACCTCCCTCCATGGCTGTGCATGAAGAAGAAGTACATACAAATGAGTATGCTAATTCAAGGGCCAAAACAACCTGGTACCGACATCAATCTGTATCTCGGGCTGTTGAAAGAGGAGCTAGCCACGTTATGGGAATCTGGAGCCAATACTTACGACGCCGTCACACAAGATTATTTCACTATGAGAGCCGCGTTGGTCACTATAGTGCAAGACTATCCAGGTTGCGGGTATATCTCGGGGCAGGTTATCCAAGGATTCTCCGCATGCGTTAGGCGCATGGATAACACAATCTATCTCCAACTAGAGAAACATCCAGGGTCTTCGAAAACCATGTTCATGGCGCACCGGAGGTGGCTCGGCAAGAATGATCCATGGAGAAAACATGGAGATCTGTTCGATGGCAAATCCGAGATCCGAGGAATCCCAGAGCGGAGGAGCAGCGAAGAAGTGGAAGAATTGCTGAAAAACTGGAAAGATTGTCCTAAGCCTGGAAAGAAGCGAAAGAGGCAGCAAGACAAGCCGCTATTGAAGGTATGGAAAACAAGGTATATTTTTTGGGAGTTGCCATACTGGAAGTTTCTCCACACGCCCCATAGCCTTGACTTCATGCATATCACGAAAAACGTGTGCGAGAGTCTATTCGCCACCATAATCAACATGCCAGATAGGACGAAAGATGGTCCGAAAGCAAGGCACAGCCTGATATTCATGGGCATCCGAAAGGAGCTTCACGGAGGACGCACTAATCCTGATGATCAGGAAGATGACGATGATCATGAGTCGGAGGCGACACAAGGTCGTCGGAAGGGTAAAAAGTTCAAGAAGAACGAATATTACTGCCCTCCTTCTTGCTTCACTCTAAGCCACGATAGGATCAAACAGTTTTCAAGTGCCTTCTAGGAGTCAAATTTCCTTACGGCTACACGAGCAAGATAAGCAGATACCTAGACAAGGTGAAGCAGAGGTTCAGTGGAATGAAGTCTCACGACTGTGCCGTGCTAATGACGCAGGTACTTCCGGTTGCACTAAGAGGGATAATGGACGAGCACGTCCGTGAAACGTTGTTTGGCCTCTGCAAGTTTTTCGATGTCATCTCTAGAAAGTTGATTGGCGTGAATCAGGTCGGGTGGCTACAAGAGGAGATCGTGGTGATACTATGCGAGCTTGAGGTCTACTTCCCGCCTGCATTCTTCGACATTATGGTGCATCTGCTGGTCCATGTCGTGGAGGACATCGTCCAACTTGGGCTGATGTTCCTCCGTAGCATGATGGCGTTCGAAAGGATGAACGGACACATCAAAGGATACGTTCGCAATAGGTCCCGTCCAGATGGAAGCATAGCCAAGGGCTTTCTGGCCGAAGAGTGCATCTCTTTCTGCACGAATTATCTAGACATCGAGAACCCTATCGGTCTTCCCATCAACAGGCACCTTGGCTAGCTCGACGGATCTGTTCACCGAGAGGGTCGTCGCAGATCGCTATAGCATTTAGAACTAGTCGATCCTTGGGTACAGAAGCACAAAAGGTTAATCATAAGAAGTACAGTGACCGAGGCATACAGAGGACGCAGGGAGAAATAATCAAAGAGCACAACTCAGATTTCACGCATTGGTTTAGACAGTCGCTCCTTGATAATCCCCCGCGATCACATTGTTCTGACACAGAAAAGATCATATTCACCTTGTCGCAGGGACCCATGCAAAACCTGGTGGCCTATCAGGCATATGATATCAACGGTACACATTCTACACGGAGGAAAAGGACAACAAGTGTGATTATCATAACTCAGGCATAACGTCGGAATTCTACACCGATGACAACGTGAAGGAAATATTCTATGGAAGGATCGAGGAGATCTAGGAGCTCGACTACTTTTGACAAAAGGTGCCGATGTTCCATGTCAGATGGTCAAAGAGCGTCAAAAGAGAAGATCGGTATTTCACAACCATGGTTATACCCGAAGCAGCCAAATCCAAGGCCGCCGGTGCGAACGTGGCCGCGAAAAATGAACCATGGGTACTGGCTAGCAAAGTGGACCAATGTTTTTTCATTACCGACCCAACAAATCCTAGCCGTGTTTTCGTGAGGAGAGGAAAAAGAAACATCATCGAAATGGATGGAGTCGCCAACGAGCAAGACTTTGACCAGTACGGTGATTCAAAGATTGAAGATGACGACGACTATGATGTAGAAACATACATCATAAGAAGAAAAAGGACAACCCTACCCAAAAAAGGTAGCCCATTCGAAAGAAGAAACATTAAAGTGTTGGGGCTAAATTATTCAACCACAACAAAGAAGGGAAAAAAGATTGTAAAATGCTAGCTCAAAAAATATTGTAAAACGCTTGGTCAAAAAGATTGTAATATTCATGGACAAATTATTATTTAGTTTAGTTATACTTTAAATCATAGTTGTACCACTTTTATGACATATATTATCACTTTTGGGAATTTTTTCAAATATTTAAAAGTATTTAAAAAACAAAACAAAACTTTTATGGCATATATCACCACTTAGGGAATTTTTTGGAAAATTGAAAAGTATTTTTAAAATAAAAACAAAAAAGGTGGGAACCAGGATTCAAACCTGGGTGCTCATAGGTTTAGAATAGAGCAGTGGGCAGAACCAGTGGGATAGGGAAGTGGTAGTGTTAACTAGAGGGGTGGCTGCCCTCTTATGTGACTAGTCGTACCCAGTTAGGCGTAGCGCACCCTGGCCAAGTGTGCTACAGCGCCTAACTGGGTACGACTAGTCAACCACGCCATGTCCGCCTCTCTCATCCCCATCTCGATAAGACACCGCATCAAGCCCAAGTCCGAGCCTCGCCGCCGCGCTCTCGATCCGCTGTCGCTCGAGGAGGAGGCCGTGGAGGAGGAGGAGCCCGAGCCCTGCCAGCCGCCACCGCTCGAGGAGGAGGCCGTGGAGGAGGAGGAGGCTCGTGCGTGCAGCTCGATCCGAGGAGGAGGAGGCCCGTGCGCGTCCGATCGAGGAGGAGGAGTCCGTGGAGGAGCCCGCCATCATCCGCCCGCCATCGTCGTCCTCATCTCAGAGGTGAGCACCGCCCCTCCTCTCTCTCCTTCTCTCCTTCTCTCCCTCTCTCCCCTCACTCTACAGCCCATGGTTAGGGTTTAGATTAGGGTCGCCCCTCCCCTATCTCCCTCTCTCCCCTCACTCTACAGGCGACAAGAAGCTAGCTAGGGTTAGCAAATTAATCTTGAATGTTAGCCCATGATTGAAAACATAGAATGAGTTTGATAGTGAGGTTAGCAGTTGATATAATCTGCTGTGTTGACAGTGAGGTTGTAGTTGATATAATCTGCTAGGGTTAGCAAATTCATCATACTTAATTTTTAACTGTTGTGTTGACATTGAGGAGTTGACAGTGATATTTGCTTATTGTAATTGTTGACAGTGAAGCACGACATAGAGAGGGACTATTCTTCTTTAATAGTCGTCTTACCGATGACTTCTAATTTGTTTGTAGTTCCTTATCATCCCTTTGGACCAATACTGTTTGTAGTTCTCACATAGATGTCTATCAGCTGTTGGAAACAAAAGCTTGGTGGTTTTCCATTTCTATAAAATTGTAAATCTTGAATACACTGAGATGGCCCCTCTTCATATTGCCATCGTTATAACTGAAAGGACATTTATTGCCATAATCACTTTTGGTGTTCGTTAACAAGTAGATCATTTTACAGTTTGTCACTGTCCACAAGTTGCTATTATGATAAGTGAAAAGTACACCTCACACATTGGAAAGATTCCTGCAAGATTGACATAGTTCTAGAAATTCCAGACCGGAGTCTCCGATCTGCCTGGACTGGAGTCTCCGGTATGGACCGGAGTTTCCGGAGAAGTCCCCGATGGAGGCTTCAGGAACATGGCTGGGTCATTCTGTATGGGGGTGCAGAGCAAGGTCCGGTGGCTTCTCCGGAATCTTCGGTATGGGCTCCGACCGGAGTCTCCGATGTTGGAGGACCGGAGTCTCCGGCCGACTTGGCTCATAGAAGGCCTGGGTCGTACTGCATACTGGTCCGAAGGCTGGACCAGAGATGGACCAGAATCTCCGGTGTAGACCGGAGTCTCCGGTGTACAGACCGGAGTCTCTGGTCTGGTTCTTCTCCAACGGTCAGAAAATGGTTCATGGAAGGGGCTATAAATAGGGACCCTTATCCCCTTTGTCAACACCCGGATTTTTAATCACAGATGCCTGTTATGCCATACCTCGCAATCCCAGGATTACCATTTTTGCGAGACATAATAGATTTGATATAATAGTACATCATCCATTACAAAGCATACATAAGTCTTACACAAATAAGGATCTCATGATCCAGTTCTTAATACAATTCAAGCAGCGGAATAACATAAAGATAATGATAGCATGGGCGAAGCTCCATCTTCATGGTCACAGGCAATGCTGATGATGGGAGATGATCCTAGTTGTCGTAACCCTCCTGCGGTCCATCATCCTGATACTCCTCTTCATAGTCTGGCCACGGGAATAGCTAGAGACAAAGCCATGAGTACTCTTTAAGTACTCGCAAACTAATACTAACAAGTGAAGTGGTTTTGAATAGGATATACCAAGCTCTAGGGTTGTTTTGCAAAAAGCCATATTTACCTCTACTAAGTTCAAAAGCAAACAAAAGCTAGTTGCAGGTTTTATAACACCTAAGTGGGAACTTAAATTTTAGATCACAACTCTGTTGTGGTCAAGTCAAAATCATAAATCCTTTCATAAGCCATTTTGAAAACATCTGACGATAGAACAGTATGACCACTCCAACTGTCCATAACCGCGGACGCGGCTATTCGAATAGTTTGACACTCTGTAGAGATTGTACACTTTCACCACAACATTCGATACATCCGTCAGGAACAATCCTGAATTCACCATACTCAGTATGCGGATAATCAATCCTAACCTTTCAGTTACACGCCCTAGTATAGGCACCTCTCCTGTGAGTTTGGCCTCCCAACCATGACCAACTATCATCTTGGGTACTACACAGGTGGAAAATCTTCACAAGGTAGCCTGAGCTCAGACCTTGGCCGCAAGGGAACCCATACTAAGGTATATAAATTTCCAGTCAAGCCCTACCCAATTTTTGAGTATTATGGTTGTACGGTAAAATTGGAATGGTATCGCATCCAGACAACCATCAGTTTTATAAAGGGCTAAGGCTCATGCCTTAGCATTTTCATCATCAAAATCATCTGGTGTTCGAGAACACATGTCACAACATTTCAGTAGAATGACTCATCATTCTAAGGTTTTCATAACCATTTTCACCAATTATTCCCATCTAAAGTTTGATCAAGTTTTATGCTTAGCACTAGCATCTACAAGTGGGGGTAAATACTAATGATGGGTAATAAACAAGTGGGGATTAGCTAAGTTCAATCTCATGCCTTAGGATGACATCAAGATTATCTAACCTAGGACAAATTTTATGCTCTTTATGCTACCTTCAATATCCTTCTATTATCTACAAGTTACTAAGTAAACTTTAAGAGAAATCTCTGATAAAGAAAATAAAGTATTAAGCTTGCAAGTAAAACTAGGATTGGGTATCAAGTGGTGTAAGCTTGCAAGTAAAACTTGCATGGTCTAGCTTGCTAAGATAGTAGTATAAGCTTTCTAAGTTGCAAGTGTTAGCTTGCTCAGTTAATAGCTTGCCTTGTGCAGAGCAGTGGTTGAAGTTCTCCTCGGCTTCTTCCTCGTAGTATCCTCCTTGCTCCTCGTATCCTTGGTCACTAGCGTCTATAAATAAATACGAGGTACACAATCACCAAACCATACTTAAATATTTCTAATCATTACACAAAGGTTCACACTAGATGATCTATCATCATCACTATCATTACAAGATTAAAGCACTTGTCTCATTTATTTTATTTGAGAAAAGTAATTTCTACTCATTGAAAAACTACTTAAGATTAAATATTCTCCAACTCAAACATGGGATCATGTTGACACCTGTCATCACCACATATTTCAGTACATGGGAATGTGATTTAAAGTGGTGTCACAATTTAATAAGGTTTAACCTTTTTATTTTAATTAATTAAAGTGACTAGAAATGCCTATGTCGCATTCTTTTATTACTTGATCATTATTTCTGTAAGTAAACCTATATTTTTTTATATATTCTGAAAGGTATGGTTAAATGTGATTTTGGAGAGTTGGAATCAACTCAAAATCTCTTTTGGTTGAAATTTGAAAAATGTTTGAATGCAGAAAAGCTTCTTCCTTGTTATTTTTACCATGGATGGTCTACAAATCTAAATGGTTTGAATCCAACGGGCTTGGATTAAGCATTCCAGTATCTTTCTAACAAAAGTGGTTTCATGCATTTTGGTTTAGTGAATCGAGCTGGGTTGATTTTTGAATCTAGGTACAGAACTAAGTTTAGAACTAAATGAATAAAACTAAATTTGAATTAGTGGGTTGCGCGGGGTGTTTAACTGGGCCGGCCCACTATGCACAGCGCACACGCGGGCTGGTTAAGTGAGTGACCCCACTCGTCAGTGAGACAATGAGTGGCGAAGCGCTACGGGGCGATTTGGATCATAGGATCTAACTCTAATCGAACGGCTCTTGTTGATCGTCCACGTCAAACAACACCGGCGAGACAGAACCCTAGTGCGGCCGGCGGGGGTCATGGGAGGCTCACCAGGGCTCAGGAAATGGTCGGCGACGCGGGCGAACGAATAAGTTGACGACGACGATTCTCCTGGTACCGGCAGCTTCTCCTAGGGCGGCTCCAATCGACAGCGCCTCTCCTCCTCTGCAGCGGCAAACTCCGGTGATATTTCCGGCCACCTGGTGCTCGCCTTGCTCCGAGAGTGAGTGGGGGTATCAGTGAGAGGTGGGGAGTGAGCTGGTGTGAAGAAAATGAGCGGGGGAGGCCTCCTTTTATAGTGGCTGAAGGGGACCGAAGGGTGCGGGTGGAGCTCGTCGTTGTCGACAGCACAGAGGGCTAATGGCATGGGCGACGATAGGGGCGGTGTTGTGCTTCCTGGCGAATCTCAACGGCGTGGTGGCAAGGCGTGGGGCCGTGCTGATCGGTCGGAACACGTCGACACTCTGGGCGGCTCCGACGGAAGTTTTAATGGCGCACAGGTGGTACGTGTCGCACAACGGCGAACGGGCATGTCTGCGGGGTTGCTGGGGTGGTGGTGATCGCGTACGCAAGAGGCGAAGGCGGGGCGCGGTTTGTGCGAGCATGTCGAGCGCGGTGCTCTGGCGCGCTCTCGGCATGGCTGCAGAGAGAATGGTCCCACGCGTTCTGGGTTGTCCAGTGGCTAGCAGGGTTCAAGCATTGGACATGGGGTGGCGGTGGACGGTGGAGTGCCTGCTAGACAGGGTTGGCGAGGCTAGTTAGGCTTGTAGCTTGCTGTCGACATTGGGGTTGGCAATTGGGCTCGGCCATGGTCACCATTGATGGCATTGTCGAGTTTATAGTGAGCTAGAGCTGGTTAAACTAGTTAGATGATCTATTGAGAGTGTAGTGAGAGCTAGGGAGGGGACAAGGTTGGCACAACACTGCTCACTATAGTGTTTGTTGTTTAATTTGATTTGTGCCCAGAAGGTGTTTGATGAAATGGCCGAAAGAAATTCAAATTTGAATTTTCGATTCAGACTTGGTGGATTTGCTAGGAACATACTAGGGAGTCTCTGGTTAGTTGGATTAGTCAAGGGGCACTGGTTTGGTTGGGTTTTGAAAATGTGTGATGTTCACATATGTTAAAGATTCAATTTTGAAATGTGATTTGAATCAAGTTGCCAAATTTTTCTGCAAGTTTAAAAGGTGGGCTTTGATTCACTTTTACTTGGTCTAGCAAGGGGTGAAAAGAATTGGAAAAGTTTCTGTTTGAAATCTTGGACTAGAAACACTCAAAGTGACCTAGTGAGCAAGATTGGCAAAAAATGACCATTTGCCTTATTTGAATTGTTTTTGATTTTTTCTTGATTTGTTTCTGCTTGGAAATGTTTTAGATGATGTTATTTTTATCTTTAAAACATTCCTTGCTATCTAGGTTAATCACACAAGTCCATTCATGCATTCATCAAATCATCACATACACACATGCATTCATTTGGTCTTAATTTAATCAAAGTTTTTGTTAACCCTATTTTAGTGATTAGAGTTTGATGATCATGAGAATTAGTTTTGGGATGTTACACCCTTCCTCCAGCCGCTCGACCTGCTCAAGAACACAAACTCCATTAGAGCCACCAAATCTACAAGATCTCTTCATCCAACCATCCAAAGTCATTGATCCTTGGAGAATCGAAGGAGGAGGCCTTGATCTACATCTTCACCAAGAGAGATCTTCATTTCCCCCTCATTCACTTGAGGGCCCCCATGCTCTAGTGTTTCATTGGAAACCCTAGCTTTGATTTGGTTCTTACAAGCTTGTCTTTGATTGTTTTTACAGCTTGCTTGTATTTGGGATCGTCCAATTAAGTTGTGGATGTGTTCCCCGAACTTGTTGTAAAGGTGTCGGCTTCCACCTCAAAGGTTGCCAATATAGTGGAAGTTGGATCGATCCCCTTGGGGTGAGGTTCATCAGAGAACAAGGGAGGCCTCTCGTGCCGTTGGTGGTTTGAAACCACCCCCTCTCCAAACGTAGACGTACTTCCCCTCAAAAGGAAGGAACTACGGGAAACAAATCCTTGTGTCTCCGCGTCCATCACTTTGGTTACTTCTATCCTTTACCGCACTTTACTTACTTGTTCTTGCTTAGTGTTGTGCTTATGGTTGCTTTTTTGTCATATAGGTAAATTCACCTTAGTTGCATAATCTAGAGAATTTACCCTTCTTGTCAAACCCTAAATTGAAAAAGAAGAAAATTTTAAGTAGCACCTATTCACCCCCCCCTCTAGGTGCCCATACGATCCTTTCAATTGGTATTAGAGCCTCGGCTCTTTATTCGGGCTTTATCGCCTAAGAGTATATGGGTACCAAAGAAGGGGAATTGGATGGTGGGACTACCGCCTCGGTGACCATGGAAGATCTCAATAACTTGGAAACAAGATTGAGCACCACCATGGCCAACGCGATCAAACAATTGCAAAATTTAATTGAGCAACTTGTTAAAGATAAGGTTGGTTCATCATCCCCTTCTCCTCAAGAGGAACTACCACCTTCATCCAAAGAGAATGCTCCGGCATCTCCCACGGATAAGGTGGTGGGGGATAATCAAGGCAACATTAACTCCTCCACAAAAAGGGTTGGTGAGAAGGGAGAGCATCATGACTCTCATGCATGGTTCTCTCCCGACCCCCAATTCCTCACCCTCATGTAAACAATAGAGGTGAACCACCTAAGCTTGAAGCATCTACTACTTTTGCTCAATGGCAATCTCTAATGAAAACTCATGTGCGCGGCTCATGCATTGAACTATGGAACATCATCGAACAAGGACTCTATATTGGAGACCCAAACAACTTGACAAGAAGAGAAGTTGTCAATAGTCAACTCAATGCCACCGCCTTGCACATGATTCAACAAGGATTGGGTACAAAGGATTACCCACACATTGAGCACCTAAGCATCGCCAAGGAAGCTTGGGATGCTCTCACAGTGTTGTTTGTTGGGAATGAGAGCATTAGGAGGAACTGATATGATGCTCTAAGCAATGAAGCTGAAGGCTTCTACATGAAGGAAGGTGAAAATCATGAAGACATGTACCGTAGGCTCAAGACCACCACCATCGCTTTTAGAAATGTGGGTGCCTCACATGTGGATGATGCTTGGATAAAAAGGAAATATGTGAGTGCACTCATGCCCTTTGAGCCCACCGACTTGAAGAGCCTACAAGGAAGACACAACTACCATCTCATGAACTCCAATGAAGTTATGCAAGATATGGCCTCTTTCAAGGTTCCCGCCAAGAATGCTAAAGATGCCCATGCTCGAGCCCTTGGTATGAGCAATGTTGTCAACCTTGCATTGAAGGCCAAAGTTGTGGAACAAGGAGATCAAGATGATAGTGATGAAGGCCTCTCCATGTACCACCCCGACGATGTCAAGATTGCTCATGGTCAATACATGGCCTTCTATGCAAAGAACTTTTGGAAGAACCTCGCCAAGGCCAAGATGGAAATGCAACGAAAAAGCAACCCAAGTGGGAGAAGAGAAAATGTCACTAAATTGAGAACTTGCTTCAATTGTGGTGACCGCTATCACTTTGTGGCGGGTTGTCCTTAAGAGAAGAGAGAAGATCATGGGGGTAAGGTTGTGTTGAATAAAACTCCCAAAGCACCTTACAAGAAACCCTTCCTCAAAAGGAATACCATCAACAAGAAGTCGGGAGAAATTGTATTGGTCACTCATGAAGAATACTCCTCCGACAATGAAGATGAGGAAGCGGAAACATCAAATGGTGTGGCTGCTCTAGCCACTACTTCTACTCCAATATTCTCACTCTTCGATTCTCCAAATGAGAACAATCCCATCAAGAACGTCACTTGCCTTATGGAAAGAGGAACGGAGGTATCCTCACCATCTCACTCCACTCCCTTAGCTAATGATGAAATTGATGATGAGATGTCTCTTGATGTAAAAAAGGAATTAATTGCTTTCGATGAGTTTATGACTAACTTACAAGGGGATGCTAAGATACATTTTGGGAACATCTTAGATCAACTTTCCCACACACAAGAGCTTCTAGATGTAAGGTGTAAACTTGGTCATGAACACATGATTGAGCTAGAGGCCTTAAACAATGCTCTAGAAGAAGAACAAGAGACTAGGATGTCTCTTGAACTAAAACTTGAAGGGCTTGATGAGACCAATGAAATTATTGTTAATAGACTCATCAAAGAATGTGATCAGGCTATTGCTAAATGCAAAAGGGCTAAAAAGGACAAGATTGAGTTTGGTGTGGTTCATGAAAAACTTGCCGAGGACTTTAGTTTGCTTAACAAGGCTCACGAGGCTTTGGAAAGTGAACTCTTGTCACTCACAAAGTCCCATGAAACGCTTCAAACTCAATTGGCCAATATTCCTTCACCTAGTAACTTCATTCCATCTAGTAGTACAACTATCCTTGAAGAAAATGCTAGGTTGAAGGGGGAGCTAGCCAAGGCCACATTTCCACAAGGTAACAAGTCCATTGATGATCTTTTGAGTAAGCCAAGTCCTAGTGGTGAGAAAGGGGGCATTGGTTTTCTCTCCAAAGCCAAGAAGAAGAACAACAAGAAGAAGTCCAAGCCCGCACAAGAGAAAAACAAGACCATTGTGGATAGTAAGACCACAAAGCGGTAAAACTATGTCTCATGATGACTTTGTGGGAAGTGCTAACCCTCACTATGTTCTAATGCGTGAGTATTATGGTGATGTGTATGCACAATATGTTTGCCCATATGATGGTTATATTGCTTGGTCTATTTGGGTCCCCAAGACCCTTGTTGCTAACAAAAGAGGACCCATTGAAAAATGGGTACCTAAAAATTAGCTTGATCTTTTGTAGACATATGCTTCCGGAGGGTCAAAGTGGGTGCTTGATAGTGGTTGCACAAGTCATATGACCGGAAGCTCGTCTATTGTCAAGGACTTAAAGCCAAATGATGATCAAATAACCGTGACATATGCCGACAAGTCAAAGTCTACTGTAATGGGTTTTGGCAAGGTTGTGGTTGCTCACGATATTACAATCGTGAACGTCATGCTTGTTGAGACCCTTGGATACAATTTACTTTCAGTACGTGCTCTTGGAAAGATGGGCTTTTCCGTCTTTGTTGATGATGATATTGTGGTCCTCATGTGGAGCAAGTCTCTCAAGGTCGCTTTCGTTGGGTATGTCGAACATGACTTGTATGTGGTGGACTTTTCGGGGCAAACCACTACAAGTGCGATGTGCTTATTTGGAAAGGCCGATGTGGGTTGGTTATGGCATCGCCGACTAGCCCAGGTCAATATGATAACTTTGCAAAGTCTCCACAAGGAGGGCCATATTGTTGGACTAAAAGAAAATGTTTCCTTTGCCAAAGATCGTGTTTACAGGGCTTGCATTCTAGGAAAGATGCATGATGCTCCCCACAAGCCAAAGAACCGCATCTCATCAACAAGGATCTTGGAGCTCCTTCATGTGGATCTCTTTGGTCCTCCATCTCATGCAAGTCTTGGTGGGAAGAAATATTGTTTGGTGATTGTTGATGACTTTTCAAGATACCCATGGGTATATTTCTTCAAGTTGAAAAGTGAGACCCAAAGGACCTTCATCGACTTCATCAACTTGGTTCAACATCAATACAATGTCCCCGTGTTGTTAATAAGGAGTGACAATGGCACCGAGTTCAAGAACTACACCTTGAATGATTTCCTTGGTGATGAGGGGATAAAATATCAATATTCCGCTACATATACCCCTCAACAAAATGGTGTTGCCGAGAGGAAGAACCGGACTCTTATTGAGATTGCTAGGACCATGTTGGAGGAGTTTAAATCTCCATACAACTTTTGGGCCGAAGCCATCTCCACCGCTTGCCATGCATCAAACCGGCTCTACCTCCGCAACAAAATCAACAAGACTCCATATTAAATACTTACCGGTAACAAGCCCAACATATCTTACTTCCGGGTGTTCGGTTGTAAGTGTTTCTATCTCATAAAAGGTGTTCGTTTGTCCAAATTCAAGGCTAAAGCTTTAGAGGGTATTTTTGTTGGCTATGGTCTCGAATCTCACACTTATAGAATCTATTATAAGCTCTCCGGAGCCGTCATAGAATCTTGTAGTGTGACCTTCGAAGAATATGATGGTCCCCAAGGGGGGCGTGTTGATGTTTGTGATGCAGATGATGAAATGCCTCAGGATGACATAGGAAGAATAGGTGTGGGATATATCCGCCCCATTGAGGAACCCCTTATGGCGGATCGACAAGAACTATGCTCTACTCAAGTGGAGCCCTCATCTTCACAACATCAACAAGCTCCATCCACCGAGGAGGACAATGACCCAAGCCAAAGACAAGATGTGGACCCTCAACATGTTGATCATGGTGACAACTCTAGTGAGGATGAGCTTGAGTCTCCAATCTCCAGAATGTCAAGTGGCGCCGAGTAAATTACTCTAGGGATATCCATACAAAGTGCCCTAAGACAAGCTCAACTCAATGCAAGAAATGTGCCAGATCAAGACCAAGGTCAATGTTTGCCTCTCAATGAAGAGAATGATTCCCATGTTGATCAAGGTCAATATAATGGTCAAGACAAGGACCAAAATGATGAAGAGGGTCCCCCAAGAAACAATGAGGAGATCCACACTCGTCGTGAAGCTAGAAAGGAGAAGATGTTGGAATTAAGATACCACTCTTTACAAAATGTGGTTGGTGACCTAAGGAGAGGCATTTCCACAACATCACAATTGAAGAGGTTTAGTGAGCACCAAGCACACATATCCATGATTGAACCAAAGAAAGTGTGGGAAGCCCTTGAAGATTCGTATTGGTTGGAAGCAATGCACAAAGAGTTGAACAACTTTGAGAGAAACAAAGTATGGATGTTAGTTGAGAAGCCAAAGGATTACTGCAATGTTATAGGAACCAAGTGGATATTCAAGAACAAGCAAGATGAACATGAAATTATAGTAAGGAACAAGGCAAGATTGGTTGCACAAGGGTTCTCTCAAATTGAAGGCATTGACTATGGAGAGACATATGCACCTGTGGCTCGCCTTGAGTCCATCTGTATCCTTCTTGCTTATGCAGAACATCATAACTTGAAGTTGCAACAAATGGATGTAGAAAGTTCCTTTCTTAATGGTCCATTAAATGAGTTGGTATATGTAAAGCAACCCTCGGGATTTGAGGATCCCAACTTCCCAAACCATGTCTACAAACTTGATAAGGCGCTCTATGGGCTCAAGCAAGCCCCACGCACGTGGTATGAGCACCTTAGAGAGTTGTTGTTTGACCGTGGAATTGAGGTTGGGAAAATCGATCCCACTCTTTTTACTAACAAGGTCAATGGGGAGCTTTTTGTGTGCCAAATATATGTTGATGGTATTATCTTTGGATCATCTAACAAAGCTTTTAATGATGAGTTCTCAAAGCTTATGACTAGTAGGTTTCGGATGTCTATGATGGGGGAGTTGAGAGTATTTCTTGGTTTCGAGATCAAGCAAGTTAGAGGAGGGGAATTATTCAACCAAGCCAAGTATACTCAAGATATGCTCAAGAGATTCAATATTCAAGATTTAAATGGATCTCCTACTCCCATGGCTACAAAGACTCATCTTGAACAAAATCCAAATGGTAAAGATGTGGATCAAAAGGTATACCGTTCTATGATTGATTCTTTGCTTTACCTTTATGCATCTAGACCCGATATTGTGTTGAGTGTAGGTGTGTGTGCAAGATATCAAGCGGCTCCTAAATAAAGCCATTTAATGGCGGTTAAGAGAATCTTTCGATATTTGGTTCATACCCCACATTATGGTCTTTGGTATCCAAGAGGGTCAACATTTGCTCTTTGTGGATACACGAACTCGGATGGGCTGGTGATAAGGATGATAGGAAATCAACATCCAGGGCTTCCCAATTCCTTAGTAGGTCCTTGGTATGTTGGTCTTCTAAGAAGCAAAATTGTATATCTCTCTCCACCGCCGAAGCCGAGTATGTGGCAGTTGCTAGTGCGTGCACTCAATTGCTATGGATGATGCAAACTTTAAAGGAATACGGTGTCCATTGTGACAAAGCGCCTCTTTTATGTGACAATGAAAGTGCCATCAAGATTGCATACAAACCGGTGGATCACACAAGGATAAAGCATATTGAGATTTGTCATCACTTCATTAGGGATCATGTTGCTTGAGGTGATATTGAGCTATCATATGTGCCAACCAAAGACCAACTTGCCGACATCTTCACGAAGCCACTTGATGAAGCAAGGTTTTGCTATTTGAGGGATGAACTAAATATCATAGATTCAAGGAGCTTGACTTGATCACCTTGCATACTCACCTATGTCTTGACCCTTATTTGGTTTAGGTGTAGGCATGGATATAGGGGGAGTGCGGTTCTAATTGATTGGACTATCCCTCCCCCCATTATGCCCAAAGCAATCAAAATCATTCCTCTTAATATCATTGTGTGATATGTGAGCTTAAATGATGAGTTTCAATAATGGACCCAAGATATATCTTCGTGGTGCCAAGCCGAGTATACTCAAATACGGTGGCCTAGGCCACCGCCCTCTCACATTTGAGAGGTTGGTGCTTACTCGTGTTTGTCATTTGTTGATCCGTGTCTTTTTTGAGCTTTCTTGAACATCTTTGTGAATTCCTATGGCTGTTATTGCTTGTTCACAGATTGAAATATCAACCCAAGCCTATTCCCTGTCTACAAACCTATCTACCTCTCATATATGTCCCTAAACACCTAACCTAGAGCTTTTGGTCGAGGAGGACCGGAGTCTCCGGTGCACCTGCACCGGAGTCTTTGGTGTAGGTCGGAGTCTCCGGTCGAGACGGTTTGTATCACTTATAGGAAGGGGACGGGGTGAACTGAAATAGCAGTTTCATTCTTCCACCCCCATTCCCCTCCTCCCAACCCATCGCCCCCTCTTCCAAAACTGCTCCCCAGAGGTCAAGAAGCCCTCGGGATCTGCCGTGCCGCCGACCAACCTTCTCCTCCCCTCCATTGGGTCATTCCCACCAGAGGGATCGATCCCATGGATAGATCTAGTACCTCTCCTCCTCCTTTTCTCCTAGGGTTCATCTCTAGATGTGTTTTTGAGGATTGGTGTTGATTTGTCCATTGGAATCACTTGTTTGCGTGCACTCTAGTACTTTAGCCTTGTTGCATTGCCCGATCTACTAGATTCACCCCCACCAGCACCTCCCCATCTCATGCCTGAGCCTCCCGACCGGAGATTCCGGCCCCAGGGCCGGATACTCCGGTCCCCAGGACCGGAGACTCCGGTATGAGGTGCGGAGACTCCGGTGTAGGGTGAATCAAAACAGACCAGAAATGCATCAAAGCTCTTGTACTGCATCTTTGGGACATATATACTCATCTCCATGCTATCTCCCTCACTATTGTTCATAGGTGATGGTTCCAGCCGTCCTCGTCGTACCAAGGCCAAGTCACAAAGGGGCACTCCTCGCTATGATGAAGCCCAGGGTCAGTTTATCGTGCCTCCTTCCAACCGAAGACAGCAGGCACGTGATGCAGCCTATTTGAGGAGGGAACATGAAAGGACTGAACAAGAGGACCGTGCCAAGAAGGACAGATATGACAATCTTCAGACCTTGGCCAAAATGTCAAAGGAGGAATTCCGTGAGCTAGGAAAGACTGACTTTTATGGGCTGCCTCGTACCAGCGATGACCCTCATTTCTGGAGGAAGGAGCAGGCTGTCTTCATGAAGGATGTGTATGGAGTACTCACCAAATCACCTGTTTGTCCTCAGAAATTCATGAGTGTTGAGCAGATGAGGTTCAGTCCCTACTTCAATGATGCTCTGTGGATTTGTGAGAAGTTGAGCCCATTTAACTTGATGGAGCTCTGTGAAGACTACAATATCTACCTTGTGCAGTAGTTCTACGCCACTGTAGTGTTTGGATTTGATCAAGACAGGACCATGGCTTGGATGTCTGGCACCACCCACTGCATAGCTACATTCCATGACTTTGCCAATGTCATCTTTGAGACCTTTCATGGCGTATCCACTCCAGTTGGGCTGCGCATGCACTCTGCAGCTCTTGGTGAGAACAAGATGAAGCTTGCACCTTTGTATGGCAGCGAGGGTGTTGTAGGGGGGTCCAAGGGACTCCAGCCTCTCTACAACCTGATGTTGAGGATATTCCGTCATACCATCGCACCAAGTGCTGGGAATGACGATGCTATTAGGGGTGGGCTAGTCAACCTTCTCTATCATACCCACCGAACCTACAATGCTGGCCCAGAGGCAGATGTTGATCCTATTGATGTGATGGATTTCATTTTTGAGGAGATGTTCCATGCTATTCTTTTCAAGAAGTCTCCTCCATATGCACCTTTGATTATGAGGCTCATCAACTCCAAGTAGCATGATTCCCCACTTGGCATAGCACCAAATCTCACCAAGCACGCATTGGTTTCACTACAGCAGAAGGGGCATATGGGGCCTGCTCCTAGGGGTCGCTATGGCAATGATGATGAGGAGAGATATGAGACTGAGAGGGCTCCATCCCCTCCTAGAATTTGGAGGAGGAATGCCTCCAATGCACCTATGCCTTCCATGACTAAGGACTATGTGCATGAGAGGGTCAAGAAGGCCACTTTCTGGGAGAGGACTCTTTTGCTGCATGAATGTTGACATCCGCAAGCAGCAGCATGCCTCCTACCAGAGCAACAGGCGTATTGATATGCTCCTCAAGGAAATCAAGGCTCAGGGCAAAGCGGATGATGAGGAAGGAGAGGGCGAGTACAATAATGAGCATGGTGCTCAGGAGTCCACAGAATCAGATCACACTCTCTCTTTTGGGGCATGGAATGCCCAGCAGGACAGCCTTGTTGACTGGAACACATTCTCCGATGTCACCTCTGGATAGGGGTACCAGGGTACCTCCTCTTCACGCCCTCATGGCAAAGGGCATGTAGTCCCTGATGATGATGATGACTTTGATGAGGATGGTGAGGATCCGTATGAGGATGAGGATGCGGAGGATAACGAGGATGACGATGACTACTGAGTTGTTGGGGCCCTAGCTTAGGTCTTTTCCCTTTTTCGTTGTTTCAATGCCAAAGGCAGAGAAGACATTTTCATCGATTTGCATGGGTTTGGGCTTTCGATTCACTCTTATTTGCTTTCATCTGCCATATTCGAACTTTGAACTTCATGTGTGTTATTTGCCGTTTATGTGTGTGACTATGTTCTTGTGCACTTACTATTGTAACTCATGTGAGATCTATGTGTGTTATTGTTGATACTATCTACCTTGCATGATTTACTTGTTTACCTTATTGCACATAGTCAGGGGGAGCCTCATACAAATTAACCCATGCAAAATCACTTGTTGTCATCGAACACCAAAAAGGGGGAGATTGAAAGGACATTTATTGTCATAATCAATTTTGGTGTTTGTTAACAACAAGTAGATCATTTTACAGTTTGTCACTGTCCACAGGTTGCTATTATGATAAGTGAAAAGTACCCTCACACTTTGGAAAGATTCCTGCAAGATTGACATAGTTCTGGAAATTCCAGACCGGAGTCTCCGGTCTGCCTGGACCGGAGTCTCCAGTATGGACCGAACTTTCCGGAGGAGTCCCTGGTGGAGGCTTCAGGAACATGGCTGGGTCATTCTGTATGGGGGTGCGAAGCAAGGTCCGGAGGCTTCTCTGGAATCTCCGGTGTGGGCTCCGACCGAAGTCTCGGTGCTGGAGGACCGGAGTCTCCGGCCCACTTGGCTCATAGAAGGCCTGGGTCGTACTGCATACTGGTCCAGAGGCTAGACCAGAGATGGACTGGAATCTCCAGTGTAGACCGGAGTCTCCAATGTATAGACCGGAGTCTCCGGTCTGGTTCTTCTCCAACGGTTAGAAAACGTTTCATGGAAGGGGCTGCTTATAAATAGGGACCCTTATCCCCTTCGTCCACCCGATCAACCTACTCAAGAACACAAACTCCATTATAGCCACCAAATGTACAAGATCTCTTCATCCAACCATCCAAAGTCATTGATCTTTGGAGAATCGAAGGAGGAGGCCTTGATCTACAGCTTCACCAAGAGAGATCTTCATTTTCCATTCATTCACTTGAGGGGCCCATGCTCTAGTGTTTCATTCGAAACCCTAGCTTGGATTTCATTCTTACAAGCTTGTCTTTGATTGTTTTTACAGCTTTCTTGTATTTGGGAGCCTCCAATTAAGTTGTGTATGTGTGCCCCGAACTTGTTGTAAAGGTGTCGGCTTCCACCTCGAAGGTTGCCGATATAGTGGAAGGTGGATCGATCCCCTTGGGGTGAGGTTCATCGGAGAACAAGGGAGGCCTCTCATGGCGTTGGTGCTTTGAAACCACCCCCTCTCCAAACATAGACGTACTTCCCCTAAAAAGGAAGGAACTACGGGAAACAAATCCTTGTGTCTCCGCGTCCATCACTTTGGTTACTTCTATCCTTTACCGCACTTTACTTACTTGTTCTTGCTTAGTGTTGTGCTTGTGGTTGCTTGTTTGTCATATAGGTAAATTCACCTTAGTTGCATAATCTAGAGAATTTACCCTTCTCGTCAAACCCTAAATTGAAAAGGAAGAAAATTTGAAGTAGCACCTATTCACCCCCCTGTAGGTGCCCATACGATCCTTTCAATAACTTTAGTACAATGATCTATGTGTCTATAGAAATACATTTTTTTGTGTGTGCACACTGTTCTGATTTGGGTTTTGTGTATCTATCATTATTCAACAACCATTCATTACTCGTTACATGTTTATACTGCTGATGCTAATGTTGGCCTTTTTAAAGTCAAGAACTGCATCAAATCTAGCCATGTATTGAAACAACGAGTCTTATATATGCCTGGTGCAACTAATTTAGTTGCATTGAACCTTGCAAATCAAATCAACTAATTTATATATGCATGGTGTAACTGATGTTCTGATTTATACTTGTCTCTGGAAACGGCAACTGTACATCTACAAAGATACAGTACACGCTTACTCCTAAAAGTTACACTGACTATGGTGTTGTCCTGTAAATCAATGCCATGCTTGCTTGTTTAAGTTAAGAGTATAGGTAAGTCCAAACCTGAACATCAGTTCAGGACTTCTTATCATGGTGGACCCTAACAAATGCACATCTCTAAATTTGGAAACTGTTGTACACACATTAATAAACTTGTGTGCTGTTATGTATTTGTTTGTTGTATTTGCTTGCTAGCATATAATCTGCATGTTGTATTTGCTTGCTTGCTATAATGACAGGTGCTATAATCTGGATGTATTTGCTTGCTGTCATTAATGCCAGGTGCTATAATCTGTGGTTTGCTTGTTGTCATCATTTGCATGCTGTCATTTGATATCATCAAGCATTAGTTAAGTTCTAAGATAGTTGTTTGGAAGATAGCACTTGGTTATGATCAGAAGCACTTGGTTATGGTGTATTCTCATTTTTGTTATTGTTGTAGCACTTGAAATTGTGCTTGTGCTTGTATGAAGCACTTTCTTATGTCGTGTATGCAGGTTCTTGTATGAAATGAGTACCGATTTTTGTCGGAATGTTGATTAACTTCCGTTTCGGCAGAAATTGGGCACTCCTAGTTTAAGAAAATTAGCAAAGGTCATGCCGGATTTTTACGTGCACTTTATTACTAACCAATTATTTGCTTTTTTATTAGTGCAAAGATGTGTGACAACAACGAGGCTGCCTGTTCTAAGCGCATCAGTGATGAAGGAGAAGTTAGACCTCCGAATAAACAATTGACATTCTAGGAGGCGGCCCAGCGGCTAGAAGACGATGAAGAATACCATCCTTCAGAGAGCGAGGACTATGATATGGAAGACATGGAGGAAGAAGCCGAAGGAACGACGGAAGATGAAACCAGTGATGGTGGCAAAGGCACAGGGAGTGGTAGCAATCCTCCTAAGAAGAAGCAGAAGGAACGACGCCCGAACATGGTCGGCACCGTCAGAGAGGAAATTATCGAAGTGAGCCCAACAGGGGTTCCTTTGGAGACCGACCTTGTCGTCAGAGGGTACGGTGGTCAAGTGTTGGCGATCACCCGGACAACCATCTCGATCAACACCGAGAATCTCCGCCATAAATATAATGGCCACTTGCGCACACTCCTCTTCGAGAAGCTACACGCAAGATACAAGTTCCCTGCTGAGTATCGGAACACAAATTATCATGGGAATGAAGTAAACAAATCCGCCCTCACAAAGATGAGCACTGCCCTGGCCAGCTGGAGAACCCGGTTAAAGAAGAAGATTTATAAAGAAGGCAAAAGTCTCGAGGAGATCTAGAAGATTGACCCGAAGATCAGTACCGGGAGTTCAAGGACTGGTGCGAATCAGAAAGAACCTAGGCCTCGAGTAATCGGGGAAAGGTGTTGCAGGCGATGAATATAGGTCACCACGATCTTGGATCTGGTGGATACAAAACCGTGGAGAAAAGGGGCAGCTTCGAAACTTCATCAGGGTCCGTTACCATGTGGACCCAAAAACCAAACAACTCACCGTGGATCCTGCGGTGAAGGAATTCGAGGAAATTATGGTAAGTAATTTAATTACCCCGGATCAACTCGATTGCATTCTAATCGATGAAGTTGAGTTTCTAAACGGTTCACTATTACTTCTTCTGAAGGAGGAGGAAATTATTGCTAGTCATGGATCCCAGGGTTCCTCATCATAGGGGTCGACGGCGGCCACCCGATAGTATAACCCTTTTAACTGGGCGATGAACCGGGCTAAGAAAATCACGCCGGTTACGAAGAAGCCGTCGTCGGCTGGCCGTCTGGCCGGCCTCGGGGGTAAGAATTGGGTGGATCATTTTGGTCCACCGTCGAGGACGCGT
This sequence comes from Avena insularis, assembly GCA_023614405.1. Taxonomy (NCBI): domain Eukaryota; kingdom Viridiplantae; phylum Streptophyta; class Magnoliopsida; order Poales; family Poaceae; genus Avena; species Avena insularis. Next base: position 31,175,863 of record CM042691.1, read on the forward strand.
GTGGCGCCGTCGGAAAGGAGCGAGGAGGAAAACCACGTGGTTCAAGAACTTAAGGAACAAGTGGCGTGGATCCCGCAGATCGTCCAAGACAACCTGGCAATCACCCTCACGTCCATCCTGCCTACATTGGTGGAGTCAATAGCGAACTGGAGTGCGGGTGGTCGACAAGGGTCGTGCCCAATTCCAAGCATGGTCAGCAGCCACTCGAACAACGCGGCACCGACGAATCAGGAGAATTATGTGTTTGTGACTCCGTCCGCTAGCACCGCGGTGCCGTAAGTGTTGGTGACTCCTCCTGCCATCATCGTGGCACCAGACATGTTGGTGACTCCCCCTGCCATCGTCAAGGCGGCACCATAGCTCCAAGCACCCAGTAGGGAGAATACACCGGTGGCCGGCACCGTGCCATCAAGCAGCCCCTCCGTCTCTTTCACGCCCGTTGTCGTACGTGGTGCATCGACATTAGCCGATCTCGACGCCATCACGGTAAACAAATTGCTTTACCACCTTTCACGCCATCTATTACTCGTATGGCATCTCTCTAACGCTATACATGTTTTTCGCAGATGGATGTTCCTTGCACTCTCTTATGCTACGTGAACAACAAGATGAGGGATGTTGCCAAGGGTACCATCATTCAACCCTTGCAGCGCACGTTCCACTCAAGGATGATGCCAGATAGCGTGCACAGGGTTAAAATTAGCCGGGTGCTAAGTGGTTTCGACGACCTGGAACCTCCCATTCAACCCCCAGGAGAAGATGAAGAAGAGTCGGCTGTCCTCAGAAGTTGCTTAGGCTTATTCTTGAAATGGCCAAAGAGCATGATTCGTTTGGGTACGACAGGGGCCATCACGCCACAAACAACAGCACCGCCTATCGTTCCAGCGGTACGCGGTGGCAAGGCCCCATTACCGCCCTCGCCGTCACCTCCACGCGATGGGTCGGATGATCATGTTGATGATATGCACATGGCGCAGGATCCGGCCGAGGATGACAAATACTTCGATGATTAGTTCTTCAACACTCAGTTTAGCAACGAAGACCCAGCTGGTGGCCCCGCAAAGAAACCCACTATCACCAAGCGTCTGTTTGGTTCTCAGGAGACACCTCCAGCTTGCGCCTTCACCGAGCCAGCTGATATAACCAACCGACACTTTATTCTAAGCCCTGACACACTACATAGGGCGGACGGTGCTCAGATTGTGGTGCCTGCCCGCTCTCCAAAATAAAAAAAGGCCAGGAAAAGAAAATCTAGCAGCTTGAGCCAGCCGGTGGCATTAACTTCGAATCCGACCAGGTTTCGGGACGGTCCACCAAGACCCGAGGGTATTATGTGGAGGATTCATGTGGCGGGTGAGCCCATGCTACCTATGAATTTGCGGAGGCTCGCCAGTTCGGAACTGAAGAGTGTGCATGACGGTGTGCTGACGGTAGAGAGACGCCTTCTAGCAGAGAAAGATCCCTCGCACCCGGTATTCGTGGTTAAGGTGCCACCAGGCTTGAGATTCGTCGACAATGCCCCCGTGGATCTGTTCTTCCTGTGGTTTGATGACATCTTCAATATGTTCCACCTGTACCCGCTGCACTATACCATGGTCCGCATGTTTTCTCTCAGCCTAGCCATGCAGATCATTAGAGAGAACACACCGGGCATCGCTATAGTGGACCCCTACTACATGTGTGACGGCTTCTTGGGAAGCGTCGTGAACGACGTTTCGTGGCCTCGTACCTAAAAGAATCTTCGTGGCGAACAAGACCAACGAATACATTCTCGTGCCTTACTTTCCCGAGTAAGTCATTATTCACTCGCCACCATTGATTGTCTTTATTAGAATATCATCATTCTTTTTCCAACACATTCCATTTGATTTTTTTGCGCAGAGATGAACACTGCATTCTCATCTCCTTATTGCCGAAGCATTCGCACGCCACGTATTTCGACTTGGGGTGTCTAGAAAAGAAGAAAAACTATGACAAGATCAAGGAAGTTCTGGATGATGCTCTCACTAGCTATGCCTCGACGGAAGGCACCACCTTCGTGCATAAGAAGGTAAAGTTTGGCAGGCACGTCTACAACCACGTAATGAAGTTCCCCTACGTGAAGCAGCCGAAAGGCAGTAAGAAGGAAGCCTACTATGCACTCCATCACATGAGGGCGTTCCTATTAGACCAGCAGGATTCTACGCTGCCAGATCATCTCAAACAGTGGGCCGAAGTCAAGGCCACGATCACTGATTCAGATATTAGACAAGATATGTATCACATCCAATAGCAGTTTGGGGCAATCATCTTTCGTGGTGTCATGACTTCAGGGGAGGTCTTCTATGGAGGAAATCTCCCGAATAACCGTGACATAGAAGATCGCCTAGAGACACAGGGTGACTATAGGAAGTTCATGACAAGACAAGGCATCCTCCTGTTCCCTGAGCCAAGCCAGAAGGCTTGATGTTGGCCTAGTTGTAGTTCCAAACTATAGATAACCTTTGTGTGTGTGGACAAGTGTACATGCTACTACTTATCTTATTAGGTTTATGAATCATCGTTTACTTCTTTTGCTTATTATTATATATGAATCAATTCTTGGTTTTTTTGCTTACTCTTTGGTCCTTTGCTCACTTTGGTCCTTCTTTTTTCTTACTTTATTAGTCTTTTATCAAGAATGTCGATGATTGAAATGTCGTGGCACACTATATATGTGAATGTGCTACGACGGGATTGTGAGCCTTGTGATATGTACAAGTCCAGGTCTTGTGCATCCTACTTGGCTCACGGTTCTGTCGTAGCATATTCATGTGTCCAACGACCTATGTATATATATATGAGGCATTATTTTTGAGTTACTTTGGTCTTTTTCGAGAATAATGCCGATGATTGAAATGTCGTGGCACACTATATATGTGAATGTGCTGCGATGGGATTGTCCGCCTTGTGCTATGCACATGTCCAGGTGTGTTGTGCATCCTACTTGGCAGACAGTTCCGTCGTAGCATGTTCCTGTGTCGAACAACCTAGTTATATATGATGCATGTTTTTTGAGTTACTTTGGTATTTTTGAGTTGGGAGTAGTTTCTATAAGTGTATCTTCATATGCGACTTTAATTATACATGTTTTTTCAATCACCGGTTAATTATTATTGCCAACTTGTAGATGCCATGGTACGTCGTGTACAAGGGACGGGTTCCTGGAGTCTACGATGATTGGGAAGACTGCCGGAGACAGGTGCACCGTTTCAGCGACAATAGCTACAAAGGGTACAACACTATGGCGGAGGCAGAAGCTAGATACACACGCTATCTAGCGGGAGTTAGGACGAGGAACCGGATGAAGACCTACACCTTCATCGCGGTGATGCTTATCATCTTTGATTGTTTATCCCGCGCTTGTTTCTAGCTAGTTTAGATGTCTAGGCGAGCTTCCGAGCTCTAACTTGTTCGAGACACATGTATTCGAATGTCACCAACTACTTTGTAACTTGATCGAAACAATGTAACTTATACTATGTATTCATGTATGGGACTTATCTAATGTATTTGTTTCAATCTTGTTTTGCAAATTGTGTATTTATATATATAACCGTATATCTTATATCTGTGTGTGTATATCTGCCTGTAATATTGTATATAATCTGTATTGTATATCATCTTGTTTAGAAATTAAAAAAAACAAAAAAGATGCCCGTGGCACACATGGCATGGCTTTAGTGGCGCACTGCAACTAAACCGCACATGCCACCAATCAGTGGCGCACTGCCATGTGCGCCACAGGAAATAATACCCGTAGCGCACCTGCCTACCTAGCCGTGGCGCACTGGCAGGTGCGCTACTACTATCTCGAGATACCTGTAGCACACCAGGCTGTGGCTAGTGGGCGAGGCTAGTGGCGCCACAAATGGCCATTTTGCTAGTAGTGTGAGGTAATGTCGCCATGTCTTCAAGGCTAAAACTACGGCTGCTAGTTCAAGGTCATGGGTACGGTAATTCTGCTCATGTTGCTTCAGTTGTCGGGATAGGTAGGATATGACTTTGCCTTCTTGCATTAACACACATCCGAGACCAACCTTGGATGCGTCACAATACACATCAAAAGGCTTCGTGATATCCGGCATAATCAAGATTGGGGTTGAGATCAATCTCTTCTTGAGCTCTTGAAAACTTGCTTCCCATTTGTCCGTCCATTCAAACTTCTTATCTTTCTTCAACAATTGGGTCATGGGTCTTGCGGTACTCGAGAATCCTTCTACAAACTTGCGGTAATATCCAGCTAATCCGAGAAATGCACAAACTTGGGTTTGAGTGGTCGGGGCTTGCCATTCTTCAACATCCCTAACCTTGGCAGTGTTGATAGCAATTCCTCCTGCCGACACGATATGTCTGAGGAATCCTACTTCCTGTAACCAGAACTCACATTTGCTAAACTTGGCATATAACTGATGTTCCCTAAGGGTTTCAAGGATGGTCCTTAGGTGTAGCTCATGTTCTTCTTCTGATTTGGAATAGATCAGAATGTCATCGATGAAACAACGACAAACTTATCCAGGAAGTCCATAAAAATATTATTCATGAGGATCATGAAATAAGCGGGGGCATTGGTTAATCCAAAAGACATGATAGTGTACTCATACAGTCCATATCTGGTGGTAAAGGCAGTCTTCGGAATATCCTCTGCGCGAATCTTGAGTTGATGATCACCAGTTCTAAGATCAATCTTAGAAAACACTTTGGCACTGGTCAACTGGTCAAACAGATCTTCTATTTTCGACAGTGGGTACTTGTTCTTAATGGTGACATCATTCAGCTTCCAATAACCCGTGCACAAACGATTACCTCCATCTTTCTTATCCACAAACAAGACAGGTGATCTCCATGGCGATGCACTTGGTTGAATCAGTCCTATCTCTAGCATAGCATCCAGTTGCTTCTTTAGCTCCTCTAATTCAGACGAGTTCATACTATAAGGTCTCTGAGCTATGGGTCTAGTTCCAGGGATTAGTTCAATGATAAAATCGATATCCCGATCTGGGGGCATACCGGGAAATATATCTGGGAATACGTCGGGGTATTCACAGACTACTCTTACTTGGTCAATGGTTGGTTGGGCTAGACTCTTGTTGCACTTGAATTGACGGGGCAAGGTTTCAGATACATGCTCTACTGATACTCCAGCGGTACTTTTCATGGTTATGGCTTTCTTGGCACAGTCGATTAATCCTTTATGTCTCGACATCCAATTCATTCCTAGTACTACTTCCAAACCTTTAGTTCCAAGTACTATTAGATTAGCATAAAAATCTCTGCCATGGATTCTGATAGGTATGGCCTTGCAAATTTTTCTAGCCTTGGTGGTTGAGCCAGGTATTTGAACTATCAAAACATGCTTCAGTTTGGTTGGTTGAATCTTACTAGTTCATGCAAACTCTTGTGTAACAAATGAGTGCGATGCTCCAGAATCAAACAACATTCTTGCAAGTACTGAGTTAACATAAAACATACCCAGCACGACATCTGGCGCTTCCTGGGCTTCTTCTGCATTCATGTGAAACAAACGGCCATTGCGGTTGAGCGAATTCCCTGGGGCAAATCTCCTTCTAGGATGAACACGGCGTTTTTGCTGCGCTGGGGCATTCACATTGGTAGCTGCTTCAAGCTTTTTGGGGCACTCGTTGGAGTAGTGACCTTTGGTTCCGCATTCATAACAAGTAACCTGAGACTTGTCTTTTCCTACAACAGGCACGCCATTGCTTCTAGTTCTGGGGGCAGTATTGGTGTTGTTGGCGACTTTGTTGTTTTTGAACTTGGGTGGTGCACGGTTGAAATTGTTGGAGTTGCCGAGGTTGTTGTTGTGGCTTCCTCCACGGTTGGGATAGTTCGTACGGGTCATCGGGGTTCTATTGTTTCTTGGGGCATATCCTACAGATGGGTTGGGGCGATACTTCGGGGTATGTAGGGTTCCTAGTCAATTCATCATTCTGCGCTTGCGATTCTTATTGGGTAGGTTGATCTTGCCTTCCATCTGGATTGCAGAATCCACTAAGGCTTCAATGTCCGTGAACGGAATATTGACCAGCATTGTTTGCATCTCATCATGCAGACCATTCAAGAATCTCTCCTTTTTCTTGGCTTCAGTGTCGATCTCATCGGGTGCATACCTAGCTAATGACAGAAATTTGTCATGGTACTCAACTACTGTCATCCTCCCTTGCTTTAATTCTCTGAATTCATCTCTCATCCTCTTGATTAAATCCGGTGGCACATGGGTTCTATTGAACTTGAGTTTGAATTCATCCCAGGTCATCATCTGTCCTCCATTCATGGTGCGAATGCTATTCCACCAAGCTCTTGCATCTCCTGCCAGATAATGGGTGGTAAAAAGTACTTTCTCATTGGCTTCCACTCCTGCAACTTCTAAGTTGTTCTCCATGGTCTGCAGCCATTCATCAGTGTCTAATGGCTCTTCAGACTTACTAAAGATGGTTGTCCTGGTTTCCATGGCCTTGATTGTTATTGGCCATCTGAGATATGTGTTGAAGGGTGGCTAAGTTGGCTTTACGTTCGGCTCTTTTAGCTTCACGGTCAGAAACCAAAATTTGCAAGATTTGCAGCATTGGGTCCGGGGATTAACTGCTTCCTCCACGAGGCATCTGAAGATTGAGGTAGATCATGATACTTTAAGTTTGACTCAGGTTTTGCTAACTAGCAACTTGCTTTTCATCCATTCATTCATAGCACACAATACAAACACACACCACACAAAGCAATAGATGTTTTTAAGAACCATTCTGTAAAGCGACGATACAGTGGGTCCGTATCGTGGGAATGGCCACGGCAGACGCTGCAATCGGCAGCGAGTAGTAGAACATGGGGCAAGGGTGGCCAGCCTTCTGCGGTGCGAGATGAGGGCGGAGACACAAGGGTTTACCCAGGTTCGGCCCCCGGAGGGAAAAGACCTCCTGCTAGATTGTATTATGGTGAGAGTACAAAGGGCAAGCTCGACGACTAGGCGGTGAGCTGCTAGGGTGTATGATGGAACGTGCCCTCTATGCGTACCCTAGGGAGGTTTATATAGGCTCACCTCACTAGGGTTTACAGATTTACAACCGAATTAGTTAAGGATTTGGAGGGTCTTTGACCTAGTCCGACTGGGCCTAGCTATGCTTTTGGGCCTTCAGTTTCCAATCGCCTGAGGCCACGCCAAGTCTCGATCCAGTCGCCGTCCTGCAGCCCACTCGCTGGTAGCTTGGGCCAATAGGAAACGTCCCGCTGGGCATACCCCGGTAGGCATATCCCCATCAGTAGTCCCCGAGGCCGTCGTTGATTCGTCGCAGGTGTTCGTTGGCAGTCGGAGTATGCAGGTCCAATGCGGACACCCAGTCGAATCGGCGGTGGACTCCTGAACAAAGGAAAGAACTAGTCACTTTAATCGCAATAACGGTGTCTAGTCAGTTCGCAGCTTGGCAAACGGGTCGGCGGATAATCAAGTCACCGTTATAGTGATCGGGTCGGCGAATCATCGAGTCGCTGAAGACAGCGAGTCGAGTGGACGAAGTTGGACCGTCAGCTTGGTCAAACTAGCCGTTGGGTAATCCAACGGTAATATCGGCGTAATTACCGCGTAGTAACGGCTCCCCGAAAATGGCGGGTAACAACCAATACATAAGGAGAGTGACGGGTGAGGGGAAAATGCTTCCCTCACTTCCTACGAACTTGTGCATTCTCGTTCCCCCATTCCGCACAGCGACCAGAGCGATTCACATCTCTCGATCCACCAGCCGATGGCCCCTCCTGCGGAACCATGGGGCAGATCCAAGTGCACAAAGGTGCTGCTGAGATTGTTCGAGGAGGCAGGGATCCTCCACGCCGGGAGATGGCGTATCCCCACGGACAGATAAGTGATTCCAGATCCACACGAAGGGGAGTTTGTTTGCTTCACCAGTCATATGGAGCGGGGGCTCGGATTCCCCACTTCCCTCTTCTTTCGACGCTTCTGCGCCTACTACGACATCCAACCGTCGGACCTTGGACCGCATAGCATCAAGCAGCTCATCATCTTCGTGGCATTCTGCGAGTGCTACCTGGGCTGTAGGCCCTACTTTCCCCTATGGCAAGATCTATTCCATGGGAGGATTAGCCGCGAAGAGGCAGGCGGACCAATGCTAGCCGCGAGCGGCTTGACTTTCCAGCTAAAGTCGAAGGTGTCATTCTTCAATCTGATGCTGCCCGCCAAAGCAGCGAATGAGTGGAAGAAGAGCTGGTTCTATGTTACCGAGTCGACGTCGGACGACGAGGTGGCGCTTCCAAGGTACTCCGCCGACCCGCCCAAGCCGCGTCGGCTCCAAGTCACCAAACTTCCGCTGGACCAGCGGATGGTCGTAGACGAGATGCTGCAAACCATCCGCAACTTGAAGAAGAAAGGCCTCCAAACCATCAATCTCTACAATTGCTGGCTCAGACGGCAGCTCGTGCCTCTAGCCAGTCGTTCCCACTATATGTACGAGTACGCGGGCAAGGAAGACCCAACGAAGTCTTGTTATGACAAGTGGAGACTCAACGATTACACCCTAGCCCTGAAGAAGATCACCCAGGCGGTGTATCTTGCCGCAAAGGCCGGGGTCGCACCCTATACCGCGAAGCGCCCGGCTCCAACGGTGAGTGGTTATTTCCCTTGCACTCGTAGTCGCAGTTTGTGCATTCGCAGTCGCAGTTTGTGCATTCGTGGTTGTGCTAACATTATTTGTTTGTTGCAGTTATTCCAAGTGGTGGAAGGCTGGCTTCCACCCGCAGATGACGAGAACTCGAACTCATCCGCCGAGGACAAGAGCGAGTCATTGCCCAAAAAGGGCGATGTCAGGATTGACGAGGGCGGCGATGCTGATGACGAAGATGATGGCGACGAAGCCGTGGAGGTTGCTGCCCCCACAGTCCGCAAGACTCATGGATAGCACCAGCGTGAACTCGAGGCCAGCAAAAGCCTCGATGCCCATGACGATGACAATGACGAGCTCCCCGAGCATACCTCATAGCGTGAGGCCACGCCGCCAAAGAAGAAGAAGAAGCCTCCTCCACCCAAGAAGAAGACGAAGCCGGCCAAGCCGGTGTCTCCACCTCGTTCTGTGAGTAGCTCCGATGCTACCAGCGCAGCCAAAGAACCAGCGGCTCACGCGGCTACAGCGACTGGCGCGACCGTCACAGAGGACGAGGCGCCGCTGGCGTCACTGCCGCCGCCGTTCGCCCCAGTCACCAGGTTGGTGGCCGCTTCAGCCTCAGGGGCCTCGCCACCAAGAGGGGCTCGCACGGTGATTGCCACTGAGGCTCCTGCCATAGCCTCATTCTCGAAGAAACCGTCAGTGTCTTGGGCATAAAGCATGTTTGAGACGGGACTCAGTCGGAAACTAGGGCCAGAACTGGAGAACCGGCCAGCATTCGCACCGGCCTGCGATTTATTCCAGTTGCCAAGTGAGTGTTCCTCGACCTTTAATCCGTCTGCTTGCTTCATGTTTCAATCGGTGAATGTTATTGATGGAGTTGTTTTGCAGGAATGGAGTTAAGAAGATAGGTCACCCTTCGGTGGCCATGGTTCCACCAGTCGCCACGGAGGTGTCGGCTGATCCTTCGAAGAAGAGGAAGGGCGACGAGGTCGTTGCTCCCGCGGAAGGCACCAAGATAACAAAGGGTGATGATGTCTTCATGATATCTGACGAGCCGGCGGCTTCCCCGAGCGAACCCCCAACCGTAGTGGACGTAGCTCTGAAGGCCAAGGAGGACGCGGGGTCGTAGCATGCAATGCCCATGGTTTCGACCGAGGCGACCGGGCCGCCTTCGAGTGGGGCGGTTGCCGCAGTGGCAACATTCCCTCGCTTTGTGGTGAGAGCCGCCATGGCGAGTGCCTCGGTGCCATCGAGCCAACTCCCTAGGGCTACCATCATGGAGGTCGAACAGCGTCGCGAGCACACTCTGCTCGTGCTTGCGTCGGTGGACGCGATGGAGCTTCATGGCATGCTAGGTGCCGCCATCCAGGTATGTCCAGTCCCCGAGGATCAGAACACTGAATTTCAGTGGTCGGATTCTTACTGTTATTTGTCATCCAGTCCCCGAGTGCCTAGTCGCTGAATTTCAGCGGTTGGGCACTTAGGAATTTTGTCGTCCAGTCCCCGAGTGACCAGCCGCTGAAATTCAGTAGCTGGGCACTTAGGAGTTTTTGGTTGTTGATGCTGTGATTGTTGCACAGGGCTTGCAGCGCGAGTCAACCGAGAGGCTTTCTGCCAAGTACCGCGTGGACAAGGAGCTTCTCGCTGTCCGGGGTACAAACGAGGAGCTTCGAGCGACGGCGGGTGAGTGTTTGTCTTGTTTGGCGCTTGTCGCAAACTTGTTGTGGTGTTGATCGTTTTGTTTTGAAAACAGAGAATAGTGTAGCCGCAGTGAAGGAGGCTCGCCAGGGCCTTGTTCCGGCGAGTGAGTTGGCGGCGGCGCAGTCTTCCTTGAGCGTCACAGAGAAGTGAATCGCCGAACTGGAGCGTGAGCTCAAGGAGGTGAAGGCGGAAGCGAGCTCGGCGGAAGGACGAGCTAAGGCGGCCGTCACATCTGCTGCTGAGGAGCGGAAGGTGTCGGACGCACTCGTCACCGGGTTGCAGAATGACCTCTCGGCTCTTCAGAATTTCATCACGGACCTTTGCCGCCCGCTAATTGGTGAGCTTTCCTTCAGCCACTTTCCGAGCTCGCGTACTGCATTTTGACTTTAGTGCTCTGCTCACTATTTGCTTGTGTGTTGCAGGCCTGATCACGATAATGCGAAGAGGCAATGCGTGACCACCCTGGTCGATTCGGCCGCGCTGTCAGCGGCTTGCCTCCGTGCATATCTTCAGGAAATCTCGCCTACAGAGGTGATCCCCAGTGACCTCGTCGAGGTATGGCGCTATCTGGAGAAGGCCCCGTCGGTCGTGGAGTTCATGATGCGGTTGGCCTTCCGTCGTGGAGCGGCGACTGCGCTGAGCCTTGGGCTCGCGCATTTTCCCGACGATTTCGACCTCGACGATGTCACGAGCGGGTACCCCTCGTTGACGGGCTCGGTCGAGATTGCCGAGGTGTTGAAACTGACGGACCGAGCCGCGGTGTACTCCGACCCCGTTTGGGCGATGGGCGACCTTATTCCCTACCAGGAAACGGTCGTTTCCGCCAAGGACCCTGGTCCGAAGCACCGCGACTTCAAGGTGGAGCAATGATTTCGTGCAGCGATGGCGGGCGAGCTCACGACGTACCCGTCGAATCCCTGGGTTCCTTTTATCCGCAACCGCAAGGATGGTGGCGCCTCCTCTTCAAAGCCTGTGGAATAGAGTGTGTTGCCATTCGGCGTTAGTATAAGACAATCATGTAATTCTCCTTGTATGCGAACAAATTTTGCTGCTATGAAGGAATGCGCTAGTAATTTTGCTATTGAATTTGTGGTTTGAGTGTTGGTTGTACGAGTCCCCGAGTGCGTCCGCCCTTTTTATGGGGTTAACCTCGTTTTTATATTTGGTGCGGACTGTTAATGAGTTAAGGTCGACTCGCCATGGTTCGGGAAGCCAGTCGCATGCCGACTCCCAGGGGTGCTCTTTACTTGGCCGTTTTCCCGAGCGCGAACGGGGTCAGATCACCGAGTCCCCGAGCGTGGTACTTGGCAGTTCTAGTCGCATGCCCAAGGTCGGTGAGGACTAAGCGCGTCGCTCCGCCTGATCCGTAAGATTAGTCGCATGGCGAGTCCTGGGCGTGCTCTCTTACTTGCCGTTTTTTCCTAGCCGTTCTTCTTTGGGCTGGTATCAGTCCCCGAGCGTGGTACTTTGCCGTTCGATTCGCTGCGCCGAGGATGTGGAGGACTAGGTCGCTATGGGAAGCTAGTGCAGTCGTCTTGGCTCGGGGAGCCAGTCGAGCTAGGCGACTCCAATGGGGCTCCGGGTTAGCTTTTTTCGTGGACGGTACGAGGCCTGAATTTTTCTAGTGCCCTCGTACTGCACTACTTGGCCGTACCGGTCGCGTTACCAAAGGTTGACTTCTGTGAATAGCGTAATGCTGTTATTACGAGTGCGAGTGGCATAAGACATGGAGAGTAGATGCAATTTGCAGGAATCAATCTGCTTTAATTCATAGCGGGTAAGGAGTACATGTCTGGGGCTCTAAGAATAGAACTTCTGTAGGAGGTTTACATTCCATGGCCGCTTGACGTCGATTTTTCCGTCACCTTGGACGTCGGTGAGGTAGTAGGCGTCGTTGCCCAGGACTCGCCCGATGGCGGTCCCTCCCAAGGGGGGATAGCTTGTGCATGCCTTTCTTGTCCTGGATTAGACGTAGTACCAAGTCGCCTTCCTGGAAAGTGCGAGTCTGTACTCGCCGGATGTGGTAGCGACGAAGCCCTTGCTGGTAGATGGCGGTGCGGGAGCGAGCTAGGTCGCGTGCTTCGTCGAGCTGGTCGACTCCGTCTTGACGTGCGGGCTTGTTGTCAGCCTCCGTGTAGTTGACCACCCTAGGTGAGTCGTGCTCGAGGTCGGTTGGCATGACTGCCTCGGCACTGTACACCATGAAGAAGGGGGTGAACCCCGTCGACCTGTTGACGGAGGTGCGGATGCCCCAGATGACAGAGGGGAGTTCTTCGACCCAGCACCCGGTGGTGCGCTCGAGTGGGACTTGTAGCCGTGGCTTCAGGCCATGGAGGATGCTCTGGTTGGCGCGTTCCGCCTGGCCATTGGTCTCCGGGTGGGCGACTGAGGCGAGGTCGAGTCGGATGTTGTGTTCCTCGCAGAACTCGGCCATGGCTTCCTTGGTGAAGTTGGTGCCGTTGTCCGTGATGATGTTGTTTGGGAACCCGTAGCGATAGATGAGCTCGCGTAGGAATTTTGTAGCGGTCTTCCCGTCGCACTTGCGGACTGGCTTGGCCTCCACCCATTTTGTGAATTTGTCGACTGCGACTAGGAGGTGGGTGAAGCCGGAGTGGGCCTTCTTGAAGGGGCCTACCATATCCATGCCCCATACGGCAAGCGGCCAGGTGATGGCGATTGTCTTGAGCGCCGAGCTCGGTACGTGAGTCTGGTTGGTGTAATTCTGGCACCCGATGCACCGCTGGACAATGTCTTCAGCGTCGGCGTGTGCGGTGAGCCAGTAGAAGCCGTGTCGCATGTCCTTGGCGACCAGAGAGCAGGCGCTGACGTGGTGTCCGCAGTCGCCGGAGTGGATGTCCTGGAGGATCTTGTGTCCTTCAGCGGGTTGGACGCAGCGTTGGAACACGACGGTCACACTACGCTTGTAGAGCTCGCCGTTGATGATGACGAAGGATTTGCAGCGGCGTGCTATCATCCGGGCCTCCGTCTCATCTACGGGTAGGGTGCCTCCCTCCAGGTAAGCGACGTATGGCGTGGTCCAGTCGCTTGGCTCGGCGATTAGTGCGACCAGGGATGCGTCTGGTTGCAACGGGATTCCGTTGTCGATCTCCCTTGGGGGAGAGATGGAGGGCTTGGTGATGGTGTCGAGGAAGACGCCGGCGGGTGGTGCGAGTTGAGCCGAGCCGATGCGATAGAGCATGTCGGCTTCCTCGTTCTTCCGCCTATCGATCCACTCGACAGAGTAGCCTGCGAAGTGGCCTCCCAGTTGGTCCACTACTTGATGGTATGCCGCCATGGTGGGGGAGACTGCATCGCAGGTGCCGGCGACATGCCCGGCGACGAGGTCGGAGTCTCCGTAGCAGCACAGGCGGTCGATGTTCATCTCCTTGGCTGCCCGCATGCCGTGGAGTAACGCCTTGTACTCGGCCATGTTGTTGGTGCAGGGGGTGAAGTCGAGGTAGAGGATGTAGCGTAGCTTGTCTCCCTTTGGAGATGTTAGCACCATCCCCGCTCCTACGCCATCTGCGTTCTTGGAGACATCGAAGTGTAGGCTCCAGTAATGGAGGTATGGCAGCTTCTCTGGCTGCTGGGCCTCTTCCCAGTCAGCGAGGAAGTCTGCGAGAGCCTGCTATTTGATCGCTTTGCACGCCTCGTACCTGATGTTGTGGACGCCGATCTCGATGGCCCATTTGGCAACTCGCCCTGTCTCCTCTCGGTTGTGGACGATGTCCTGCAACGGTGCTGAGGAGACGACCGTTATTGGGCGCTCCTGGAAGTAGTGCGGCAGTCGCCGCTGTGCTCTGAAGACCGCATATACCAATTTTTGGTACTGCGCGTAGCGCTGGCGCGACTCGGTGAGGACTTCGCTGATGTAGTATACGGGTCGCCGCACCGAGCGCTCCTTGCCTTCCTCTAGTCGTTCGACGACCATGATGGCACTGACGACGCACTCAGAAGCCATGATGTAGACGAGCATGGGTTCCTTGTCGACGGGGGCGGAGACTAGCGGTGTCGCGAGTAGCACCTCTTTGAGAGCATGGAGCGCATCGTCGACCTCCTTGTCCCACTGGAAGGTGGGGTTCTTGCGCATTAGGCGGTAGAGGGGCATGGCCTTCTTGCCTACCCGGGGGATGAAGCGACTGAGAGTCGCGACTCGCCCGGCCAACTTCTGGACGTCGCGCAGGCACTCGGGTCTGCTGAGCCGGGCGATCATGTTGATCTTGGCGGGGTTCGCCTTGATCCCGCGCTTGGAGACGACATATCCCAACAGCTGTCTAGTGGGTACACCGAAGGTGCACTTTCCTGGGTTTAACTTTATCTTGTACCTCCACAGGTTGGCGAAGGTTTCCGCCAGGTCGGCGAGTATATCGCCCTGGCGAGTGGATTTGACCACCACGTCGTCGATGTAGACATGGATGTTGCGGCCAATTTGGCTCGCAAGGCACTCCTGCATGCACCTCTGGTAGGTCGCCCCGGCGTTCTTGAGGCCGAAGGTCATGGCGGTGTAGCAGAAGGCGCCGAATGGCGTGATGAACATCGTCTTCTCTTCATCCTCAACTGCCATTTTGATCTGGTTGTACCCAGAGTAGGCATCGAGGAAGCATAGCGACTCCGAACCCGTGGTTGAGTCGATGATTTGGTCGATCCGCGGGAGGAAGAACTGCTCCTTTAGGCAGGCGCTGTTGAGGATTGTGTAGTCAATACACCTTCTCCAGGTCCCGTTTTTCTTCTCGACCAGGACTAGGTTTGCCAGCCATTTGGAGTATTTAATTGGCAGGATGAAGCCTGCAGCGAGTAGACGCTGCACCTCCTCGGTGATTGCTCGGCGGCGCTCTTCATTGAAGGGCCGTAGCGACTGCTTGACAGGTCACACTTTGGGATCGGCGTTGAGTTTGTGCTCAGCGAGTTCCCTCGGGGCACCATGCATGTCGGATGGCTTCCATGCGAAGATGTCGCGATTCTCATATAGGAACTCGATGAGAGCGCCTTCCTATGATGGGCTCATGCCCGTCCCGATCGTCACCGTCTGGCTGGAGTCGCCTGGGACCAGCTCGACGGTGCGAGTGTGCGTTGGCGGTGGAGCCGCCACCCTCCAAGTTGGGCTTCTTGAGTATGGTGGAGTCGTCATTGTTGACCCTGTTCACGTACTTGGCGAGCTCCTCGGCGTGGTTGGCCTCCGCCGTGATGATGGCGTCAGCGAGTTTGGCGCCTTTGGCCTTGCATTCTGCGGCCATGTCGGGGTCGCCATGGACGGTGATGATGCCACACGGCCCGGGGAGCTTCATCGCGTTGTATGCCTAGTGGGGCGCTGCCATGAATTTGGCGAATGCCTGGCGCCCAAGGACGCAGTAGTAGGGGCTATTGAACGGCACCAGCTCGAAGACGATCTGCTCGGTGCGGAAGTTTGCTAGTGTGCCGAAGGTGACTGGCAGCATCACCTTGCCGATTGGGTACGCCTTCCGACCTAGGACGATGCCATGGAAGGTGGTGTAGGTCGTCTCGATCATTGACTGCGGGAGCCGCAGTCGCCTGAATGTGTCCAGGTATAGGATGTTGATGGAGCTGCTGCCGTCCATCAGCGTCTTGGGGATCCAATAGTCCCCCACCTTGGGCTTGACCACCAAGGCGACTCGGCCCAGATATTCCATCCATCGCGAGTGGTCCTCACGGCTCAAGGTGATTAGTTGCTCGGACCAGTTGAGGAACTGGGGGATGTCTATTTGGGACACCGTGTTGACTGCGACGGCACAGGCGATGACCTTCTTCTCGCGCTTCGTGTTGAAGCCTGTGAAGGTGTGGAGCGAGCCGGCGACGCTGCCGAATTTTCTGCCGTTTGGCGGGTTGTTGTCGGGGTCTTCCCGTGCGCGCCGTGCCTTCTCAATCTCCTTGAGGGAGTGGCAATCGGCGGTCGTGTGTGTGGCGGGCTTCCCTTCCCTGTTGTGAAACACACAAGGTTGATTGAGGAGAGCCGTGGGGTCGAACCTTGGCTTCGCCCTGTAGTTGTCGCCGTCACGGAGCTGGCCTCCGTCGCGGCGGAAGCTCTTGGGTTCGCGCGGCACGTATCTAGCGTTGGCGACAAAGTCGACTCGCCCATCACCGCGGCACTTGCCGGTGAGGCGAGTGTTGCTATAGCGTAGCTCGGGTCGCCTCCCGTTGTCATGGCCGCTCGTGCGGCGATTTCCTCCCGACTCGTTGTCGGTTTCTTGGTTTGGGTCTTCTTCCGCGTACCGCTTGGCGATCTCCAGGAGGTCTGGTATATTGTCGAGTGTTCTGTACACTCGCTTGAGCTTGGCGACCAGGGGCTCGTAGCGGCACGAGGTCTTGGAGCAGTGGATCGCGGTGTCTGTGTGGATTCCGGCCGCGTTATACCACAGATCTTGCCACCGTTGGACCCAGCTACGGGTTGACTCGCGGGGTCCCTGGACGCATCGCTCCAGTTCCTCGATGGTGGTGGCGCGGGTGTAGGAACCCTCGAAGTGCCTGACAAAGGCATCTCGCATTTCCTCCCAGGAGTCGATGCTATCCGCGGGGAGGGTGTTGATCCATTGCCTGCACGCCCCCTCCATCATCAGGGGGAGGTAGCAGGCGGCGAGTAGGTCGGTGTGGCCGGCAATTCCCATCGCCATGAGGTAGGTGTCCAGCCACACGGACGGGTCGTACGAGGGGTCGTACTTATCGATATCCTTCGGCGCTTTGAAGTTCGCTGGGTATATTTCGCCTCGGATCATTGGTCCGAAGCATTGGGGTCCGACTCGACTCAGTGACCCCCTTGGTTCGCCGTCGTGGCGTTTGGTGAGGGTATGCCTCAGGTCGTCGGGCTGGCGTGCGTGCCAGCTTTGGTTGTTGATGATGTGGGTGCGCGTGTCGACTGGCTGCCCGTTGGCGGCAACGAAGTTGTTCGCCAGCCGTGGGTCGTTGGTGGAGAGTGTCGCGTTCACGGGTCGATGTTGGAGCTGCAGGGGCTTGGGTGGTGGGCGGTTGAGGGTATTCGCCACCATTGGGCGGCCGCTTGAGGCTGCCCTGCTGCCTGACGAATGCGAGTACATCCGTCCCTGTGAGTCGGCACCCGCGTTTTATTGCTCGACTACCTTGGAGAGCAGAGCCTTGGCGTACTGGATCTGCAGGGCGCCTCCCCCGGTTACGTTTATGTTGTCGACCGCTGCTCGGCTCGCCACGACATTGTCCATCGGAGTGGAGAACAGCGGGAGGCCGTTTGCATCTTGCTCCCGCGAGGAGACCATGATTCTTGGTTGGTCCCTGGGGGGTGCGCGGTTGGGTGGTGTTGGTGCGCTGTTGGCCGTCACGCTTGGTGGGGGCCGGGAGCTCCCTCCTGGCGGTGCGTTCTCGCAGATCGCGCACTCGGCTGCACGAGCCGGGTCGTTCTCGTCGTCGAAGTTTAGGGCGCGCCCCTGAATGGTGGGCTTCAGGCGCGACCTGATTCGGAGTTGGTGGTAACGCGAGAGCTCTTGCACTTTCACCTGCTCGAGGCAAAAAAATTCGCGCTCGGCTTGTTCTTTGCGGACCGCCTCCTCCAGCCACAACCGAAGTTCCTCGACCTTCGTTGCTGTTGTGTTCGGTGGGATCGGCGTGGAGAAGGGGTCTTGCGGGGGGTCGGCGCCAGTCGCCATGTAGGCCGTGACTTGGCGACCGGACCCGTCGTGGAGGTCGGCGGAGTTCTCTGACCCGGAGTCAAAGTCGAAGATCCCAAGGATGGAGGGATCCTCGAAGTCTCCCACATTGGAGACTTGGGTGATGGAGCCCGCGGGTGATGCGGCAACGATGGATCCGGCAGTCGACGCCGGGGTCGCCAAGTCGGCGTCTTCGTTGAGGGCCGCATCGTCCACGACCATGGCGGTTTCGGCCACGTTGCTGTGGGCCGAGTCGTACTCGAGGCGAGGCGATGGATCGTGCGTACCTTGCTCTCAGAGAGCTGGTCGCGTGGGGGCGACTCGCGGATGCAAGCCGAGTCCTCCGAGACGATGACGTCGGTGAGGCCGAGGAAGAGGATCTCGCTGTGCGTGACGGGGCGTGCCACCGAGACGTAGCTGCTCGACAAGATCTAGAGGATCTCGCCGATCTCGATCATGCGGCTGGTGGCGATTGTCTCGTTGATGGGAAGATTGGATCTCGCCGCAGAACACTGGCCTGACGGCCAGGCCCCACGGTGGGCGCCACTATCGTGGGAATGGCCACGGCAGACGCTGCAATCGGCAGCGAGTAGTAGAACATGGGGCAAGGGCGGCCAGCCATCTGCGGTGCGAGATGAGGGCGGAGACACAAGGGTTTACCCAGGTTCGGCCCCCGGGAGGGTAAAGACCTACTCCTGCTAGATTGTATTATGGTGAGAGTACAAAGGGCAAGCTCGACGACTAGGCGGCAAGTTGCTAGGGTGTATGATGGAATGTGCCCTCTATGCGTACCCTAGGGAGGTTTATATAGGCTCACCTCGCTAGGGTTTACAGATTTACAACCGAATTAGTTAAGGATTCTGGGGGTCTTTGACCTAGTCCGACTGGGCCTAGCTATGCTTCTGGGCCTCCAGTTTCTAGTCGCCTGAGTCCACGCCAAGTCTCGATCCAGTCGCCGTCCTGTAGGCCCACTCGCTGGCAGCTTGGGCCAATAGGAAACGTCCCGCTGGGCATACCCCGGTAGGCATATCCCCATCAGACCGGACACAACTCACACCTACGATAGTGGTCAAGTGCTACTACTCATCGAAATCGGTGTCTTCATCGTCATCATCAGTGTGGAAGTCCATAGCTTGGTCATCCAGGAAGTCATCATCATCACTGAGGTAAGAGTAAGGGTCTCCACGGATATCTTCCCCTGCATTCTCCCTCTCCTCAAGCTGCATGTCCCGCTCATGGATGGTCTCCTCCAAATTTGACACTCTGTGACGAAGGCGAGCAATGATGTGATCCTTCTTATTACACGGACGGCGAAATGACTTGCGCTCCCTTGCAAGGATGGCGAGGGTCTAGTCCTTCTTGACTGCAATGGCATAGTTGTGGTTGGCGTAGGCGCGGACGTTGTCCAATTCCTTCTGCCTATCATATAGCATGAAGTCGATATGATCCACAGGATGCTTCAGCTCTGGGTGGCCTGGTACCTCCAATGGCTATCCCATAGCATCACACCTTGTATATTACTCAAAGCTAGTACCCTTGATCTGATTGATGCTTTGCCCACATAGACGGGCAAGAGCTTCCTGCATAGCCCTGGCGATTCCGTCTAGCCAGTTGTTCTATTAAGGTGAATTGGATTCCCTCTGAGGTGGGTGCTTCAATCTTGCCTCCGAGACTTGCAACAATCAGCCATTGTAGTTCTCCTCCTTGCTGATCGTTAAGATGGGCTCTGAAGAACTCGGGGTGCGGGCGCTCAAGAAGTTCCGAGAGTTGGTCCAAATCACGCTCAAAGATGAGCTCTCCTCCGTTTCCCAACTGGTAGAACTTGCTATACTTGACATCCATCTATAAGAATGTAGGATGAGTAAGTTAGTGAGGCGATCAAGTGTGTCAAATTTTATGTAGGCTTGTAAGACTTTTTTGAGGAACATGAATTTTGATGAAAGAGTCTAAGAGAATCTCAACTCGCCTACCCAGGACACCGACCCAGATGCCGAATTTAGGTCCAGACACCGAAAATCGGCCCAGTCGCGTACCCAGGAACCTGTTTTCGTCCGGATTCGGGTGAACTTTGGTCCGGGCTTCCCAGGCCGTACCCAGGTTCCCGGGAATGCCTTGGGAACGCCGGACACAGCGAAAACGGGTGTGGGCCAGCTCTGTCGGCGAGCCAGTCCCATCCCCCCCACTCCACTTGCCCAGACTCCGGCGAAGAGCTCCCAGCGCCTCTGTCGCCATGACTTCGCCGGCAGAGCTCCTCCATGCCAAGACATGCCCACGCCTCTAGATATGCTCGCAGTAGTTGTCGCCCACTCTGCCGCCCTTTCCACCGCCGCTTTCGCCGCCCAAACTTCACTGTAGCTCTGCTTCGCTACGTTCTCCCACCACCACGCCCGCCAAGTGTTTGGCATTTGGCCGGTTCGGCCATGGACTACGTCGACAACGAGATACTTGCCATGGACTCCGGTGACGAGGAGATACTCACAGTATTGCTATAGGAGGAGAGAGATGAGGTCGCTGAAGATGTATAGCACATGGAGATACGTCGCTCGCCCAACTGTACTTGCAGATGGCAAACCCGAAGTGTGGTGGTTCGGCGCTGGGTCTCTACAAGTGCAAGGCGAGGCAAAGGATAGAGGGATAATGCTTGTTGTATGCCAACTACTTCGTTGACGAGCCGCTCCATGGAGAGGATGTGTTTCGACGCCGTTTCAGGATGAGCCGGAAGCTCTTCCTCAATATCGTGCATGCCATTCGGGAGTCCGACCCCTATTTCGTTTGCAAGAAGGAGTACACCGGCTTGGTTGGGTTTTCCTCACTGCAGAAGTGCACCATGGCGATGAGGTTGTTTGCATATGGAGCACCGACTGATAGTGCCAATGACTATCTCCGCATGGCCGAGCCCACTGCCATTGATTGCTTGTACAAGTTCTGCAGGGCAGTGATTGCAGTGTTCGGTAAACAGTACTTGAGATCACCCACTGCTAAAGACACTGCTCGGATCATCACAGTCAATGAAAGTAGAGGATTTCCTGGTATGCTTGGAAGCATAGATTGCATGCATTGGGAGTGGAAGAAATTTCCATTTGCATGGCAAGGAATATACAAAGGCCACAAAGGAGGTTGCACTGTGATACTTGAGGCAGTTGCTACACATGATCTTTGGAACTGGCACTCCTTCTTTGGCATGGCAGGATCGAACAACGACATCAACGACCTCAACTCCTCAGCTGTCTTTTCCAAGATTGTTGAGGGTCATGTTCTCCCTGTGGAATTTGAGATCAACGGGCACCACTACAACAAGGGATACTATCTAGCAGATGGCATCTATCCAAGATGGCCAACATTTGTGAAGACTATCTCAAACCCAATGCTCCCCAAGGAACAGGAAGCTTGCAGGAAGGACGTGGAGCGGGCATTCGGTGTGCTCCAGCAGAGGTTTGCAGTTGTCCGGTTCCCTGCTATGACTTGGTCGAAAGATCAGATGTGCGAAGTGATGAACTATCGTGTGGTCTTGCACAACATGATCATTGAGGATGAGAGGAAGGATCCAGTGAGTTTGCTCGAGCAGAACGAGCCATACTACAGACAGGGTCCTCTTGCCGAGCCTGATCATTAGGTGCCTCCAACCTGGGCTGCATTTATCGCCATGCATCAGCATATTCGAGATCCGGCAGTGCATCAATAGCTGCAGGATGATCTTGTTGAGCAAATATGGATACGCAGGGGCAACACTTAAATGCCGAGCATGAACTGGCCTAACTTGTCCGAAATATGTTGTATCTTTACTACAGGCCAAACTATGTTTACATTTACGCCGAACTATGTTTAAATTTTGCTGAATTTGGCCGTAAAATGTTTTATATTCATGGTATGCTGAACTATGCCGAAAGCTGGATGAACTTGAGCCGAATTTGAGCGGAAATGGGCGCCCCAGAACTCGGGCTGGGTACACGAGTGGGAAACTCGGCATAACCAGGCCGAAAACTTGTTTGGTCCGGCCAAAGTTTGGTCCGGATTTCGGCCTGGGTTCGCCCAACGACTGGAGATGCTCTAAGTGATAAGGATGAGAATAAGTTTTCATAAATACTCACTTTTTTTTGAAACTAAGTTTATGATTCAAGCGTCCATTCTAAATAGGGTCTCCTATGGTCAGGATGGCTCTGATACCAACTTGTCAACACCTAGATTTTTAATCCCAGATGGCTGTTATGCCATACATCGCAATCCCAGGATTACCATTTTTGCGAGACATAACAGATTGGTACCATAGTTCATCATCCATTACAAACCATAATAAAGGTCTTACAAATAAAGATCTCATGATCCAGTCTTAATATAATCAACGCAGCGGAAATAGTAAGGGTAGCGTGGCCAAAGCTCCATCTTCAGGGTCACAGGCAATGCTGACGATGGGAGACGATCCTAGTTGTCATAGACTTCCTGCTGTCCATCATCCTGGTAGTCCTCCTCATATTCTAGCCATAGGAATAGCCAGGGACAAAGCCATGAGTACTCTTTAAGTTCTCACAAACTATCACTAACAAGTAAAGTGGTTCAAGTAGGAATCCTAAGCTCTAGGTTGTTTTGCGAAAAGCCTGGTTTATCTCTAACTGAGTTTAGAAGCAAAGAAAACTAGTTTAACGTTTTACAACACCTAAGTGGGAACTTAGCTTTCTCTTTCACAACCCTGTTGTGGTCAAGTAAAAGTCCTAGTTCATTTCATAAGTCATTTTGAAAACATCGGATGACAGAACACAATGGCCACTCCAACTGTCCATAACCATGGACGCGGCTATTCGAATAGTTTGACACTCTGCAGAGGTGGTACACTTTCACCACAACATTTGATACATCCGTCAGGAACAATCCTGAATCACCATACTTAGTATGCGGATAATCAATCCTAACCTTTCAATTACACCCTATGAGTTTAGCCTCCCAACCATGAACATATGTCATCTTGGGAACTGCACAGGTGGACAATCATCATGAGGTCGCCTCAGCTCAAACCTCGGCCACAAGGGAACTCATACTAAGATATATAAACTTCCAGTCAAGCCCTAACCAAATTCGAGTATTGTGGTTGTACGGCAACATTGGAATGGTATCGCATCTGAACCCAACCATCAGTTTTAAAAAGGGCTAAGGCTCATGCCTCAACATTTTCATCATCAAATCATCTGGTGTTCATAACACATGTCAAAACATTTCATTAGAATGACTCATCATTCTAAGGTTTTCATAATCATTTTCACCAAGTATTCCCATCTAAAGTGATCAAGTTTTATGCTTAGCACTAGCCACTAAAGTTGGGGGTAATCACTAGTGAGGGGTGCTAATCAAGTGTGACTTATCCAAATCTAATCTCATGCCTCAGTATAACATCTAATTCTAACTAACTTAGGATAAGTTTTATGCTACTTATAATATCTTTCCAAAACTCACTAAATTCTAACTAGAAGTAATAAAAGAACTTTGATAAAGAAATAAAGGAATAAAGCTTGCAAGTAAAACTTGGATTTGGTATAATAAAGTTGCATAACCAAAGCATGTCTAATGCATTACCTAATTTAATTGGTATTGTGGGGCTTGCAAGTATTAGCTTGCATAGTGTAGCTTGCTAAGATGGCTTGCCTTGAGTAGTGTAGTGGTTGAAGTTCTCCTCTACTTCCTCTTCGTAGTAGTCTCGTTCCTCTTCGTATCCTTGGTCGATACTAGCGTCTATAAATAAATACGAGATACACAATCACCAAACAATACTTAAATACTTCTATTTAGCACACAAAGGTTCACACTTGATGATCTAGCATCATCACAATCATCACAAGGTTTAAAGCCTTAGTCTTATTTATTTTATTTTGGAAAAGTAATTTCTACTCATTGAAAACTACTTAAGATTTAATATTCTCCAATTAAAATATGGGATCATGTTGACACATGTCATCACCACATATTTTAATACTTGGGAATGTGATTTAAAGTGGTGTCACAATTTAATAAGGTTTAACACTATTATTTTAATTAATTAAAGTGACTAGAAATGCCCATGGGGAATTATTTTAATACTTGTCCACTATTTATGCAAGTAAACCTAGATATTTTTATATATTCAGAAAGGTCTGGTCAAATGTGATTTTTGAGAGTTGGAATCAACTCAAAAGCATTTATGGTTGATTTTTGAAAAATGTTTGAATGCAGAAAAGTCTCTGCCTTGTTATGTTTACTATAGGTGATTAACAATTCCAATACCTTTCTAACAAAATTGGTTTCATACAATTTGGTTTAGTGAATCTCTCTGAATTGAATTTTGAAACTACAGACAGAACTAGAGTTTGAACTAAATGGAAAAAATCTAATTTGAATTAACTGGGTCACGCGGGAACTAACTAGGCCGGCCCACTATGCACGGTGCAGCGCGCGGTCTGAGTTAAGTGATGACCCCACGCATCAGCGAATTTGGTTACGCAAAGCGATATGGGGCAATCTGGACCTTGCGATTAGCATCTAATCTAACGGCTGAGGTGTGTCATCTCTGTCGGGCAGCGCCGGTGAGACTAAATGCTAACGCGGCAGTGGGCGTTGTGTGAGGCTCACCAAAGCTCTAGCTAGGGTCGGTGTTGGGGGCGAACGACGTTGTCGACGATGGCGGTTCGAACGGTGGCTGCGGTAGCTCCTGGGGCGTCTCCAATCAACGGATCCTCTTCTCCTCCTCCGCGGCGGACTCCGGTGAAATTCCGGTGACCTGGTGCTCCCCTTGCTCCGGGGAAGGGTCAGTGGTGCTCTAGGAGAGGTAGGGAGTGATATGGTGTGACGAATTGGGGCTGGAGTGTCCCCCTTTTATATCCGAGCAAGAGAGGCAGTGTGGCATGGGCAGAGCTCGACGGGGTCGACGGTACAGCGAGCTAACGGCATGGCGGAGGGTTTAGGCCAGTGCGCGGTCTCCTGGCGATGCTCAAGGAAGTAATGGCGCGGCAAGGGGCGGTCGAGAATGGTTAGGAACGTTCGACGCTCTGCGCGGCACCGATGATGGTTTTGACGATGCACGGGTGCTTTCGGGTCCTGTGGCGAAGCAGGCGTGTCTGAGGTTCTGGGGTCATGGTGATTGCAGTACGCAGGCGGCGAAGCGAGCATGGCGTGTCTTGGCGTGTTAGGCGCCTTTCTGGCGTGCTCTCGGCATGTACAGAGACATTGTAGCGGCTATCTTTGGGGTGGTCGACTGGCTGCGTGCGAGGGCTGGACAGGGGGTGGCGGTGGACGGTCAGCTACCTCCTGGACATGGTGAACGGGCGTGGCGCTGGCTGCTGCTAGCTAGCTATGGTCGGCTGGCAAGGGGGTGCTCGGGTTGGCATGGCACTGGTGCAATGGTAGCTTGCTAGGTGGTCCAATGCTTGTGTGCTCACTAGGGGAGACAAGGGTGAGAAATGGGAGACAAGAATTAGACAAAGCTTTGATCACAAATAGTGATAGTTAGGCAGGTTTGATTTGTTTCTCCAGGTGTTTGATGAAATGGCCGAAAGAATCCAAGTTTGAATTTTTTTAATGAATTTTGGTGAGGGTACTGGTCACACACTTGGTAGTATCTAGTTGCTTGGGTTTGGCAAGGTGAACTGGTTTGAGTGGTTTTTGAGAACTGGTGATCTTAGTACCTACACTTGATTCAATTGTCATTTGAATAGATTTGAATTCTGTTTCTAAGTGGGTTTGGGTTCACTTTTACTTGGTCTAGAAAGAGGTGAAACGAGTTGGATTTGTTTCTGTTAGAAAACTTGGACTAGAAACACTGAAAGTGGTCTAGTGGTTAACTTTGGTCAAAATGACCATTTGCATATATATCTTATTTTTGATTTTCTCTTCATTTGATTATGCTTGGAAATGATTTAGATGATGTTGTTTTTATCTTTAAACCAATCCTTAGCATTCATAGCAATCAAACAAGTCATGGAAATCATTCATGCATTCATCACATACACACATGCATTCATATTGATTTTAATAACAAAAATTTTTGTTAACCCTAAACTTGGGTGATTAGAACTTGATAATCTTGATTAATATTTTTGGGATGTTACACCCACACCCTGCCTAGGCGCGGCCTAGGGTGGGATCGCGCCTAGGGGGTGCGGCCGCCCTGTGTCCCCCCTCCGTCTCTCCTCTAGATTCCGTGTTCTCCTCGATAAAATATTGACTTTGTGTTTTGTCTCGTCCAATTCAGAGAATATTTTCTTACTAGCTTTTCTGGAACCAAAAACAACAGAAAATAGGCAACTGGCACTGTGGAAACTTGTTAATAGGTTAGTACCAGAAAACATATAAAGACAAAGCAAAGCAAAGTAGATACTAAACAAGCATGGAACATCAAAAATTATAGATATGTTTCTGACGTATCAAGCATCCCCAAGCTTAACTCCTGCTCGTCCTCGAGTAGGTAAGTGATAAAAGAATAATTTTTGAGGTGACATGCACCATCAAGACTAAGATCAAACCACTTGCAAGCATTGAAAGCTAGGACCAAAGAACTCTAAACATGAGCATGAAAGATGGAGTTCTAACAATAAGACAAAGTAACTATGCATGCAACATGAAAGGCTACAAACAAAGATCATGAATAACATGCATTGAAAAACGTTTGTTTGTTTCACATACAGAAAACATAGCATAGTGGCATTCAGATTGTCCCTCATAGAGTAGCAAATAGATGCATAGGACACCTTCAAAGTTCACAAGAGTGACTAGATACAAATAGCACAAGATCAAGTAATATCAACAATATGCATCAATCAATAAGTTTTGGTACAATGCACATAGAACTAAGAATGGCAACTATGCTCTCTTAACTGGTGCCTAAAGGTAGAAGGTGGAGACTCAATATAATAGTGGAAGAAAGGCCCTTCATGTAGGGAAGCAGGGATTTCAAGTTTCAAAAAGAGCTTCCAAAAATTATGGTACTTGTTAGCTTTTAGCTCTCATTGTCCCTATCATAAGCATCTTGAAGTGATTAAGGTTAAAGTGAACAAAGATGGAGTATATGCTTGACAAAGTATAAGTTAGCAACCTCATGTCCCTTGAATATGAGGGCTGCACCACATGCTACTCAACTTTAGTCACCTGTAAGTCCTTGCCATAATAAGTACATGTGTATCATAGAGAACCTCCAACTGGGTACCCCTTGCACATGGTAGAGGAGCTATACCATAACCAAAATGACAAGGCAACCAGACAATGAGCATCTCAGCGATCTTTTTATTTGCTATTTGCATAGGTTTTTATTGAGGATGCTTCACAGATTGCTCATTATGGTGATGCTGCAAGTTTCCACCATGATTAGGCATGGCTTAGTCTAGCGGCCCAAGCGTTTCTCTAACACAAAATACATAACTCTATGGACTTACAAGCTCCCTTTTTATTTCACATCGGCGACATCCATAGACAAAAGAGCATGATATCAACCGTGTACAAAGTACAAGTGCAATGCTGAAAACGTTCCCCATGATAGCATGGTTCTGCTAATTCCAACGTATAAGTGCAAGCATATACAACATAGATGACACAATGGTTCAATTTTATTAGGGGCAAGAAATATAAGGTGTGCCATCAAGTGTGAGAGCTTTAATCACTAAATTTTCACATAACAAAATATTTTTTTAAATGGAAGATAGATGAAAACAAGAATATACTTGGAATGGTGTAACACACCATGCATTGGAATTTACAGTGGACACTTTGGAATAACTTGGTTTCTTGGGAGTTGGAAGCATGAGTATAACTTACTCATACAAGTGGAGGCTAGCAAAAGATTGGGAGCAACCAACTAAGAGAGCAATAATGGCCATAATCATGCAGAGCGACAAAACATTACTAATCAAAGCATAGAGTGGTACTATAAGTCAAGGAATAAATGATCATAGAGGTTATGGTGACTTGTTCATAGGCATAACATGGTGTGAGCATGTGCCAAGTCAACCCAAACAAAGCATCTAAGGAGAATACCACAGCACTATGCTTTTGTATGCTAAACCAACGCATGATTCTTTCAAGGCACACTAAGCAATCCCAATTGTTTGTAACAAGTCATTCTACAGCAATAATCACTAAGCATAAGGCCAAAAAACACCTGGCATAGCATGCTAAAGTCTAAGTCACAGTCAAAGCAAGCTCCTCTTGCACTATTCAAGCAAGAACTTTCTACTCCTTTCCAACACCAATCAACTTATTTGAAACAACACAGCGAGAACGGGGGTCCAAACTACTTTATTCAAGAAAAATGAACAAACTAAGCAAAGCAAACAAAAACTAAGACACTCCAAGAACAACACAACAGTGCATGAAAGAATAAAAATGAAGTGTCTAGAAAGACCTAAGCTTTTTATTAATGAAGAAGGGGATGCCTTGGGCATCCCCAAGCTTTGACGCTTGTACCTCTTGGATATTTATTGGGGTGACACCAAGGGTGGCATCCCCAAGCTTAATCTTTTGTCCATTCTTCATATCATTATATCATTCTCTCTCTTCACATGAAATTTTTCCTTCATACAAAACTTCACACAATCTTCATTAGCAACATTAGTGTATTCAAAAGATAATAGACCCTTGGGTTTATCTTTAGAATAGCAAAACTTTTCACTAAAAATACAAGCTACTGTAGCATCTCCTTCAAAAAGCTCAATTTCTCAAAAAGAACCCAAAAAGAATCAATAAGAAGCAAATGCAAATAATGGCAGAAATCTGTCAAAATAGACCATCAGGTAGAAACCGATTTTTTCTAAGACCTTCTGTTGCTCAAATCAAAAAGTGTTGAACTAACGAAAGTTATATAACATACTGGGCGATTTATTCGTAAATTTTCAGCTCAATCGGACTTATAGAGACTCCTCACGAATGTTTATGGTGAAGGACATAAATCTGTTTTGGGACAACAACTCCCCAAATCTTACTTACCTCTCATTAGAGGTCATTCTTGGCACAAAAAGCAAACAAAAAGGATAAGAAGAGTTCATTACTGAATTAATAACTTCTAAGACTCAATAAAACTCTTGGGTTATCTCCCAACAAGTACTTTTCTTTAACGCCTTTAAGTTAGGCACAAGAAGCAAGAAATCAAATATTTTCAAATGAAGAAGCATTAACATCAATATTTGCAAATTCTTCAACTATGAAGGGTATATCATCCAAATGAGTTTTGGAGGATCCCTTCTCATCTCTCTTTGATTCACTACTTTCATCAAAAGGATTTTCAAGAACAATCCAATCAAAATTCTTTTCAAAGGATTCACGCATTCCAACAAGCTTAAAGGGTATGTGTATCTTAATTTTCTCTCTAGGTTTGGTTTTATCTAAAGTACCCACAACGTCTACACATAATCCTACCATATTAAAATGCTCAAAAACTTTTTTGGCTTCCTTAGCAACATCATGGAACTCTTTTAGTAAAGTTTCAAGGATAAATTCTCTCTTTTTAGCATTCTTTTCTTCTTTTAGTTTAAGGAACAAAATCTGCATCATGGGGTTAAGGCTAAAAAACCTACCCTCCAACATATGAACTAAAGAAACTGCATCAATTTCATAATTAGGATCAAGTTCTGCTATAGATCTATTCTCAATATCCTCATGCTTGCTAACATGATTAAAGAATTCTTCAATGTTTCTTTCCCAATTATAGAGCCACTACCTATCGAAAGGTCCTTCAGGGTGAACTTGGGGAGCAATATGGTGAGCTAGAACAAGGCGACAACTGGAGTAGGAACTAATTTTTTTGTGTTTTTGATAAGAGACAGCAAAGCAAGCTAAATGTCAACACCCGGATTTTTCAATCCTAGATGCCTATTATGCCATACATCGCAATCCCAGGATTACCATTTTTGCGAGACATAACAGAATTGTATACCATAGTACTTCATTAATTACAAATGATACATAAGTTCTTACACAAATAGGGATCTCATGATCCAGTTCTTAATACAACTTCAAGCAGCGGAATACGTAATAATAACGGTAGCGTAGGCGAAGCTCCATCTTGAGGTCACTGACAATCTTGACGATGGGAGATGATCCTAGTTGTCGTAACCTTCCTGGGGTCCATCCTCCAGGTACTCCTCTTCATAGTCTGGCCATGGGAATAGCCAGGGACAAAGCCATGAGTACTCTTTAAGTACTTGCAAACTAATACTAACAGGTAAGGGGTTTTTGGATAATAGGACACTAGGCTCTAGGGTTGTTTTGCAAAAGCCAGGTTTATCTTTACTAAGTTCCAAAACTAGTCACAAATTTTATAACTCCTAAATGGGATCTTGTAACTCATGTCACAACTCTGTTGTGGTCAAGTCAAAGTCTCAAATCATTTCACAAGTCATTTTCAAAGGGTCTGGCGGGGGAACAGTATGGCCACTCCAACTGTCCATAACCGCGGACGCGGCTATTCGAATAGTTTGACACCCTGCAGAGACTGTACACTTTCACCACAACATTCGATACATCCGTCAGGAACAAATCCTGAATTCACCATACTCGGTATGCGGATAATCAATCCTAACCTTTCAATTACACTCCCTAGTATCAGCACCTCTCCTGTGAGTTTGGCCTCCCAACCATGACCACTGTCATCTTGGAGTCTTGCAGGTGGACAATCTTCACAAGGTAGCCTCAGCTCAGACCTTGGCCGTGAGGGAACTAATACTAAGGTATATAAGTTTCCAGTCAAGCCCTACCCAAAATTCGGGTATTGTGGTTGTACGATAAAATTGGAATGGTATCGCATCCAGACAACCATAAGTTTTATAAAGGGCTAAGGCTCATGACTCAACATTTTTATCACCAAAATCATCAAGTGTTCGGAAACACATGTCCAAAACATTTCACTAGAATGATCCATCATTCCAAGGTTTTCATAACCATTTTTCCATCAAGTATTCCCATCTAAGGTTGATCAAGTTTTATGCTTAGCACTAGCATCTACAGGTGGGGGTAATAATGATGAGGGGTGGTACTCGTGGAGTTTCACTAAGTCTAACCTTATACCTTAGGCTGAGATCAGGGTTTCTAGCTTAGGCAAAATTTTATGCTCTTTAGGCAACCTTGAGCACAACTGTCTAATATCTACCAAACTCTTAGGTAGACTCTAAGTAAGCTTTGATAAAGAAATAAAGTAAGAAGCTTGCCATAAAACTAGGATTGGTTTAACAAGTGGGTATGATCACTTATGCTTAAGGCATATAGTATTCATATCACAAGTATGGGTTTGGGGCAACAACAGGGTATTTTGCAAGGGTTAGCTTGCACAATGACAATATAAGCTTGCATAGGTATAGTATCTTGCAAGTGTTAGCTTGCCTTATGTAGAGCAGTGGTTGAAGTTCTCCTCGGCTTCCTCTTCGTAGTATCCTCCTTCCTCCTTGTATCCTTGGTCGGTACTAGCGTCTATGAATAAATACGAGGTACACAATCACCAAACAATACTTAACTACTTGCAATCATTACAGACAAGGGTCCTATAGATGATCTAGCATCATCTCTAACATTACAAGGTTAAGGCTTGGTTTAAATCTTTTTATTTTGGAAAAGTAATTTCTACTCATTGAGAAACTACTTAAGATTTAATATTCTCCAAACTAAACATGGGATCATGTTGACACATGTCATCACCACATATTGTAGTCCATGGTAAAGTGATTTAAAGTGGTGTCACAATTTAATAAGGTTTTACCTTTTTATTTTAATTAACTAAAGTGGCTAGAAATGCTTATGAAGCATTCTTTTATTCCTTGAACAATATTTCTGCAAGTAAACCTAAATATTTTTATATATTCTGAAAGGTATGGTTAAATGTGATTTTTGAGAGTTGGAATCCACTCAAAAGCTTGTATGGTTTAAATTTGAAAAATGTTTGAATTCAGAAAAGCTTCTGCCTTGTTATTTTTGCTATGGTTGATCTACTGATCCAAATGACTTGAATCCAACGGGCTTGGATTAAGCATTCACAGACCTTTCCAACAAAATTGGTTTCATCCAATTTGATGTACTGAATCGATCTAGGTTGATTTTTGAAGTTGGGTGCTGAAGTGGGTTTGAAAAGAAATAGAAAAAGGTTTAATTTGAATTGCTGGGCTGCGCGGGAAATTCTAACGGGCCGGCCTGCTAAGCGCAGTGCTCCCGCGGGCTGCGTAACTGGGTGTCCCCACTCGTCAGTGACACGGGGCTGGGCGAAGCGGTATGGGGTGATGTGGATCGTTCGATCTAGCTCTAATCCAATGGCTGTGGGTCATCGTCGACGCGAGATAGCTCCGGCGAGAATGAAACCTAGCGCGGCCAGTGAGGGTCGCTGGGGGCTCACCAGTGCTGGCGAGGTCGGCGACGACGGCGAGCAGGCTCCGGTGGCTTCTCCAGGGGCGGCTCCAATCGCTGGCTCCCTTCTTATCCAGAGGCGGCGGGCTCCAGTGAAATTCTGGCGAGGTGGTGCTCGCCTTGCTCTGAAGATGGTGTGGCACGGTCAGTGGGGAGAGGGAAGTGAGATGGTGTGATGAATTCGTGCGGGGGTGGCCTCTATTTATAGTCGAGCGAAGCAACCGTCGGGGCGCAAGGTGAGCTCGTCGGGGGCGACGTTATAGGCGGCTAATGGCATGGGCACGGGTAGGGGACGGTGCTGTGTCTCCTGGCAATGCTCAACGGCATGGTCGCGAGGCATGGGGCTGTGTGGTTTGGTCTGGAACGGCCGGTGCTCTGCGCGGCAGAGGCAGCGTATTCGACGGCGGGCGGTGGCTATATGGCACGGGGCGGCAAACGGGGGTGTCTGGCGGTGTCCTGGGTCGGTGGTGATCGTGTGTGCGCGCGGTGAGGGCGGCGCGCGGTCTATGGATGCTGGTCGCGGGTGGCGCTCTGGCGCATGCTCGGCAAGGTCTGGGCATGTCTCGTGCGCGTGGTCCAGGGCTTGGCAACGCTCGCGGCTGGGACAGGCAGTGGCGGTGGACGGTGGGTTGCCTCCTAGACATGCTGGCTAGGCTTGCTGCTGCTCCTAGCTTGCTGTCCACAATGGGGTGACATGGGTGTGCTCGGCTGTTCACCATTAATGGCAATGGCAAGCTCACAGGGGTGCTAGTGTTGGGCTAATCTTTCTAGATGATCTACTGAGCTGTGTGTGAGCTAACTAGGGAACAAGTTAGGCAAGAATCACTGCACACTATAGTGTTTGTGGTTTTGTTTGATTTGTGTCTACAACCTGTTTGATGAAATGGTCGCAAGAACTCAAGTTTTGAATTTTGAAATGAATTTTGGTGGGTTTGCTAGATTGGTTCTGGTGAGTCTGCAGATGCTTGGGTTTTGAAAATTGAGCTTGTTTGAGTGGGTTTTGAGAAAGTGGGATCTTCCCATATGAAGAAGATTCAATTTTCAAATGTCATTTAAACTATGCATTTGAAAGTTTCTGGATGATCACAAAGTGGGCCTTGATACTCTGTTATGAGTACATTCAAGGGGTGCAAAGATCCAGAAAAGTTTCTGTTAGGTTCTGAAAGTTTGAGATAGCCAGAGTAGGCATGGGAGTTAAATTGGTCAAAATGACCATTCCCTTAATATATTTGTTTTGATTTACTTGTCTTTAGGAAAAGTGTGGGAAATGTTTTAGATGATGTTATTTTCATCTAAGAAACATTTTACAAGCAATGGATCACACAAACAAGGTGGGTTTAAAGGATTTCAAAAATCTATGCATTCTCACATGCATGCATTCATGGGTTTTATTTAGAAAAGTTTTTGTTGAACCTAATCTTGATGATTAGTGTTTGTTGATCTAAGTTTGGTATTTTTGGGATGTTACAAACCTTCCCCCCTTAAACAAAAATCTCGTCCCGAGATTTGAAAAAGGACGAAAAGATTACCTAGGATTTGAAGAGATCGGGAAACTCCATCCTGATGTGATCTTCGCGTTCCCAGGTAGCTTCCTCTTCTGTGTGATTGCTCCATTGAATCTTGAGAAACTTGATGCTCTGGGTTCTAGTGGTTCGAAAAGCTTCCTCCAATATACGGATGGGCATTTCGGGATAGGTCAGGTCATCGTTGATCTCTATGGTCCGGTGGTCAATATTCTTGAACACTTCGGTCTTCTCGGGGACTTCGAGACATTTGCGAAGTAATGAGATATGGAACACATTGTGCACAGATGACATCTCTTCAGGTAGCTCCAGTTGATAAGATACTTCTCCTCAACGGTTCAAAATTTTGAAAGGTCTGATATATCTGGGGGCTAACTTTCCCTTGAGTTGGAAACACTGCATTCCCTTCAATGGCGACACTTTCAGATAAACAAAATCTCCGATGTTGAAGGCGAGGTCTCGACGTCTCTTGTCGGCGTAACTCTTCTGTCGGGATTGGGCTGTCTTGAGATGCTCACGAATCTTGTGAACCTTCTCTTCTGCTTCTCGTAGGATGTCGGGTCCGAAGATCTGACTCTCTCCTACTTCCGACCAGTTCAAAGGGGTGCGACACTTTCTTCCGTACATGAATTCAAATGGGGCCATTTGCAAACTGGCTTGGTAACTATTGTTGTAAGAAAATTCTGCAAAAGGCAGACAGTCTTCCCATTTGGATCCATATTCTAACACACATGCTCTCAGCATATCCTCGAGTATTTGATTTACTCGCTCTGTTTGTCCATCGGTCTGAGGGTGATACGCGGTACTGAAATCTAGGCGGGTTCCTAAACCTTCTTGGACTTTCTTCTAGAATCTCGAGGTAAATTGAGTTCCTCGATCCGATACTATGTTCTTGGGGACTCCATGCAAACTAACGATTCTAGCGATGTACAACTCGGCTAGCTTCGAACTCTGATAGTGGTTTTGACGGGCAAGAAATGGGCGACTTTGGACAATCTGTCCACTATGACCCAAATAGAGTCATTTCCCCTACTAGAAGTAGGTAGTCCAGTGATAAAGTCCATTCCTACAGAATCCCATTTCCATTCCGGAATTTGCAAAGGTTGCAACAATCCAGCGGGTCTTTGATGTCCTGCCTTGACTCGCTGACATATGTCACACTTGGCGATATAGCTTCCGATTTCTCTCTTCATCTTATGCCACCAAAATTGCTCTTTCAAATCTTGATACATCTTAGTTCCTCCGGGATGGATAGAATAAAGAGTATCATGAGCCTCCTTCAAGATAACTTCTTTCAACTCCGAATCTGCTGGTACACAAAAGCGTCCTTTGTACCACAAAACTCCTTCTTCGTCCTCGGTGAATCCGGGTACTTTTCCTGTACCGATACGACGCTCGATTCCGTCGATACTAGCATTTCCTTTCCGTGCCTCTTTAATCTGACTGATCAAAGTGGGCTAAAGTTCTATGCTAGCCAAAAATCCTTCACTTACTAATTCTATTCGAAAATCTTCCATCTCCTTGTGCAGACTTGGTTGCTCCTTCAAAATCATGGAGTTCAAGCGGCACGGCAATCTGCTAAGGGCATCGGCTACCACATTGGCTTTTCGGGGTGATAGTGAATGTCAGGTCATAATCCTTGATTAGTTCAATCCATCTTCTACGCCTCATATTCAGCTCCTTACGGTGAATATATACTTTAGGCTCTTTTGATCCAAATAAATCTCTAGCGATTTCCCATCGGTAATGTCTCCATGTCTTCAGGCTAGAACTACGGCTGCGAGTTCGAGGTCATGGGTTGGGTAATTTTGTTCATGTTGCTTCAATTGTCGCGATAGATAAGATATAACTTTGCCTTCTTGCATTAGCACACATCCGAGACCAATCTTGGATGCATCACAATACACATCGAAGGGCTTCGTGATATCCGGCATAATCAAGATGGGGGCTGAAATTAATCTCCTCTTGAGTTCTTGAAAACTCGCTTCATATTTGTCGGTCCATTCAAACTTCTTGTCCTTCTTCAGCAATTGGGTCATGGGTCTGGCGATACTCGAGAATCCTTCTACGAATTTGCGGTAATATCCATGATCGAGAAAAGCACGAACTTGGGTTTGAGTGGTTGGGGCTTGCCAATCTTCTACATCTTTCACTTTGGCAGGGTCAACGGCAATTCCTCCGGCTGATACAATGTGACCGAGGAATCCTACCTCCTGTAACCAGAATTCACATTTGCTAAACTTTGCATACAACTGATGCTCTCTAAGGGTTCCAAGAATGGTACTTAGGTGTAGCTCATGTTCTTCTTCTGATTTGGAATAAATCAGAATGTCATCGATGAAAACAACGACAAACTTATCCAGGAAGTCCATAAAAATCTTATTCATGAGATTCATGAAATAAGCGGGGGCATTGGTTAATCCAAAAGACATGAATGTATACTCGTACAATCCATATCGGGTGGTAAAGGTAGTCTTTGGAATATCCTCTGCAGGAATTTTGAGTTGATGATAGCCAGTTCTAAGATCAATTTTAGAAAACACTTGGGCACCAGTCAACTGATCAAACAAATCTTCTATCTTGGGCAAAGGGTACTTGTTCTTGATGGTGACATCATTCAACTTCCGATAATCTGTACATAAACGGTTACCTCCATCCTTCTTGTCCACAAACAAGACAGGTGATCTCCATGGTGACGCACTTGGTTGAATCAATCCGATTTCCAACATGGAATTGTTGGAGATATGCCCTAGAGGCAATAATAAATGTAGTTATTATTATATCTTTGTGTTTATGATAAATGTTTACATTCATGCTATAATAGTATTAACAAGGAAACATTAATACTTGTGTGATTTGTAAACTTAATTTGAAGTCCCTAGTAAAGCCTCTGTATAATACTAGCTTGTTGGTTAATAGATGATTGTGGTTTCCCTATCATGAACATTGAGATGTTATTAACAACAAGATCATATCGTTAGGAGAATGATATGGTGGACATACTCCTATAGATAAGCGTAGCATAAAGATCAAGTCATTTTAATAGTTCAATTGCTATATGCTTTCTGATACATGGTTATCTAAATTCCTTCGACCATGAGATCATGCATATCACCTTTACCGGATGTATGCTTTGATAACATCAAACACCACACCGTAACTGGGTGGCTATAAAGGTGGCATTGAGTGTTCAGAAAGTATTGGTTGAAACACATGGATCAAGAGTGGGATTTGTCCATCCATATGACGGATAGATATACTCTGGGCCCTCTCGGTGAAATGTCATCCAATTAGCTTGCAAGCATGTGACTGGCTCACAAGGGATCACATATCAGGAGCGAGAAAGAGTACTTATCGATGTGAGGTTGAACTAGGTATGCGGAGATCTGGCGATCATAACCTCGGATAAGTAAACTATCGTGAGACAAAGGGAAATTGATATCGTATGTAAGTGGTTCATTCGATCATAAGTAATCGTAGAAATATGTAGGAGCCATATGAATTTCAGATTCCTCTATTGGTTATTGTTGGGATAAGTGTCTCGATCATATACGCATAATTCACGAACCGTAGGAGACACACTTAAGGATTGACGTTGTTTGAGTAGTTATGGAATGGCGAGAAAGAGTCCGAATGTTGTTGAGTCTCGAATGGGATTCGGGATATCACGAGGAGATCCGGAATGGTCAGGAGAATAAGATTCATATAAGGAAAGTCCGTTTGAGTTGGGGAATGGTTCCGGTGTTTTCATCGGGAACATTCTAGAAGGTTCCGGAATGTCCGGCACTCCGGGGGAAGGGTACATGAATGTGTCATTGTAAGTTGGAATGATTGCATCATGTACTAGGTGTCTTTGATGTCCAAAATAAAGGGTTTATTTAAATCCTAAATTGAAAAGTCAAACGGCTAGTTTGAAAGTCAAACGGCAAGTTTTGGAAAGAGGAGGAGAGTTGGAAACCGAGTTGGGGAGGGAGTCCCTCCTCCCCAAGCCGGCGCACCACCCAAGCCGAGTTGGGGAGGGACTCCCCTCCCCTTGGCCGCACCTCCCACCTATAAAGGGAGGGGCAGGGCTGCCCCTCCTGGTACACAAGTCCCTCTCCTCTAAACCTAAACCCTAGCCACAGCCTAGGGATTTCTCCCAAGCCGTCAAGTTAGAGCTTCTAATTGCCCTAGCCTCCGGTTTAGAGCCTTCTAATTGGTGTGTCTAAACCCTAGATCACCAAAGCTCTCTCATACTCCACCATACTCGCTCCGGCTTAAGGCAAAGCCCTGCGAGATCTCCCCTCTACTTCCGGTACCATACCGTTGTCTTTGGGAATCATGAGGAGAGTGCTACAACCTCTGCCTTTCTTGGAACAAGGGAGAGGAAGGTCTTCGTCAGTACCAAGCGTGTGACCGATCTTGGGGCGCTCTTAAGCAGCACGGAAGGATCGTCACGCGATCTTGAGATCGGAAGAGTACGACTACATCACCCACGAGAATCTGCTCTCGTTAAACACTTTGGAATCTTTGAGGGTGAGTTATTCCATCGACTCGTTGCTACAATCTAGTAGATAGATCTTGGCTTGTTTGTTTGTATGCGGTAGAAATTTTTTGTTTTCCATGCTCTGAAACCCTCGGTGGTATCGAGCCGTGTCTATATGTAGATCTGTTGCGAGTAGAACACAATAGTCATTGTGGGCGTTGATGCTTTTGTCGATTGCTTCTTGTGTACTTTGCATCTTGCGGGATGTTGGGATGAAGCGGCCGGGCTAACCTTACATGACATCATTCATGAGACTTGCTCCACGACATGCAACTTGTATTGCATAAGTGGCTTCTTGGTGCTGTTTCTACCAGCATAGTGGAGATCCAATTTACAACGGGTGATTAACAATACTAGTATAAATGTTGTGGTTCTTGTTCGTAAGTTAGAACGACACTTATTGAAAGCCCCAAACCACGTAAAACATGCAAAGAAAGTAGAGGCGTCTAACTTTGTTTTGGGGTGTCTTGATGATGATATGGCCATGATTGTGATTATAATTAATGTATGCAATGTTCCTTATTGTAAGTTGGCCGGCGAAATATATGGTTGTCTTTAATTTATGTTAAGATCCGTATCTATTCAAAGTAGTTGTAATAGTTGAAGCGGTGGGCGACAACCATGGAGAAGCGTCATTGACCTTGATGCAATGCGGTGATGATGGAGATCATGTTAGTGCTTGAAGATGGAGATCGGAAGCACAAAGAAGAAAGGCCATATCATATCACATATTATGAATTGCATGTGATGTTAATCCTTTATGCATCTTGTATTGCTTAGTAGACGACGGTAGCATTATAAGATGATCCCTCATGCACATAAATTTCAATTTCTAAAGTGTTCACCCTTAGTATGCACCGTTGCTAAAGCTTGTTTCGAAGCACCACGTGATGATCGGGTGTCTTAGATTCCGCAAGTGAATACAACGTAAGCAAGCCAGATTTGCTTATGCGGTAGCTAAGGTTTGATCTTGTGAGCCTATCGTATACGGACATGGTCTCAGGAACACGAATCACCAAAAGGTAAAGCATGAATCATATAGTAGATATGATGAACATGTCGATTGTTCGCCATTGAAACTATATCAACTCTCGTGATGATCGGTTTTGATATGGTGGATTTGGTTCGTGTGATCACTAAAACAATGTGAGGGATGTTGTTTTGAGTGGGAGTTCACCTAGATTAAACTTTATTATTAATTTGAACTCAATTTGTCATAAACTTAGTCTAAACTATTGCAAATATGTTGTAGATCAATGGCAGCCCCTACCATCAATTTTAATGCGTTCCTAGAGAAAGAAAAGTTGAAAAACAATGGAAGCAACTTCGCGGATTGGTTTCAATTTGAGGATTGTCCTCATTTGGTAATTTGACCTATGTCTTTGGATGCACATTTGGGTGACCCACTGCGGTGATGCTATCGATGAAGTAAAGAATGTTTACCTTGCTCGGAAGAATCAGTACTCCATAGTTCAGTGTGCTATCTTGTATGGTTTAGAATCGGAGCTTCAGAAAAGGTTTGAGAATTCAGACCCACATGATGATATTGTCCGTGATCTCAAATTGATCTTTGAGACTCACGCGGCGATTGAGAGTTATGAGGCTTACGAAAAGTTCTTTAGCGCAAGATGGAAGAGGGCGACTCCGTCGGTGAGCATGTGCTTAAGATATGCAGACGCATAAACAAACTTCAAAGCTTGGGTATAGTGATTCCTAATGCTTTGGGGATTTACCGTGTCCTCAATCACTACCACCAAGTTACAAGAACTTTGTGATGAACTACAACATGCGAGAACATGAACAAGCGTTGCGAACTGTTTGCTATGTTAAAATCTGCAGTGGAGATCAAGAAAGAGCACCAAGTGTTGTTGGTCAATAAGACCACCAAATTCAAGAAAGGCAAGTCTAAGCGGAAGGACACTTCAAGAAGGGTGGCAAGAAAGTTGCCACACCGGAAGAAGACCAAGGCTGGACCCAAGCACGATCTTGAGTGCTTTCTTTGCAAAGGAGAAGGTCCTTTGAGCGGAATTGCCCAAAGTACTTGGCGGATTTAAAGAACGGCAACATCAAGAAGATAGGTATATCTGATATACATGTTATTGATGTGTATCTCACTAGTTTTAATTGTAGAGCTTGGGTATTTGATATTGGTTGGGTTGCTGATATTTGTAACTCGAAGCAGGGCTGCGAATAAGCGGAAGCTAGTGAAGAGCGAGGTGACGATGGCGTGGGAAGCGGATCAAAGGTTGATGTGATCGCAGTCGACACGCTACCCTTCATCTACCATCGAGGATTAGTTTTATACTTAAATAATTGTTATTTGGTGCTGCGTTGAGCATGAACATTATATCGGGATCTTGTTTATTGCGAGGCGGTTACTTGTTTAAATCGAGAATAATGGTTGTTCGATTTATATGAGTAATATGTTTTATGCACATGCACCTTTGATAAATGGTCTATTCTTATTGAATCTCGATGGTGGAAATACATATTAATAACATTGAGGCTAAGCGTTTGAAATCAGCGATAACTCGACCTATATGTGGCACTGTCGTCTTGGTCACATTGGAATGAAGCGTATGAAGAAACTCCATTCCGATGGACTTCTTGAATCACTTGATTTTGAATCACTTGAAAGATGCGAAGCATGTCTAATGGGAAAAATGACTAAGACTCCATTTCTGGTATGATGGGCGAGCTACGGACTTATTGGAAATCATACATACCGATGTGTGGTCCAATGAGTTTAGCATCACGTGATGGTTATCGTTATGTTCTTACCTTCACGGATGACTTGAGTAGATATGGGTATATCTATTTCATGAAACATAAATCGAAACTTTCGAGAAGTTTAAGGAATTTCAAAGTGAGGTAGAGAATCAGCGTAACAAGAAGATTAAATTTCTACGTTACGATCGTGGAGGTGAATATCTAAATTCTGAGTTTGGTGAGCATTTGAAGAAATGCGGAATACTTTCACAATTGACACCGGGAACACCACGGTAATAATGGTGTGTCGAGCGTCGTAATCGAACTCTCTTAGATATGGTTCGTTCTATGATGTCACTTACTGATTTACGCTATCATTTTGGGGTTATGCATTAGAAACAGCCGCATTCACTTTAAATAGGGCACCGTCTAAATCCGTTAAACGACACCGTATGAATTATGGTTTGGGAAGAAACCTAAATTGTCGTTCCTTAAAGTTTGGGGATCTGAAGCCTATGTAAAGAAGTTACAGCCGGACAAGCTTGAACCCAAAGCGGAAAAATCGTCTTCATAGGATACGAAGGAAACTATTGGGTATACTTTCTATCATAGATCCGAAGGCAAAATCTTCGTTGCCAGAATGGATCCTTTCTAGAAGAATTTCTCTCGAAAGAAGTGGTGGAAGGAAAGTAGAACTTCGACGAGGTTGTGAACCTTCTCTCGAAATTGCAGTGGCGCCGGAAGAAGTTCTGTGGTGCTGCACCAATTAGAGAGGAAGCTAATGATGATGATCATGAAACTTGGTCGAAGTTGCTCTGAGCCTCGCAGTCAACGAGAACTTCGTACCACTCCAGTTGGTATGATCCGTTATGAGTGTCATGTTGGTGAACAACACCGATGACCACGAGACATATGAGGCGATGATGAGCCCAGATTCAATAAATGGCAAGCCATGAAATCTGAGATTGGATCCATGTCTGAAAACCAAGTATGGACTTTCGTGGACTTACGGATGGCGGGAGGCTGTCAAGAACAAATGGATCTTCAAGAAGAAAACAGATCTTGATGGAAATGTTCATCTATAAAGCTCGACTTATGCAAAGGGTTTCGACAAATTCAAGGAGTTGACTACGATGAGACTTTCTCACGATGTGAAGCTAAAGTCTGTGAGGATTATGTTAGCAATCGCTACATATTACGATTATGAGATATGGCAGATGGATGTCAAAACAGCATTCCTCAATGGTGACATTGATGAAGAGTTGTATATGATGCAACCCAAAGGTTTTGTTGATCCTAAATATGCTAACAAGGTATGCAGACTTCAACGGTCCATCTATGGATTGAAGCAAGCATCCCGAAGTTGGAATCAACGTTTTGATAAGGTAATCAAAAGTTTTGGTTTTATACAAACTTATGGAGAAGCTTGTATTTACAATAAAGTGAGTGGGAGCTCTGTAGCATTCTTAATACTATATGTGGATGACATATTGTTGATTGGGAATGATGTAGACCTTCTTAATAGTGTCAAAGAATATTTGAATAATAGTTTTTCAATGAAGGATCTTGGCGAAGCAGCTTACATATTAGGCATAAAGATTTATAGAGATAGATCAAAACGCCAAATATCATTGTCACAAAGTACATATTTGGACAAAGTTCTAAAGAGGTTTGGAATGGAAGATAGCAAGAAAGGGTTCTTGCCCATGTTGCCCAATACGACCTTGAGTAAAACTCAGAGTCCGACATCGGAAGATAGAGAAAGGATGAGTAAGACTCCCTATGCCTCAGCCATAGGATCTCTAATGTATGCCATGCTATGTACTAGACCCGACATTGCATATGATGTTAGTTTGACTAGCAGATATCAAAGTGATCCAGGAGTGGATCATTGGACAGCGGTCAAAAACATCCTTAAGTACTTGAGAAGAACTAAGGATATGGTTCTTTCTTATGGAGGTGATGAACAGCTCGTTGTTAATGGTTACACCGCTAGTTGGAACACCGATCCGGATGATTCTAAATCACAATCTGGATACATATTTATTTTGAATGGTGCAGCGATTAATGGAGGAGTGCAAAGCAAAGCGTTGTGGCGAGATCTTCAACTGAATCGGAATACATGGCTGCCGGAGGCTTCACAAGAAGCGATATGGATGAAAGAGTTCATTCTGAGCTGGGTGTGGTTCCTAGTCGCTGGACCCAATGTCTATCTCTTGTGATAACATAGGCGCCATAGCCAATCTTGCAAGAACCAAGGTCACACAAGAAGCTGAAGCACATCAAGCTACGTTTTCACGCTATTCGAGAACATATCCAAGATGGGGATATAAAGATTTGCAAAGTACACACAGATCTAAATGTGGTGGATCCGTTGACTAAACCTCTCCCGAGGGCAAAACATGACCAGCACCAAACTGCCATGGGTGTTCGGTATATTACCATGTAATCTAGATTAGATGACTCTAGTGCAAGTGGGAGACTGTTGGAGATATGTCCTAGAGGCAATAATAAATTTAGTTATTATTATATCTTTGTGTTTATGATAAATGTTTACATTCATGCTATAATAGTATTAACAAGGAAACATTAATACTTGTGTGATTTGTAAACTTAATTTGAAAGTCCCTAGTAAAGCCTCTGTATAATACTAGCTTGTTGGTTAATAGATGATTGTGGTTTC
This sequence comes from Avena insularis, assembly GCA_023614405.1. Taxonomy (NCBI): domain Eukaryota; kingdom Viridiplantae; phylum Streptophyta; class Magnoliopsida; order Poales; family Poaceae; genus Avena; species Avena insularis. Next base: position 31,219,605 of record CM042691.1, read on the forward strand.
CCTATCATGAACATTGAGATGTTATTAACAACAAGATCATATCGTTAGGAGAATGATATGGTGGACATACTCCTATAGATAAGCGTAGCATAAAGATCAAGTCATTTTAATAGTTCAATTGCTATATGCTTTCTGATACATGGTAATCTAAATTCCTTCGACCATGAGATCATGCATATCACCTTTACCGGATGGATGCTTTGATAACATCAAACACCACACCGTAACTGGGTGGCTATAAAGGTGGCATTGAGTGTTCAGAAAGTATTGGTTGAAACACATGGATCAAGAGTGGGATTTGTCCATCCATATGACGGATAGATATACTCTGGGCCCTCTCGGTGAAATGTCATCCAATTAGCTTGCAAGCATGTGACTGGCTCACAAGGGATCACATATCAGGAGCGAGAAAGAGTACTTATCGATATGAGGTTGAACTAGGTATGCGAGAGATCTGAAGCGATCATAACCTCGGATAAGTAAACTATCGTGAGACAAAGGGAAATTGATATCGTATGTAAGTGGTTCATTCGATCATAAAGTAATCGTAGAAATATGTGGAACCATATGAATTTCAGATTCCTCTATTGGTTATTGTTTGGAGAAGTGTCTCGATCATGTACGCATAATTCACGAACCGTGGGAGACACATAAGGATTGACGTTGTTTGAGTAGTTATGGAATGATGAGAAAGAGTCCGAATGTTGTTCGGAGTCTCGAATGGGATTCGGATATCACGAGGAGATCCGGAATGGTCGGAGAATAAGATTCATATAAGGAAGTCCCGTTTGAGTTGGGAATGGTTAGGTGTTTTCATGGGAACATTCTAGAAGGTTCCGGAAGGTCCGGCACTCCGGGAAGGGGAAGGGTACATGAATGTGTCATTGTAAGTTGGAATGATTGCATCATGTACTAGGTGTCTTTGCTGTCCAAAATAAAGGGTTTATTTAAATCCTAAATTGAAAAGTCAAACGGCTAGTTTGAAAGTCAAACGGCAAGTTTTGGAAAGAGGAGGAGAGTTGGAAACCGAGTTGGGGAGGGAGTCCCGCCTCCCCAAGCAGCACCACCCAAGCCGAGTTGGGGAGGGACTCCCCTCCCCTTGGCCGCACCTCCCACCTATAAAGGGAGGGGCAGGGCTGCCCCTCTTGGTACACAAGTCCCTCTCCTCTAAACCTAAACCCTAGCCACAGCCTAGGGATTTCTCCCAAGCCGTCAAGTTAGAGCTTCTAATTGCCCTAGCCTCCGGTTTAGAGCCTTCTAATTGGTGTGTCTAAACCCTAGATCACCAAAGCTCTCTCATACTCCATAATACTCGCTCCGGCTTAAGGCAAAGCCCTGCAAGATCTCCCCTCTACTTCCGGTACCACACCGTTGTGCTGCCGGAATCGCGAGGAGAGTGCTACAACCTCCATTTTCTTTGGAACAAGGAGAGGAAGGTCTTCGTCAGTACCGAGCGATGTGACCGACTGCAGGGGCTGCTCAGGAGCCTTGGCCGGAAGGATCGTCTGTGATCTTGAGATCGGAAAATGCGACTACATCACCCACGAGAATCTGCTCTCGTTAAACACTTTGGAATCTTCGAGGGTGAGTTATTCCATCGACTCGTTGCTACAATCTAGTAGATAGATCTTGGCTTGTTTGTTTGTATGCGGTAGAAATTTTTTGTTTTCCATGCTACGAAACCCTACAGGAATCCAGTTGCTTCTTCAGTTCTTCTAATTCCGACGGGTTCATACTATAGGGTCTCTGGGCTATGGGTCCTGTTCCGGGGATTAGTTCGATGATAAACTCGATATCTCGATCTGGGGGCATACCGGAAAAAACATCTGGAAATACATCGGCGTATTCACAGACTATCCGAACTTGGTCAATGGTAGGTTGGGCTAGACTCTTGTTACACTTGAATTGGCGAGGTAAGGTTTCAGATATATGCTCGACTGATATTCCGGTGATACTGGTCATGGTGATGGCTTTCTTGGCACAGTCAATCAATCCTTTATGTTTGGACATCCAATCGATTCCTAGTACTACTTCCAAACCTTTAGTTCCGAGTACTATTATATTAGCATAAAAATCTATGCCATGGATTCGAATAGGGACGGCTTTGCAAATTTGCCTAGCCTTGGTGGTTGATCCGGGAATTTGTACAATCATCACATGCTTCAATTTGGTTGGTTGAATTTTACTAGTGCAGGCAAATTTTTGGGTGACAAATGAATGCGATGCACCAGAATCAAACAACACTATTGCAAGTACTGAATTAACAGAAAACATACCCAGCACGACGTCTGGCGCTTCCTGAGCTTCTTCAGCATGCATGACAAAAAGACGGCCATTGCGGTTGAGTGAATTCCACAGGGCAAATCTTCTCCACAGCTGGACACGGCGCTCTTCTTTGAGCTGGGACATTGGTATTAGGGGATGTAGTATTCTTCTTGTTGGGACACTCGTTGGAATAGTGGCCTTTATTTCCTGATCATAACAGGTCACTTGTGACTTGTCCTTAGGCTCTGACAGGCACAACATTGCTTCCAGTCCTTGGGGCAGTGTTGGGGTTGGTGGTAGCATTGTTGGGGTTGAACTTTGGTGGGGCACGGGTGAAATTGCTAGAGTTGCCGGGGTTGTTGTGATTTCCTCCGGGTCTAGGGTTTCCACGGTTGGGATAGGTGGGACGGGTCATAGGGGGTCTATTGGTTCTTGGGGAAAATCCTGGAGATGGGTTGGGTATTCTGGAAATTCTTGAGCTTAGATCCGTGGTTGTCCTGATTTCCATGGCCTTGGTTGTTATGGGCTAGCTGGGCTATCTATTGCAGAGTGGCTATGTTGGCTTGATTCGCTCTTTTCAACCTTGGTCAGAAGTCAACATTTGCAGGATCTGCAACATTGGGTCCGGGGCTGAACCACTTCCTCCACGTGGCATCTGAAGATTGATATAGATCATGAGAAAAGAGGGAAATTCCTAAGGTTTTGGGTCTTTGCAAAGTTTTTAGAGTTTGACTCAGGCTTTTCTAGCAACTTGCTTTTTCATTCATTCATTCATTCATAGCACACAGTACAACACACACCACAACAAAGGAAAACAGATGGTTTTAAGAACCATTCCGGAATCTACGATACAGTGGGACCGACTACTACTCACTACGCTAGTGCTCAGTGCTACTACTCCTTGGAGTTTGTGGCTTCATCATCTTCATCGTCATCGATGAAGGCGAAATCATCCTCATCGGTGAAGAAGTCCATGGCCTGATCCTCCAGAAAATCATCGTCATCGCTGAGATAAGAGTAAGGGTCTCCACGAAGATCTTCTCCGGCATTCTCCCTTTCCTCCAACTGCATGTCTCTCTCGTGGATGGTCTCTTCCAGAGATGAGATGCGGTGGCGAAGACGAGCAATAATGCGCTCCTTCTTGTCGAGCTGACGGCGGCGAGACTTGCGATCCTTTGCTAGTAGGGCGATGGTCTGATCCTTCGTCTTGATGATGGCAGACTTGTGGTTGCAATAGTCACGGCAGTTGTCCAACTCCTGCTGACGATCATACATCATGAAGCTAAGGTGGTCCAATTGAGTCTTCAGCTCGGGGTGGTATGGGGCTTCCAGTGGTTGTCCATTTGCATCACGCCTTGGGAAAAACTCAAAGCGAGTACCCTTGATCTGATTGATGCTGCCCATTACGCACGGAAAGAGATTCTGCATTGCTCGCAAGTCCATCGAGCCGATTGTTCTCTTAAGGTGAACTGAATTCCTTCCGCAGTGGGAGGTTCAATCTTTCCTCGGAGACTTGCAACAATTAGCCACTGCAGATCTTCTCCTCCTTGATCATTGAGCTGAGCTCCGAAGAACTCAGGATGTGGACGCTCCAGAAGTTCTGAAAGCTGATCCAGATCCCTCTCAAAGATAAGGTCTCCTCCATTCCCAAGTTGATAAAACTTGCTGTACTTCACGTCCATCTATAAAAATAGAGGATGAGTAGATTAGCAGAGTGATCAAGTGTGTCAAAATTTTATCTATTTTGCAAGAGTTTTTGAGGAACATGAGGTTTTATGAAAGAATTAAAGAGATAAGAATGAGAATATGTTTTTCTAAATATTTGTTTTCTTTGGTTTTTGAAACTAAGTTTTTGGTTCAACGTCCAACCTAACTAGGGTCTCCTATGGTCAGGATGGCTCTGATACCAACTTGTCAACACCCGGATTTTTCAATCCTAGATGCCTGTTATGCCATACATCGCAATCCCAGGATTACCATTTTTGCGAGACATAACAGAATTGGATACCATAGTACTTCATCCATTACAAACGATACATAAGTTCTTACACAAATAGGGATCTCATGATCCAGTTCTTAATACAACTTCAAGCAGCGGAATACGTAATAATAACGGTAGCGTAGGCGAAGCTCCATCTTCGGGGTCACAGGCAATGCTGACGATGGGAGATGATCCTAGTTGTCGTAACCTTCCTGGGGTCCATCCTCCAGGTACTCCTCTTCATAGTGCAGCCATGGGAATAGCCAGGACAAAGCCATGAGTACTCTTTAAGTACTTGCAAACTAATACTAACAGGTAAGGGGTTTTTGGATAATAGGACACTAGGCTCTAGGGTTGTTTTGCAAAAGCCAGGTTTATCTTTACTAAGTTCCAAAACTAGTCACAAATTTTATAACTCCTAAATGGGATCTTGTAACTCATGTCACAACTCTGTTGTGGTCAAGTCAAAGTCTCAAATCATTTCACAAGTCATTTTCAAAGGGTCTGACGGGGGAACAGTATGGTCACTCCAACTGTCCATAACCGCGGACACGGCTATTCGAATAGTTTGACACTCTGCAGAGATTGTACACTTTCACCACAACATTCGATACATCCGTCAGGAACAAATCCTGAATTCACTATAATCAGTATGCGGATAATCAATCCTAACCTTTCAATTACACTCCCTAGTATCAGCACCTCTCCTGTGAGTTTGGCCTCCCAACCATGACCACTGTCATCTTGGGTACTGCACAGGTGGACAATCTTCACAAGGTAGCCTCATCTCAGACCTTGGACGTGAGGGAACTAATACTAAGGTATATAAGTTTCCAGTCAAGCCCTTCCCCAAAATTCGGGTATTGTGGTTGTACGATAAAATTGGAATGGTATCGCATCCAGACAACCATCAGTTTTATAAAGGACTAAGGCTCATGCCTCAACATTTTTATCACCAAAATCATCAAGTGTTCGGAAACACATGTCCAAAACATTTCACTAGAATGATCCATCATTCCAAGGTTTTCATAACCATTTTTCCATCAAGTATTCCCATCTAAGGTTGATCAAGTTTTATGCTTAGCACTAGCATCTACAGGTGGGGGTAATAATGATGAGGGGTGGTACTCGTGGAGTTTCACTAAGTCTAACCTTATACCTTAGGCTGAGATCAGGGTTTCTAGCTTAGGCCAAATTTTATGCTCTTTAGGCAACCTTGAGCACAACTGTCTAATATCTACCAAACTCTTAGGTAGACTCTAAGTAAGCTTTGATAAAGAAATAAAGTAAGAAGCTTGCCATAAAACTAGGATTGGTTTAACAAGTGGGTATGATCACTTATGCTTAAGGCATATAGTATTCATATCACAAGTATGGGTTTGGGGCAACAACAGGGTATTTTGCAAGGGTTAGCTTGCACAATGTCAATATAAGCTTGCATAGGTATAGTATCTTGCAAGTGTTAGCTTGCCTTGTGCAGAGCAGTGGTTGAAGTTCTCCTCGGCTTCCTCTTCGTAGTATCATCATTCCTCCTCGTATCCTTGGTCGGTACTAGCGTCTATGAATAAATACGAGGTACACAATCACCAAACAATACTTAATTACTTACAATCATTACACACAAGGGTCCTATAGATGATCTAGCATCATCTCTAACATTACAAGGTTAAGGCTTGGTTTAAATCTTTTTATTTTAGAAAAAGTAATTTCTACTCATTGAGAAACTACTTAAGATTTAATATTCTCCAAACTAAACATGGGATCATGTTGACACATGTCATCACCACATATTGTAGTCCATGGGAAAGTGATTTAAAGTGGTGTCACAATTTAATAAGGTTTTACCTTTTTATTTTAATTAACTAAAGTGGCTAGAAATGCTTATGAAGCATTCTTTTATTCCTTGAACAATATTTCTGCAAGTAAACCTAAATATTTTTATATATTCTGAAAGGTATGGTTAAATGTGATTTTTGAGAGTTGGAATCAACTCAAAAGCTTTTATGGTTTAAATTTGAAAAATGTTTGAATGCAGAAAAGCTTCTGCCTTGTTATTTTTTCTATGGTTGATCTACTGATCCAAATGACTTGAATCCAACGGGCTTGGATTAAACATTCACATACCTTTCCAACAAAATTGGTTTCATCCAATTTGATGTACTGAATAGATCTAGGTTGATTTTTAAAGTTGGGTGCTGAAGTGGGTTTGAAAAGAAATAGAAAAAGGTTTAATTTGAATTGCTGGGCTGCGCGGGAAATTCTAACGGGCCGGCCTGCTAAGCGCAGTGCTCCCGCCGGCTGCGTAAGTGGGTGTCCCCACTCGTCAGTGACACGGGGCTGGGCGAAGCGGTATGAGGTGATGTGGATCGTTCGATCTAGCTCTAATCCAACGGTTGTGGGTCATCGTCGACGCGAGATAGCTCCGGCGAGAATGAAACCTAGCGCGGCCAGTGAGGGTCGCTGGGGGCTCACCGGGGTACTGGCGAGGGTCGGCGAGGCGGGCGAATGACGAAGTCGACGACGGCGAACCTCCTGGTACCGGTGGCTTCTCCTGGGGCGGCTCCAATCGCTGGCTCCCTTCTTCTCTAGAGGCGGCGGGCTCCGGTGAAATTCTGGCGAGGTGGTGCTCGCCTTGCTCTGAAGATGGTGTGGCACGGTCAGTGGGGAGAGGGGAGTGAGATGGTGTGATGAATTCGTGCGGGGGTGGCCTCTATTTATAGTCGAGCGAAGCGACCGTCGGGGCGCAAGGTGAGCTCGTCGGGGGCGACGTTACAGGCGGCTAATGGCATGGGCACGGGTAGGGGACGGTGCTGTGTCTCCTGGCGATGCTCAACGGCATGGTCGCGAGGCATGGGGCGGTGTGGTTTGGTGCAGAGCGGCAGAGGCGACGTCTTCGACGGCGGGCGGTGGCTATATGGCACGGGGCGGCAAACGGGGGTGTCTGGCGGTGTCCTGGGTCGGTGGTGATCGTGTGTGCGTGTGGTCTGTGGATGCTGGTCGCGGGTGGCGCTCTGGAGCATGCTCGGCAAGGTTTGGGCGTGTCTCGTGCGCGTGGTCCAGGGCTTGGCAACGCTCGCGGCTGGGACAGGCAGTGGCGGTGGACGGTGGGCTGCCTCCCAGACATGCTGGCTAGGCTTGCTGCTGCTCCTAGCTTGCTGTCCACAATGGGGTGACATGGGTGTGCTCGGCTGTTCACCATTAATGGCAATGGCAAGCTCACAGGGGTGCTAGTGTTGGGCTAATCTTTCTAGATGATCTACTGAGCTGTGTGTGAGCTAACTAGGGAACAAGTTAGGCAAGAATCACTGCACACTATAGTGTTTGTGATTTTGTTTGATTTGTGTCTGCAACCTGTTTGATGAAATGGCCGCAAGAACTCAAGTTTTGAATTTTGAAATGAATTTTGGTGGGTTTTCTAGATTGGTTCTGGTGAGTCTGCAGATGCTTGGGTTTTGAAAATTGAGCTTGTTTGAGTGGGTTTTGAGAAAGTGGGATCTTCCCATATGAAGAAGATTCAATTTTCAAATGTCATTTAAACTATGCATTTGAAAGTTTTTGGATGATCACAAAGTGGGCCTTGATACTCTGTTATGAGTACATTCAAGGGGTGCAAAGATCCAGAAAAGTTTCTGTTAGGTTCTGAAAGTTTGAGATAGCCAAAGTAGGCATGGGAGTTAAATTGGTCAAAATGACCATTCCCTTAATATATTTGTTTTGATTTACTTGTCTTTAGGAAAAGTGTGGGAAATGTTTTAGATGATGTTATTTTCATCTAAGAAACATTTTACAAGCAATGGATCACACAAACAAGGTGGGTTTAAAGGATTTCAAAAATCTATGCATTCTCACATGCATGCATTCATGGGTTTTATTTAGAAAAGTTTTTGTTGACCCTAATCTTGATGATTAGTGTTTGTTGATCTAAGTTTGGTATTTTTGGGATGTTACACTAAACTATTTTTTTTGGAGTTTTTGATAAAAAAAGTCAAACAAAACCAAGCAAAAGAAACTAAGCAAACTAAAAACAAAGTAAAGAGAAAGGTTGTGGAGGACTCCCCTTGTGAAGACGTCCTTAGCCTCCCTGGCAACGGCGCTAGAAAATCTTGATGGCGCTGCGTCAACATGGGAGCGCTTCGTCAGAAAACCCCAAGAGCAAGGTGTGATGCAGCACAGCAGCATGTCTTCCTTCAGTAAGAAACCAAGGTTATCGAACCAGTAGGAGGAAGGAAACGTCTCAAAGGTGTTGCAAGCAACTTGGAAACCTGCATAACACAAACTCAAGACTTTGCCCCAATGAACAGTGAGGTTGTCAATCTCACCGGTTTCTATAACAAAGGATTAACTGTATGGTGTGGAAGGTGAAAGTGGTTTGCAGAAAGTAAATAGTAACAGTGGAAGATGTATCAATGGTAAAGATTGGACCGGGGTCCATAGTTCACTAGAGGTGTTCTCCTTAGATAAACAAACATGGCATGTTGGGTAAACAAATTACAGCAGGGCAATGTGATACGTCCAATTTGCATCACCATTCTATATCATAATTTGCCTCTATTCATTGATATATGTTTTATTATGAGGTATTACTTATGTATTTTCCACTGTTTTTGCATGTTGGATGATTCTTGGAGGATGGACTGCCGGAGTCCGGAATCTGATGGAAAAGGAGGTGTTTTGATGCAATTTCGTGAAGATCAAAAAAATACGAGAAAAATATGGGAAAATTATATTTTCCCGGAAGACTGAGGAAGCCAGAAGGGGAGGAGAAGAAGGGCCACAAGGGGCCCACACCCCCCTAGGCGCGGGCCCACCTAACCCCGTGCCTAGGGCAGGTGTGGCCCACCTGCCTGGCCTCCGACTCCGCCCTCTCGCCTATATCTTCCTCACGGAACCCTAATACCGAGGGAGGGACCACAGATAGATTTTCGCCGCCTCTGCGGGGCGGAAAACATCAAGAGAGAAAGATCTCTCCGGCAGACATATTTCTGCCGGGGAAATTCCTTCCCGGAGAGGGGAGATCGTCACCATCAACACCATCATCAAGCTAGGCTTCATTGGGATCATCATCATCATCCACACCATCATCACCACTCTGTCCTGTTGTAACAATTGTGTTGGATATTGCTTTAGTTCTTAGGGGAAACTTTCCCGGTATTAATTACTATTATAGTTGATGCTTGTGAGTGGAACCATTGGATTATTGTTTATGTTCAGATTGTTATCCATTACCATATCATCTTTGATCTTGATCCATATGATGTCTTGTGAGTAGTTCGCTTAGTTCTTGAGGACATGGGAGAAGTCATGTTGTTATTAGTGGATCTGTGTTGAGTTATTATTCAATGGTTTAGTATTTAAGTTGTGGTGCTATTCTTCTAGTGGTGCCATGTGAACGTCGACTACATGATACTTCACCATTTATGGGCCTAGGGGAATGCATTTTGTATTTGGATACTAATTGTGGGGTTGCCGGAGTGATAGAAACCTGAACCCCCGTTAGGACACCTTTGCACAAGGGAGCGTAGGATCTCAGAGTTTAAGGGTGTGGTTAGGTTTATATCTTAATTACTTTCCTATAGTTACGGATGTTTGCAGGCGTTTAATCACAAGTATGTATTAGTCCAAGTAAGGTTGGTACATTAGCACAGGTTCACCCACACAACACTTACAATGCCAAAGAAGAGTACTCATCTATTTGAAGGGAAAGCACTTGACAGAATTCCCATGTGTCCTCGAGAACGTTTGGTCCTTATAAGTATTTCCTCTAGCTTGTCCTTTGCTAAGAAAGGATTGGGCCACTTGCTGCGTTTGTTCTTTATTACTTGCTATTTGTTTTGTTGCCCTATGAGAAAACCACCAAAAATCCGTTTGCTAAGTATTTACAGAGACTTCCTGCTCCATACCACTAGTCAACACCTTCTGCTCCTCGTTGGGATCGACACTCCTATTTATCGAAAGTACTACGATACACCCCCTATACTTGTGGGTCATCACAATGATACGTTGGAAACAAATCTATAATGTTTTATGTTCCATGCTTGTTTAGTATCTAATTTGCCTTGCTTTGTCTACACTTTGAGTTGTTTTTATATCTTTTCTGGAACTAACTATTAACAAGTTGCCACAATGCCAGTTGCCTGTTTTCTTCTGTTTTTGGTTCCAGAAAGGCAGAAAATGAATATTCTCGGAATTGGACGGGACAAAATCCGAAGTCATTATTTTACCGTGGGGGACACGAATCGAGAACACAAGATGGAGAGGTTCCAGAGGGCCACCCCCCCCAGGCGCGGGCTAGGGTGGACCCGCCCCTAGGCAGGGTGTGGCCCCCTGGTCGCCTCCCGGCCTCGCCTCTTCGCCTATAAGAAGCCCCCGATGCAGAAACCCTAAGGACCCAATCAAAACTCCATGAAACCTTATGTAACCGCCGCCACCGTCGTCCCAAGATCAGGGGGGTCTGAAGTTCTTCCCAGCACCTTGCCGGAGGGGAAATCATCCCGGAGGTCTTCTCTCCGGTATGAAGAGTGAGTAGTTCCACCTTGGACTATGGGTCCATGTAGTAGCTAGATGGTTGTATCTCCTCCTTGTGCTTTCATGTCTAGATCTTGTGAGCTCCGTTCATGATCAAGATCTCATCTATTTGTAATCATGCATGTTGTGTTTGCGAGGATCCGATGGATATTGAGATTACTATATCAGATCGATTAATGGTTTTGTCTTATTGATTCTATCATGTCTGTGTTGTTTGTGATCTTGCATGCTCTCCGTTGTTAGTATCTATCTTGGCCAAGTAGTTGCTTGTGACTCCAAGACGGGGTATTTATGCTCGATAGTGGGTTCATGCCTCTACTTAATCAAGGGAAGTGACAGAAATCTCTATGGTCGTAGATGTGTTGTTGCCACTAGGGAGAAAACAACGGTCTCTTGTTGATGGAACAAGTGGATTGTTTACCTTACACACTTTGCTTAAAGCAGTTGTTTATTGCTTGCAACTTAATACTGGAGGGGGTACGGATGATAACCTGAAGGTGGACTTCTAGTCATAGATGCAGATGGATGGCGGTCTATGTATATTGTTGTATTTCCCAATCGAATCTCATAGGATATTTTTGTCTAGTATTGCATTGTTATGCCTTGCTCAGTTCCTGCCAACACTGTCATTTGTTTACCCTTCATGCCATGTTGTTTATCTAAGGAGAGCACCTCTAGTGAACTATGGACCCCGGTCCAATCTTTACCATTGATACATCTTCCACTGTTACTTGTTTACTTGTTTCAAACCATTACCTTCTACACCATACGTTTAATCCATTGTTAGAGCAACCGGTGAGATTGACAACCTCACTGATAGTTGGGGCAATGTCTTGAGTTTGTGTTGTGCAGGTCTCCGCGTTGCTTGCAACACCTGTGTGACGTTTCCTTCCTCCTACTGGTTCGATAACCTCGGTTTCTTACTGAGGGAAGACTTGCTATTGGGCTGCTTCACACCTTGCTCTTGGGGTTCCCAACAGGCTCCACGTCAAGCGCTAAGTTCTCTGGCACCATTAAGGAGTCATCAACAAGTTTTTTGGCGCTGTTGCCGGGGAGGCTAAGGACGTCTTCAAAAGGGGAGTCCTTCACTTCCTTTCTCTTTACTTTGTTTTTAGTTTGCTTAGTTTCTTTTTCTTGGTTTTGTTTGCATCTTTTCAAAAAAATCAAAAAAAAAATAGTCTACTTTGGTTTGCTTGCTTTATTCAAAAAACACAAAAAAATTAGTTCCTGCACTAGCTGATGCTGCTGTTTTTGGCTTGCCCACCTTTGCCAAAATGAACTCTGCTGAGAACACCAAGTTGTGTGACTTCACTAGCATCAACAACAATGATTTCCTAAGCACACCTATTGCTCCACCTGCTCCTGATGCTACCTTTTATGAAATTAAGCCTGCTTTGTTAAATCTTGTGATGAGAGAGCAATTTTCTGGTGTTAGTTCTGATGATGCTGCTACCCATCTCAATAACTTTGTTGAACTTTGTGAGATGAAAAAGTATAAGGATGTATATGGAGATATTATTAAGCTTAAACTGTTTCCTTTCTCCTTGAGAGGGAAAGCTAAAGAATGGTTGCTATCCTTGCCTAGAAATAGTATTGATTCTTGGACTAAGTGCAAAGATGCTTTTATTGGAAAGTACTATCCTCCTGCTAAGATTATATCTATGAGAAGTGACATTATGAAATTTAAACAACTTGATAATGAACATGTTACTCAAGCTTGGGAAACAATGAAGTCTTTGGTTAAGAATTGTCCCACTCATGGACTCACTGCTTGGATGATTATCCAGACTTTTTATGCATGTTTGAACTTCTCTTCAAGAAACCTGTTGGATTCAGCTGCTGGAGGTACTTTTATGGGCTTCACTTTGGGAGCTGCAACAAAGCTCCTTGACAATATGATGGTTAAATACTCTAAATGGCACACTAAGAGATCTCCACATGGTAAGAAGGTAAATTCTGTTGAAGAAACCTCCTCTTTGAGTGATAAGATTGATGTCATTATGGCTATGCTTGTTAATGGGAAAGCTCCTCTAGATCCTAATAGTGTTCCCTTAGCCTCTTTGGTTGCTCAAGAAGAGCAATTTGATGTGAACTTTGTTAGAAACAACAATTTTGGCAACAATACTTATGGTAATTATAGGCCTTATCCTCCTAGTGGAAGTGTTTATCATGGTAGATCTAGAATGCCTAGTGAAGAAAGGATTAAGTAGAGAGATCCACCAAGAATTTTATGCAAATGTAATATGAACAAATAATATTTTCACTAAAACTATGGAGGATCAATCTATTATCTTGAAAAATATTAGTCATCAGCTTGAGAATCTGAATAGAGAAATTCCTAGTTTACAGTCAAAAAATTTGAGTGCTGAGAAAAATATTTCCACTTTGTCAGAAGTACAGTCTTCCTTGATTAATAAAATTGCTGCTAAACCTGAAACCATGGAAAATACCTTTGCTAATGCTCATGCCATACAAGTTACTATTGATGAAAATGTTAGGCTATTATCTCAACTTCATGCTAAGTGGGAAAGGGAAGCTGAAATTGATAGAACCAATAGTGTGTACACTATCACCACTAAACCACAAGTAGTCCCTGTTCCTCCTCCTACTATGCCTAAGCCTATTGAGCCTACTACTAGTGATGCTAAGTTTGATTTTTATATACATGGTTGCAATATATCTGAAGTAATTATCTTCTTGCAAAAGCTTGCTAGAAGTCCTGATGCTAGTGATATGCATGTTGCTTTCACTAAACATATTACTAATGCTCTTGTGAAAATTAAGGAAGAGAAGCTAAAACACAAATCTACTATTCCTAGGAAAGTAGAAGATAGTTGGGAACCCATTATTAATGTGCAAGTGAATGACTTTGATCTCAAAGCTTCATGTGATCTTGGTTCTAGTATCTCTATTATGCCTAGGAAGATTTATGAAATGCTTGATTTGCCACCTTTGGAAGATTGTTATTTGGATGTCCCACTAAATGATAATGCTAAAAATAAACTAATGGGGAGTATTAATGATGTTCTCATCATGGTTAACAATGCTTATGTCCCTGTTGATTTCTATGTTTTGGATGTTGAATACAATGCTTCTTGTCCTATTACTTTGGGAAGACCTTTTCTTAGAACTGTTGGTGCCATCATTGATATGAAAGAAGGCACCATTAAATATAATTTTCCATTCAAGAAAGGTATTGAACACTTCCCTATGAGAAGAGAGAAGTTGATTTTTGCTCCTCCTTTGAAAGAAAGGTTTGATGTTAATGCTTCCTCATTTGAAAATACTTGATTCTTCTTGCTTCTTGTGCCTAACTTAAAGGCGTTAAAGAAAAGTACTTGTTGGAAGATAACCCAAGAGTTTCCTCGAGTCTTGGAAGTTATTAATTCAGTAATGACCTCTACTTATCCTTTTTGTTTGCTTTTTGTGCCAAGAATGACCTCTAATGAGAGGGAAGTAAGATTTGGGGAGTTGTTGTCCCAAAGAAGATTTCTGTCCTCCACCAAAAAAATTCGTGAGGAGTCTCTGTAACTAGGATTGAGCTGAAAATTTATGAATACACCCCCCAGTATGTTAGATAACTTTCATTAGTTCAACACGTTTTGATTTGAGCAACAGAAGATGTTCTAAAAGATATGTTTCTACCTGCTGGTCTGTTTTGACAGATTTCTGCTATTATTTGCATTTGCTTCTTATTGATTCCTTTTTGAGTTCTCTTTAGGTGAATTGAGCTTTTTTAAGGATTTGCTATAGTATCTTGTATTTTTAGTGAAAAGTTTTGATGTTCCAAAACTTTACCTAAAGGTCTATTATCTTTTGAATACACTAATGTTGCTAATGAAGCTAGTGTGAAGTTTTGTATGAAGGAAAAATTCCAGGTGTAGGGAGAGAATGATGTAATGAGATGAAGAATAGACAAAAGCTCAAGCTTGGGGATGCCACCCTTGTGTCACCCCAATAAATATCCAAGAGGTACAAGCGTCAAAGCTTGGGGATGCCCAAGGCATTCCCTTCTTCATCAATAAAAAGCTCAGGTCTGTCTAGACACTTCGTTTTTATTGTTTCATGCACAGTTGTGTTGTTCTTGGAGCGTCTTAGTTTTCGTTTGCTTTGATTAGTTTGTTTAGTTTGCTTGAATAAAGTAGTTTGGACCCTCGTTCTCGCTGTGTTGTTTTGCAAATAAGTTGCTTGGTGTTGGAAAGGAGTAGTAGGTTCTTGATTGATAAGTGCAAGAGGAGATTGCATTGACTGTGACTTAGACCTTAGCATGACATGCTAGGTGTTGTTTTGACCTTATGCTTAGTGATTATTTCTGTAGCACGTCTTGTTCCAAACAATTGGGATTGCTTAGTGTGCCTTAAAAGAATTATGCGTTGTTTTAGCATGCAAAAGCATAGTATTGTGGTATTCTCCTTTGATGCTTTGCTTGGGTTGGCTTGGCACATGCTCACACCATGTTATGACTATGAACAAGTCACCATAGCCTCTATGATCATTTAGTACTTGAATTTTAGTACCACTCTATGCTTTGATTAGTAATGTTTTGTTGATCTGTATGATTATGGCCATTATTGCTCTCTTAGTTGGTTGCTCCCAGTCTATTGCTAGCCTCCACTTGTATGAGTAAGCTCTACTCATGATTCCAACTCCTAATAAACCAAGTTATTCCAAAGTTTCCACTATAAATTCCTATGCATGGTGTGTTACACCATTCCAAGTATATTCTTGTTTTCAGCTATCTTCCAATTAAAAACTATTTTGTTGTGTGAAAACTTAGTGATTAAAGCCCTCACAAAATTGATGGCATACTTTATATTCTTTGACCCTAATAAACTTGAACCATTGTGTCATCTATGTTGTATATGCTTGCACTTATACGTTGGAATTAGCAGAACCATGCTGTCACGGGGAACGTTTTCAACATTGCACTTGTACTTTGTACTCAGTTGATATCATGCTATTTTTTCTATGGATGTCACTGGTGTGAAATAAAGAGGGAACTTGTAAGTCCGTGGAGTTTGTATTTTGTGTTAGAGAAACGCTAGGGCCGCTAGCCAAAGCCATGCCTAATCATGGTGGAAACTTGCAGCATCACCATAGTGAGCTATCTATGAAGCATCCTCAATAAAAATCTATGCATATAGTAAATAAAAAGATCGTTGAGATGCTCATTGTCTACTTGCCTTGTCATTTTGGTTATGGGATAGCTCCTGTACCATGTCCAAGGGGTACCCCGTTGGCGGTTCTCTATGATATGCATGTACTTACAATGACAAGAACTTACAGGTGACTAAAGTTGAGTAGCATGAGGTATGGCCCTCGTATTCAAGGGACTTGATATTTCCAACTTATACTTTGTCAAGCATATACTCCATCTTTGTTCACTTTTACCTTAACCACTTCAAGATGCTTATGATAGGGGAAATGAGGGCTGGAAGCTAACAAGTACCATAATTTCTGGAAGCTCTTTTTGAAACTTGAAATCCCTGCTTCCTTTTTGAAAGGCTCTTCTGCCACCATTATTTGAGTCTCCACATTCTACTTTTAGGCACCATTAAGAGAGCATAGTTGTCATTCTGTGTGCATTGTCCAAAAACTTATTGATTGATGCATATTATGATATTACTTGTTCTTGTGCTACTTGTTTCTAGTCACCCTTGTGAACTTTGAAGGTGTCCTATGCATCTATTTGCTACTCTATGAGGGACAAGCTGAATGCCACTATGCCATGTTTTCTGTATGTGAAACAAACAAACGTTTTTCAATGCATGTTATTCATGATCTTTGTTTGTAGCCTTTCATGTTGCATGCATAGTTACTATGTCTTATTGTTAGAACTCCAACTTTCATGCACATGTTTAGAGTTCTTTGATCCTGGATTTCAATGCTTGAAAATGGTTTGATCTTGGTTTTGATGGTGCATGTCACCTCAAAAAAATATTCTTTTTATCACTTACCTACTCGAGGACGAGCAGGAGTTAAGCTTGGGGATGCTTGATACGTCGGAAACGTATCTATAATTTTTGATGCTCCATGCTTGTTTAGTATCTAATTTGCCTTGCTTTGTCTACACTTTGAGGTGTTTTTATATCTTTTCTAGAACTAACCTATTAACAAGTTGCCACAGTGACAGTTGTCTGTTTTCTTCTGTTTTTGGTTCTAGAAAGGCAGAAAATTAATATTCTCAGAATTGGACGGGACAAAAGCCGAAGTCAATAATTTACCGTGGGGGACACGAATCCAGAAGACGAGAAAGAGAGGTGCTAGAGGGCCACCACACCCCTAGGCGCCGGCTAGGGTGGACCTACGCCTGGGCAGGGTGTGGCCCCCATAGTCGCCTCCCGACCTCGCCTCTTCGCCTATAAGAAGCCCCCGATGCAGAAACCCTAAGGACCCGATCAAAACTCCACAAAACCATTTGTAGCCGCCGCCACCGTCGTCCCTAGATCGGGGGGATCTGAAGTTCTTCCCGGCACCCTGCTAGAGGGGAAATCATCCCGGAGGTCTTCTCTCCGGTATGAAGCATGAGTAGTTCCACCTTGGACTATGGGTCCATGTAGTAGCTAGATGGTTGTATCTCCTCCTTGTGCTTTCATGTATAGATCTTGTGAGCTCCGTACATGATCAAGATCTAATCTATTTGTAATCATGCATGTTGTGTTTGTGGGGATCCGATGGATATTGAGATTACTATGTCAGATTGATTAATTGTTTTGTCTATTTGATTCTATCATGTCTGTGTTGTGTGTGATCTTGCATGCTCTCCGTTTTTAGTAGCTATCTTGGCCAAGTAGTTGCTAGTGACTCCAAGAGGGGGTATTTATGCTCGATAGTGGGTTCATGCCTCTAGTTTCCAAGGGAAGTGACAGAAATCTCGTCGGTTGTAGATGTGTTGTTGCTACTAGGGAGAAAACAACGGTCTCTTGTTGATGGAACAAGTGGATTGTTTACCTTACACACTTTGCTTAAAGCAGTTGTCTGTTGCTTGCAACTTAATACTGGAGGGGGTTCGGATGATAACCTGAAGGTGGACTTCTAGTCATAGATGCAGTTGGATGGCGGGCTATGTATATTGTTGTATTTCCCAATCGAATCTCATAGGATCTTTTTATCTAGTATTGCATTGTTATGCCTTGCTCAGTTCCTGTCAATTGCCCTGCTGTAATTTGTGTACCCTTCATGCCATGTTGTTTATCTAAGGAGAGCACCTCTAGTGAACTATGGACCACGGTCCAACCTTTACCATTGATACATCTTCCACTTTTATTTGTTTACTTGCTGCAAACCATTACCTTCCACACCATACGTTTAATCCTTTGTTACAGCAACCGGTGAGATTGACAACCTCACCGATAGTTGGGGCAAAGTCTTGAGTTTGTGTTGTGCAGATCTTCGCGTTGCTTGCAACACCTGTGTAACGTTTCCTTCCTCCTAATGGTTCGATAACCTCGGTTTCTTACTGAGGGAAGACTTGCTGATGTGCTGCTTCACACCTTGCTCTTGGGGTTCCCAACAGGCTCCACGTCAAGCGCTAAGTTCTCTGGCGCCATTAAGGAGTCATCGGGTAATTGACAGGACTAAGCAAGGCATAACAATGCAATACTAGACATAAAGATCCTATGAGATTCGATTGGGAAATACAACAAGATACATAGACCGTCATCCAACTGCATCTATCACTAGAAGTCCACCTTTGGGTTATCATCCGAACCCCCTGCAGTATTAAGTTAAAAGCAATAGACAACTGGTTTAAGCAAAGTGTGTAAGGTAAAACATCTACTTGTTCCATGAACAAGAGACCGTTGTTTTCTCCCTAGTGGCAACAAAACATCTACTACCTTAGAGGCATGAACCCACTATCGAGCATAAATACCCCCTCTTGGAGTCACTAGCAACTACTTGGCCAAGATAGCTACTAACAACGAAGAGCATGCAAGATCACAAATAACACAGACATGATAGAATCAAATAGACAAAATCATTAATCAATCTGACATAGTAATCTCAATATCCATCGGATCCCCACAAACACAACATGCATGATTACAAATAGATGAGATCTTGATCATGAATGGAGCTCACAAGATCTATACATGAAAGCACAAGGAGGAGATATAACCATCTAACTACTACATGGACCCGTAGTCCAAGGTGGAACTACTCACGCTTCATACCGGAGGCTGACATGATGAAGAAGAAGGCCTCCGGGATGATCTCTCCTCCGGCAGGGTGCCGGAAAGAGCTTCAGATCCCCCCCCCCCGCGCGATCTAGGGATGATGGTGGCGGCGGCTATAGACGGTTTCGTGGAGTATTGATCGGGTGCTTAGGGTTTAGGCATCGGGGGCTTCTTATAGGCGAAGAGGCGAGGCTAGGAGGTGGCCAGGGGGCCCACACCCTGCCCAGGCGCGGCTTAGGGTGGGCCCGCGCCTAGGGTGGTGCGGACGCCCTGTGGCCCCCCTCCGCCTCTCCTCTGGACTTTGTGTTCTCCTCGATAAAATCTTTTGTCCCGTCCAATTTCGAAAATATTGCCTTACTAGCTTTTCTGGAACCAAAAACAGTAGAAAACAGGCAACTGGCACTATGGCAGCTTGTTAGTAGGTTAGTACCAGAAAACATATAAAAAGCACCTCAAAGTGTGGAGAAATCAAAGCAAAGTAGATACTAAACAAGCATGGAACATCAAAAATTATAGATACGTTTCCAACGTATCACGGCCCTGGGATCCCGTGATTAGGCGGCTCCGATGTCCGCGAAGGCAGAACGGTAGCCAGTCCTAGGTGCTCGCACATGTAGCTGTCGACTACTTGGTGTCCGTGTCAATTTTGGTGTTGGCGGCATCTATGGTTCGGTCGGTGGTAGGTGGAAATGGCCCGTTCTTCTTATCCGCGAGGTGCAGGTGGTGTTGGCAGAGCGCTACGGGCTGCTTATGGTGGCTACAACCGGCTTGTGGCATGGGGGACTACTGACTCGACATGAATAATGGAGGTGGTCCTTGGGTTTCTCTCGCGCCAAGACAATAATCTGGTTGATGCACTAGTGGAAAATGGGCCTTTAGTCCCGATTCAGGATGGAAACCGGGACTGCCGAATCGGGACAAAATCCCCCCCCACCCTCGTCTTGGTTGCCTTACGAACCGATACTAAAGATTCTCCACATGGTCGTTGTCTGGAGCGGGGGAAGAGGACCTTTAGTCCCGGTTGGGACAAAAGATTTTTTTTTCAAAATTATTTCTCAATTTTTTTATTTTTAATTTTTTCTTAAACTTTTGCATTGTTTGACTCGTTAATCTCTCACTTGGAACATTTTTAACACTAACTATACTTAATTTTAGGTCAAATTGCACTCATGGTCAAACTTCATAGTCGGTCACCCATCCTAGCACGCTTAATTTCTCTGTTCCATCAGGATGTCCTTACGACGAAAGACATTGTACCTTGTTATCAAAAGTATCATATCAATCCTATTAACTCATATCAATATGTCTTTATTTTTCAAAATTACAAACAACTATTTAAGTAAACAACAATAAATAAGTAAAAACAATATTTTATTCCAATGAAGATAAAAAACTAACTAAAATAATATATTATTCATTTAATATGGCATAAATAGTATTTTTAAATTTATAAATCGAAATCAATAAATAATATATCCATTATTATCAGAAAAATGTGAGGAATACAAATATGACATAAAAAATTGCTAAAAATATTTTTTGAAATAACTTTTTCCTTTTATAATTTTAATAATCTAAAAGAATCCAAGACGACAAGAGGGTTGAAATCAAACTAGAATTTTTTTCCGCATGTTTTGATAGGTTGTATATTTTTCTGACATCGAACGCAAAAGTTATAGCCATTTGAAGTTTTCATGATATTTTTTGGAAAAATATGTCAAAATTAATGTTTGTTAATTTTTGTAACAACTAAATGACTTAATATATCTACAGTTTGAAGGATTTTATTTTTGGAACTTTTTATAATTTCTTGGCATGCTTCTGAAACTAAAAACACAATCTCCTGCCACGGGCGTGTGGGGGTGTACAAAAATATCCTGTCACGGTAGGACTTTTGCCCATTTTCCTGCCATGGCAGAAACCACCAAATTTTTTTGCCTAATTTTTTTAGTCTGGTTGATGTATTAAATCGGTACTAAAGGTGTATCTTTAGTCACCAACCAGGACTAAAGGGTGTTGCCCGCGTCCGCACCCGCCTCCGCCCCTTTAGTCCAACCGGGACTAAAGGGACCATTCGAACTGGGACTATAGGTTGTCAGCGTCCTAGCCGTGGGAACCGAAACTAATGTGAGCAGTAGTCCCGATTCCAAACACATTCGGGACTAATGCTCCAGAGGGCTCTAAACGAAAGGTCGGTTTTGTACTAGTGATGCCTGCCTTCGTTGATCAGGCATAAGTGTTGAGTTTCGGAAGTCTCTGACAGCGAACTCCCATGTGTGTCTCATGACTGGAGTTTGCTGGATCGGTTGGGATTCAGTCGTGCGCTCCCATATTTTTTACTGATCGTTTGATTTCAGAGGGAACGTTGCGAATCTCTGCTATTTGTACCATCATGGGACACATCTTTCAGTCCATGGTGAAGTTATAGGCGGGAATGTCATAAAAGTCGAGATCGGAAGTCTAGCAGATGTGGTTCGAGTCTTTGTGGCGATGAGGACCTAACTTGGTGATTTGTGACTCTTAGCAGAAATTTCAGTAGGTGGGGGCAACAACATAGGAGAAGTTCAAAGTCCTATCTTGCAGGGTGAAAGTCCAAGATCTGACCTTAATTGGTTGGGCCTAACAATGACTTTATTGAATACATTATTTTGTGAGCGTTGACTTTGGATTGGCTTAATTGGTTGTGTCTGACAATTAAGTGTGTCTAACTTTGGATTGTCTTAATTGTGAGCGTTGAATTTGGATTGGCTTAATTGATTGTGCGTTAACTTTAGATTCACCTTAATTGGTTGTGCCTGACAATGACCTAGTACGGTGGCCGGTCCTAGGTGCTCGTGTTTGTAGCTATTGGCTATTTGGTGCCCATGTCAACTATAGTGTTGGCGACGTCCTTGGTCCGATCGATGGCAGGTGGTAGCGGCCCGTTCTTCTTTAGGTGGTGTTGGCGGTGCTCGCTGAGCGCTACAGGCTGCTTGTGGTGGCTGCAACCAGCTTGTGGCGTGGGGGCTAATGGCTCAGCATGAATAATGGAGGCAGTCCTTGGGTTCCTCTCGCGCCAAGACAAAAATTTGGTTGATGCCCGCCTTCGTTGATCAGGTGGAAGTGTCAAATTCCGAAAGTCTTCATCGGCGAACTCCCATGGGTGCCTCATGACTAGAACTCGCTGGATTAGCTGGATTCGGTCATATGCACCCATATTTTTTACTGGTCGTTCGATTTCAGAGGAAACATTGTGAAGCTCTGCTGTTTGGTACCATCATGGAACACGTCTTTCGATCCATGGTGAGTCAGGGACGGGAAGGCCATGAAAATCGAGATTTGAGATCTAGCAGTGGTGCTTTGAGTCTTTATGGCGATGAGGATCTGACTTGGTGATTCATGAATTGTAGAAGCGGCATCAGCAAGTTGGGGCAACAACACAGGAGAAGTTCAAAGTGCTACCTCGTAGGGTAAAAATCCAAGATCTGATTTTAATTGTTGTGTCTGCCAATGAACTTGTTAAAGACATTTTTTTGTGAACGTGGACTTTCTCTAGGGTAAAATCGTATGATCTATGAATGGAAAACGACGACGTTTGTGCACTATTTACTTCTTGAAGACACTATTGGAGAAACTGGACTGGTGCTATATTGGTGATGTTTGTACTTCTTCTACAAATAAGGGTCACTGCAGCGGGACTTTTTTTTCTGTAAATATTTTTTTTGCTGTGTGCATCCTATTGCCATAGGGCGAGGCCGGCTTTAATTAATATCTTTGTAATTTTAATATATATTCCTTATCAAAAGAAAATAGGGTGAAATAACCGCTTGACCACTCTCCTAAGAAAATCAACACAAAGTGCATAACCACATGTATGTCACAGTTGCTTATCTAATCATCACTACATCTATAATGTACTGCAGGTGCACACCATGCTTTTTGTGAACAAGGGGACAGGTCCAGAAGGACCCGGAAGCTTCATTTATAGCGGTGGTAATAGTTTACAAGGAGGACCTTGAAGAAAAAAATTACAAAAAATCCCTCACACTTTCTAAAAAGGAATCATGAGACTAAAAGTGAAAACGCGATCGAGTCCTTCACCACCGTTGTTGATGCACCTCCGATTCTTGACCATAGAGATCGCCGCCGGGGACATGGCCACTTGGGGCGAGGTCGACATGCAGCGCCAAGTCGAGGTGCGAGTAGATCCTCCGCGGTGGCTCAGAGGCCTAGAGGAAGAAAGACCACCGGGGCGCAAAGTGGCCCCTTTGGCCAGGAGAAGCATCGGCCCACCATCGCCTTTGCTGAGGACCTTCGCGAGCAGAAGCTTCACAAATGACCCCGGGAGCACCAGGTCTTGCCAATGCCCTTCACCTTCTTGGAAGGCCGGCTCGAAATAGAGCTCCCCAAGCTTTATTTGAGAGGAGCAGGAGGTTACACCAACGCCCATCGACCCCTTCCACAGGATCAGACCAAGCATCAACACCACCGCTGGACACCGCTTGACCACGCCGGCGACAAAGCATAACGCCATACGCCACATGGGACACCCTACCTAGGCAACAACTACTACTAGAACTACTGTATATACATCTAGGGGCTGGCCTCCCCTCCCACCTCTCCTCCGGCCGGCGAGGCCATCGGAGAAGAGGGGGAGAGGAGCCGGGGCGGTGTTGAGACTCTCAACGAGGGGGCAGGAGAGAGAAGGGGAAGGGGGGGGGGGGGGGAATCTGAGAGGAGTAGCAGCGGTGCACACCATGCTGAGGCATGGTCGCGGTCAAAACCGTTAATCACGCTTCAGAACGCGGCATCGATCGCAGCCTGCCGCTAACGGCCACACAAATCCGAATCTGATGCGGCAGGGTTGGTCGACAGAAGAACCCTGAAGAGGATGGCGACACAATATTAGGCTGAGGAAGATCGACCGCGCGAGCTTCAGGATCAATGGCCAGCTAGATATGTGTATTTGTTCCCGATAAGGACGGTGCGGCAAAAGTAAGCTAAAAATGTTGTACAGTAAGCGGTGGAACATTTTAGAGAGCTCAGAGCTTCAGAAAAATATGGCATCAGATTCGTGTTTATTGTAAACACGAAATCGTTGATAATTACCTCTAGTAAGTGACAGTCTGCAAAGTGCAGCATAAAATTGTAATTAATGTGGTCACGGATTTTCGTGTTTGGCAAAAAAGTTTCAGGCATGCATGTAAAATTTGCTATACTTTTTCAAAAGTTCAGAATCCGGGCTCGCTGGGCCCTTTGGAGCCGGGAGCAAGGAGTATTTTTATTTAGAAAATCGTATAGAAAGACTTCCATACTCGATTTTGTAAAAGGTCAACTGCTGAGCAAAGATTCCAATGTTCTATGGTCCCTTTCGGACACCAACGGCATCTTACTTTTCTTATCCAAACTATCCATCCATCCAATCTTTTGAATGTGCTGCTGAACTTCAATTAACAACGTGTTCTTTCACAGAAGAACAAAATCTATCAATATTATTGCATAAATAAATAAATAAGTTCAGAACCTAGAAACACTTATAATTGCTAAAGCAAAATAGTAAATCCTCTTTTTTCCTATAAAAGAGGCAAGCCACCCCAGTAGGATACCAAACCACAGCAACCTATAGTGCTATCAGATAATCTCTCATCTAAGAATAGACAACAAGGCGGAAAAGCTACAACCTTGTGATCCTCATCATGGACCAAGTGACGAAGCTGGCGTCGGAGCGGGCGGTGGTGGTGTTCACGTCGAGCAGGTGCTGCATGTGCCACTCCGTGACGTCCCTCCTCGGCAACCTCGGCGTCAACGTGGCCGTGTACGAGCTGGACAAGGAACAGCGGGGCAGAGAGATGGAGAGAGAGCTCGCCAGGAGGCTTGGACGCGGCGCGCCGGTGGTGCCCGCGGTGTTCATCGGCGGCAGCCTCGTCGGCGGTACCAATCGAGTCATGGCGCTGCATCTGGCCGGAGAGCTCGTGCCCATGCTCAAGAACGCCGGCGCGCTCTGGCTCTAGTGAAAGAGAAGAACGCTTGCATGCCAACAATGCAATGCTAGCTTTTGCGATCGCAGTACGATATAACAGAGCTATGTAAAAGAAGGTAGACGAAACTATATATGTAGAAGGCCAGGTTTTTTAATATCCTGTTCCGACTGCTAGCGAATATTTATGTGTTCTTGTTAAGGATTTCCCTGAATCATGGTCAAGGGGAGCTATGTCATTTCTACCCCAGATATTCTTTAATATATCTCTAATATTTATAATAAATTTTTAAAGATCATTCAAAGTTTAAACATGTTTAGTGTTTTTTGTTTCCTCAACAATGTTTGTCAAGCTCCGCCACTTGTTCGCACACAAAAGAATTAAAAAGATATTGATATTCCATAAGAGAATATTACTGCAATGCAATAGCGAATTAAAGAATCGGTATGTTTGATGGATCCATGATTTTCGGAATCTCAGTGACGATATTTGAAACTACGTACTCTGGTTAATCGAGTGAACTATATAAAATGATACTCCTTTCGTCCCGAGATAAATGACTTGAGTTTTTCTAAATTCACATGCACTCAGAAATGTTTAGTGTGTAAATACATACGAATCTAGATAAATTCAAGTCATTTATTCTGAAAAAAAATACTTATTTCTACCAATTCCGATCCTCCTTGTGTACGAGTGTATATACGTATGTACCCCTAGAAGTAATCTTATAACAAAATCATGGGGGTAACTTATGCATATGCCTGTGAAAAAAACTTTCCCAGAGAGTCCGACCCTCGCGTCGCCCCCGTTGGCGACTCGGGGGGACCTGCGCCCGCGCCGCCGCCGGCCCCCACCCCACCACCTCCCATCCTCCGCCGCTGCCGCCGGCCTAGCCGCGGTGGCGGCGGCCCCTGCTGCCAAAGGTGGCTGGGGGGATCCCGCGGTGGACGCGCTCCGGCCCGACGGCTTCTTCTTGGTCTCCTCCGGCGGCTGCATCGGCGTGGCGTCGTGGGGGCTCGGCTGGCGGGCGGACGACGGCCGTGGGCGGCGTCGCCGCGCCATGGCAGGGGTGGCGCTTGCCGCCTGTGCTGCTGGTGGTGATGGCGCGGCTGGGCCCGTCGGGAGCCCAGATGGGCTCGGCGGGCCGTGGGGCGGCTCTGCCTCGGCGGCTGGAGGGGGATGCGGGGGGCGGCGGCCCCAGGGTGCGGCGGTGATGGCCGGCGCGGTGCGTGCTCGCTCCCTGGCTGCGGGGGGGTGGCAGGGGGCAGCGCTCGTGGAGGTGGTGGCCATGGTCGGGCCGTGGCCATGGTGGCCACGAGGGATGCCGAGCCGGCGGGCTCGGGCGCGGATCCGGTCGGGGCGGCGCCCCCGACCACGGGCAGGCGACAGGGGAGGTCGTTCTGCTGCTTCGGCGCCGGCGTCGCCTGCTTGCCGGAGTCATGGATGCCGGGGCGGCGGCCCCGGGGACACGGTGGCGTGGGGTTGGTCGGCTGCCAGATTTTGCCTCGACGCGGCGGTGGCGTGGAGGACGGCGGGTATGGGGGTGCCTCGGCGAGGTGGTCTCGTGGGGGCGGCTTCCAGCTCCGTCGGTGTCTTGGTGGCTGTGGAGGGTCGCCGTGGGTGGCAGGCTGGCTGGGGCGTGGTGGTCCTGGCCGGCTGTGCAGGTCCGTGGTGGAGGTGTGCCACGGTTTTTGGACGGCGGTGCTGCTTTGGTGGGCGAGGCGCTCGTTTCCGGCGTCTCGTGATCGGTGGCAGGCTGGCGTTAGGAGCTACCCTGCTATGCGAGGAGGCCGGAGCGGCGGCTCCGGAGCGAGGTGGTGTGTTTGCTTGCCCTGGCCGCGTGGGTGGTGGGGCAAGCCACCGTTGGCGTGGGCGTCGTCTCTTGCCGGTGGCCGTTCTTGTTGAGCGGCATGGGTTGTCCTTGTGACTGTCCTTTGGAGGTTGTGGTCGCAGGTCTCCGGACGAAAGTCTTGCCAGACTTGGTCGGTGCCGACATCGGCGGCGCCCGTGGGCGTCGTTTTCCCTCTTGAGGGCGTTGTCGTGGAGACCCGACCCCCTCCGTTCGTCACCCCGGGGTGAAAACCCAATCTGGCTTGCCAGATTGGATGACGGCGGCGTCTCCTGGACGTCGTCACCTCTGTGGAGGCGTCATTTTCTCGGAATGTAGGAAGTTTTTCTCGGTGTTGCTTGTGCTACCGGTTGTGTCGATGTCTTCGGGTCCTGTCGGCGTTCGAGTGCCGCTGGCGAGTTTGCTACGGCCTGCCTCTCGCCATGAAGCCTGAGAGGCCTAGCTGTTTCCTTCGGCTCTGATTTCCTCTTCGGGGACGTGGACCAGGCTCTTCGTTGTGCCCGTTGTTGCCGTTGTGCTGGTGTCTGTCGGCGGTGCTCCAGACCTAGTCGAGCTAGGTTGTGTGGCCTCGTCTTGGTTTTGCCGGTTTTTCCTGAAAAACTATGCCGCTTGGGGTATTTTCTGGTCCGGTTCCCCTTTTAACCGGACCCGTGTGTTTATACGTCTGTATCGGGTTTTGGCCGGTTTTCCTTCCAAACCGGCCAATTCTCTTCTTCTAATAGAAAAGGCAGAGCTCCTGCTGGTTGCTCAAAAAAAAATATTTGACAATGCATTAATAATAGGATGAAATATATTGTCTCTTACATGTATTTTTATAGATAAAAGGTGTTTTATTACTTAAAATTTAAGCATTACATCCATCCTATGCATAACGGGTATGCACACAGCTGATCAAATCTAAATGTATCATCCAATAAAATAAAAAGGCACAATATGACTAATCATCGGAGGACTAGAACAAGTAGAACAGTTGGAAATCATAGGTGAGCTGCTTGCGGAATGGTATGGTTATGTGATCAAGAAAGACGACATCAATAAAGACAAAGCCGCTGGCTACAGAGCCAAGCGAAGAAAACAAAAGAAAAATTCTGATAAAGATAATAAGAAGACCAAATCAGATTTCGACATGAAAGAAGCAGATGCTTCTCACCCCGAGTTGGATGGTAAAAATGCTTACCCAGCCAAGAAAGACCCTTACGTCTGCTTCCTTGGATCCTAGTTGGCTAAGGTCGAAAAAAATGGCTCTCCATGAGCTCAATGCTACTGCTCCGGCTGTCCCGCAATACCTGGACTAGTCGGAAGTAGAAATTACTTTTGACAAAAGCGATCATCCGCAAAAGACTCACATGCGAGGAAAGTACGCTCTAGTTGTCAATCCACTCATTGATGGCTACGAGTTTTTGAAGGACACTCATGGACGGTGGCAGTAGTACCAACATCCTCTACATCGAGACACTACACCGCATGAGGATACGGAAAGCCAGTTGAATCACAACAATATGGTTTTCCACAAAATTGTCCCAGGGAGATAGGCAAACTCTCCGGGTGAGATCACTCTTGACGTTACCTTCGGTGCACCGGATAACTACCAAGCTGAGCCACTGCCTTTCGAAGTGGTACCATTCAAGAGTGCATATCACTCCATCTTCGAGCGTCCGACCTACTGGTAGTTCATGGATCGCCCTTGCTACAACTATAACATGATGAAACTTCTGGGTCCTAACGGGGTCATCACAATCTGGGGAAATCCAAAAAAACACGAGATTGCGAAGAAGGGCATGCTGCCTTCATCGAAGTCGTGTTGCACGCCAAGGAGTACCAGTAAATCAAGAAGAACATCGATCTGTCTGAGATGCCGGCTACAAAGAAGGAGGTGTTGAAGATGACTCTGCAAAGGCATCAAAAGATATGAAGGCAACGCCGCTGAAGGAAGATGATCCCTCTAAGGTGACAAACATAGGCATAGGCTTAGATATCGCATAGGAAAGCGCACTTGTCGAGTTCCTCAAAACTAATAAAGATATCTTCGCATGGCAACCTTATGACATGAACTTGCCGAGCACTCACTCAATGTATACGCTGACGCTAGACCCATCAAATAGTCCTTACGATGTTTCGATGATGAAAAGCGTAAAACTATAGCCAAGAAAATAGCCCGACTAAAATTAGCTGGATTTCTTCAAGAAGTCATCCACACTGAGTGGATGGCTAACCCTGTAATGGTCCCTAAAAAGGACACCACTAATTTTTGTATGGGTGTTGATTATACGGCATTGAACAAGACTTGTCCCAAAGATACGTTCTCTTTTCCTAGAATCGATCAAGTTATCGAATCAACAGCAGGCTCGGAACTCCTTTGCATTCTCAATGCATATTTCGGTTATCACCAAATACATACGAAGGAGTTGGATCAATTGAAGACTTCTGCTACATAACAATGTCGTTCAACCTCAAAAACATAGGAGATACATATCAGCACAAAATGCAGTGTTGTCTCCATGATCAAATCAGATGCAACGTACATGCGTATGTGGATGACATAGCGGAAATGTCCAAAAAGAAGGGAATACTAATTTCTGACTTGGAGTAAACGTTTGCTAATCTTCAAAAACATAACATGATGGTTAACCCGAAAAAGTGTTTTTTCTAAATCATATTCAAAAAAATTGTTAGGTTTTATTTTGTCTTAGAGAGCCATAGAGGTGAACCGGGACAAGATAAAATCTATACTCAATATAACCAGGCCTACTCTCCTGAAGGATGTATAGAGTCTTACTGGTTGTGTGGCAGTAGTGAGTCCGTTCGTTAGTCGGCTTGGTAAAAGAGCCGCACCATTATACAAGGTCTTGAAAAAAAAATGAGAAGTTTGTATGGATTGAAGAAGCTGAAGCTTCCCTCCAAAACCTGAAAGATGTACTCTCATCCGCTCCTATTCTTGCAGTTGGTGCAACATCCGACTTACTACCTCAGTGAAGTTCTGAAAAAATCTAAACAATGATATTCACACTATCAAAAGATAGCATATTATGTATTCTTTGCTGCCATAAAGTTAAGGCATTATTTTCAAGAGCAAAAGATCACAATGGTGAGCACAGCTCTCCTGAGAGTTATAATCAACAATCACGATGCCACATGACGCGTCGCAAAGTGGGAAATTGAGCTAGCAGATTGAGTACAAACCAAGAATAGCTATTAAGTTCCAAATCCTTGTTGTATTTGTCGCTGATTAGACAGAGACGACAGAAAATACCAATACCCTAGAGTCGGAATATTGGACCCTTCAATTCGACAGGTCGAAAGCTCTCGGGGGATCAGGGCTAGCACTTCACGGCAACCAATAATATTGCAGAATACGAAGAGTTGTTGCATGGAATTCACATTGCCAAATTCATAGGCGTAAGTCGACTCATGTAATACGGAGACTCGGATTTAGTTGCACAATAAGTATCCGACCACTGTAGGGAAAATAAACACATGGAAGCATATCGAGCTGTCATGGATGAACTTTCTAAATTGTTCGAAGGGTTTAAGGTTCAACACATCCCTAGAGCAGAAAATGAGAAAGCGGATGCATTATCAAGAATAGCCTCCGTGCGCTAACAAGTTTTGGATGGTGCTTTCCTGGAGTACCTAAAAGTTCTCTCTATCACAAAAGTTGATGAGAAGTATCCGAAAAAATCCTCCTCACCAGTCATAGTAGTGCTAGTTAACCCTACCTTGATTTCTTGGTAGACGGAAAGTTACCCGAAGACGAAGTTATGAGCCAGCATATTATACGACGAGCAAAAGTGTATACAATAATCAATGGTGGGCTCTATAAGTGGAGTGTTTCTCGGGTTTTTCAGCACTGCGTTTTCTCCGAAAAAAGGAGTGGAAATCCTACGAAAAGTCAACAGAGGTAAATGCGGCAATCACGTCACCTCCAGTCTTTAGTGGTAAAAGCTTTTAGATGCGGATTATTTTAGCTAACAACTAAGGCAGATGCCGAAAGCTGGTTAAAACATGCAAAGGCTGCCATAAGTATGCTCATCAAGCTCATGTTCTGGTTGATCAGCTGTTAACGATTCCGATTACATGGATCTTTGCGGCTTGGGGGCTTGACATGGTAGGACCGTTTAAAACAACAAAGTGTGGATTTACCCATCTCTTAGTGATGGTAGATAAGTTCAAAAAATGGATTGAGGACAAACCCTTAACGAGTTGAGATGGGGTCATAGCCACAAAGTTCATCGAGGACATTATCATTTGATTCAGCTATCCACGTAGCATTATAACGGACAACGGGAGTAACTTTTTAATGGAAGAACTTATCAAATTTTGTGAAGAACAAGAAATCTGACTTGACATTGCATCGGTCGCACATCCACAAGCCAATGGATAAGTTAAAGGGAAAATGGCCTCATCTTGCAGGGTCTTCGACCTCGTCTCAAAGCACCACTACATCGTGTTGTGGGAGCTTGGGCGGAAGAACTACCGTTTTTATCTAGAGTTTACGAACCACTCCAAACAGGTAAACCGGATGCACATCTTTCTTCTTGGTCTACGACCCAGAAGCAATACTTCTAAGTGACCTGATCCATATTTCTCCCCGATTTGTTGCGTAGATCGAAGAGGATGCTGAAGTTTCTCGACAAGATGACTTCGATATACTTGAGAAAGTATGTATCGATGTTGAAAAGAGATCTAGAACCTATCAGCAGAAGTTACGCAAGTATTAGAGTCAGAGAGTAAAAAATCACTCTTTTGGGAAAGGTGGCCTAGTTCTCCAACTAGTGCAAAAAAAGAAAAAAAAGACTTTCCCCATTTTGGGAAGGACCTTTTATAGTTAGCAGAGTGTTGCATAATGTGTCATATTATTTAAATGATATAAGACCAGTCAAGAAAAGACCAGATACTCTGAAGAGAAAAAATAGCTGGTTGTAGTAAAGATCCTGATGAACTAGATCATCCATGGAACATCGCATAACTACGTCCCTTCTATTCTTGAGTTATTTTTCTTGTAATCGTATAAATGTACATATTCAAGTGAAATAAAGTTTTGGTTACCTCAATTTTATTTTACTAAGAAGTTTTTTTATACCATCATATTTCCGAATGGTCATGTCAAACTCGAAAAATCCAGAATGCTTAAAAGTACTTTATGCTCATGCTCGTTCTGATTAGATTTTTGAATCTATAAAAATGATACCTTCAGGTGTAAGTCTCATTTTTTGTTTAGACTTTGGTTCTTTGTCTCATAGCTTGGACGCAGGCATTTTCTGAGTAGTGAATTGTTGGTACTAGAAGCTCGCTCTATTTTCGGGTTAAACATGTTTAGCAATTGAGCCCGGTTGCTCAGTAGTGTTTCCGTCGTGAAATTTGGCCGGCTCATGATATGAACGAAAAAAAAAAACAGATAAACAAAAAGTATAAACGAGAAGTGCTTAATAAATTTTCGAGCACCATAAAATCAAACAACTGGTAGAGTAAAAGCATAATTCTTACAGTATAACACGATCGGATAATTGTTTTTGTTACATCACTTGTTCAAAATAATGCATAGTTTTTCACTCTATGCTGCATGTGGTGGAGATAGAGACATTGTTGTTCCTGTGCCATCCTGATCTTTCTCTAGAGAATCGATGATGCCAGACTCGGATTGCTCTTCATATTCATCTTGGTCTTCGGTTTTTTCTTCAAACTCGTCTTCAAGACTAGATGGCACAACGATGGATTGGAATAATGGATTCTTTTAATTCATCATCTCCGCCACGCGACAGGCATATCCAACATAAGATTCCAAAATGGCTTTAATATCTTGTTTTTTCCATATTCATCGATGGTTGAAATGCCTTTGGTCGCCTGTCAGATTTGCATGTTACCACGGTGACTCATCACCAAGGGAATGGTATTTTGCCTAGCTGTCCACGCATAGGACATCTTTCAGTGGCCAATCAGCTTCAGAATCTGCTTGGCCTTGTCCCTTAGCTCGAAGGCGGGCATCTTGTTCAAATCATATAGATTAACAGCTTCGCTAGCTTCATCATGAATCTAGCGGAAGTCATGAATTAAATCTCCGACTGAGACAATGCGATCTATACGAGACACGGAAGTGGATTCATCCGTAAGGTTCAGAGCCTCTATGAAAATAAAAAGTAAAAAATCTAACGAAAAGTGAAAAAATATACAAAGGAAAACTAAGGCATTGGCAAATTACCAAACATGGATCGATCCAACTGATTCTTCTCTTCTCTCAAACTTCGGAGTTCACCCCGAAGAGCCTCGGTGATGTCGCCTTGCCTACTCAATTCTGACTTGAGATCTTCATTTTCTTTATCTCGGAGAGCCATGGTTTTTTCAAGCTTCTCGGTGGCATGATTGTTGGACTCCAGGAGATTTTTCACGCTTACCTTGTGATCTTTCTTGAGTTTCTCAAGCGCTTGGCAAAGTCCAGCGTTTTCCATCTCCAAGACTTTGAAATTCTCCACCTCCTCCACAATCTTGCAATATCAATTCAACAAGTTTGAAATAGCAAAAACAGTCGAATGAAAATTCGGTAAGAACCAACATGCAAAGTGGAGAGTTAGAAATGTTTACCTTCTGCCTCATCATTTTCCACCTTCAACTTGGCATTCTCAAACCGAAGAGCCCTGATTTCTTTGCGCTTGTTGAATATATTTTCAAAAGTTCCTAGTTTTCACATATAATTGTCTATAAATCAGAATAATAATCAAAGTCAGAAGGCCACCGAGCCTCGGGTTGTTATTTACACTAAGTTAAATTTTATCATAGCCCTCGAGGGCTACACTACTTCGTTCTTTAGCATCCTAGAAGCATCAACTCGGATTCCGCACTACTGATTCCCATCCGACCTAATGCTTGGGGGTTGTAGGATAAGATACAAAGACTATATAAGGAAGTCAGAAAAGTACTTACATTATGCTCCATATGCAGCCTCTCAAATCCGACTTTTGTCTAAAGAAACATCTTCTCAGCTAGCGAAATTGGTTGCACTTCTGGAGACGGAATTTCTCCAGCACTTAGCCTTTGATCCTTCAGATGGATATACTCCAGTATGCTCTCCAACATCACATCTTCAGATTCCTAGCTCGCCTTAGCCTTTGATACAGGACTAGACTCCTGGCAGGATTAGGACATCTTCAGAATTTTTGCCGCCTTCTTCCTTGTGATTTCGGGTTCAGTGGAGCCAGGAACTTTCATTAGCTTTTCTTCTAAAGAGTCAACCATGGGATCCTGACCCTTGTAGGGTTCACCCTTATCAGCTCTCGATCCACCAACGGTGACTTCGGGTTGTGAAGTAGTAGCCACCGGCTCTTCAACACGAGCATCGGTATCTTTAGCGTGCGGAGACGGAATATCCTTCGGCGCTGACGAGACATTGGGAGTGGGAGTCTAGGGTGGCATAGCCAGCGATGTCTGATACGTCGGAAACGTATCTATAATATTTGATGCTCCATGCTTGTTTAGTATCTAATTTGTTTTACTTTGTCTACACTTTGAGGTGTTTTTATATCTTTTCTGGAACTAACCTATTAACAAGTTGCCATAGTGCCAGTTGCATGCTTTCTTCTGTTTTTTGTTCCAGAAAGGCAGAAAATCAATATTCTCAGAATTGGACGGGACAAAAGCCAAAGTCAATATTTTATTGTGGGCGGCACGAAGCCAGAATACGAGACGGAGGGGCGCCACAGGGCGGCCAGACCCCCCTAGGCGCGGGTGGGCCCACCCTGCACCTGGGTTGGGTGTGGCCCCCTGGTGGCCCTCCTAGTTCGCCCCTTCGCCTATAAGAATCCCCCGATGCAGAAACCCTAGGAACCAGATCAAAACTCCACGAAACCTTCTGTAGCCGCCGCCACCATCGTCCCTAGATCGGGGGGATCTGAAGTTCTTCCTGGCACCCTTCCGGAGGGGAGATCATCCCGGAGGCCTTCTTCTCCGGTATGAAGCGTGAGTAGTTCCACCTTGGACTACGGGTCCATGTAGTAGCTAGATGGTTGTATCTTCTCCTTGTGCTTTCATGTATAGATCTTGTGAGCTCCGTTCATGATCAAGATCTAATCTATTTGTAATCATGCATGTTGTGTTTGCGGGGATCCGATGGATATTGAGATTACTATGTCAGATTGATTAATGGTTTTGTCTATTTGATTCTATCATGTCTGTGTTGTTTGTGATCTTGCATGCTCTCCGTTTTTAGTAGCTATCTTGGCCAAGTAGTTGCTAGTGACTCCAAGAGGGGGTATTTATGCCCGATAGTGGGTTCATGCCTCTAGTTTCCAAGGGAAGTGACAGAAATCTCATCGGTTGTAGATGTGTTGTTGCTACTAGGGAGAAAACAACGGTCTCTTGTTCATGGAACAAGTGGATTGTTTACCTTACATACTTTGCTTAAAGCAGTTGTCTATTGCTTGCAACTTAATACTGGAGGGGGTTCGGATGATAACCTGAAGGTGGACTTCTAGTCATAGATGCAGTTGGATGGCAGGCTATGTATATTGTTGTATTTCCCAATCGAATCTCGTAGGATCTTTTTATCTAATATTGCATTGTTATGCCTTGCTCAGTTCCTGTCAATTGCCCTGCTGTAATTTGTTTACCCTTCATGCCATATTGTTTATCTAAGGAGAGCACCTCTAGTGAACTATGGACCCTGGTCCAATCTTTACCATTGATACATCTTCCTTTGTTTACTTGCTGCAAACCATTCATCACCTTCCACACCATACAGTTAATCCTTTCTTACAGCAAACCGGTGAGCTTGACAATCTCACTGATTCGTTGGGGCAAAGTCTTGAGTTTGTGTTGTGCAGGTTTCCACTTTGCTTGCAACACCTTTGAGATGTTTCCTTCCTCCTTCTGGTTCGATAACCTCGGTCTCTACTAAGGGAAACTTGATGTTGTGCTCATCACACCTTGCTCTTGGGGTTTCCAACGAAGTGTCCCACGTCAACACTGGGTGCATTCATCAAAGATTTTTGGCGCCCTTGCTGATGTGCTGCTTCACACCTTGCTCTTGGGGTTCCCAACAGGCTCCACATCAACTGAGGCATCAACAAGTTTTCTGGCGCTGTTGCCGGGAGGCTAAGGACGTCTTCACAAGGGGAGTCCTCCTCAACCTTTCTCTTTACTTTGTTTTTAGTTTGCTTAGTTTCTTTTGCTTGGTTTTGTTTGCCTCTTTTTATCAAAAAACTCCAAAAAAAATTATTTTAGTTTGATTTGCTTTCTCTTATTAAAAACACAAAAAATTAGTTCCTACCCTAGTTGCTACCATGTCTGGTTTTGGTCCTATCTTTCTGACACCTATGGAAGAGATCTTTGCTTTCAAGCAAAAATGTGAAGAGAGTTTTAAAGAAGCTTGGTCTAGAATCTCTGCTTTGCAAAGGGAAACTGAGCCTAAGATGAGTCTTAGCTTGGTTATCAATAGTTTCTACCGCGGTGTTGCTCTTTGTTATAGATATGCTTTAGATGCTGTGTCTAGGAAAAATATTTTTCAATGTACTAAGGATGAACCTTTTGATGCCATAAAGAAATTTATTATAATTTATAATACACCTCACAAGTCTGATTCCTCTTTCATAAATATTTTTGCTAGGTTGGACACTCTTGAGTCCAGTACTGCTGCTTTGAATAGTTGCTATCACACACTTAGGCAGTACCATAATTATGTTCCAATAAATTATGAGCCTTCAAAGTGGTTTCCCACAATCAAAGGCACTATAAATAGTGCAACTTTTGATGCTCGTTGTGATAATCATGTCTGAATTTTGCCTTATGCCTAAAGATATTTATGAGTCTTTGAGTCTTTGGGGGATTTCTAAAGGAGGAGAGGAAATCTCTCTTATTAATAATGCCACTTTATTACCCATTGGAATAGCTGAAGGTGTGTTTACAAAAATCTCAGGGAAAATGGTGTCTACTGATTATCTTGTTATTGCATGTGTAGGCAAAGGACAGATCACACTTGGAAGATCCCTACTGAAACACCTTGGAGAAATAATAGATGTGGAAAAAGGTATTATGCATTTTTATCCTCCAGTAAGCAATCATATTTTCCCTAAAGACAAGAAGAAAGGTAAGAAAGGAAAGAACAAGAGAGTTGCTTCTTCATTTGAAAATACTTGATTTCTTGCTTCTTGTGCCTAACTTAAAGGCGTTAAAGAAAAATACTTGTTGGGAGATAACCCAAGAGTTTCCTTGAGTCTTGGAAGTTATTACCTATGTAATAACCTCTCCTTATCCTTTTTGTTTGCTTTTTGTGCCAAGAATGACCTCTAATAAGAGGGAAGTAAGATTTGGGGAGTTGCTGTCCCAAAACAGATTTTTGTCCTCCACCATAAAAATTCTTGAGGAGTCTCTGTATGTCGAATTGAGCTGAAAATTTACGAATAAATCCCCCAGTATGTTAGCTAACTTTTGTTAGTTCAACACTTTTTGATTTGAGCAATAGAAGATTTTCTAAAAAAATCGGTTTCTACCTACTGGTCTGTTTTGACAGATTTCTGCTATTATTTGCATTTGCTTCTTATTGATTCCTTTTTTAGTTCTTTTTTGGGGAATTGAGATTTTTGAAGGATTTGCTACAGTAGCTTGTGTTTTTAGTGAAAAAAAATTATGTTCTAAAGCTAAACCCAAAGGTCTATTATCTTTTGAATACACTAATGTTGCTAATGAAGATTGTGTGAAGTTTTGTATGAAGAAAAAAATTAGGTGTAGAGAGAGAATGATGTAATGAGATGAAGAATGGAAAAAAGCTCAAGCTTGGGGATGCCACCCCGGTGTCACCCCAAGAAATATCCAAGAGGTACAAGCGTCAAAGCTTGGGGATGCCCAAGGCATCCCCTTCTTCATCAATAAAAAGCTCTAGTATGTCTAGACACTTCGTTTTTATTGTTTCATGCACTGTTGTGCTATTCTTGGAGCGTCTTAGTTTTTGTTGGTTTGCTTAGTTTGTTTGGTTTGCTTAAATAAAGTAGTTTGGACCCCCGTTCTCGCTGTGTTGTTTCAAATAAGTCAATTGGTGTTGGAAAGAAGTAGAAAGTTCTTGCTTGAAAGTGCAAGAGGAGCTTGCATTGACTGTGACTTAGACTTTAGCATGACATGCTAGGTGTTGTTTTGACCTTATGCTTAGTGATTATTGTTGCAGCATGTCTTGTTCCAAACAATTGGGATTGCTTAGTGTGCCTTGAAAGAATCATGCGTTGTTTTAGCATACAAAAGCATAGTATTGTGGTATTTTCCTTTGATGCTTAGTTTGGGTCGACTTGGCACATGCTCACACCATGTTATGACTATGAACAAGTCACCATAGCCTCTATGATCATCTATTCCTTGACTTGTAGTACCAATCTATGCTTTGATTAGTATTGTTTTGGCGCTCTGCATGATTATGGCCATTATTGCTCTCTTAGTTGGTTGCTCCCAGTCTTTTGCTAGCCTCCACTTGTATGAGTAAGTTCTACTCATGCTTCCAACTCCCAAGAAACCAAGTTATTCCAAAGTGTCCACTATAAACTCCTATGCATGGTGTGTTACACCATTCCAAGTATATTCTTGTTTTCAGCTATCTTCCAATTAAAAAGTATTTTGTCATATGAAAACTTAGTGATTAAAGCCCTCACGAACTTGATGGCACACATTATATTCTTTGCCCCTAATAAACTTGAACCATTGTGTCTTCTATGTTGTATATGCTTGCACTTTCTACCAGAAGACGAGACGGAGTGGAGGCCTGGGGGCCCACACCCCTGCCAGGCGCGGGTGGGCCCAGCCCGCGCCTAGGGGGGTGTGGCCACCCCAGGCACCCCCTCGGGCTCCCTCTTCGCCTATAAGTTACCCCTTGACCTAAAAACTGGGGGCGGCGTTTTTCAGAAAAGAGTTCCGCTCCGTCGCCACCACCATAAGCCGCGATTCGGATCCAAAAACTCCATTCTGGCACCCTGCCGGGACAGGGAATTTGGGGAGGATCATCGCCATCGTCATCACCAACGCCTCTCTGTCAACCATCAATGTTTCTATCATCCATGAGTGAGTAATCCCCCATTGTAGGCTATGGGAATTGTAGGTAGTGGATGAGTTCTATCATGTAATCGAATAAGATAGTTAGGGCATAGTGCCTAGTATCTCTATTAGTTCTATTTGACTTTGTTGCAACTTGTTGTGCTTAATGCTTGTCACTAGGGCCCGAGTGCCATGATCTCAGATATGAACTTATTATTGAATCATTATGATAGTATTGTTTGTGATCTTATCTGCAAGTTGTGTCTACATATCATTGTTCGGATCCAAAGGCCTCGAAGTGACAGAAATTAGGACAACCGGAGGGGATGGCTATGGTGTGAGGATCACATGTGTTCACATAGTGTTAGTGCTTTTCTTCCGTGCTCTATTAAAAGGAGCACCTTAATTGCCAGTAATTCCCTAGAGGCCCCGCTGCCACGGGCTGGCAGGACAAAAGATGTTGTGCAAGTTCTCATTGCGAGCACGCATGACTATATATGGAGCACATGCCTAGGATTTTTTAGTACTTGGATGCTTGTTCTTATTTATCTGCACTACCCTATATCTTGAAGTTACATATTTAGACTCGTCCATGCAACGCCCCCCCATCCATCCCTATGCCTACCGCGCTCATATCCTACTGTGTGCTGCTACTGTTACTATTGCTCATGTTTCACTGTTGCTGTTGCTTTGTTGTTACTATTACAAACTGTTGCTACTGATAAACTTCTGTTGTTAAGGCTTGCAAGTATTCTTTGGCTCCCCTTGTGTCAAATCAATAAATTGGGTAATACTACCCACAAATACTGTTGCGATCCCCTATACTTGTGGGTCATCATTCATCATTGTTAAACAACAATGATTTACTCTCAAATCTCAGCATTTGATTGTTTATCCGACCTACTTGGTTCAATAGGAACTTAGACCTCCGTGACTGCAACCTTTGAGGCACGTGAGCCATGTGCATTGTTTCTGCTCCGGAATGTTTTCCGGCGCTGCACAACTCAGCACATATAGCTAAGGTTCGTTAACCTTATCAAAGTTCTATTGTCCTCCCACTTAACTTTTATGAAAAATTCCTTTTTCAAGAAAATTGACGTTCTAAGCGACAAACGCTTTTGTCTTCGGTGTTATGGAGGAATGCCCAATGATTATTCGAAATAACCTACAAAGACAGGCTCATTCGACTTTGGTTGTAAACATCTTACTTATGCTTAGCATACCAAAATTTAAGAAAGGACAACTTGGGTTTTATCCCAAAC
The DNA here is from genome assembly GCA_023614405.1 of Avena insularis. Taxonomy (NCBI): domain Eukaryota; kingdom Viridiplantae; phylum Streptophyta; class Magnoliopsida; order Poales; family Poaceae; genus Avena; species Avena insularis. The sequence continues at coordinate 31,259,618 of CM042691.1, forward strand.
CATAACTTACATGGTGTCATTTCAACGGATCAAGATGGAGCTCTTTTTAGTGCAAAAGCGGTAGTCTCTAAATCTTTAATCTTTTAAAACATAATGGAAGTTTTATAAATAACACCACTGATCCAACCATGTCAAACAAGGTTTCATTACAAATCTCAAACACTCCATATTCCTATGATGTTTCGGGAGATGCAAATCTAGGTGTTTTTCTAAACTTGCAACTCAAATAAATCCCTTTATGATAAAACCATAAATTATTTATTTTCTTGTTACAATGATTTTCCACTTCATCTTGAAAGTTTTTGAACGTTTTCAAATATTTCATACTTCTTTCACATTAAGTGAATATTCACTCAAATTTCCGGAGAAAGCATATGAAGTTGAAATCCATCGCTTACGACTATAGATAATGGACTACATACATCGATATGTATAAATTCCAATAATTTAGTCGATCGTTCTTCTTTGGCCTTTGAACAAAGTTTTAATTATCCCGAGGAAAGTCTCACCGGCGTTAGTTGATCAAATCAAAGACTCCAAAAATCCATAAAAATGGAGTTTCTTCATGTTTTCTTTCCAATATAATTTAAACGGCGATGTCACTTCGTAAGTGATCTTCCAATCATTTGTCTTGCGACATTTTAGCATTAGTTTTATGGATGTGATTTCTCTAAAAAGATTTGTAAATCATCCATCTTATCTGGAATATGGTAATTAATTGAAAAATCTTTGTTCTCATAATACCTGATTAAAAGAGATCTTGAAGGCAGGCTTTGATGTCAACAAGGAATACAAACAATAGCTTGTTTGTTTTTATGAACATCATCACATATTCTCTTGCTAGTTACTTAGGCCATTGTGGTTCATGAATTGCGTTGTTCTATATGAAATTTCATACCAACAAATTCGGTATTCAATACCCAAGAACCACATTGTTTAATCAAGCAAAGAATACAACCATAACATGTATATCATCTATATATCTAAATTGGATATTTCCAGTCTTTTCTTTTCTGCCAAATATATTTTATAGATTCTCTTTCAGCATTTCCTTTCCTTTTAAAAGAATCTATCAACATCAAAAGTGGCGCCGTATACATGACACATAGTCCAAAGCGTGTATATTTAAATACTAATACCTTTGGACTTGCACTTTGAAGTAGATCACCATCATTAAATGATTGGCATTCTTTCAAAATCCATTCTTTCGTAATCTTTTAGTGTAGTAAACACTTTACATACATCTTCTATTCATACTTATCATGACGACTTTCATGATCAAGCTAATGTAGCTTATAAAGGCGAACTGTGAGTATAACATTACTTTCCAAAACCCTTTTGGATGATTAGGATGTCTAGCATCCCCAACCTTTGCAAATTCTCATCCAATATGAGAACATATATTATACTCTATCATATTGCAACCAAAACGTTGTTTCAGATATCGTAATATCTGCCACACATGATGGTTTCTGAAACAATTCCTTCAGCTCCTAGATAATCTCGATATTTAAATTAAGAATCATGGAGGCAAACATGATACTTAAGATACTAACACTGGAATTGTTACTCTTGATTTAATACCAATTATTAAACTTTGTGGAGTAAACAGAGTTTCCTAAAATTTTTCAATAGGACTTCAAACTTTAGATTGACACTCAACACAATACGATACTAGTTTGTAAAGTAAATATCCAGAAATTTATAGTTCTATTATCTCAATTACAACTAAGCATAAGGTGGTGAACGAATGCCAATGACTACAACAAATTATACAAATTCACCTTGATTTAATTTATGATAAATTGAGTTCTATTAATCCAAATTAGAAATGAACTCCCACTCAAAAACGACATCCCTTGTGTCTTTTTGGTGATTACATGAACCAGGTCCACTACACCAAGTCCGATCATCATGTGAGTCGGTGTAGCTTTAAAGGCGAGCATCCATATGGTCATCATATCAAAACATATGACTCATGATTAACCTTTCGGTCCATGTTTCGAGGCCATGTCTGCACATGCTAGTCTCGCCAAGTAAGAACCTTAGTATTCGCGTGTATAAAACTGTCTTACACCCGAGATATGCTCGTGGATTGAAGTACACCCGATCATCACGTGATGTCTTGAAGCGGCGAAACATTGTCGGTGCATACTTTAGGAAGAACACATTTTTATCTTGATATTTAAATGAGGGATCATTTTATTATGCTAATAAAACACCAGACAAGCAATATAAGATGCAACAAACATCTCATGTGAAAAAGTGAAATGATATGGTCCTTGCACTTGATCGTTATCATGACATCTCATGTGCATCATGGTATGATCCTCATCATTCCGTTATGTGTAAGGCCAAGGTCTATGGAACTTACACGTTATGTGTGTTGTAAGAGTATCGACTTATACTTTTACTTAAAACATCACCATATCATGACAGTAGCCCAACAACAATATAAACTAGACGCTTCTAATTTATCCATTGCAAGTTTTACATGGCTTAGGGCTTTCGAAGATAGAACCGTTCTTACCTACGAACATGAACCACAACGAAGATAACCAAATTATTGACAACTTGTTGTAAATTAGATATTGACTATAGTAGGAGAGACAGACACCCGCTAGCCACTTATGCAAAACTAGTTGCATGTCAAGCGTGGAACAAGACTCATGTGCGAGGACATGTAAAATTTGTCCGGGCCGCTTCATCCCACTATGCCATCGTGTTTCCAAAGTACAAGGAAGAAGTAATAACATGACCATCAGCACCCACATATTCATATGTGTACTAGCCGTGCAAAGCATCTACGCATAGATCCGGCTCTGATACCACTCTAGGGTTTGCAGCATAGAAAACAAAACAAAATCCTATGGTGGGAACAACTATGTATCAAGATCAATCTACTAGGTACAAGCAACAAGTGGATATATATCCATAGAATACATACCCTCGAAGACATAATAGTGTTAACGAGGTTGTACTCGTGGATGATGTAGTCGAACGCTTGCCGATCTCAAGATCGTGATGAAGTCCATCTGGTCCAGCCGGTCCAGCACCATCAAGTCCAGCACCGCAAAGCAGTGGTGCATCCGTGATCGCACACACGTCTGGGTACCCCGACAACCTCCGCGCCATTGCTCCAGCGAAGCAGCGTAAGCAACAAATCCTTCTAGAAAAAGCCACCGGGAACATGTATCTCGCTGATCCGAGACCATGGGGAAATTCTAAAGGGGGAGAGAGATCCTTCACGAGGAGGTGTGAGAGTGGAGGAGGAGAGGGAGGACTTTTATAGGGAGAGTGGGGCACCCAAGGGGCATGGCGCCCAGCCATGGTGGTTGCCCCCACCTCTTCCACATTCATGTGGGTGGATCTCCCACTCAAAATGAAAAGCCTCCACTCACATAAACATGCCTCCACTCAAAAATCCACTCACATGCATTAAATTTCCACCAAATTTAATGCAAGATCTCATTTAAATAAAACTCTTTTATTTATTTATTCATAATTTTGTTAATTACTTGAAATAAAAAACATTCACATAAAACCCCTTACAACATTTCAATTTCACATACAAAACTAGTTTCAGCAATTTCAACCGAAACAGTTCCGGTGTCTAGTGAAATAAATTCCTACGCTTTTCTTTTTCTTTCTCTAGCATATTATTTGCTCCAAATGGTGTCGATATCCCTTAAGTGTGTCACCTACGGTTCGTGAATAATGGAGACATGATTGAGACCCTCTCCGATCAATAATCAGCAGCGGGACCTGGTGATCCATACTGACTCCCACACATTCAACGATGACTTCTATGATCGTGTGAACCTTATACGCATGTAACTCAGTATCTTTATCTCGCGATATATTACATGTCTGAGATTCGATCATCGGTATCTCCATACCTAGTTTGATCCCATTGCCAACATGTACTCTTTTCTCGTTCCCGTGATATAACATTATAGTGATCAAATCACTTGCTTGCAAGCTAACTAATGTGATATCACCGAGAGAGCCCAAAGTATATCTATCCATCATCGGGATGGACAAATTCTACTCTTGATTCATGATCCTCAACATAAAACCTTCATAGCACTGAACCCATCTTTATAGTTACCCTGTTACGGTGTGACGTTTGATGTTATCAAGATACTCTTCCGGTGTTAGTGATTGACATGATCTCATGGTATAAGGATTAAGATTACTTCGTATGATGTTATAGAAATATAAACATAATGACCTTCAACATAATGCTATACTTCGGATAAATATTCATCACATCATTCCAACAATGTTGTGGCCTCGTTATTAACAACATCCAATGTCCATGATCAGGAAACCTTTGATCATCTTGTTAATCAACGAGCTAGTTTATAAGAGAGGCATAACTAGGAACTTTCTTTTTGTTTATTAAACACACATGTATTAACGTTTACGTATTAATGCAATTATAGCATGCAAAATAAACATTTATAATAAATAATGAATAAGATAATAACCACTTTATTATTGCCTCTCGGGCATATTCCCTTCAAATCTAAGCAAATTAAAATCTCCTCCTATAAGAATAGGGTATGGATTATCCTTTGCCAGATTCACTAGCTCACGTAAAAAGTCAGCTTTATAAACATCTTGTACGGCCCCATAAACGGTGACTAGAGACCATGTGAAATTTCCAGCCTTGTTACGGATATGGAGTTTTATAAAAAAATCTCCAACCGAACTAGCTAAAACTTCCATACTCTCATCTCGAACACCTAACAGGATCTTCCCAGATCGACCATACGGCGGATGTGATATCCACGTAAAGTCCACTCCACCAGGAAGGTGATTGAGTAGGGCTTCTAAAAAAATCGTCTACCAGTCTCAGAAATACCTAGAAAATCCAACTTATATGGTCTCACACACAATCAGCAAAGAATGAATGTTTAGCCAAGTCCCTAAGACCTCTGCTATTTGCAAACATTCCATTCATTGAGAAACTATAGCAAATTTGGATACACGAGATCTCTTGTGCGACCTCTGGCTCTTTGATTTTCGACCAAAAGCTTTTAACTCATACATAGAGGCAATCCCAATCTCATCAAAGTCCACCTCCTACACTTCCCCAACTTCCTCCTAAGTGGTGATGATCCCTATTAATTTAAAAAATGAATCTATTCAGAGATTAGCTAATTCTTTTGGATGTTCTGTGGGGAAAATGTCATTCACTTGTCTGGGGCTACATGTAGGTACAACCAAACCTACTATTATGGAATTGATGCCTCTTGTGGACAGAATAGAAAGGAAAATTTCTGACTCTTTCTTAATGATGACTTATAGTGGAAGGGTAATTGTTATAAATTTCTTATTATCCTCCATTGCTATGTTCTCTATGTGCTCTATGCATATTCCATCCAAGATAATGGAACATATAGAAAAAATTCAGAAACACTGTCTTTGGAACAAGAAAACTGAGGAAGGAGAAAAATGCGGTTCTCTGATTGCTTGGGATAAAGTTTGTAGACCAAAAGATAAAGGTGGTGTTGGGGTCTTGAATTTAAAAATTCAGAATGAGGCACTTCTCTTAAAAAATTTACACAAGTTCTATAATAAGGAGGATACACCCTAGGTTGGTCTTGTGTGGAATGCTTATTATCTGAACAAAATCCCACATGCAGTGGATCCCTGCGGATCTTTTTGGTGGAAGGATGTATGTAAGATTTCTCTAATTTATAGACGAATTACTCGATGTGAGATTGGCAATGGTACTACTGTGCTATTTTGGAAAGACAACTGGCTTAATGAGCCAGCTTCAACAATGTTCCCCAAAGCGTTTTCTTTTTTTTGAAGGAGGATGTGTCTGTGCAAGAATTTCTACATGCCACACACCTGTCACAAAGCTTTCACTTACCTATTTCCCCAGAGGCTAAACAGGAGGTCAGAGATCTACAGCAGCTTGCTTCTGATCTGGATTTTGGGAATCGCAGAACTGATACATGGAACTACACTTGGGGTAAAGAGTACAAAGCTAAGATCTACTATAACTTCTGTTTCAGGAACATTGTGGTGCATGAAGCATTTAAATGGATATGGAAATCAAGATCCATTCCAAAGATCAAATTCTTTTGCTGGCTGTTGTTTTCTGACAGATTAAACACTAGAAACATGCTAAAAAGGAAACAACAAATTCTTAACTCGGGATATAACTGTATACTCTGCCAGGACAATATGGAGGAAACAGTGGAACATCTTTTCTTTCACTGCAGTTTTAGTAGGAGTTGCTGGTCATTGCTAAATGTTACATGGGATCAGCTTGGGGATCGTTTGGACATTATTGCTGAATCTAAAAAAAGAGATAACAGACCAATGTTTTTGGAAAAAATTTATGTATGCAGCATGGAGTATTTGGAAAGAAAGAAATAATCTCTATTTCAATGGCATTATACCTGAAGTTATCTCCTGGAAGAATAGGTTCAAAACTGACTTTGGGCTACTGATATATAGAACAAAGGACTCTTTACATCCTGTCATCTCTGCTGTTTTAGCCTCTTTGTAATCTACCTTCTTTTACCTGTCTATGGCTGTTGATACTAGATTACACCTGTAAACTGTTGTAAATTCCTTCTGCCCCTTCAATGGGGCTTTATTAATATAGATCGAGAGGCAGTAGGTCCCACTGGGATCCTACTGTCATAATGTAAAAAAAGTAAGAAAGAAATTGACCATCTACTGTGGCATGCAAACCCTCCTCCTCGGTTAGTGAAGCATCAGGAACAACAGCGACCTTAGGAGTAACCATTAGACGGTCAACCTCCATTTGTCACAAAACATTAGAAGAAAAAAAAACATCCTGTACAAAACTACCCAAACTAATGCCGACATTGGCTATTTTAGAAGAAATGATAGGAGTAGAAAAAGACAAAAAGGATTTCGAAGAACTCATTATACCTGGCGAATCTAAGTTCTTCTTATCCTTATGACGCATGGCCTTGACCATCGAATCCTCATTAGTAGTCGACGTCCCAGAGGCATCCACTCCATGGCGCGAGCTCCGCCTAAATGGAGTACCACTCCCCTGCGCAGCAACTGGTGTAGCAACACCAGGAGAAGAAACCTGCATTGGAGACAGAGGCAGCCCTGACCCCTCCTAGGTTCGGGCACCCTCGTCGTCCAACGGGGTATCATGACCCTCCAAGGAAGGCCACCCATCTCGATGCAGCTCCAGGTCCTCCCTGACCAGAGCCACGCGGTCCTCCCTGACCAAAGCCACGCGGTCATCCACAACTTCGCGGTCGGCCAACCCCTCCTGGGTCATCCCCACAAGAACATCGACCTCGACCTGATCACGAACGACGCAGTCAGCCGACCCCTCCTGGGTCAGATTCCGCGAGCACTCCAATGGAACGACCTCCTCAAGGACCGGTCGAGTACAATGAACCGGAATGGATCTACCCATAACATGCGTCCTGGACCTTGCCGACGAAGCTGAGTGAGCCCGCTGAACAGCCACAGAAGCAGAGTGAAGAGCCTCCTATAGCTGAGTTGGAGAAACACGAGTGGCTGACGAAGAACCCCTTCCATGAAGGAGAGAATCCATATATAATGCATCCAGAAGTTCTCGTCCTCGAGGAGTAACCGGATTAGCATTAAAAGGAGTGACCGCAAACACCCTCTACACCCCCTGACTAGAAGATGAAGGTGCCGAGGTATCCTATACAGGCACGGCAGAGGAAGAACCATAACCCGCCACCTGAGTGGCAGTAGCTATATCAGAAATAACCATATCATCCTCCACAGACTTCCCATTAACATCATCATATGCGTCATCATCCCCTTTCCTCCACAAGTAAGGAACAAACTCAGGTTCCGAAATATAACCTTCACGCTCCAACCTGAAACGAAACTCATAGGTCCTATGCTTAACTACAGCATCCGATGTAATATAGTGACCCAAAGAATCATGCCGCTTCAGGAAGACCTTAGTATCAAACATATCCACAAGAATATGAACTAACCCGCGCCTCCGCAAACTGAACAGATCAACATCTAGGGTATTCCCCATGAGACCACCAACAGCCCACATACCAGAAAAGAGCGTAAAATATGAGGAACCCCCTCAACATGCAACCAAACCTGTTGTAGCTCGAACTTGTGAGGCACCTCCTACGTCCTGTAAGCAAAGAAAGAAAGCTGAGACGTACAGAGCGGCACTGACATCTAGATCCCATCAACCTTGAGACTGAAATGATCTATGGCTTGGCATTCTACTTTGTAGAAAGGAAGAAGGTCTTATCCGGCTGCAGGAGTGTACGGTGAATCATATGGTGATCCCCGTGGCGGACTTACGTTCTCCTCTGTGCTCCTCTCTGTCGTGCTCATGGGATCTAACGGCCTCACCAAAGAACCATAGCGGAGGACGACCGGTGGACGGGAGGCGGATGGTGGCGACAACCAAGAAAACCTAGCAACAAGGGGAGGAGAGGGAACAAGGCGCAAGAACTCACCAGAGAGAAGGCATTTCCGAACGCCAAAGGTGGTGTCTGTCGGCAGCGTCTCCAAGTCGGCATCCGCGTCGTCGCCTCCGTCGCTAGCTTTCTTCCCCGGCGAAACGCAAGGTCTGGATCATGTGTAGGATTAACATGCTAACTCGGGTCTGGTTGGGGAACTTTCGGGGATGGGCTGGGATAACACTCGGAAATACATCAGAAGTAAATAGCCTAGTGGAGAAATTCGGGGGTGAACAAGTGGGTCAAGAAAAAACTCTCTGAACCCAGGAAATCCCAGAGAAGTAAACGAGGCCTCGAAGTTGCTTGTACTCGAGGTAATTGTTGGTGCAAAGGTAACTCAGCAAAATACAATAGATTATTTTAAACCTCTGGAGGATTAAGAATCGCATGTGTACAAAATTTAAAGCACGATCCATAGGAATATTAAAATAGTTGGTACGGGTAGTGCGCCAAATATACACCGAACCAGCTTCGGTGGTAAATTCAGATGTGTTTGGATGCATGGATCAAGATCCAAGAAGGTACATTTGTCCAGAACTATGTGCACTACATGAAATGGAACACGAGCAAAAGTATCAGACGCTGGAAATGTTAGCCAGGTATGATCAGTGGGGTCATGGTTTCCTCTAGTTGGGCATATCTCCTATACTAGCTGTTTGCCAGAGGTTTCTTCCATCTCTTTCATTATGATCTCAAATGGAGATGACACGCTAGTTTTAGTTGGCCTGACTCTTTAAGGCCCTCCGTGTTAGAATTCCTCATCATATCGTTATCCACTACCTGATCATACATAGGACGAAATAAAAGCAGATAAATACTGAAACATCTAACATGAATAAGGCAAGCCAGAAGCATATGCAAACCTGATGCCTTGCCAGAAGAAGTTCTGCGCCTGTTTTAATGTCAACCAGAGCCTCTTGAAGCTGCTTCATATTGGGATCCATAAAACATGTCAAATGGTTTATATACTGAATTAGCTAATATGAATATAACCATCTGTGCACTGTACATTAATATTTCAAAATACCAAAAAACTATCTTGAAAGGTAGATTTCAAGTACGATCCAACTTAGAATCTGATTTCAAACATTAAATGCGGCCTTGTCGCTCATAAATGGCTTTAATTCCCCTATTCGCATATGGGGTGCATCTAAATGTCAATCCAGGAAATGTTGGAACAAATCCAATTACAGAACGATGCCTCGTTTAGCACGATCCTCTCAGTCTCCTATGCACCATTAAGTAGAAAGAGCATAACATTTGGCCAGATTCTGCCATGCCATGTATAGAGCATATACAATGCCATGAATAACCTGAACTATTTTCAAAATCACTCATGGCTTCATTTCCCCTGTTCTGTTCCATCTGGTCTTAATTCTGACAGGACAATACCGCTAGTCAAGAATATTAAATTGCATGCGCTAGCCAACTGAATCAAAAGTCTGAACTGATGGAAAGGGCTAGGCAATATATTTCAACACTTACTCTACGTCTTTCGCCCTTTGGCCTATTGTGACGCATGTTTGGGGAGTCGCAATATTTGTTTCTATTTTTTTTGCGTTGGCCAGGATTTGATCCTAGAACCTCCTGCTCTGATACCATATTGAATTGCATGCGCTAGCCAACTGAACCAAAAGTCCGAACTGATAAAAAGGACTAGACAATATATTTCAACAAAGAAATCCAAGAAACAGCAAGAGGATCATCGCAAAGAAGATGAAGTGGGTCTGGATGAGCCAAATCCTTCTAGTCGTCTTATTCTGCAGACAATAGGAAAGCACCTGCATAACAATCATAACCATCACAAGGTAGGGAACAGGGTATCGTCTTATAACCCTCTTGAACGGGGCTGTGCGGTTGACAGGTACTCTAGGCACACCAATTCTCTGGTTATGGTAAGGAACTTCAGTTGAGTTAGCAGGCCCAGGTCCAGCAGATGCTGGAAGAAGTCACAATCAATAATAACAAGCTTCTGTAGGTTTGAGAGATGGGGTAACTATTTCGAGAGATTTCAAACATTGCCGAGAGAAAAGTAATGAAATGTGTTTAGTGTTCTAGCATCATCCTCTCGTACTTTGGCTTGTCCAACATCACTATAGTTCAGGCCCCTTAAGGTGGGACTTATTGTTCAGCATGTCTTTCCGCATCCTCGAACAATCTTCAGACTCTTTCCATCTTCAGTATCCAAAGACTTCTCGATGTATTTAGAAAAATCAGATCTTCCAAAGGCAATCCACTTAGATCATCTCGCACTTGGGCATACGATTGACTACAAAACCATCTAGCACGGAGAGCAGCTTCAGATTTTCCAGGGTTGGTAGAACTTGATGTAAGCTACTTCCTCCGTTTCAAAATATAAGATGTTTTAGGTTTATAAAGAAAATGTATTTAGACTTGTTTTTGTGTCTAGATTTACTCCAGACCTTAGTGAACCTACATACTAAAAGTAATCTAGATACATTTGCTTCACAAATCTAAAACATCTTATATTTTAAAACGGAGGGAGTAGTTCCTTGAAGGAGACTTCAGATTTTCGTGTAATCGGAATGTACTTAATTTCAGTACCACCACGGTCTAATACTTTCAAATATTTGAGCCCCTAAAACAACTTATCTACTCCCTGTCTAGATACATCCATTTTAATAACAAGTAATATGGATCGGAAGAAGTAATATACATGATTGCCCACTGGGTTCTTGTACTGTCTTTAAGCAGGACACAACTGTACTATTTCTTCCAAGGTTGTAGCTGGTTCATTGCTTCTAAGTCACACATGTCACATCCCTTCAATGGAAGTCCAATTGATACTAGGCATCAGGCTGCCAGGGAAATTTTCATCACTTGAGAAGAACTGTACAAATGATCTGATCGGTTCCTGAAGTGTCAATTTCTTCACCTGGTGGATGTAGGCAGGCTTCACTTTTGTGACAACACTCTCATCCTGTTTAATTTTTTTGAGAATCGACAGCTCTTTATTTATACCAAGGATTCAGTTGCACCAACATCCTGAATACAGCCAGGAACACAATGGTGATGGATCAAACAAGCATAAAGCTCACCTCATATAGCCAAGATATGAGTTTCTTCATTTGCGCTACATACCTTTAACATGAACAGGCACACAGTAAATAAAACACTTACATAAAGTCTTAATACCTGTTACAACTGCGCTCACCTTTTTTTTCGAAAGGGGGGGTCCCCGGCCTCTGCATCCTAGGATGCACATAGCCCTTTATTAAAGAAGTCTCGAAAGGTAACCAAAGCATTACATCTTAAAGGTTGATATAAACACCAACCCTCCAAAGCATGAAAAAAAGGTCTCACACGAGAACAGGCTCTTAAAGAGCAGCTAGATATGAGTCAATCTACTAGAATGACGTCACGAAGCTTGGTTGAAAAAATTCGTAGTAACCGCCACAAGTCGGATACACCCAGAAACCATGGGTTGCCGCAGGTGTTCGGGTGACATAAGGGCCCATAGCTGAATCCAGTGTGCCGCCATAAGAATAACCTGCAAAAAAGAGGGAACTCCAGTACTGTTAAAAATAATATTGTTTCGACATTTCCAGATTGACCAACTAACAAGCTAGATTCTGTAGCTGCTTTCTTATGCTTGTCGAGCTCCTCCATCAGCTTCACCTGTCGGTTGTGCTCTGATACGTCGGAAACGTATCTATAATTTTTGATGCTCCATGCTTGTTTTGTCTCTACTTTGCTTCACTTGTCCACACTTTGAGGTTCTTTTTACATGTTTTCTGGTTCTAACCTACTAACAAGTTGCAACAGTGCCAGATGCATGTTTTCTATTGTTTTTGGTTTCAAAAAAATTAGTAAAGAAATATTCTCGGAATTGGATGGGACGAAGGACAAAGTCAATTACTTTCCGTGGGAAACAAGAAGTCCAGAGGAGAGCCCAAGGGGCCGGCCAGAGGGGCTAGACCCACACCAGGCGTGGGTGGGCCCCACCCCGCGCCTGGCTAGGGTTTGGTCGCCCTGGCGGCCGCCACGGTCTCCCCATTTGCCTATAAGAAGCCCCCGATGCAGAAACCCTGAGTACCCGATCAGAAATCCACAAAACCGTCTATAGCCGCCGCCACCATCGTCCCTAGATCGGGAGGGATCTGAAGTTCTTCCTGGCACCCTGCCGGAGGGGAGATCATCCCGAAGGCCTTCTGTCCAGTATGATGTGTGAGTAGTTCCACCTTGGACTATGGGTCCATGTAGTAGCTAGATGGTTGTATCTCCTCCTTTGTGCTTTCATGTATAGATCTTGTGAGCTCCGTTCATGATCAAGATCTAATCTATTTGTAATCATGCATGTTGTGTTTACGGGGATCCGATGGATATTGAGATTATTATGTTGGTTTGATTAATGGTTTTGTCTTTATGATTCTATCATGCCTGTGTTGTTTGTGATCTTGCATGCTCTTCGTTTCTAGTGGTTATCTTGGCCAAGTAGTTGCTAGTGACTCCAAGAGGGGGTAATTATGCTCGATAGTGGGTTCATGCCTCTACTTTCCAAGGGAAGTAACAATAATCTCTTAGGTTGTAGATGATTCATGGAATATGTGGACTGTTTACCTTACACACTTTGCTTAAAGTAGTTGTCTGTTGCTTGCAACTTAATACTGGAGGGGGTCGGATGATAACCTAAAAGTGGACTTCTAGTCATAGATGCAGTTGGATGGCGGTCTATGTATATTGTTGTATTTCCCAATCAACCTCATAGGATATTTCTGACTAGTAATTGCATTGTTATGCCTTGCTCAGTTCCTGTCAATTGCCCCGCTGTAATTTGTTTATCCTTCATGTCATGTTGTTTATCCTTCATGCCATGTTGTTTATTTAAGGAGAGCACCTCTAGTGAACTATGGACCCTGGTACAATCTTTACCATTGATACATCTTCCACTGTTACGTGTTTACTTGCTGCAAACCATTACCTTCCACACCATACGTTTTATCCTTTGTTACAGCAAACCGGTGAGCTTGACAACCTCACTGATTCGTTGGGGCAAAGTCTTGAGTTTGTGTTGTGTAGGTCTCCGCGTTGCTTGTAACACCTGTGTGACGTTTCCTTCCTCCTTCTGGTTCGATAACCTCGGTCTCAACTGAGGGAAGACTTGTGGATGTGCTCTTCACACCTTGCTCTTGGGGTTTCCAATAAGACTCCACATCAAGCACCAAGTTCTTTGGCGCCACCTAGGAGTCATCAACAATTTTCTGGTGTCGTTGCCGGGGAGGCTAAGGACGTCTTCACTAGGGTAGTCCTTCACTTCCTTTCTCTTTACTTTGTTTTAAGTTTGCTTTGTTCCTTTTGCTTGGTAATGTTTGCCTCTTTCCAAAAAGACCAAAAAAATTAGTCTAGTTTGGCTTGCTTGCTTTTTTCAAAAACACAAAAAAATTAGTTCCTACTCTAGCTGCTGCTGTTTTTGGCTTGCCCACCTTTGCCAAAATGAACTCTACTGAGAACACCAAGTTGTGTGACTTCACTAGCACCAACAACAATGATTTCCTTAGCACTCCTATTTCTCCACCTGCTCCTGATGCTAGCTTTTATGAAATTAAGCCTGCTTTGTTGAATCTTGTGATGAGAGAGCAATTTTCTGGTGCTGGTTCTGATGATCCTGTTGCCCATCTTAATAGCTTTGTTGAACTTTGTGAGATGCAAAAGTATAAGGATGTAGATGGAGATATTATTAAGCTCAAGCTTTTTCCTTTCTCCTTGAGGGGAAAAGCTAAAGAATGGTTGCTTTCTTTGCCTAAAAATAGTATTGATTCTGGGACTAAGTGCAAAGATGCTTTTATTAGAAAGTACTATCCTCCCGCTAAGATTATATCTATGAGAAGTGACATTATGAAATTTAAACAACTTGATAGTGAACATGTTGCTCCTGCTTGGGAAAGAATGAAATCTTTGGTTAAAAATTGCCCTACTCATGGACTCACTGCTTGGATGATTATCCAGACTTTTTATGTAGGTTTGAACTTCTCCTCAAGAAACCTGTTGGATTCTTCTGCTGGAGGAACCTTCATGGGCCTCACTTTGGGTGTTGCAACTAGGATCCTTGATAATATGATGGTTAACTACTCTGAATGGCATGTTGAGAGAGCTCCACATGGTAAGAAGGTAAATTATGTTGAGGAAACTTCCTCTTTGAGTGAAAAGATTGATGTTATTATGGCTATTCTTGTTAATGGGAAAGCTCCTTTAGATCCTAATAGTGTTCCCTTAGCCTCTTTGGTTGCTCAAGAAGAACAAGTTGATGTGAACTTCATTAGAAACAACAATTTCAACAACAATGTCTATAGGAATAATTTTGGTAGCAACAACAATTATAGGCCTTATCCTCCTAATAATGGCAATTCCTATGGAAGCTCTTACAATAATACTAGAAGTGCCCCCTCTGAACTTGAAGTCATGCTCAAGGACTTTATTAGTAAACAAACCACTTTCAAAAAGACTATAGAGGAAAATATTTTAACTATTGAGAAAAATATATCCTCTTTGTCTGAAGCTCAAACTTCCTTGGTTAATAAAATGGCTGCTAAACCTGAAACTATGGAAAACACCTTTGCTACTGCTCATGCCATACAAGTTACTATTGATAAAAATGTTAGGCTGTTAGCTCAACTTCATGCTAGGTGGAAAAAGGAAGCTGAAATTGATAGAAATAATAGTGTGTGCACTATCACCACTAAACCTAGCCCCTATTCCTCCTCCTACTATGCCTAAGACTAGTGAGCCTACTACTAGTGATGCTAAGTTTGACTTTGATATTGATGGTTGCAATATTTCTGAAGTAATTATGTTCTTGCAAAAGCTTGCTAGAAGTCCTGATGCTAGTGATATGCATGTTGTGTTCACTAAACATATTACAGATGCTCTTGTTAAGATTAAGGAAGAGAAGCTAAAACACAAAGCTTCTATTCCTAGGAAAATAGAAGATAGTTGGGAACCCATTATTAATATGCAAGTGAATGACTTTGATCTCAAAGCTTCATGTGATCTTGATTCTAGTGTCTCTATTATGCCTAGGAAGAATTATGAAGTTCTTGATTTGCCACCATTAGAAGCTTGTTATTTGGATGTCCCACTCAATGATAATGCTAAGAAGAAACTCATGGGGAGTGTTAATGATGTTCTTATTATGGTTAATAATGCTTATGTCCCTGTGGATTTCTATGTTTTGGATGTTGAATACAATGCTTCTTGTCCTATAACTTTGGGAAGACCTTTTCTTAGAACAGTTGGTGCTATCATTGATATGAAAGAAGACACCATTAAATATCATTTTCCATTCAAGAAAGGTATTGAACACTTCCGTATGAGGAGAGAGAAGTTGCTTTTTGCTCCTCCTTTGAAAGCAAGATTTGATGTTAATGCTTCTTCATTTGAAAATACTTTATTCTTCTTGCTTCTTGTGCCTAACTTAAAGGCGTTAAAGAAAAGTACTAGTTGGGAGATAACCTAAGAGTTTCCTTGAGTCTTGGAAGTTATTACTTCAGTAATAACCTATCCTTATCCTTTTTGTTTGCTTTTTGTACCAAGAATGACCTCTAATGAGAAGGAAGTAAGATATGGGGAGTTGCTGCCCCGAAACAGATTTCTGTCCTCCACCAAAATAATTTGTGAGGAGGCTCTGTAACTCGGATTGAGCTCCAAATTTACGAATAAATCCCTCAGTATGCTAACTTTTGTTAGTTCAACACTTTTTGATTTGAGAAACAGAAGATGTTCGAAAAAAATCGGTTTCTACCTGCTGGTCTGTTTTGACAGATTTCTGCCATTATTTGCATTTGCTTCTTATTGATTCCTTTTGAGTTCTTTTCAGGTAAATTGAACTTTTATTTGAAGGAGTTACTACAGTATCTTGTGTTATTAGTGAAAAGCCTTGTTGTTCCAAAGCTTTGTCAGTGGTCTAATATCTTTTGAATACACTAATGTTGCTAATGAAGATTGTGTGAAGTTTTGTATGAAGGAAAAATTTCAGGCGTAGAGAAAGAATGATGCAATGAGATGAAGAATGGACAAAAGCTCGAGCTTGGGGATTCCACCATGGTGTCACCCCAAGAAATATCCAAGAGGTACAAGCGTCAAAGCTTTGGGATGCCCAAGGCATCCCCTTCTTCATCAATAAAAAGCTCAGGTCTATCTAGACACTTTGTTTTTATTGTTTCATGCACAGTTGTGTTCTTCTTGGAGCGTCTTAGTTTTAATTTTCTTTGCTTAGTTTGTTTAGTTTGCTTGAATAAAGTAGTTTGGACCCCCCTTCTCTCTGTGTTGTTTTGCAAATAAGGTTGCTTGGTGTTTGGAAAGGAGTAGTAAGTTCTTGCTTGAAATGCAAGAGGAGCTTTCATTGACTGTAACTTAGACTTTAGAATGACATGCCAGGTGTTGTTTTAGCATTATGCTTAGTGATTATTGATGTAGCATGTCTTGTTCCAAACAATTGGGATTGCTTAGTGTGCCTTGAAGAAATTATGCGTTGTTTTAGAATGCAAAAGCATAGTATTATGGTTTTCTCCTTTGATGTTTTGCTTGGGTTGACTTGGCACATGCTTACACCATGTTATGACTCTCACAAGTCACCATTAGCCTCTATGATCATTTAGTCCTTGAATTGTAGTACCACTCTTTGCTTTGATTAGTTTGCTTTGTTGCATTGCATGATTTTGGCCATTATTGCTCTCTTAGTTGGTTGCTACCAGTCTTTTGCTAGCCTCCTCTTGTATGAGTAAGTTCTACTCATGCTTCCAACTCCCAAGAAACCAAGTTATTCCAAAGTGTCCACTATAAACTCCTATGCATGGCGTGTTACACCATTCCAAGTATATTCTTGTTTTCAACTATCTTCCAATTAAAAACTATTTTGTTATGTGAAAACTTAGTGATTAAAGCCCTCACAAACTTGATGGCACACTTTATTCTTTGCCCCTAATAAACTTGAACCATTGTGACAACTTTGTTGTATATGCTTGCACTTATAAGTTGGAATTAGCAGAACCGTGCTGTCACGGGGAACATTTTCAACATTGCACTTGTACCTTGTTGTACTTAGTTGATATCATGTTCTTTTGTCTATGGATGTCACCGGTGTGAAATAAAGAGGGGACTTGTAAGTCCATGGAGTTTGTATTCTGTGTTAGAGAAACGCCTGGGCCACTAGCCTAAGCCATGCATAATCATGGTGGAAACTTGCAGCATCACCATGATGAGCTATCTATGAAGCATCCTCAATAAAAAGCTAAGCATATGGTAAATAAAAAGATTGTTGAGATGCCCATTGTCTGCTTGCCTTGTCATTTTGGTTATGGGAAAGCTCATGTACCATGTGCAAGGGGTACCCCGTTGGCGGTTCTCAATGATATGCAAATACTTACAATGCCAAGAACTTACCTGAACCCAAAGTTGAGTATGCATGAGGTGTGGCCCTTGTATTCAAGGGGCATGAGATTGCCAGCTTATACTTCCTCAAGCATATACTCCAGCTTTGCCACTTTAACCTTAACCACTTCAAGATGCTTATGATAGGGGCAATGAGGGCTAAAAGCTAACAAGTAGCATAATTTTTGGAAGCTCTTTTCGAAACTTGTAATCCCTGCTTCCTTTACAAAAAGGCCCTTCTTTCACCACTATTGAGTATCCACCTTCTATCTTTAGGCACCATTAAGAGAGTATAGTTGTCATTCTGTGTGTAGTGTTCCAAAGCTTATTAATTGATGCATATTGTGTTCTTATTTGCTCTTGTGCTACTTGTTTCTAGTCGCCCTTGTGAACTTTGCAGGTGTCCTATGCATTATATTGTTACTCTATGAGGGACAAGTTGATTGCCACTATGCTATGTTTTCTGCATGTGAAACAAACAAACATTTTTCAATGCATATTATTCATGATCTTTGTTTGTAGCTTGCCATGTTGCATGCATAGTTACTATGTTCTATTGTTAGAACTCCATCTTTCATGCACATGTTTAGAGTTCTTTGATCCCAGCTTTCAATGTTTGCAAATGGTTGGATCTTTATTGTGAGGGTGCATGTCACCTCAAAAATTATTCTGTTTATCACTTACCTACTCGAGGACGAGCAGGAGTTAAGCTTGGGAATGTTGATACGTCGGAAACGTATCTATAATTTTTGATGCTCCATGCTTGTTTTGTATCTACTTTGCTTTACTTGTCCACACTTTGAGGTGCTTTTTACATGTTTTCTGTTACTAACCTACTAACAAGTTGCAACAGTGCCAGATGCCTATTTTCTGCTATTTTTGGTTTCAGAAAAGTTAGTAAAGAAATTTTCTCGGAATTGGACAGGACAAAGGACAAAGTCAATTACTTTCTGTGGGAAACAAGAAGTCCAGAGGAGAGACCGAGGCGGCCACCAGGGCGACCAAACCCTAGCCAGGCGCGGGGTGGGGCCCCCGATGCAGAAACCCTGAGTACCCGATCATAAATCCACAAAACCGTCTGTAGCCGCCGCCACCATCGTCCCTAGATCGGGGGATCTGAAGTTCTTCCCGGCACCCTGCCGAATGGGAGATCATCCCGGAGGCCTTCTCTCCGGTATGATGCGTGAGTAGTTCCACCTTGGACTATGGGTCCATGTAGTAGCTAGATTGTTGTATCTCCTCCTTTGTGCTTTCATGTATAGATCTTGTGAGCTCCGTTCATGATCAAGATCTAATCTATTTGTAATCATGCATGTTGTGTTTGCGGGGATCCGATGGATATTGAGATTATTATGTTGGTTTGATTAATGGTTTTGTCTTTAGGATTCTATCATGTCTATGTTGTTTGTGATCTTGCATGCTCTCCGTTGCTAGTGGTTATCTTGGCCAAGTAGTTGCTAGTGACTCCAAGAGGGGGTATTTATGCTAGATAGTGGGTTCATGCCTCTAGTTTCCAAGGGAAGTGACGATAATCTCTTCGGTTGTAGATGTGTTGTTGCTACTAGGGAGAAAACAACGGTCTCTTGTTCATGGAACATGTGGACTGTTTACCTTACACACTTTTCTTAAAGCAGTTGTCTGTTGCTTGCAACTTAATACTGGAGCGGGTTCGAATGATAACCTGAAGGTGGACTTCTAGTCATAGATGCAGTTGGATGCCGGTCTATGTATATTGTTGTATTGCCCAATCAATCTCATAGGATCTATCTGACTAGTAATTGCATTGTTATGCCTTGATCGGTTCCTGTCAATTGCCCCGTTGTAATTTGTTTACTCTTCATGCTATGCTGTTTATTTAAGGAGAGCACCTCTAGTGAACTATGGACCCCGGTCCAATATTTACCATTGATACATCTTCCACTGTTACTTGTTTACTTGCTGCAAACCATTACCTTCCACACCATATGTTTAATCCTTTGTTACAGCAAACCGGTGAGCTTGACAACCTCACTGATTCGTTGGGGCAAAGTCTTGAGTTTGTTTTGTGCAGGTCTCCGCGTTGCTTCCAACACCTGTGTGACATTTCCTTCCTCGTTCTGGTTCGATAACCTCGGTCTCAACTGAGGGAAGACTTGCTGTTGTGCTCTTCACACCTTGCTCTTGGGGTTCCCAACAAGACTCCACAGCAAGCACCAAGTTCTCTGGCGCCACCTAGGAGTCATCATGCTCGTCGATGAGGAGGAGGTGGTAGGCCATCAGCATGAAGCATTCACAGGTAGGATTATGTTGCCTGCCACGGCCTCGCATGCTTGGCGCCATCCTTCCTCGTTGAGGTTGATCCTATTGTAGGCGTGAGCGTCGCCTTCGTTGGGCATGTTAGGCAGATCTCCCTCGTTTCCTCCGTTCTCAGCTTGTGGGTTGAGAGGGGGGTTGGGTGTTTGCTGCACACTCGAACCCGGTGGCGGGTCCGTTACGTTGTTGATGACGACGACGCATAGTTAGCGCTCGCGGATTGGATCGCTGCTGCCGCAGCTTTCGGATCCGGAACCGTAGGTTCCTCTATCTGAGGGAGGGCCGCACGGATCTAAGTTGCAGTTGCCACTGTCATCTGACTCGTCTGTCAGCGTCGACGCATGTAACGCGCCGATAGGTGGGGCCCACGAAGCGGGCCGAATGGATGGTGGTGGCACCCGCTCTGGGAGGTGGAGGGTGCCGGTATGTCCTACCTGAAAGCAGAAACTTCCGAACAGCATCTCGAGGCCGTCGCCAACGGACTCGAAATCTCTCAGGATGGCCGGAGAGTGGGCGGTGAAGTCGAAGGCGCCGAAGAGGAGGTGACTCTCTGTTGTCGATGAGTTGTAGATCGCTCCGGATGGAACCGTCACGACTGCACGATCAGCGTCCCCGTTTCTCACAGATGGCGCCAATTGACGAGGGTTGATTTCGTCAATTCCCATTGCTATGGAATTGGGTTTTGGAGAAGATAGGGATGCTGGAAGTCGCGGAACGGTTAACAGACAAGCAACATGGGACACGAGATTTACCCAGGTTAAGGCCCCCGAAGGGAAAACCCTACTCCTTCTTGCCTGCTCTTGATTACGGCGGAACCAAAAGTTACAGGGGTGCGCAGATGCAATCTGGTGTGAGGTGCATATGTGGTGTTGGAAGATATCCTTATCGCCATACCCTCCTGGCCTTTATATTGATAGGCAGGTCCCAGGCTTAGGTCGAGTCGGTTACAGATTAGAGTTGGTGCCCTTTGAAATTCTATCTAATCTAGACTTGTCCTCCAAGGAGCCAAAAAAATCATGGGCTTGGACCACCCAAAATCTTCATGGGCTGCGTGTCTTATCGTGGGCCTTCCTTGGGTTGGACCAGGTAAACCAATGTCGTGTTGATACTTCCAAAACGTATCTACTTTCTTGAACACTTTGTTATTGTTTCTCCTCTAAACTTGTGTGATTTGGATACAACTAACACAGACTGGCGCTGTTTTCAGCAGAATTACCTTGGTGTCTTGTTTTTGTGCAGAAAATCAACTATCAAGAAAAATCCCCGAAAATATGCCAAAAATTATATTTCACCAAAAGATCCACGGAGCCAGAAGACGAGACGGAGAAGGGGCCTGGGGGCCCACACCCCTGCCAGGCATGGGCCCACCACTGGTCGCGCCTAGGGGGTGCATCCACCCTAGGCACCCCCTCGGCCTCCCTCTGCTCCTATAAGTTGCCTCTCGACCTAAAAACGAGTGGGGTTCGATAGTTTTCCAGAAAGAGTTCTGTTACGCCACCGCCACCAGAAACCAAGATTAGGATCCAGAAACTCCGTTCTGGCACCCTGCCGGGACGGGAATTTGGAGAGGATCATCGCCATCGTCATCACCAATGCATCTCCATCGACCATCAATGTTTCCCTCATCCATGAGTGAGTAATCCCCCGCTGTAGGATTGGGGATGGTAGGGATTGGACGAGTTCTATCATGTAATCGAATAAGATTGTTAGGGCACGGTGCCTAGTATCTCTATTAGTGCTATTTGACTTTGTTGCAACTTGTTGTGCTTAATGCTTGTCACTAGGGCCCGAGTTCCATGATCTCAGATCTGAACTTATTATTGAATAATTATGATAGTATTGTTTGTGATCTTATCTACGAGTTATGTACACATATCATTGTCCGGATCCAAAGGCCCCAAAGTGACAATAATTGGGACAACTGGAGGGGGTGGCTGTGGTGTGAGGATCATATGTGTTCATGGAGTGTTAATGCTTTGCTCCGGTGCTCTATTAAAAGGAGCACATTAATTATCAGTAGTTCCCTAGAGGCACCGCTGCCACGGGCTGGCTGGACAGAAGATGTTGTGCAAGTTCTCATTGCGAGCACGTATGACTATATTTGGAGCACATGCCTAGGATTGTTTAGTACTTGGATGCTTGTTATTATTTATCTGCAATGCCCTAGATCTTGAAGTTATATGTTTAGACTCGTCCATGCAACGCTCGTCCATCCATCCCTATGCCTACCGCACTCGAATCCCACTGTTTACTGTTACTATTAATATTGCTCTTGTTCCACTGTCGTTGTTGCTTTGCTGTTGCTATTACAAACTATGGCTAATAATAAACTTCTGTGAGCAAGAACTATTTCCAGGTGCAGATGAACTGACAACTCAGTTTTTAAGGCTTGCAAGTATTCTTTGGCTCCCCTTGTGTCGAATCAATAAATTGGGTAATACTACCCGCGAAGACTGTTGCGATCCCCTATACTTGTGGGTCATCAAGACTATTTTCTGGCGCCGTTGCTGGGGAGCATAGCTTTATTTTTAAGTTCACTTGGATCTATTATTATTCACTGCTACTCCTTTCATCATGGGGAAGTCTCGTGATGGAAAGTTCCCTATTTTACCATCCACTACAAGAAGAGGTACTATCCTAAACACCTCTGCTGCTCTTGATTCACCGTCTATTATAAGTAAGCTTGTTACACCACCACTACATACACATTCTACACACACTGCTACTACTGCTGAGTCTGAAACTGCTTTTGATACTCATGATGTTACTTCTACTGTGCTTGATGCGAGTGGTTCATTAGGTCCTTCTCTAGATGCTACTATGGCTTGTCTAGGAAATACCGAAACTCCTAGTGAAGACACTGTTACACCTGTTAGCTCACCTGAGTCTAGTGAGAGTTATGATATTAATGATGGCTACATTGAGTTTACTGATGATTTTGTTGAAGAGTGCTGAAACACACATGGTACTAGTGCTATTAAGAGTCTCCTTGCTAGACGTACTATTATGCCTAAATTGTCCTTTGATCCTAAGTTTGCCACCTCTCCCATAGATATTAAAGATAAAGATTATGATTTCTCTCTTGATTTATCCTATTTAGATATTGTTGAGAAAGAACCTTTCTGTGGGACTGAAAATGAGAGTGTTGTGGCTCATATGAATGAGCTTTCTGCTATGAGTGATTTATTCTTTGATGATTTTAAGATGCGCAAGTACTTTGTTACTAAGATCATCCCTTTTTCACTAAAAGGAGAAGCTAGGGCTTGGTTTAATAGATTACCTCTTGGTTCCATTGATAGCTTGATTGCTTGATTGCTTCTTTCTTCCAGAAATATTTTCCTCCCAGTGCTAGACATGCTGCTTTGCAGAGACTTTTTGATTTTAAACAGGGAGAAGAAGATAAATTACCTGAGTCATGGACAAGGTTATGTGCCTTGATTCATGCACATCCTAAATGTCCATTACCTAAAAATGAGCTTCTTGATATTTATTATAATGGACTAACTGATGATTCTAGGACCTACCTAGATAGCTTTGCTGATTGTGTTTTCAGGAAAAGGACTCCTACAGATGCTGAAGAATTAATGGCTAAAATAAGCAAGAATTATGATGATTGGACTTCAACTGAGCTGAATACACCTGAGCCTATTACTCCTGAACCTGTTGTGCCTGAACTGGTTCCAACACCAACACCAAAGAAGAGGGGAGTTATTACATTAAATGATGAAGTGATGAAGGAAGCTAAGAAATGTCTAAATGAGAAAGGTATTAGAGCCGAAGATATGAAGAATCTACCTCCTATAGAAGAATTATGTAAGACAATTCCCCACTCATCTACTATTGAGGTACACTCTCTCCAACACTTTGATGAAGGTGATATTCCTTATGGTAAGCCTCCTGATCAATGCTTAGAGGAACTTGACATTTTTATTGTTAAACAAGGTCATTTTAATAAACAAGTTCAGAATCATTTATTGGAAAACTCTAGAGCTATAAATGTGTTGAAAGATATTGGGGAAAGAACTTATAATGATATTAAAATGCTTTGTAAACACTTTCAAATGGTTCAAACTCAACTTGATCAACTTTCTAAGGTACAAAAGGATATGCTAGTTAATGCTTCAGGAGATAAACATGCTTATGGAATTAGAACTAGGAGTGGTATAGCCACTCAAGATCCTTTATATCCTGAAGGACACCCTAAAGAATTGAGCAGGACTCTCAGCAAGGTGAAGATAGTGGTAGTCCTCGTAAGAGAAAGAAAAAGAAACATAAAGATAGTTGAGGGACCACTTGAACCTGCAGTAGATCCTAATAGTATATCTGTCTCTGATGCTAAAACTGAGAGTGGTAATGATAAAAATGATGCTCCTGATAAGAAGGAAGTTTAGGAAGAACCTGAGAAGCACACTAAGAACACTAGGTACACAAAGGAAGATTTTATTGCTAATAAACATGGTAAAGAGAGAGAACATTGGGTGTAGAAACCTATGCCTTTTCCAGGTAAGAAACACAAGTCAAAGGAGGAAGAACACTACAACAAGTTTTGTGAGTGTATGAAATCTTTATTTTTGCAAATTCTTTTGACTGATGCTATTAAGTTGCCTCCTTATTCAAAGTATATGAAGGATATTGTCTCTAATAAAAGGAAGATTCCTAATGAGGAGATTTCTACTCTACTTGTTAATTATTCCTTCAATGGTAAGGTTCCAAAGAAACTTGGTGATTCAGGTATACCAACTATTCCTTGCTCTATTAAGAATAATTATGTTAGAACTGCTTTATGTGATTTGGGAGCTTGAGTTAGTGTTATGCCTTTTATCTCTATAAGAGACTCCATCTAGAAAAGTTGATACCAACTGATATATCTTTGCAAATGTCTGATAAGTCAACTACTATTCCTGTTGGTATATGTGAGGATTTTCCTGTTCAAGTTGCTCATAATTGCTTGGTTCTAACTGATTTTGTTGTGCTTAAAATGCCTGAAGATGATAATATGTCTATTATTCTTGGTAGACCTTTTCTTAATACTGCAGGTGCTGTCATCAATTGTAATCAAGGAAAAGTAACTTTTAAAATTAATGACAAAGAACATACTGTTTATTTCCCAAGAAGGTTTCTAAGAGCTATTGCCTGAATTCCATTGAAAATATTGAGAGCATCAAGGTTGGAGAAATATATTATCCCATTCCATAAGAAAATTTTGAAACTATTATGATTGGGACCATTGCTATCAAGTATGAGGTAACATAATCACCTTGTGGAATGCAAAGTTTTGTTTCATATAAGATTGTTTTGGTAACACAACTTGATCAACCTTGTT
The DNA here is from genome assembly GCA_023614405.1 of Avena insularis. Lineage (NCBI taxonomy): Eukaryota > Viridiplantae > Streptophyta > Magnoliopsida > Poales > Poaceae > Avena > Avena insularis. Next base: position 31,285,103 of record CM042691.1, read on the forward strand.
AACAAGAGGATTTTAATGAACAAAATAATGCTTACACTGTGGTTATACTTGCTCACTTTTATTTTTCTCCTTTCTAATCTTTGCTCTTCGTCGTGCCTAACTTAAAGGTGTTAAAGAAAAGTACTATTTGGAAGATAACCCAATAGTTTCCTTGAGTCTTGGAAGTTATTACTTCAGTAATGACCTCTCCTTATCCTTTTTGTTTGCTTTTTGTGCCAAGAATGACCTCTAATAAGAGGGAAGTAAGATTTGGGGAGTTGCTGTCCTGAAACAGATTTCTGTCCTCCACCATAAAAATTCGTGAGGAGTCTCTGTAAGTCGGATTGAGCTAAAAATTTATGAATACACCCCCCAGTATGTTAGATAACTTTCGTTAGTTCAGCACTGTTTGATTTAAGCAACAGAAGGTCTTCGAAAAAATCAGTTTCTACCTGCTAGTCTGTTTTGACAGATTTCTGCCATTATTTGCATTTGGTTCTTATTAATTCCTTTTTGTGTTCTTTTTGGGGAATTGAGCTTTTTGAAGGAATTTATATAATAGCTTGTGTTTTTAGTGAAAAGTTTTGCTGTTCTAAAGCTAAGGGTCTATTATCTTTTGAATACACTAATGTTGCTAATGAAGATTGTGTGAAGTTTTGTATAATGGAAAATTTTCAGGTGTAGAGAGAGAATGATGTAATGAGATGAAGAATGGACAAAAGCTCAAGCTGGGGGGGTCACCCCGTGTCACCCCAAGAAATATTTAAGAGGTACAGGCGTCAAAACTTGGGGGTGCCCAAGGCATCCCCTTCTTCATCAATTAAAATCTCAGGTCTTTCTAGACACTTCGTTTTTATTGTTTCATGCACAGTTGTGTTGTTCTTGGAGCGTCTTAGTTTTTGGTTTTGGTTTTCTTTTGCTTCGTTTGGTTTTGCGTTGTTTGACTTCTAAAAAAATCGAAAACACCAAAAATATTTGTTCTTCTTCTTTGGTTTTATGAGTTCTTTGTAGGGTTTAGCCGTCCTCAGCGGATTTTGGTTTCATGTTATTATTCAAGTAAAACAAGTGAAGGGCAATAATGAAGATTAAGACAACTTGAGGAGTGGTAAGAGGCTGGTAATGAACTCTATTTGTTTTCATTTTTGTACATATACTCATCATTGTGAGCATGCTTAGCCTGTTTGTGTTAGGTGTATGTCATTATGGATGCTTAGTAGTTCTTGCTTGCTTGTGATTAGCTCCGGCTTGATAATAGTTTGTAGCATGTTATATGAATGTTTGCTTGCATTGTTTTATTCATACTTTGGTATAATATTGTGGTATCCTCCTCTGACTGTTCATATGAATTGACTTTGCACATGCTCACACATGCATATGACTAATCAATAGTCAGTAAGCCTTGGTGATTTATTTTGCCTCAGAGTTCTTGTATCACTTTCAAGCCATAATTAGTCCAGTTTTGTTGCAAGCATGATTATGACAGTTATTAGTCTCTCGTTTGTCGCTCCCTCTCTATTGCTAGCCTTCACTTGCACTGAGTATGAGCTCTACATGCGCTTCTAACTACCCAAAACCAATATTGCCAACTATGTCCACCAAACCTACCTATTAGCATCATTTGCTATTTCAGTGCATATTCTATATGCCGTGTTTTCTTACGAAATAAAATGCTTGTCTATTTTGAGAAAGTTAGTTAGTAAATCTCTCACGAACTTGATGACACACTTTATTCCTTGCGCTTAATAATCTTCAACCATTGTGACTTGCCCATGAAAGTTATATGCTTGCAAATTATATGCTGGGAGTCAGCAGAACCGTGCTGTCACGGGGAACACTTTCAACACTTTTTGGATATCTCATCAAGTTGATACCTTGATCTTTTGTTTGCGGATGTCAACGGTGCGAAATAAAAGGGGAGTTTATAAGTTCATGGAGTCTATAAATTGTGTTAGAGAAACGCCTAGGCCGCTAGCCTAAGCCATGCCTAATCATGGTGGAAACTTGCAGCATCACCATAATGAGAATTTATGAAGCATCCTCAATAAAAAGCTATACACATAGTAAATAAAAAGATCGCTGAGATGCTCATTGTCTGCTTGCCTTATCATTTTGATCACGGGATCGATCCTGTATCATGTGCAAGGGGTACCCCGTTGGCGGTTCTCTATGATATGCATGTATTTACAATGATAAGAACTTTCAGGTAACCAAAGTTGAGTAGCATGCGGAGCGACCCTCGTACTCAAGGGACTTAAGATTTCTAGTTTATGGTCTGTCAAGCATATGATTCAGAGTGGACCTCACTTTCACCTTAACCACATGAAGATGCCTATGATAGGGGAAATTAGAGTTCAAAGCTAATGAGTACCTTCCTTTCAGCATTTGGAAGCCTTTCAAACTTTCCAAAATCATTTTCACAACTTTGTTGAGTCACCACTTATTCTATGAGCACCTTCTTGAGAGCATAGTTGTCATTTTTGTGTTTGTTCCAAAACTTGGTTAATTATGTCATGACTTTGATGCTTGTATCTCTGATATCTTTACTTCTAGTCTTCATGTGAACTTCAGAGGTGCCTTGGCATTTATATTGTACTCTTCAAACAAAGGCAAGCGAGATACCACCCTATCATACCTTATTATGAGCATTGCAATGTTGCTTATGTTTATGTTTCATGCTACTTATTATTATTGTGTTGGTTTCTCTTCATAGCTTGCAATGACTATTGAGTAGACTTAGTTGCATACTCTTTATTATGAATTGTCTAAGCATCTACTCATTTGCTGAGAATATTTACATCATATGAAGCAAATGTATTCGTGAAAGTTCTTTTATCGCGCTCAGTTTTCAACTGAATTGCTTGAGGACAAGAAATAAGCTAAGCTTGGGGGGAGTTGATACGTCCAAAACGTATCTACTTTCTCGAACACTTTTGCTATTGTTTCTCCTCTAAACTTGTGTGATTTGGATACAACTAACATAGACTGATGCTGTTTTCAGCAGAATTACCTTGGTGTCTTGTTTTTGTGCAGAAAATCAACTATCAGGAAAAATCCTGGAAAGTATGCCAAAATTATATTTCACCAGAAGATCCACGGAGAAGAGGCCTGGGGGCCCACACCCCTGCCAGGCACGGGCCCACCACTGGCCGCGCCTAGGGGGGTGCAACTACCCCATGAACCCCCTCGGCCTCCCTCTGCGCTTATAAGTTGCCTCTCGACCTAAAAATCGAGGGGGGTCGATAGTTTTCCAGAAAGAGTTCCGCTATGCCGCCGCCACCAGAAACCAAGATTCGGATCCAGAAACTCCGTTCTGGCACCCTGCCGGGACAGGGAATTTGGAGTGGATCATCGCCATCATCATCACCAACGCATCTCCATCGACCATCAATGTTTCCCTCATCCATGAGTGAGTAATCCCCCGCTGTAGGATTAGGTATGGTAGGGATTGGATGAGTTCTATCATGTAATCGAATAAGATTGTTAGGGCATAGTGCCTAGTATCTCTATTAGTGCTATTTGACTTTGTTGCAACTTGTTGTGCTTAATGCTTGTCACTAGGGCCCGAGTGCCATGATCTCAGATCTGAACTTATTATTAAATCATTATGATAGTATTGTTGTGATCTTATCTGCAAGTTGTGTACACATATCATTGTCCAGATCCACCCCAAAGTGACAATAATTGGGGCAACCGGAGGGTATGGCTGTGGTGTGAGGATCACATGTGTTCACACGGAGTGTTAATACTTTGATACGCTGCTCTATTAAAAGGAGCGCCTTAATTGCCAGTAGTTTCCTAGAGGCCCCGCTGCCACAGGCTGGCTAGACAGAAGATGTGCAAGTTCTCATTGCGAGTACGTATGACTATATTTTGAGCACATGCCTAGGATTGTTTAGTACTTGGATGCTTGTTATTATTTGTCTACAATGACCTAGATCTTGAAGTTACATGTTTAGACTCGTTCATGCAACGTCATTCATCCATCCTCGTGCCTACCTTTCGAATCCCATTTCGTTATTCATTACTATTGCTCTTGTTCCACTATCGTTGTTGCTTTGCTGTTGCTATTACAAACTGTGGCTACTGATAAACTTCTGTGAGCAAGAACTATTGCCAGGTGCAGCTGAACTGACAACTCAGTTGTTAAGGCTTGCAAGTATTCTTTGGCTCCCCTTGTGTCGAATCAATAAATTGGGTAATACTACCCGCGAAGACTGTTGCGATCCCCTATACTTGTGGCTCATCACGTGTACCCATGGGGTATATCCATGTCAATAGTCGTTTGGTTTCAGGCATTCATGGATTTCAGCAAAATGGTGCTTGTTTGGAGAGTTGCATTGTCCCTGCTAGCCTTACCTCCTGGCTGGTGAGGTGATCTTACCCAACATCATCAAGCAAGAGAACAAAGTTTAGAGAAGTGCAATTTAGAGTACTACTAGCTTATATTAACACAGGTTCGACATAATAAGTCATGGCGTGTGTGCTGCAGCACGAGGTAATGAGCAACTGCCCATGATGCAGCACTAGTTCATCACACACGGAGGGGTTATAACTGAATACCACCTCCCAAAATATGCATCAGCCTAGATACTCTCAGAATACACACCACATCCATCATCACTAACACCGCTACTACCAGCACATCCTCGAATAGCTGCTCAGAGGTAGTGCTTATTTAGGAAGGCCATGAACCAGTTCAACCTGCGCTCAGGGGTCATGGCAAGATACCTGCTCGCTTGTCTGTTGTGCTCCATCATGTGGACAAGAGCATGGTGTATCGCGGTCAGAGAGACGGGCGCAACTGGAATGCGAGCACCGTAGATGATCTTCATCTGAGCATAGTTGTCAATGGGCTTGTTGATCATCTCGGCGTCCGATGGATGAGCCTATATGAGAATCACAATTAGTTCATGACATGTAGTTCATATGTGAGCATTACAAGAACTGATGCAAGTGAAAATATATCATACCTTGATGTGCTCATAGTAATCTTCATCGTCCATCATGATGGCAGAGGTCTTCTTAACCCAGCGCACGTTCTCAAGCCTCCTGAGATTCATCACCCTAATCTAGCGCACTCTCTAGTGCCTCATGTGGTTATACACCTGGTTCGAGGTGACTGTCTGAACATAGAACTTGAAGACATCCTTTGCAACCAAGCGCATGTCCACCTGTCTGAATCCCCGCACTACTGAACCGACTTTCTCGATCGGCTGGACCACCCTATTTAGGACGAAGGTGGACAAATATGTTGGCCATGACATGGCCTGCTTCCTCATGGCCACCGCATCAGGCATCGACACATAACGCAGAGGCAGGATAGAGGTTGCGGACTGTAACATTCCAAAAATATTGATCAAGGTTATCAATTCCAATCATCCAAAATTAGGGTTAACAAAGACTTTAATTAAAATCATATGAATTCATGTGTGTATGTGATGAATGTATGAATGCATGGTTGGACTTGTGTGATGGTTGTGAATGGAAAGGAATGGTTTAAAGATGAAAACAACATCATCTAAATCATTTCCAAGCAGAACCAAATTAAGATAAGTTCAAAAACAAACAAAATGAGCTAATGGTCATTTTTGCCAATCTTACTCACTAGACCACTTTGAGTGTTTCTAGTCCAAGATTTCAAACAGAAACAAATCCATTTCTTTTCACCCCTTGCTAGACAAAGTGAAAGTGAACCCAAGCCCACTTTGCAAAACCACAGAAACATTTGGCAACCCTATTCAAATGACAATTCAAAATTGAATCTATATCATATGGGAAGATCACCATTTCTCAAAACCCAACCAAACCAGTGCATCTTGACAAATCGAAGCAACCATAGACTACCTAGTATGTGACTAGTACACCCACCAAGTTTCATTCAAAAATTCCAATTCAAATCTCTTGCGGCCATTTCCTTAAACACCTTCTAAACACAAATCAAATTAAACATCAAACACTATAGTGAGCAGTGTTGTGCCAACCTTGTCCCATGTCTAGCTCACACTACACTCTCAGTAGATCATCTAACTTGTTTAAGCAGCTCTAGCTCACTATAAACTTGACCATGCCATCAATGGTGACCATGGACGAGCACACTTGCCAACCCTAATGTCGACAACAAGCTACAAGCCTAACCAAGCCTAGCCACCGTGTCTGGGACACAAGCCACCGTCCACCGCCACCCACTATCTAGGCCTCGAGCCCTGCTAGCCACTGGACCACCCAGAACGCGCGCGGCCATTTTCTCTACGACCATGCCGAGAGCGCGCCAGAGCGCCGCGCTCAACACGCTCGCACAGACCGCTCCCCGCCTTCACCGCTCGCGTACGTGATCACCACTGCCCCAGGAACCACCCAGACATGCCCATTTGTTGCTGCGCGACCAGGAGCGCCTGTGCTCCATTAAAACTTCCGTCGGAGCCGCCTAGAGCGTCTAAGTGTTCCGACCGAACCTCACCGCCCCACGCCTCGCCATCAAGCCATTGAGCTTCGCCAGGAGGCAACGCACTGTCCCCTACCTTCGGCCATGCCGTTAGCTCACTGTGATGACGACCACGACGAGCTCCACCCGCACCCTTCGGTTCCCTCGTCGCACTATAAATAGAGGCCTCCCCCATTTGAATTCAGCACACCATTCCACTCCCCTCTGTCTCAGAACCACCCCACCTCTTCACCGGAGCAAGGCGAGCACCAGGTGGCCAGAATTTCGCCGGAGCTTGCCGCTGCTGGAGGAGAAGGGCGCCGTTGATTGGAGCCGCCCCAAGATGAGCCACCAATACCAGGAGGATCGTCGTCATTGTCGACTTCGTCGTTCGCCCCTATTGCTGACCATCACCGGAGCCCCGGTGAGCCGCCACTGACCCCCACTAGACGTGCTAGGGTTAGAGCTCACCGCGTCCTGTTCAGACGTGGATGATGCACCTCAGTCGTAGATCTTACTTCTAATCCTACGGCATCCCGTACCCCTTCGCCACTCTCTATCTCACTAACGAGTGGGGACATCCAGTTAAACCGCCTGCGCGCGCTGTGCGTAGTGGGCCGGCCCAGTTAACGTTCCCGTATGACCTAGTAGTTTGAATTTAGGTTTATAAATTTAGTTTCAAACCTAGTTCTGTCCATAGATTCAAAAATCAGTCCAGAGAGATTAACTGAACCAAATTGCATGAAACCAATTTTGCTAGAAAGGTATTGAAATTCTTAATCTAAACCCATTGGATTCAAACCATTTAGAATTGTAGATCACCTATAGTAAAAATAACAAGGCACGGACTTTTCTACATTCAAACATTTTTCAAAATTCAACCATAAAAGCTTTTGAGTTGATTCCAACTCTCCAAAATCACATTTGATCAGACCTTTTTGAATATATAAAAATATCTAGGTTTACTTATAGAAATAATGGACAAGTAAAAAAATGCCCCATAGGCATTTCTAGTCACTTTAATTAATTAAAATAAAAGGTTCAACCTTAATAAATTGTGACACCACTTTAAATCACATTCCCAAGTACTGAAATATGTGGTGATGACATGTGTCAACATGATCCCATGTTTTAGTTGGAGAATATTAAATCGTAAGTAGTTTTTCAGTGAGTAGAAATTACTTTTCTAAAAGAAAATAAATAAAACTAGTGCCTTAATCTTTGTGATGATTGTGATGATGCTAGATCATCTAGTGAAAACCCTGATGTGATAAGTAGAATTAGTTAAGTATTGTTTGGTGATTGTGTACCTCATATTTATTTATAGACGCTAGTACCGACCAAGGATACGAAGAGGAAGGAGATTACTACGAGGAAGAAGCCGAGGAGAACTTCAACCACTGCTCTGTAGAAGGCAAGCTAAAACTTGCAAGTTATCTTACCTAGCAAGCTACTGACTAAGCAAGCTAACAAGTCTAAAGTATCTCGGTAAGGGGAAGTAAGAGAGTTGTCAGATCGAGATAAAAGAGTCGTAGTTTAAGAAGACATATCCAACAGAAATCGCATCAACCGCCGTCTGGAATCTTCTCGACTAACCCATTCAGGAGAAGCATTCGATAAGAGAATGCAACTATGAAAGCTAGATAACCTATGCAATGCATTAGGCATGCCTTGGTTATACCACTTGATTATACCAAATCCCAGTTTTACCTGCAAGCTTTATTAAGTTATTTCTTTATCAAAACTCTTTGTTTACTTAGTGACTTGTGAAGTGTTGAAAACATAGTTCGAGGTAGCATAAAGAGCATAAAACTTGGCCTAAGTTAGATAAATATTGATGTCATTCTGAGGCATGAGATTGAACTTAGATAATCCACACTTGATTACCACCCCTCATTAGTGTTTACCCCCAACTTTAGTGGCTAGTGCTAAGTATAAAACTTGATCACTTTAGATGGGAATAATTGGTGAAAATGATTATGAAAACCTTGGAATGATGAGTCATTCTAAGGAAATGTTTTGGCATGTGTTCTTGAACACCAGATGATTTTTATGATGAAAATGTTGAGGCATGAGCCTTAGCCCTTTATAAAACTGATGGTTGTCTGGATGCGATACCATTCCAATTTTATCGTACAACCACAATACCCGAATTTGGGTAGGGCTTGACTGGAAATTTGTATACCTTAGTATGGGTTCCCTTGCGGCCAAGGTTTGAGCTGAGGCTACCTTGTGAAGACTGACCACCTGTGCAGTTCCCAAGATGAGAGATGGTCATGATTGGGAGGCCAAACTCATAGGAGAGGTGCATATACTAGGGCGTGTAATTGAAAGGTTAGGATTGATTATCCGCATACTGAGTATGGTGAATTCAGGATTGTTCCTAATGGATGTATCGAATATTGTGGTGAAAGTGTACCACCTCTGCAGAGTGTCAAACTATTCGAATATCCGCGTTCGCGGTTATGGCAGTTGGAGTGGCCATACTGTTCTGTCGTCAGATGTTTTCAAAATGACTTATGATTTGAATCATGACTTTGACTTGACCACAACGGAGTTGTGAAAGTGAAACTTGAGTTCCCACTTAGGTGTTATAAAACCTTAAACTAGTTTTCTTGCTTCCAAACTCAGATAGAGATAAATCTGGCTTTTTGCAAAACAACCTAGAGCTTAGTATTCCTACTTGAAACCACTTTACCTGTTAGTGATATTTTGCGAGTACTTAAAGAGTACTCATGGCTTTGTCCCTGGCTATTCCCATGGCCAGACTATGAAGAGGACTATCAGGAGGGTGGACCGCAGGAAGGTTACGACAACTAGTGTCACATCCCAAAATTTTCCAAATTTTGAAATGTGAAAAATAAATAAACAAATTAAACAATTGTTGAAATTTAGGGTGAGAAGAAACTTTTGATTCCAAATGGAAACATCAAAACTTATTTTGATCGAATAAAATCCTAAAGGGATTTAAAAAGATAAACAATTAATAAATAAAGTTTTAAAAAGTTGGAATCACCATTTTTGGATCTTTAGATAAAAAGATATGGTTTTTATAAGCAAAGGTAGAAATATTAATTGAGGATTATTTTAAAGAGTCGAATAAATTCTTGGCCAAGCAAATGAAATAAAATATTTCTATTTGATAAAAAGAGTAAAGGTTTATTTAAATAAAATAATAAGGATTTATTAATATCCAATTTTATTTAAGTAAAGACTTTTTCCCATTTTAAATAAACACTAAAACTTATTAAAGTATTTTAAATAAAAGAATTCAAAGTATTTTAGTTTTCAAATAAAACCTACTGAAAAGGTTTTGGTAAATTTTAGAAAGTCAAATAGAGTTTTAAACATATTTGAATCCTGTTTGAAATAAAGATTAAAGTCTATTTATTTATTTTTAATAATAAATAATAAACCCTAAAAATTATTGTTCTAAATTTAATTTTAGATTGTTGTGTTAAACAGTATTAAAATCAACACAAAGTTTGGTGGTGGTTTGAATTAAATTGGATTTTGAATTGTTTGAAATAAAATCAAAACAGAAATTCCAAACAGAAAAAGAAAAGCAATCAGTATAAAAAAAATAGAAACTAACAACCATCATCCGCCATGATAAGCCCAGCGACCCAACTAAACCCCCTCTGCCGAATCGTTTTTCACCCAGAAGAGCACCCGCTGAGTCGCTGATCAGTGGACCCCACGCCCCCCTCTCTCTCGTAGACAGCACGGTCCCACGTCGTCAGTCGTCGTCTCCACCGCGACCACGTCCCCCTCGCCGTTTCTGCCATTGAATACGGCGATCAATTCGCGTTGATGGCTGGATTTAACTCGACAGCAACCACGCGTCTTTAAACGCCACGCTCTCCTCTTCCATTCCCCCCAAACAGCACCTCCTCTCTGCCTCGAGGCTGCGCAAATTGCAAGCTCAAACCCTCTGCACCGACAAGCTTCACCGGCCAATTCCGGTGCCAACCAACCGCCCCTCGCCTCCCAGTGCACACTATCCTGCTCCCCCTCTTCTTGTGCATCGCCCAACACCAACCACTCACTCGCGCGTGTTCCCTAGGCTCGGCAACCTCGACACCTGAGCGCCGCCGCGTCTGCCATCGCTCCAACGAACTCCCTGGTAAGCACAGACCGCCCCGAACCCTCTTGATGATGCTCCCAGGATCCCCAGACCTGTATGCATCTAACCGCATGCTCCGTTTGTCTTAGCGCGCTCGTAAACTCCACCTCCGACGAAAACCAGAGACACCCGACTCCTCCCTCTCCCTCGCTTCCTAAATCATCGCCAACGCCACCGCCCGAGCGTGCGACGCCGCGCACCGTCGAGCCAGCGCCACCAGTTCTTGGCAGTGTGTTGTGAGCCGTCCGATGCAGATCCAGCGATAGAGATAGAATCATTAAACGAAAGGGTATCGTGTGTTGTGTGCCGTGCGATTTCCAGAATTGCTTGATCCGTGCGAACCGGTACCGTCCAGTTAGATTCAGCCACGTGGCCAGACTCAGGATTTAAAATAGAAATTTGATCTATTAGATTTGCAAACTTATAAATTCATAACTTTAAATCTACACGTTCAAATTTAGCAAATTTTATATCAATGGAATCAGCAGAACAAGTACTTTGCAACCATGCATTTTGTTTAATGTTTTGCTTCTGGAAAATTAGTTGAATTTTCAGAAACATGTGTAGGCATAATTTGAATATAAAATTTGTTCTAGAAATATTTTTAAGATGAAATCTTTGCTAAGTGGTTTGTTTTGAACCTACTGACCATAGGAATCAACTTATGGATTTAAAAATGTATTTTGTGAGGTTAAGGAATAAATATTTGAATTAGCACATTTCTAGTCAAATAAAAATATTTTATGGGTTAGAAATGATTTTTGAGTAAAGCCTTTGGGAAATGATGTGATTCAAACCTTCTGACCCTAAACACCAAGTTTTGTAAATTAAGAACATATTTTATGAACCATATAAAGTTATTACTTTGCTAAAAGATATTTTCAACAACATAAAATATCACCTTAGCATAATATTTGGTTTATGAGATGAAACCTTTTACAAATGGTTTTACCACTTTAATGAATGACCACATTAAGCTTTAAAATGTTTAGAACCTAGTAGAAACCAGTTTACCAAATAAAACCATCTTTTGCATGTTTGCATGCATGGCCTTGTTTTGTTATTTTATGTGGTGAAATGGTTTGAATGCTAGTTGAATATGTGTTTGCTTGATTGAATTGTAGTGAAGTTAGAAGAGTGTGATATTTGCAAGATCAAGAAGTGAACCAACATTCTCTACTAAAAAGGCAAGTTACACTATCATCCATGTCCTACTATTTTCATTACACTTAGTGGTATTTTTGTAGTATGCATGATAGGGCTACTATATTACTATGCTATGCTATGTCCTAATAGGATATCCTTATATCTCCCTTAGTGAAAACATTGTAGTTGTAGTATGCTTAGCCCTGCTATATATTTGGGATGGGATACATGATATGATTATATGAAGTGTTGGAGAAATATATGTTTTATATAATAAAACAATTACTCAATGAACCACCTGGGTGGAAAGAGGATACTCAAGTTTTGGACAAGGTTGCAACAAAGGGAACCATGTTTATATGGCTATCTTTTTGTATGTGCACCGAGGAAACCAGAGGACTTAGAGATTGAACATGTTTCTCGTACAGTGGCTTCCGTGTACAGCCACATGCTAAATGGGCTCTGGCTTAGTCAACTACATAGTGGAAGACCCATGCATTGGCATCTCCAGGTTAACTAGAATTGTGTATGGGAAATTTATCCCTACATTGGTGCCTGGTAGACAAGCTAACATTGTGTATTGGGAGGACTTGTATGGAAAGACTTTGTCACATTCTCGATCTGCCAGTACTCCATTTTGGTGAGTACTAATCCAGCGGCCACTGGTGGCATCAAGACGAGATTGTGTCATGTGGGTAAAGTGTACAACTTCTGCAGAAGATCAAATTCTAAGTACTTAGCCGTGTCCCCGGTTATGGACAACTCTGAGCAACTAAGGCCTGAAGCTATGGAAGATCTCGACATTCCAATTTCTCAAAGTAAAACTTGATGGTGTCAACAAGGGAATAGAAGCACTTGGAGTTTTTTCCAAGGAGTTCACAAAGATTGTCAAAAGATCAAAACTATTTTGAAAAGATAGGATAAAACTATATTGCTTTCTGCAAATGAGCCTAAACCCTACTTAGCCAAATATGCATGTATTGATAGGATCCCCTTATTTCTACATAGTAGTGAAACTTGCCAATACAATTCAAATGTATTGACCCTTGTGGCTGCAACTTATTATGTTGCAGGTTTGTTTGATGTTAGTGAAGTGTGTTGAATAGGATTACAAGTCTACAACCAACATGTCTGCCTGTGGCACTTTGAAGATGAAGGACTCCATGCTATATAGATATTCTGCTGCATTGTAATGTGATAGCCAAATGAGCTATGTAAGATGTGATGAATTATTTTACTCCTGGTTATAAGTTGTATTATGACCTTTGTTTCTTGATATTACATCTTAACTGTGGATGCTAGCTATTGATCCAGGGACTAGCATTGTAAACACATGGATCTCTACCTTATTAAAGGTTCAGAATCTTACAGATGGTATCTGAGCACTGTGTTGCCTGTAGGATTGTAACCCTAGGATTGGACAAAACCCCTTAGAAAAATAGGAGACGATTTTGTTCCAAAACTTATTCACAAACAATCTTGTAAACTCTTTCCTCAACCTTTTGGATTTGATTCTACACCTCTTCCTTTTCAACTTGATGAACAAACCTTTACCATGACCAATGACTTCAACTTTAGTTTCACCAAGGACTTCAACTTAGACATCACTAAGGACTACAAGTGAGAACCAAGAGACATTAGATTGCCTACCATAAACATTGATATCATGTTAGTGTATGGATCATATTGTCCTATGAGGTATGACCATACCAAGTTAATCATTTCAAGAAAACTTGTTGTTTCCTTCAACTCATGAGTTAAGCTCATAAGTTGTTAAGTGGATATTTGCTTGTTGATTGATTGATTGTTTGATTGAACTTGGTTGTTTTGAGTTGTGTGTTAGAACTTACTTATGCCTATCTGTCATTACTTATCCCTATCAAACCAACAGATGCCTCCCCGTCGTGCCAACCCCAACCAAAACAACAACAACAACATCACTCCCGAGATACAGCAGATGTTGACAGGACAAGCTCAACTGATGCAGATGATGACACAGTTCCTGCAAAATCAGAATCAGAAAAACAACAACAACAACAACAACAACAACAACAATCAACAACAACAATCAGAATAATCCTCCAGCACATGATATGCTCACCAGGTTTTTGAAACTAAGGCCTCCAACGTTCTCTGGAACAACTGACCCAATGGTAGCCAATGATTGGTTACGTTCGGTGAATAAGGACTTAGTGACTGTTGGCTGCACCGACGAAGAAAAAGTTAGGTTTGCCTCACACCTGCTTGAAGGAGCAGCGGCAACATGGTGGGACAAATTTCAGATCACCACTCCCCTTGAGGATGTGACTTGGGCTATTTTTGAGGATGGTTTCCGTACAGCTCACATCTCAGCTAGAGTGATGAACTTGAAGAAGAAGGAATTCCACAATCTGAAACAACGTCATCTCAGTGTGGCTGAGTATATTGAAGAATTCATGGCACGCTATGCACCGGATGAAGTTGACACAGATGCTAAGAGAAAGGAGAAATTTCTTGAAGGACTTAATGATGAGTTGAACCTGCAGCTAGATGTCGCCTATGTCCCAACTTATCAATCACTCTGTGACAAAGCCACCATCTTGGAAAACAAGATGAATCAAGTCGAGAACAGAAACAGGAAGCATAAACTCAAGTATCACTCAGGATCATCACAAAAGAAGCGTTCATTCAAAAAGAGCAATGAAGATTCTGAACCACATCAGTATCACCACAACAACAATGGAAGTGATAATAATGGAAATGATACTGACAATGGAGATGACCTTGGTCAGAACCAACATGGCAACTTCAGGAAGAAGGACATTAGCCAGTTGCAGTGCTATAATTGTAAGGAACTTGGACACTATGCATCAGACTGTCCTAAGAAGAAAAAGGGAAAGGATGCTAGAAGATCCAATGGAAATGACTCCAATGTGACCCAGAAAGGACATGTGAACCACATTGACATGGATGGGAACTTTGAAGAGATAGAAGAATTGGATGTCAGGAATTAGTTAACTCAGAAGAGTCAAATAAGGATTCCTTGTCTAGATATCAAGTGTTGAACCCATAGTCAAGTGAACCATCAATGTAACCCTATGAGACTTTCTTTTAAGGGTGGTAATACCCTAGTTGTCTTGAAGCCAACTTGTAACCCTAGCCTTCCCAAATCTCGGGACGAGATTTCTTTTAAGGGTGGTATCCTGTCACATCCCAAAATTTTCCAAATTTTGAAATGTGAAAAATAAATAAACAAATTAAACAATTATTGAAATTTAGTGTGAGAAGAAACTTTTGATTCCAAATGGAAACATCAAAACCTATTTTGATCAAATAAAATCCTAAAGGGATTTAAAAAGATAAACAATTAATAAATAAAGTTTTAAAAAGTTGGAATCACCATTTTTGGATCTTTAGATAAAAAGATATGGTTTTTATAAGCAAAGGTAGAAATATTAATTGAGGATTATTTTAAAGAGTCGAATAAATTCTTGGCCAAGCAAATGAAATAAAATATTTCTATTTGATAAAAAGAGTAAAGGTTTATTTAAATAAAATAATAAGGATTTATTAATATCCAATTTTATTTAAGTAAAGACTTTTTCCCATTTTAAATAAACACTAAAACTTATTAAAGTATTTTAAATAAAAGAATTCAAAGTATTTTAGTTTTCAAATAAAACCTACTGAAAAGGTTTTGGTAAATTTTAGAAAGTCAAATAGAGTTTTAAACATATTTGAATCCTGTTTGAAATAAAGATTAAAGTCTATTTATTTATTTTTAATAATAAATAATAAACCCTAAAAATTATTGTTCTAAATTTAATTTTAGATTGTTGTGTTAAACAGTATTAAAATCAACACAAAGTTTGGTGGTGGTTTGAATTAAATTGGATTTTGAATTGTTTGAAATAAAATCAAAACAGAAATTCCAAACAGAAAAAGAAAAGCAATCAGTATAAAAAAAATAGAAACTAACCCAACCCATCTGGCCAGCCCAGTAAGCCCAGCAGCGCGACCCAACTAAACCCCCTCTGCCGAATCATTTTCACCCAGAAGAGCACCCGCTGAGTCGCTGATCAGTGGACCCCACGCCCCCTCTCTCTCGTAGACAGCACGGTCCCACATCGTCAGTCGTCGTCTCCACCGCGACCACGTCCCCCTCGCCGTTTCTGCCATTGAATACGGCGATCAATTCGCGTTGATGGCTGGATTTAACTCGACAGCAACCACGCGCCTTTAAACGCCACGCTCTCATCGTCCATTCCCCCCAAACAGCACCTCCTCTCTGCCTCGAGGCTGTGCAAATTGCGAGCTCAAACCCTCTGCACCGACAAGCTTCACCGGCCAATTCCGGCGCCGACCAACCACCCCTCGCCTCCCAGTGCACACTATCCTGCTCCCCCTCTTCTTGCGCATCGCCCAGCACCAACCACTCTCCCGCGCGTGTTCCCTAGGCTCGGCAACCTCGACACCTGAGCGCCGCCGCGTCTGCCGTTGCTCCGCCGAACTCCCTGGTAAGCACAGACCGCCCCGAACCCTCTTGATGATGCTCCCAGGATCCCCAGACCTATAAGCATCTAACCGCATGCTCCGTTTGTCTTAGCGCGCTCGCAAACTCCACCTCCGACGACAACCAGAGACACCCGACGCCGCCACTGACTCCGGCGAGCAATCCACCCTGCTCTGGTGCGCCCCTCGACAAGCCGACCACACCTCGAGCCTATCTGCACTCCCACGAGCACGGTGAGCTACTCCTCCCTCTTCCTCGCTTCCTGAATCATCGCCAACGCCACCTCCCGAGCGCCTGCACAAGACACCGTCGAGCGCGCCGCGGTTCTTGGCAAGGTGTCGTGAGCCGTCCTATGCAGATCCAGCGATAGAGATAGAATCATTAAACGAAAGGGTATCGTGTGTTGTGTGCCGTGCGATTTCCATTAGATCTAACGGTCAGAATTGCTTGATCCGTGCGAACCGGTACCGTCCAGTTAGATTCAGCCACGTGGCCAGACTCATGATTTAAAATAGAAATTTGATCTATTAGATTTGCAAACTTGTAAAATTCATAACTTTACATATACAGGTTCAAATTTAGCAAATTTTATATCAATGGAATCAGCAGAACAAGTACTTTGCAACCATGCATTTTGTTTAATGTTTTGCTTCTGGAAAATTGGTTGAATTTGCAGAAACATGTGTAGGCATAATTTGAATATAAAATTTGTTCTAGAAATATTTTTAAGATGAAATCTTTGCTAAGTGGTTTGTTTTGAACCTACTGACCATAGGAATCAACTTATGGATTTAAAAATGTATTTTGTGAGGTTAAGGAATAAATATTTGAATTAGCACATTTCTAGTCAAATAAAAATATTGTTTATGGGTTAGAAATGATTTTTGAGTAAAGCCTTTGGGAAATGATGTGATTCAAACCTTCTGACCCTAAACACCAAGTTTTGTAAATTAAGAACATATTTGATGAACCATATAAAGTTATTACTTTGCTAAAAGATATTTTCAACAACATACAATATCACCTTAGCATAATATTTGGTTTATGAGATGAAACCTTTTACAAATGGTTTTACCACTTTAATGAATGACCACATTAAGCTTTAAAATGTTTAGAACCTAGTATAAACCACTTTACCAAATAAAACCATCTTTTGCATGTTTGCATGCATGGCCTTGTTTTGTTATTTTATGTGGTGAAATGGTTTGAATGCTAGTTGAATATGTGTTTGCTTGATTGAATTGTAGTGAAGTTAGAAGAGTGTGATATTTGCAAGATCAAGAAGTGAACCAACATTCTCTACTAAAAAGGCAAGTGACACTATCATCCATGTCCTACTATTTTCATTACACTTAGGGTATTTTTGTAGTATGCATGATAGGGTTACTATATTACTATGCTATGCTATGTCCTAATAGGATATCCTTATATCTCCCTTAGTGAAAACATTGTAGTTGTAGTATGCTTAGCCCTGCTATATATTTGGGATGGGATACATGATATGATTATATGAAGTGTTGGAGAAATATATGTTTTATATAATAAAACAAGTACTCAATGAACCACCTGGGTGGAAAGAGGATACTCAAGTTTTGGACAAGGTGGCAACAAAGGGAACCATGTTTATATGGCTATCTTTTTGTATGTGCACTAGAAGGAAACCACCCAGGGACTTAGAGATTGAACATGTTTCTCGTACAGTGGCTTCCGTGTACAGCCACATGCTAAATGGGCTCTGGCTTAGTCAACTACATAGTGGAAGACCCATGCATTGGCATCTCCAGGTTAACTAGAATTGTGTATGGGAAATTTATTCCTACATTGGTGCCTGGTAGACAAGCTAGCATTGTGTATTGGGAGGACTTCTATGGAAAGAATTTGTCACATTCTCGATCTGCCAGTACTCCATTTTGGTGAGTACTTATCCAGCGGCCACTGGTGGCATCAAGACGAGATTGTGTCATGTGGGTAAAGTGTACAACTTCTGCAGAAGATCAAATTCTAAGTACTTAGTCGTGTCCCCGGTTATGGACAACTCTGAGCAACTAAGGCCTGAAGCTATGGAAGATCTCGACATTCCAATTTCTCAAAGTAAAACTTGATGGTGTCAACAAGGGAATAGAAGCACTTGGAGTTTTTTCCAAGGAGTTCACAAAGATTGTCAAAAGATCAAAACTATTTTGAAAAGATAGGATAAAACTATATTGCTTTCTGCAAATGAGCCTAAACCCTACTTAGCCAAATATGCATGTATTGATAGGATCCCCTTATTTCTACATAGTAGTGAAACTTGCCAATACAATTCAAATGTATTGACCCTTGTGGCTGTAACTTATTATGTTGCAGGTTTGTTTGATGTTAGTGAAGTGTGTTGAATAGGATTACAAGTCTACAACCAACATGACTGCCTGTGGCACTTTGAAGATGAAGGACTCCATGCTATATAGATATTCTGCTGCATTGTAATGTGATAGCCAAATGAGCTATGTAAGATGCAATGAATTATTTTACTCATGGTTATAAGTTGTATTATGACCTTTGTTTCTTGATATTACATCTTAACTGTGGATGCTAGCTATTGATCCAGGGACTAGCATTGTAAACACAGGGATCTCTACCTTATTAAAGGGTGGGAATCTTGCAACTAGGATCATCTCCCATCGTCAGCATTGCTTGTGACCATGAAGATGGAGCCTCGCCCACGCAATTGTTATTATTCTGATGTTTGATTGTACTAAGACTAGATCATGAGATCCTTTATTTGTTGTAAGACCTTATGTATGGTTTGTAATGGATGATGTACTGTGATATCCAATCTGTTATGTCTCGCAAAAATGGTAATCCTGGGATTGCGATGTATGGCATAACAAGCATCTAGGATTAAAAATCCAGGTGTTGACAAGTTGGTATCAGAGCCATCCTGACCATAGGAGACCCTAGTTAGAATGGACGCTTGAATCAAAAACTTAGTTTCAAAACAAAAGAAGTGAGTATTTATGAAAACCTATTCTCATTTTTATCACTTAGATTCTTTCATGAAAATTCATGTTCCTCAAAAATTATTGCAAACTTACATAAAATTTGACACACTTGATCACTCCACTAACTTACTCATCCTACATTCTTATAAATGGATGTGAAGTATAGCAAGTTCTACTAGTTGGGAAATGGAGGACATCTCATCTTTGAGCGTGACTTGGACCAGCTTTCGGAACTTCTGGAACGCCCGCACCCTGAGTTCTTTGGAGATCAGCTCAACAATCAGGAAGGAGGAGATTGCAATGGCTGATTGTTGCAAGTCTCCGAGGGAAGATTGAAGCCCCCACCTTAGAGGGAGTCCAGTTCACCTTAAGAGAGAATAACTGGCTAGATGGACTTGCCAAGGCAAAGCAGGAAGCTCTTGCCCGTCTATGTGGGAAAAGTATCAATCAGATCAAGGGTACCCTCTTTAAGTTCTATCCAAGGCATGATGTTATGGGACAACCACTGGAGGCACCATATCACCCTGAGCTGAAGAATCAAGTGGACCACCTCAGCTTCATGATGTATGACCGGCAGAAGGTGTTAGACAATGCCCGCTCCTACACCAACCACAAGCACGCCATCACAGTCAAGAAGGACCAGACCATTGCCATGCTGGTAAAAGATCGCCAGTCTCGTCGTCGCCAGCTTGACAAGAAGGAGCGCATCATTTCCCGCCTTCGTCACAGGATCACAGACTTGGAGAAGACCATCCACGAGAGAGACATGCAGCTTGAGGAGAGGGAGAATGCAGGGGAAGACCTTCGTGGAGAGCCCTACTCTTACCTCAGTGATGATGATGACTTTCTAGAGGATCAAGCCATGGACTTCTTCACCGATGAGGATGACTTCGCCTTCATTGACGATGATGATGAAGATGATGATGATGAAGCCACCGATTCCGAGGAGTAGTAGCACTTGAGCACTAGCATTACGAAAGTTGTATCCGGTCCCACTGTATCGTAGTTTCACATAATGGTTCTTAAAACCATCTGTTTTCCTTGTTGTGGTGTGTGTTTGTATTGTGTGCTATGAATGAATGAAAAGCAAGTTGCTAGAAAACCCTGAGTCAAACTTCAAAAACTTTTCCAAAACAAAACCCCTGAACCTTACAAATTCTCCTCTTTTGTCATGATCTATCTCAATCTTCAGATGCCTCGCAGAGGAAGTAGTTCATCCCCGGACCCCATGTTGCAGATCTTGCAAATGTTGGTTTCTGACCGTGAAGCTAAAAGAGCCGAACGTCAAGCCAACTTATCCACCCTTCAACACATAGCTCAGATGGCCAACAACAACCAAGGCCATGGAAACCAGGACAACCATGGATCCAAGCTCAAGAACTTTCAAAATACCAATCCATCCGTCTTTAGTAAGTCTGAAGAGCCCCTAAATGTGGATGATTGGCTGCAAACCATGGAGAACAACTTAGAAGTCACAGGAGTAGAGGACAACGAGAAAGTACTGTTTGCCACCCACTATCTAGCAGGAGATGCAAGAGCTTGGTGGAACAGTGTTCGTGCCATGACTGGAGGACAAATGATGACTTGGGATGAATTCAAACTCAAGTTTAGCAGAACCCATGTGCCACCGGGTTTGATCAAGAGGATGAGAGATGAATTCAGAGAACTGAAGCAAGGGAGGATGAACGTAGTCGAGTACCGTGACAATTTTTTGTCATTAGCTAGGTATGCACCGGATGAGATTGACACTGAAGCCAAGAATGAGAGATTCTTGAATGGTCTGCATGATGAGATGCAGACAGTGTTGGTCAACATTCCATTTGCTAACATTGAAGCCTTAGTGGACTCTGCCATTTAGATGGAAGGCAAGATCAACCAAGCCAATGAGAACCGCAAGCGTAGAATGATGAATCAACCAGGAACCCACCATACTCCAAAGTATCGCCCCAACCCGTCTCCAGGATTTGCTCCAAGAAATAATAGACCCCCCATGAACCGTCCAACCTATCCCAACCGTGGAGGAGGAAACCCAAGGCCCGAAGGAAATCACAACAACCCCAGCAACCCCAGCAATTTCAACCGTTCACCGCCCAAGTTCAACAACAACAATGTCGCCAACAACACCAATACTGCCCCAAGAACTGGAAGCAATGTTGTGCCTGTTGCAGCAAAGGACAAGTCTCAGGTGACTTGTTATGAATGCAGAAACAAGGGTCACTATTCCAATGAGTGCCCCAAGAAGATTGCAGCAGCCCCCAATGTGAATGCCCTAGCTCAGCAACAACGTCGTGTTCAACCTGGAAGGAGATTTTCCCTAGGGAATTCGCTTAACCGCAATGGCCGTCTGTTTCGCATGCATGCTAAAGAAGCCCAAGAAGCGCCAGATGTCATACTGGGTATGTTTTCTGTTAACTCAGTACTTGCAAGAGTGTTGTTTGATTCTAGAGCATCGCACTCGTTTGTTACAGAAGAATTTGCATGCACTAGTAAGATTCAACCAACAAAATTGAAGCATGTTATGATAGTTCAAATACCTGGTTCAACCACCAAAGCTAGAAAAATTTGCAAGGCCGTACCTATCTGAATCCATGGCATAGATTTTTATGCTAATCTAATAGTACTTGGAACTAAAGGTTTGGAAGTAGTACTAGGAATGGATTGGATGTCGAAACATAAAGGATTAATCGACTGTGCCAAGAAAGTCATAACCATGACTAGTACAGCTGGAATATCACTAGAGCATGTATCTGAAACCTTGCCCCGTCAATTCAAGTGCAACAAGAGTCTAGCCCAACCCACCATTGACCAAGTCAGAATAGTCTGTGAATACCCCGATGTATTTCTAGATGTTTTGCCCGGTATGCCCCCAGATCGGGATATCGAGTTTATCATTGAACTAATCCCTAGAACCGGACCCATAGCCCAGAGACCATATAGTATGAACCCGTCTGAATTAGTGGAGCTGAAGAAGCAACTGGTTGCTATGTTGGAAATAGGACTGATTCAACCAAGTGCGTCACCATGGAGATCACCTGTCTTGTTCATGGATAAGAAAGATGGAGGTAACCGTTTGTGTACGGATTATAGGAAGCTGAATGATGTCACCATCAAGAACAAGTACCCACTGCCAAAAATAGAAGACCTGTTTGACCAGTTGACCGGAGCCAAAGTGTTTTCTAAGATTGATCTTAGAACTGGTTATCATCAACTCAAGATTCGTGCAGAGAATATTCCAAAGACTGCCTTTACCACCAGATATGGATTGTATGAGTACACTGTCATGTCTTTTGGATTAACCAATTCCCCCGCTTATTTCATGAACCTCATGAATACGATTTTTATGGACTTCCTGGATAAGTTTTTTGTTGTTTTCGTCGATGACATTCTGATCTATTCCAAATCAGAAGAAGAACATGAGCTACACCTAAGGACCATCCTTGGAACCCTTAGGGAGCATCGGTTGTGTGACAAGTTTAGAAAATGTGAATTCTGGTTACAAGAAGTAGGATTCCTCAGACATATCGTATCGGCCGGAGGAATTGCTGTTGACCCTGCAAAGGTTAAAATGTTGAAGAATGGCAAGCCCCGACCACTCAAACCCAAGTTCATGCATTTATCGGATTAGCGGGATATTACCACAAGTTCGTAGAAGGATTCTCGAGCATCGCAAGACCAATGACCCAATTTTTGAAGAAGGACAAGAAGTTTGAATGGACGGACAAATGTGAAGCAAGTTTTCAAGAGCTTAAGAAGAGATTGATTTCAGCCCCAATCTTGATCATGCCGGATATCACGAAGCCTTTTGATGTGTATTGTGACGCATCCAAGACTGGTCTCGGATGTGTGTTGATGAAAGAAGGCAAAGTAATATCTTATCTATCCCGACAACTGAAGCAACATGAGCAGAATTATCCTACCCATGACCTTGAACTAGCAGACGTAGTTCTAGCCCTGAAGGCATGGCGGCATTACCTTATGGGTAACCATTGTGAAATTTATTCGGATCACAAGATCCTAAAGTATATTTTCACTCAGAAGGAGCTAAATATGAGGCAACGGAGATGGATAGAGTTAATCAAGTATTATGATTTGGACATTCACTATCACCCCGGTAAAGCCAATGTGGTAGCAGATGCCCTTAGCAGATTGCCGTGTCGCTTAAACTCCATGATTTTGAAGAAGCAACCAAGTTTTCACAAGGAGATGGAGGATTTCAGAATGGAATTAGTAAGTGAAGGATTTTTGGCTAGCATAGCACTTCAACCCACTTTGATCAGTCAGATCAAGGAGGCGCAGAAAGGAAATGCTACTATCGACGGAATCAAACATCGCATCAGTACAGGAAAAGTACCTGGATTCACCGAAGATGAAGAAGGGGTTCTATGGTACAAGGGACGTATCTGTGTGCCAACAGATTCAGAATTGAAGCAAGCTATTTTGAAAGAGGACCATATACTCTTTATTCTATCCACCCCAGAGGAACGAAGATGTATCGATATTTGAAGGAGAAATTTTGGCGGCATAAGATGAAGAGAGAAATCGGAAGTTACATAGCCAAGTATGATATTTGTCAGAGAGTCAAGGCGGTACATCAGAGACCCGCATGACTGTTGCAACCATTGCAGATTCCGGAATGGAAATGGGATTCAGTTGGAATGGATTTTATCACCGGTTTGCCTACATCTACTAGGGGAAATGACTCTATCTGGCATCATAGATAGACTGTCCAAAGTCACCCATTTCTTACCAGTCAAGACCACGTATCAGAGTTCGAAGCTAGCAGAGTTATACATTGCTAGAATCATCAGTTTGCACGAAGTCCCCAAGAACATTGTATCGGATCGAGGAACCCAGTTTACCTCGAGATTTTGGAAGAAAGTCCAAGAAGGATTAGGAACCCGACTGGACTTCAGCACAGCTTATCACCCTCAGACACATGGACAAACAGAGTGAGTAAATCAAATACTCAAAGATATGTTGAGAGCATGTGTGTTAGAGTATGGATCTAAATGGGAAGACTGTCTGCCTTCCGCAGAATTTTCATACAACAATAGTTATCAAGCTAGTTTGCAAATGGCCCCATTTGAATTCATGTATGGAAGGAAATGGCGTACCCCTTTGAATTGGTCGGAAGTAGGAGAGAGTCAGATATTCGGACCCGACATCCCACGAGAAGCAGAAGAGAAAGTTCAGAAGATCCGTGAGAACCTCAAGACCCCCAATCCAGACAGAAGAGTTATCCCGACAAGAGACGTCGAGACCTAGCCTTCAATATCGGAGATTTCGTATATCTGAAAGTGTCACCTTTGAAGGGAATGCAACGTTTCTAGCTCAAAGGAAAGTTAGCCCCCAGATATATCGACCCCTTAAAGATTCTGAATCGTCGAGGAGAAGTATCGTATCAACTGGTACTGCCAGAGGAGATGTCAACCGTGCATAATGTGTTCCATATATCGTTACTTCGCAAATGCCTAGAGGTCCCGAAGAAAACCGAAGTATTCAAGAACATTGATCACCAAACCATAGAGATCAACGATGACCTAACGTATCCTGAAGTACCCATCCGTATTTTGGAGGAAGCTTTCAGAACCACCAGGACCTGGAGTATCAAGTTTCTCAAGATTCAGTGGAGTAACCATACTGAAGAAGAAGCTACATGGGAGCGAGAAGACTACATTAGGACGGAGTTCCCGATCTCTTTAAATCCTAGTTTTCTTTTTCTCAAATCTTGGGTCGAGATTTTTTTAAGGAGGGAAGCTTTGTAACATCCCAAAAATATTGATCAAGGTTATCAATTCCAATCATCCAAAATTAGGGTTAACAAAAACTTTTGTTAATTAAAATCATATGAATGCATGTGTGTATGTGATGAATGTATGAATGCATGGTTGGACTTGTGTGATGGTTGTGAATGGCAAGGAATGGTTTAACGATGAAAATAACATCATCTAAATCATTTCCAAGCAGAACCAAATTAAGATAAATTAAAAAACAAACAAAATGAGCTAATGGTCATTTTTGTCAATCTTGCTCACTAGACCACTTTTAGTGTTTCTAGTCCAAGATTTCAAACAGAAACAAATCCATTTCTTGTCACCCCTTGCTAGACCAAGTGAAATTGAACACAATCCCACTTTGCAAAACCATAGAAACATTTGGCAACCCTATTCAAATGACAATTCAAAATTGAATATATATCATATGGGAAGATCACCATTTATCAAAACCCAACCAAACCAGTGCACCTTGATAAATCCAAGCAACCATAGACTACCTAGTATGTGACTAGTACACCCACCAAGTTTCATTCAAAAATTCAAATTCAAATCTCTTGCGGCCATTTCATCAAACACCTTCTGAACACAAATCAAATTAAACATCAAACACTATAGTGAGCAGTGTTGTGCCAACCTTGTCCCCTGTCTAGCTCACACTACACTCTCAGTAGATCATCTAACTTGTTTAAGCAGCTCTAGCTCACTGTAAACTCGACCATGCCATCACTGGTGACCATGGCCGAGCACACTTGCCAACCCTAATGTTGACACCAAGCTACAAGACTAACCAAGCCTATCCACATGTCTGGGACACAAGCCACCGTCCACCGCCACCCACTGTCTAGGACTCGAGCCCTGCTAGCCAATGGACCACCGACACCCACTGTCCAGGCTCTCTACGACCATGCCGAGAGCGCGCTAGAGCGCCGCGCTCAACACGCTTGCACAGACTACGCCCCGCCTTCGCCGCTCGCGTACGTGATCACCACCGCCCCAGGAACCGCCCAGACATGCCCATTCGCCGCCGCGCGACCAGGAGCACATGTGCGCCATTAAAACTTCCGTTGGAGCCACCCAGAGCGTTGAAGTGTTCCGACCGAACCTCACCGCCCCACACCTCGCCATCAATCCGTTGAGCTTCACCAGGAGGCAACACACCATCCCCTACCTTCGGCCATGCCGTTAGCTCACCATGACGACGACCACGACAAGCTCCGCCCGCACCCTTCGGTTCCCTCGTCGCACTATAAATAGAGGCCTCCCCCATTCAAATTCAGCACACCATTCCACTCCCCTCTCTCTCAGAACCACCCCACCTCTTCCCCGTAGCAAGGTGAGCACCAGGTGGCCGGAATTTCGCCGGAGCTTGACGCTGCTGGAGGATAAGGGCGCCGTAGATTGGAGCCGCCCAGGAGGAGCCACCAGTACCAGGAGGATCGCCGTCGTCGACTTCGTCGTTCGGCCCCATCGCCGACCATCGTCGGAGCCCCAGTGAGCCGCCACTGACCCCCACTAGCCGCACTATGGTTCGAGCTCACCGCATTCTGTTCAGACGTGGACGATGCACCTCAGCCGTAGATCTTACTTCTAATCCTACAGCCCAAATCACCCCGTACCCCTTTGCCACTCTCTCTCACACGCAGTGGGGACAATCATTAAACCGCCACGCTGTCATGCGTAGTGGGCCAGCCGATTAACGTTCAAGTGACCCGAGTTTGAATTTAGGTTTATCAATTTAGTTTCAAACCTAGTTCTGCCATAGATTCAAAAAATCAATCCAGAGAGATTCCCTGAACCAAATTACATGAAACCAATTTTGCTAGAAAGGTATTGAAATTCTTAATCCAAACCCGTTGGATTCAAACCATTTAGAATTGTAGATCACCTATAGTAAAAATAACAAGGTAGAGACTTTTCTACATTCAAACATTTTTCAAAATTCAACCATAAAAGCTTTTGAGTTTATTCCAACTCTCAAAAATCACATTTGATCAGACCTTTCTGAATATATAAAAATATTTAGGTTTACTTATAGAAATAATGGACAAGTAAAAAATAATGCCCCATAGGCATTTCTAGTCACTTTAATTAATTAAAATAAAAGGTTAAAACTTATTAAATTGTGACACCACTTTAAATTACATTCCCAAGTACTGAAATATGTGGTGATGACATGTGTCAACATGATCCCATGTTTTAGTTGGAGAATATTAAATCGTAAGTAGTTTTTCAATGAGTAGAAATTACTTTTCTAAAAGAAAATAAATAAAACTAGTGCCTTAATCTTTGTGATGATTGTTATGATGCTAGATCATCTAGTGAAAACCCTGGTGTGATAAGTAGAATTAGTTAAGTATTTTTTGGTGATTGTGTACCTCGTATTTATTTATAGACGCTAGTATCGACCAAGGATACGAAGAGGAAGGAGATTACTACGAGGAAGAAGTTGAGGAGAACTTCAACCACTGCTCTGCACAAGGCAAGCTAAAACTTGCAAGTTATCTTACCTAGCAAGCTACTGACTAAGAAAGCTAACACTTGCAACTATGAAAGTTAGATAACCTATGCAATGCATTAGGCATGCCTTGGTTATACCACTTGATTATACCAAATACCAGTTTTACCTGCAAGCTTTATTAAGTTATTTCTTTATCAAAACTCTTTGTTTACTTAGTGACTTGTGAAGTGTTGAAAAGCTAGTTAGAGGTAGCATAAAGAGCATAAAACTTGGCCTAAGTTAGATAAATCTTGATGCCATTCAGAGGCATGAGATTGAACTTAGATAATTCACACTTGATTACCACCCCTCATTAGTGTTTACCCCAAACTTTAGTGGCCAGTGCTAAGCATAAAACTTGATCACTTTAGATGGGAATAATTGGTGAAAATGATTATGAAAACCTTGGAATGATGAGTCATTCTAAGGAAATGTTGTGACATGTGTTCTTGAACACCAGATGATTTTTGATGATGAAAATGTTGAGGCATGAGCCTATCCCTTTATAAAACTGATGGTTGTCTGGATGTGATACCATTCCAATTTTACCGTACAACCACAATACCTGAATTTGGGTAGGGCTTAACTAGAAATTTATATACCTTAGTATGGGTTCCCTTGTGGCCAAGGTTTGAGCTGAGGCTACCTTGTGAAGATTGACCACATGTGCAGTTCCCAAGATGACAAATGGTCATGGTTGGGAGGCCAAACTCATAGGAGAGGTGCCTATACTAGGGCGTGTAATTGAAAGGTTAGGATTGATTATCCGCATACTGAGTATGGTGAATTCAGGATTGTTCCTGACAGATGTATCGAATATTGTGGTGAAAGTGTACCACCTCTGTAGAGTGTTAAACTATTCGAAATGTTTTCAAAATGACTTATGATTTGAATTATGACTTTGACTTGACCAAAACGGAGTTGTGAAAGTGAAACTTGAGTTCCCACTTAGGTGTTATAAAACCTTAAACTAGTTTTCTTGCTTCTAAACTCAGTTAGAGATAAATCTGACTTTTTACAAAACAACCTAGAGCTTAGTATTCCTACTTAAAACCACTTTACCTGTTAGTGATAGTTTGCGAGTACTTAAAAGAGTACTCATGGCTTTGTCGCTGGCTATTCCCGTGGCCAGACTGTAACTACCTCGGTGAATTATGCTCCTAGTTACAAGCCTGGATGAGCGGAAATGGTTGAAATAGTACGGTGGGGCCCAAATGCCACTCACAGGTAGACCTTTCGGCCGTCCCAACCATTTCCAAACATCGAGACAAGAACGGGCGGCGTAATCAGTGAAAGGATCAACTACATACACAAATGAGTATGTATGCAAGCCACCATACAAGAGTACATCGAGCCATTCCATCTAAAAAGAAAGGAAATATATAGCATACGGCAAGATCCAAATATCCTAGATAGATATAATAGTTTAGGATATCTCCTCATACATCAATCAACAGAGTATCAAGCGGAAGCGAAAGACAAAGTCCGAGTATGGATAAGAAGCAAATAGGCATAAGATGCCCCATAAATAAGCAGATCCCACCCACAGATCTCACGGATCCCCGTTCCCGGAATCTCTACACCGAATGATCGTTGCCTACATCGTCCGTCTCTTCCACCCAGTATCCATCTTGCGAGTGTACCTGTTCATCTGAACCAATAATTTATCGTGTGAGACCCTAGGGGTACTCAGCAAGTCTTTATGCCTCTAAAGGGGACACAACCTGGGGTGACGCAATTGCAGCAAAAGATAAACCCTAACAATTCTATAGATACTCGCTAACCATCCGCCTAACCAGAGATAGACGGATGTCCGTGAATTAATAACAACAGTGGTAACAGTTATAAAGGTAATCTTAGCAGATCCATCCTCCTCCTCGCTTACCGACGAGGAAGCGGACGAACAACCCCCCCATCCGTTGGCAGTTTTATTATCCATTCCATGAGTGTTGCACTATTTACTAGTCAGGTACCTAGTCTAGTAAAATTAAAAGCGGTACTTTAGTTATGCTTGTCTATGATCGAGAAACTGTGCTCCAAGTCGTCCATAACATGACACGGCTTTGAAAGTTTTACCTGCGAGGGTGCACAAATAGCAACACACACTCGATATGCCTCGGAAAAACCAAATCAAAACCCAACGATCCACGACAAAGCAATTACAGGATTCAGAAATATTTGAGGGCCACCCCATTAAGCTACCATAGCGGAGTTAGCTGACTCAGAGAGCGGACTCAAGGTTTGCGTCAATGGCTGTGAACATTTGGGAACCCGAAAATGTGGGCTTGTCGACACCGAAAACACTCCGCTTTCCTAAGCAAACAGTGCTCCTGCACAATCTTAATAAAGCATAAAGCATGGCATAAATACAGATAGTAAATAAGACCTCAAACTAGTTTGTGGCCCCAAGAAATAAGAATGAATCAAGCTACGCTCGGGGGTCCATAAGGCCTCCCGGATGTGGATAGCGCGAATATTCTTGGAACAAGAATCAAGTACTCGGGGTCTTACGGGAAACAAGTGAGCCTGAAAAACCAAATAGCGAATATAGCTCACCGATGCCACTTTCATTAGTTATCCCATTACTACTCAGGTTAAGTTGTTTAGGTACCTCGTTATCCATCAGACACTCACAAACCCTACACATGCTGTTCTACGACTCGCATGGCTCAAACAACTCCTGTAGTAATGGCTCATGGGATGGAGGAACAAGCTTCGGTGGGGTTTAAAAGTAAAGGCTATGCAATACTTGGGATTCAATTTAATGCAACCGCGACTCAATGATGCAAGAATAAGATAGAGGCAATAGGTACTATATGTATGCAAGCATGTGGTAGTGCTTGCCTGGCAACTCAGTTGAAGCAAGGAATGGATCTGGGTAGTGCTCCCGGCTCTCTTGATATATCCCCTACTCAGCGTCTATTCGAAGAAGAACCAAACAAACAAGGGCCAACATAAATAAAGCGCACAAGCAAATGAATAAATGCGACAAACAAACAATCATGCCATGATGAATGATGCACAATTTGCATGGCATTAAAGTAGCATGTCATGGGTGAGGTCTGGAGTACAAGAAATAAACATTTTATTTAGTTTTGGCCCCGTTTTATTCTCATATTAGTTGCGGTCCACAATATATTTATATGATGCATGCTTCAAATCAAACCAAGGAATGCATAAACCGAAAGGTCTCGTCGAGCTAATCATTTTAGACATATCATTTGTTGAATTCGGATTTATAAAACAAAAGTTATTAATTTCTTAAGGGAAAAGGGCATTTTATTGTAATTTAAATAAACTTGGAATTTTAAATGTTCAAAATATATTTTGAAGGCCATATTTGAATTCCTCACATTTTCCTGATTTGAAAACATATATTATTTGTATTATTTGGATTTATATTTTAAAAGTTATTTAAAAACAGAATTTAAATTGAATTTGAAATAATTAGAAAAAGATTTGAATTTGAAACAGATATACTGAAATACTTTTTATACCCAGACAGACCCAGCCACTATCGCTGACGGGTGGGGCCAAGGTGACTCAGCAACACAGCGTGCCGCACAGGCGTTTCTCACCGCGCAGACAGCTAGCCCAGGAGGCAGACAGGTGGGCCAACGGCCTCGCGGGTCCACGCGTCAGAGGCGGGTGAGGGTTGGCCACGCGGCGCGGAGATGGAGTGCGGGTTGAGGCGGTGGAACCCTGGGGGGTTTTCTGTAAGAGCGACAGCGCGGCTGACTAGTGGGCCAGGCGGGAGCGCGGGATGATGCAAACAAAACGAGGGGGGTATTTGCAAAACAGCGGCGACTACTGTTTTTCTTCCACGCGCTGCAGAGGACAGATCCGTCTGCGACGCGCGGCGCGACGAGGCGGGCTCGAACCCGCGACCTAGGGCTCGCGTGCGGAAGCGGCTACCGCTGCGGTGGCTTGGGCTAGGTGACAGGAGAGCGGCCTGGGCCTAGCTAAGGTCTCTGCGTCGCTACTGCGAGGCGGACCGAGCGCGACACCGGCGCCTGAGCGTCTGCAACGATCGGCGAGGCTAGGGCGAGATCGGCCAGAGGGGGTTGTCCAGGGGGTGGTTTAGCTCACCGCGAGATGGTTGACGTGGTTGGATCGGCCTGGGGCGCAGAGTGACGGCGATGACGCAGACGGACCGGAGCTAGGGTTTCGCGTCGGCCTCGCGCTGGTTCTGGCGGCTCCGGTCCTCCTCCTCCTCGGATGGCGAAGCGTCTGTGCAGGGGAAGCAGAGGAACATCCTCGAACACTACCACGACGGCCACGCTGGCTGGATCGGCTGGGCGCGGTGGAGGCCGAGGTTTTGGCGGCGAGGTGTAGACGGTGGCGATGGAGAAGGAGGCGAGAGGGGAGGCTATGGGGCGGATCTGGGCGAGCAGAGGAGAGCCGTGGGGGAGGAGATAAGGCAGAGGGAGGGAGGATGCCGTGGGGAGCAGGTAGATGGGGAAAAGGTGGCTTCGGTGCCCCTTTTCCTCCTCTCCTTCTTCACGTGCTTGGTCGGGCAGGCAGGACAGGGGCATGCAGGTGACGTCCAGGTGGGGCCAGAGGCGAGGCCAGGGAGGGTGGCTAGGGGTAGGGCAAGCAGGGCAGGGAGAGAGGAGAGCTAGGGAGAGAGAGGTGAGGCTCGGGTTGGGGCTAGGGTAGGAGCTAGGCTCGGTTAGGGTTTAGGTTTGGTGGGGTAGCTAGGTGGGCCGAGGTGATCGGGTGGCCAAGTGGGGCCAGCTAGATAGGGAGAAGAGAGGGAGGCCGAGAGAGAGGGAGATAGGTTTAGGGTTTGGTCATGGGGAGGCCTAGATAGAGGGTAAGAGAGAAGGGGTGGGGCTTAGGGTTGTTTAGGAGCTAGCATGCTCCCAACTAGATCAAGCAAAAGCATGGAAAGAGAGAGAGAGGAAAGATGAGGGAAGAGGTGGTTTAAGCATGATCACAAAAGATCAAGCTAAAAGAGAGAGATAGAGAGAGAGATGATCCACCCAAAACCAAATAAAAACCAAATGACAAGCTAAAGGGGTACTTGCATGGCCCATGCAAAAATATTCAATGCCATGTTTATTTTGTGAGAACAATATTAATACATGGCATTATTATTATGCATTCCCAAAATTGGAGTAAGGCCCAAGCAAAGGAAGTTAGAAAGGATTCCAAGTGGAGTATATGGAGATGATCACATTGGATTATATTTGGGACTTGCTAGTGTGTATATGCCACTAGGTATTTAATAGGCCCACAAAAATATCCCAACATGATGATAACCCCAAAACCACACATATGGAAGCTAGGAAAAAGGTTCCACTCACAAGGCATGCAAAGGTGACCATGTGGCTCTCATGTTTCAATATTGTGAAAACAACATGATGCTAAGATGAGAGCATGTGGAAAGAATTGGATCCATCCCAACCCACATGAGCTAGAGGCAAACTCAAATAAAATGCAAAGCTCATATTTTAGTTGGATGGTGGAATTATAAGGTGGTGAAAGAAAGGTGGTGGAGTTAATAAGAGATATGCCCCCCAACTCAACTTGGGCATTAAACAATATATCAAGAACCAAATACAATATCAAGAGGCAAATACAATTAATAATGCATATGAGATAAGAACCAAATCAAAAAGGGTTTTATATGATGCTCAAATGCAAGGAGGCATGATTACATGAGCATAATATGATGATGATGCAACAATTATATATTTGAAGTAGCCATATATCTAGGCTAGGCTAGTAGCATTGCAATTTTTAGACAATTGGGATGCTACAACTCTTCCCCACTAAACAAGAATCTCGCCCCGAGATTCCTAGGAAAAAGAAAACAACACAAGGAGAGACGGGTGTTCGGAACGAAGGTGACCCTTACGTTCCCAAGATGATGAACCACGGAATGGTGCGACCACTACACCTTGCAAAACTTGCTAGACTTGTTGCGAGTCTTGCGTTTTGCTTGAGAAACAACGGGTTAGAGGAGTTGAAGGATTGTCGTGAGACAAGAATGATAGGATGGACATAGCTACGGGTTTCTCAAGAAACAAGATAAAAGACTAGAACCACTTGTGAAAGAAAGGACAAGAAGATGCATCATGGATAGAGAAAGACACACCGTTAAGATTAAAGATTTACTGATACTAGAGAGGATGGATCTTTGTCTCGCCGGAAGAAAAGAGCTAGATTGGAGAGGTTTTGAACCACTATAACAATAGCATCGTGTCTCCTCTTGGATTGAGAAAAGAAGTTCGGAAACAATATTGCCTTCAAACAATAGAGGCCCTTGATATGAACGGAAAGATTTAGTTAGCCATCGTCGGATTAGATTCTTGTTGCGCCGGTAAGAACCAAGGATCACGCAATTGAGGTGCGCGGATATAACTTCCAGAGACGGATGTGTAGCTAGATCATGGTTGAATCCTGAGAACCAAAGGATATGGAGGATCTGGAGTTTATTGTAGAGATACTTATTGCTTTCTTTAGCCTTTAGGCTAACGCAATAGATTTGCGACTGATGGCATCAACCATAAATGGCTTTACCACAGAAAAAGGATTGATGAAGAAAGAGAGAGATAGATTCCTTTCATCTTGTTTGTGGATATAGAGCACCGGTAGAAAGACGAGGACAGAAAAGAGTTTGCGTTTGTTTCCACCAGATAATTGTAGATTTGCTCCGTGTAGGAAAAGATGAGATTACCAACAAGAGATTATTGATTACTTTCTCCGGAAAAGAAGGACAGAAGTAAAAGTATCAAGGGATAAAGGCCACTTCTAACTTCCGTGGAATGAGTTAAATCCCATTAATTTACCAATTCAATGTACAAGAGCGAATGATAAGAGTAGTGGTATGGTAGCTACTCCATCCCGCACTCAAAGCATTACTCCGCACATGAATAAGAAAACCATGCAACCCAACTACCGAAACAGACTGAAGGTATTGTTTAGAAGAGCTCATGGAACTCCGTTAGAAAACAAGGATGGATTCAAACGATTCACCGGATCCAAGATAGATAAGGGTGATGATGTTGTCGTCATGTCGTAAGTAACCAGCCACCGGAAAGATATGAAGGAAGATCACAGAGACAACTGCAAGATTCCACAGATAAAGAAAAAGATAACACCAACTTGAACAGAAGGATTACAAGATCTGGAAGGTCTTCATGGCCTCCGGTGGATTGAGCATAGATGATAGAACGAGAGGGTTTCAAAAGATCACTTGACGAGACTGAGGTGAAAGAACTCCATGTTCTTCTTGAAAAGATTGAGAGAGATTTAGCAGTCCTGAGGAAACTTCAGCGAAACAATGATGATAACTTGCCAACAAGGAAACTCCGGGTTTGATTGAAGATGGAAGATGGAATTAACAATGAACTTGCTGATTCCAGAGTTGAAGCAGATGCACTGGAAGAATAGATTATCTGGTCCTTCGGAAGAAAAAGAGATGTCACCTGGTTCACATTGTCGATCGGATCACCGGTTACAAAGATAAAGAGATCTTGGACAAGAAACGATGATAGACCATACCTTAAGCAAACCTATCAGAAGCAAAAAGATGCAATTCCCTCGTATCCAGGAGAATTGTGCAGATATGTGGTTAAAACAGATGTGCAGCATGATGGATAGATGATAGACCGCCGTAGTGCTTTGAGAAACTCCGTATTGCCAAAGATGAAAAGAAACTCTAGGATTAAGCGCCGGTGACAAAAGAATGAGTTAGCATGTACATGCTGATAAAAGGAAGATAGATAATGTTTCACACACGACTGAAAAGGAGTGTGGAAACACAGATGTATCAAAGAAAATTTTTCCGCATTTTTCGGCATTAAAATACCAATAGATGCGCAAAATCAGATAACGAATCAAGATTAGCGACTCTACCTCTCTACCTGATAAGTGATTCTGCACAGAAAGCGGAGTTGCTAGAAGGAAGGACACCCTTAAGAAGATGGCACTGGTTAACAAGGAGCCAGATAGATCGCGCCGGTTTTCCAAAAGCCTGTCAGTATGGAATGTACCAACAGTTGATAACCAAAGGCAGATTGAGATAACAACTTGGATGCAACAGATAGACAAGGAATTACACACACACACACACTTCTATGGTACTACGGAAACCCAGAACACGTGAATCCTAGTTTGAATTTTAAGAAGAGGATTGAAAACGTTACACTTCCTTACCAGAAAAAGTTTGGGTGGGTGGGTAAGAAGAAAAGTGGAAGCAGTCCTACTCTCGCGTTTTGTTTTTCCCTAGTATACATAACTACCAAAAATATTTGCTAGACAGACAACGACCATTTGGCTGAGACCCTGAAGGGCGGGATGGCTCTGATACCAATTGTAACTACCACGGTGAATTACGCTCCTAGTTACAAGCCTGGATGAGCGGAAATGGTTGAAATAGTACGGTGGGGCCCAAATGCCACTCATAGGTAGACCTTTCGGCCGTCCCAACCATTTCCAAACATCGAGACAAGAACGGGCGGCGTAATCGGCAGGCGAAGGGATCAACTACATACACAAATGAGTATGTATGCAAGCCACCATACAAGAGTACATCAGAGCCATTCCATCTAAAAAGAAAGGAAATATATAACGCATACACGGCAAGATCCAAATATCCTAGATAGATATAATAGTTTAGGATATCTCCTCATACATCAATCAACAGAGTATCAAGCGGAAGCAGAAGACAAAGTCCGAGTACGGATAAGAAGCAAATCGGCATAAGATGCCCCATAAATAAGCAGATCCATACAGATCTCACGGATCCCGTTCCCGGAATCTCTACACCGAATGATGATCGTTGCCCACATCGCCTGCCTCTTCCACCCAAGATCCATCTTGCAGTGTACTGTTCATCCGAACCAATAATTTATCGTGTGAGACCCTAGGGTAAATTTTCGGCAAGTCTTTATGCCTCTAAAGGGACACAACACAGGGTGACGAATTGCAGCAAAAGATAAACCCTAACAATTCTATAGATATTGCTAACCATCCGCCTAACCAGAGATGAGCGGATGTCCGTGAATTAATAACAACAGTGGTAACAGCTTATAAAGGTAATCTTAGCAGATCCATCCTCCTCCTCGCCATCGACGAGGAAGCGGACGAACAACCCCCATCCGTTGGCAGTTTTATTATCCATTCCATGAGTGTTGCACTATTTACTAGTCAGGTACCTAGTCTAGTAAAATTAAAAGCGGTACTTTAGTTATGCTTGTCTATGATCGAGAAACTGTGCTCCAAGTCGTCCATAACCGCGGACACGGCTTTCAGAAAGTTTTACCCTGCAGGGGTGCACAAATAGCAACACACACTCGATATGCCTCGGAAAAACCAAATCAAAACCTAACGAGGCAGTCACGACAAAGCAATTACAGGATTCAGAAATATTTCAGGGGGCCACCCCATTAAGCTACCCGCAACGGAGTTAGCTGACTCCGAGACGGACTCAAGGTTTGCGTCAATGGCTGT
Source organism: Avena insularis (assembly GCA_023614405.1). Lineage (NCBI taxonomy): Eukaryota > Viridiplantae > Streptophyta > Magnoliopsida > Poales > Poaceae > Avena > Avena insularis. The sequence continues at coordinate 31,321,984 of CM042691.1, forward strand.
GAACGACTGGGAACCCGAAAATGTGACTGGGCTTGTCGACACCGCGAAAACACTCCGCTTTCCTAAACAGTACAGGTGCTCCTCGCACAATCTTAATAAAGCAGTAAAGCATGGCATAAGTACAGGATAGTAAATAAGACCTCAAACTAGTTTGTGGCCCCAAGAAATAAGAATGAATCAAGCTCTGGCTCAGGGGGGTCCATAAGGCCTCCCGGATGTGGATAGCGCGAATATTCTTGGAACAAGAATCAAGTACTCGGGGTCTTACGGGAAACAAGTGAGCCTGAAAAACCAAATAGCGAATATAGCTCACCGATGCCACTTTCATTAGTTATCCCATTACTACTCAGGTTAAGTTGTTTAGGTACCTCGTTATCCATCAGACACTCACAAACCCTACACATGCTGTTCTACGACTCGCATGGCTCAAACAACTCCTGTAGTAATGGCTCATGGGATGGAGGAACAAGCTTCGGTGGGGTTTAAAAGTAAAGGCTATGCAATACTTGGGATTCAATTTAATGCAATCGCGACTCAATGATGCAAGAATAAGATAGAGGCAATAGGTACTATATGTATGCAAGCATGTGGTAGTGCTTGCCTGGCAACTCAGTTGAAGCAAGGAATGGATCTGGGTAGTGCTCCCGGCTCTCTTGATATATCCCCTGCTCAGCATCTATTCGAAGAAGAACCAAACAAACAAGGGCCAACATAAATAAAGCGCACAAGCAAATGAATAAATGCGACAAACAAACAATCATTCCATGATGAATGATGCACAATTTGCATGGCATTAAAGTAGCATGGCATGGGTGAGGTGTGGAGTACAAGAAATAAACATTTTATTTAGTTTTGGCCCCGTTTTATTCTCATATTAGTTGCGGTCCACAATATATTTATATGATGCATGCTTCAAATCAAACCAAGGAATGCATAAAACGAAAGGTCTCGTCGAGCTAATCATTTTAGACATATCATTTGTTGAATTCGGATTTATAAAACAAAAGTTATTAATTTCTTAAGGGAAAAGGGCATTTTATTGTAATTTAAATAAACTTGGAATTTTAAATGTTCAAAATATATTTTGAAGGCCATATTTGAATTCCTCACATTTTCCTGATTTGAAAACATATATTATTTGTATTATTTGGATTTATATTTTAAAAGTTATTTAAAAACAGAATTTAAATTGAATTTGAAATAATTAGAAAAAGATTTGAATTTGAAACAGATATACTGAAATACTTTTTATACCCAGACAGACCCAGCCACTATCGCTGACGGGTGGGGCCAAGGTGACTCAGCAACACGTCTGCATGACAAGTTCTCACTTGTGAGCAGCTAGCCAGGCAGAGGCAGGTGGGCCAACGGCCTCGCGGGTCCACGCGTCAGAGGCGGGTGAGGTTGGCACTGTGGCCGAGATGGAGTCGGTTGAGGCGGTGGAACCACAGGGGTTTTCTGTAAGAAGACAGCTGGTGACTAGTGGGCCAGGCGGGAGCGCGGGATGATGCAAACAAACGAGGAGGTATTTGCAAAGCAATGGTTACATCTTTTTCTTCCACTCGCTGCAGAGGACAGATCCGTCTGCGACGCGCGGCGCGGCGAGGCGGGCTCGAACCCGCGACCTAGGGCTCGCGCACGGAAGCGGCTACCGCTGCGGTGGCTTGGGCTAGGTGACAGGAGAGCGGCCTGGGCCTAGCTAAGGTCTCTGCGCTATCGCGAGGCGAAAGCGACACCGGCCCTGACAGCGTGCACGACGAAACGATCGGCGAGGCTAGGGCGAGATCGGCCAGAGGGGGTTGTCCAGGGGGTGGTTTAGCTCACCGCGAGATGGTTGACGTGGTTGGATCGGCCTGGGGCGCAGAGTGACGGCGATGACGCAGACGGACCGGAGCTAGGGTTTCGCGTCGGCCTCGCGCTGGTTCTGGCGGCTCCGGTCCTCCTCCTCCTCGACGGCGAGCGCAGGGCGATGCAGGGGAAGCAGAGGAACGTCCTCGAACACTACCACGACGGCCACGCTGGCTGGATCGGCTGGGCGCGGTGGAGGCCGAGGTTTTGGCGGCGAGGTGTAGACGGTGGCGGTGGAGAAGGAGGCGAGAGGGGAGGCTATGGGGCGGATCTGGGCGAGCAGAGGAGAGCCGTGGGGGAGGAGATAAGGCAGAGGGAGGGAGGATGCCGCGGGGAGCAGGTAGATGGGGAAAAGGTGGCTTCGGTGCCCCTTTTCCTCCTCTCCTTCTTCACGTGCTTGGTCGGGCAGGCAGGACAGGGGCATGCAGGTGACGTCCAGGTGGGGCCAGAGGCGAGGCCAGGGAGGGTGGCTAGGGGTAGGGCAAGCAGGGCAGGGAGAGAGGAGAGCTAGGGAGAGAGAGGTGAGGCTCGGGTTGGGGCTAGGGTAGGAGCTAGGCTCGGTTAGGGTATAGGTTTGGTGGGGTAGCTAGGTGGGCCGAGGTGATCAGGTGGCCAAGTGGGGCCAGCTAGATAGGGAGAAGAGAGGGAGGCCGAGAGAGAGGGAGATAGGTTTAGGGTTTGGTCATGGGGAGGCCTAGATAGAGGGTAAGAGAGAAGGGGTGGGGCTTAGGGTTGTTTAGGAGCTAGCATGCTCCCAACTAGATCAAGCAAAAGCATGGAAAGAGAGAGAGAGGAAAGATGAGGGAAGAGGTGGTTTAAGCATGATCACAAAAGATCAAGCTAAAAGAGAGAGATAGAGAGAGAGATGATCCACCCAAAACCAAATAAAAACCAAATGACAAGCTAAAGGGGTACTTGCATGGCCCATGCAAAAATATTCAATGCCATGTTTATTTTGTGAGAACAATATTAATACATGGCATTATTATTATGCATTCCCAAAATTGGAGTAAGGCCCAAGCAAAGGAAGTTAGAAAGGATTCCAAGTGGAGTATATAGAGATGATCACATTGGATTATATTTGGGACTTGCTAGTGTGTATATGCCACTAGGTATTTAATAGGCCCACAAAAATATCCCAACATGATGATAACCCCAAAACCACACATATGTAAGCTAGGAAAAAGGTTCCACTCACAAGGCATGCAAAGGTGGCCATGTGGCTCTCATGTTTCAATATTGTGAAAACAACATGATGCTAAGATGAGAGCATGTGGAAAGAATTGGATCCATCCCAACCCACATGAGCTAGAGGCAAACTCAAATAAAATGCAAAGCTCATATTTTAGTTGGATGGTGGAATTATAAGGTGGTGAAAGAAAGGTGGTGGAGTTAATAAGAGATATGCCCCCCAACTCAACTTGGGCATTAAACAATATATCAAGAACCAAATACAATATCAAGAGGCAAATACAATTAATAATGCATATGAGATAAGAACCAAATCAAAAAGGGTTTTATATGATGCTCAAATGCAAGGAGGCATGATGACATGAGCATAATATGATGATGATGCAACAATTATATATTTGAAGTAGCCATATATCTAGGCTAGGCTAGTAGCATTGCAATTGTTAGACAATTGGGATGCTACACAGACTATGAAGAGGACTATCAGGAGGATGGACCGCAGGAAGGTTACGACAACTAGGATCATCTTCCATCGTCAGCATTGCTTGTGACCATGAAGATGGAGCATCGCCCACGCTATCGTTATTATTCCGCTGCTTGATTGTACTAAGACTGGATCATGAGATCCTTTATTTGTTGTAAGACCTTATGTATGATTTGTAATGGATGATGTACTGTGATATCCAATCTCTAATGTCTCGCAAAAATGGTAATCCTGAGATTGCGATATATGGCATAACAGGCATCTGGGATTAAAAATCCGGGTGTTGACACAGACAAATCAGGGGACGGAACCTTCTCCTATGGCAGCACAGATAATAATAATGTGTTCAGTTCTACAGCAAAAACTCTACGCATAGCACTAATCCTACCTACAGAACATGGCAATCCTCATAGAACAACATGCTCAGATCCAGATCTAGAACACCATCTCACAACTTAGAACTATGAGCTAGAACATGGCAACAGATCTAAGCTTCGAGAGTTAGGGTTAGATGTTTCTTACCATGATCTCGACCTCGCCTGACAAGGATGACATGTCCGACATAGCCGAGGAGGAATACTTACCGGAGATGACCTAGATCCGCCGGAGTAGGAGGCGCCGCTTACCTACTCGTCTGTGAGGAAGAGGATTTGGAGGGAGAGCTCGAAATTGGGGGAAATGGAGGCAAGGATTTTGGAGCCGACGGAGGGCAGTATAAATAGGCGCGGCGAATTGGTGGCAGTAACCCCAATTTCTCCCGCCGGATTCCGCGAGCTCCCACCATCCCGACCTTGCACGAGCGCGTGCAGCTTCTTCCCCCACGAGCGCGAGAAGAAGTTGATTCCGGAAAACGCCTGATTTCGACGTTCCTCCAGGACCTGGCTAAGGGGTACTTTAAGAATCGTATGATGCAAAGATTCCATCCGCCGCGTGAAATCAAATGCCCTTATTTCTTCCCATCCAATGCGTGAAACGAGGATCGGGGCAACCAAACACGCCCTGATCAGGTCACGTATCGGGTGGGGCAAGAGTTGAATTTTGCTAAGGAGAAGATGGTGTTCCAGGAGAGGGTCAAGCTCTACTGGTATGTCAGAGCATCTCCACTCGTTGGCTGAACCTAGGCCGAAAATTGGTCCGTTTTTCGGCCAGACGGAACAGTTTTCGGCCTAGGTACGCCCATTTTCACACTCGCGTACCCAGTCCGAGTTCCCAAATTCAGCTAAAATTCATTAAATATGGGCGAATTTCATTAAGTTGGGCGAATATAGGCGGATTACATCAAATTTAAACTAACCTACTACATAAATAAACTTAAAAAGGCCGCCGCCATGGCCTCCGCCGGTGCCCTCGCCGTCCTACATGCCAAAGTTGCTGTAGAATGCCGTGTAGCCGGGGTCGCCCCGGCCGTCATCCTCGCCGCCGCCGCCGTCGTCGCTCGACGGCTGATTCTTGCGGGAGCTCCCCTGGCCTGGATCGTCGCACCTCCAGGGCTGGAAGGACGGGCCTACGTCCTCATCGTCGTCGAGGACGTAGAGCGGGGCGCCCTGGTAGGCGAGCTCACGCCCAGACAACGTCGGGCGGCCTTCTCCTCGGCTCGCCGTAGGCGAGGATGCGCCGCCGCCCGCTTTTCGATCCATCTCGACCACCTGAGATGTCCGCGAGAGGCTCCACCGACGGTGGCTGCGGCGTCTGTGTCGCGGTTTCGTGGAGCGACTGCTCCAACGCCATCTTCAAGGCGGCGTCTTCGGCCAGCGCCGAACCTTCTATCTTGGGGCGACGGAGACGTAGGTGGCCGGTTGGCGACGCCGTCGTTCGCGGCTCGCCGATGACGATGCCGTGCGAGCGCGTCCGCGGCGGCAAGCGCACAGGCGACTCCGCCTCGCGCTTGACTACCGTCAGCGCGCGCAGCGGCGCCGAGCCAGAGGAGTGGGATGCCGACGCGGAGGAGGACGAGCTCATGCTCGCCATCCTCCTCGGCATCCAGTTCGGCGGAGGACGCCGGCCGGACCAGGCCGCCGGAGTCGGTGTGCGCGGAAAGCCGAGCGACGACGTGTTCCCGCGGTTGATGTGCTTCATCACCGCCGCGAGGGTCCGACCTGGCGCGCTCCACCAACGCTGGCGGCCAGCCGAGTTGTTGCGCTTCGGCGGCGACTCGTTCGGCGGCCCCTCGTGACGGGAGAGCTCCTGCTCGCGGTGATCGGCGAAGAACTGCTCCCAATAGAGGAGGTTGTCGGTGCTCTCGGCTTCGGCGGGGTCGTCCATGCCGTTGATGTACTCCTGCACATCGTACGGCAGCTCATCCGGCGTCGGCACCGGCGGGACAGGGATGCCGCCGGCACTCAGCTTCCAGCCGGGAGGCATCCGCATGTCCGGCAGCGCCATATAGCCGGCGTCGTGCTGCAGCGCGCCTCGAACTGCAGGGTGCGCCGGCCGAAGCCGTTCGCCGCAGCTCCATCACCGGGGTACCGTGAGGCCATGGCTGGGAAGGGGAAAGCGGTGAGAGAGGGTTCACCGGAGTTTGTGGGTGGGGGAGCTGTGAGAGAGTGTGGAGATCTCCGGCGAGGGGTACGGCTTATAAAGGCCGAGGTGGGCGGCGAGGGCGGGAGGGGTGTAGCGGCGGCGGAAAAAGAAGCAATGGAAGTTAGTGCCCGCCGGTCCGTCTGGAGGCCGTCTGACGACGGTGGCGTCGTAAATTGGCGACGCGTGGTCGACGCGACGGGCAGTTAATGTCCGGCGGTCGTCGCGTGGTTTTGAGGATGACGACGACTCGGCTTCTGTCGCTGACTCGGCGGGTCCACGTGTTGCTTCGTTTTTTTTTCACCGAACTCGCTGAGTCCAGCGTTCCCAAGACGTATCCGGAAACCTGGGTTCGGCCTGGGTAGTCTGGAGCAAAATTGGCACAAAATCCGATCGAAAACAGGTCTTTGGTCGCGACTGAACAATTTTCGACGTCCGGGCTAAAATTCAACGTTCAAATCGGCCTCCTGGTAGAGATGCTCTCAATGATTCACATTTAAATGGAGTAGTATATGTTTTTGCTTTGCCCGTTTGATTCCATGCAAAATTTGGTCCACGCTCCAGGGGAGGCAGAGGCAGTGATTGACTGATGCAGCGCAGGCTTTCTCCCATGCATGCCACAGCAGAGCAAGTGTGAGCAACGGCACTCGTGGGTCTGCAGTGACTGAGGTTTCGCGTGCATTAACCAGGCACCATGCGTCCCTGTTCCAAGCAAAAACATTTTTGATGCGGCCTTCAAAAACCAGATTCTTCTAACGTTGGTTAACCATTCTATCAGAAAATCAGCATCTTTTTTTTCTCGAAGGGTTGACTCCACACCTGAAGTCAGTGAACACAAGAATCGGAAGAAATCTTTTTTGGAGGGGAGGCTGTAAAGTGTAAATTTCGTCTGTCATGCATGGTAACAGTAAAGTGAATCAGCTTTTGCCATGGCTGCGCTGCCATGGCACACCACACCACACCAAACCACGAGGTCCACAACACAACCCCTGTAAAACTTTCCATGCCACACAGTTGAGCCAGGGAGGCCCAGTTCAGAGGCTTCTCCCCCCTCCCTCCCCCCATCCTTTTCCCCACTCTCGCTCTCACAAGCCCCGAGAGGTCTCTCTCGGTCAATGCCACTGTCGCCGCCGCCGCTCGCTCGGTACTAGCTGCCTGCCTACAGGGCCTCCCTCCATTTACACTCCTCAAGCTCTTTCTTCCTGCTGCTGCTGCCCTCTCCTCCGGCTCCCCTCCAAGAAGAACAGGTATGAAGTAGTAATCTGTGTTTCTCTCTCTAAATCTTTTCATTTATTTTTTACTTTTATGCGCCGGTCTACTTCTTGGCTCTGCCAATGCACGCGATGGTGGTTCTTGTTTCTTGAGAGGCTCAACTCAAACAAATGGCGGTGTCTTCCTTATTGGCACAATCCAGGAGACCTAGTTACTAGTTTATTGGTTGGTTTCCGTGCGCCCAAGGTCGCTGTCCTTTTTTCCTGAATTTCTTGATGTCTTGCTGCTCTTCTTTCCCGAGTTCCAACGGCAGTATCTTTTTCGAAAGAAAAAAAGATTGCCTTTCACCCCGTATTTTTTCACATGATGATATTTTTCGTCCTCAACCAACCAACTCAACTAACCCTAGTTTGGGCTTTTAGTAGGATTTAGCCCTTCCGTTTCTGGGGGGAAAAGAAGTTGGAGCTCAAGAGGTCGCAATGCCCAAGATGTTCGGTTTCTCTCGTCGCCGGATTAAGCTGGGAAGGTGAATTTTGGTTCCCTGCTTCCTTCTGTTTTAGCCCGTAAATCTAGCTCCGCTGTTTATTTTTATTTTTCTCTATCCTACTAAGCCTCCCCTAGTTATTACTGGTCCTGTTCTTTATTTCCATGGATTTTCTCTTACTACTCCGTAGGTATTTTAGTTAGATTTTCTGATTTGATTGGTTGTGTGACCTGCGCATTTAGACGATTTTAGTGAGAGAAATAGTCTCTGTTCATCTCAAGAAATTATGTTGGCCTGAGCAAAGAGCAGATACTAAAAAAGTCGAACTGTTCTGTGAATTTGTGTTCATCCTTCCTTTTCTTTTTTAGGATTCCTGTTTCTCAAGAGAAAAGGATGAATAATGTGCTCTTACCTTTTCATTGCCTTGTGATCTCTCTAGGTTGAAGGGCCATCTTCATGATCATTTCCATGGTTCCCGGAGTCCTGCTCGGCCTACCAAGCGCCCCAGTCATCCCAATGTGAGCTAGTATTCTTCTTGACTCATTTCACATGTTTTTTTCCCCTCTCACTCTGTTGTATCTGGATGTATTTAAACGGTTATTACAACCTATTGCCGTTTGTTCAGGAAGAAGAGCTTGTGGCTGCGTCAGTGAGTGGCCGTGCTGATGACCTTGCTTGGCGCTGCTCGTCCGATACTTTCGATCTCAATGACCGTGCATTTGAGAACTCGGAGAATTGGGCTGTGTTGTCAACAGAGGGGGATAAACCGAGCCCACGTTTTGATGTAATCAACCATCTTAGCATTGTTTCAAGTGTAAAAGGATGTTGTGATGTTCTCGTCATTACTCGGTTTCTATACTGAAGCTTTTATAGACTATAACACATTCGTGTCCTCACCATTTCAAACAGCACGCAGCAGCCATGGTTGGGAGCAAAATGATTGTCTTTGGTGGTGATTCTGGTCACCATTTGCTTGACGATACAAAGGTAATTGATGTTGTGTTGTATGGGAGCTCATTTTTTTCGTGTTGTGTAGGCTTATATCAGTTATGAGCTAACCTTGTGATATCATCTTTCATATACGATTCAGATACTGAGCTTAGACAAACTTACATGGGATTCTGTGGCATCTAAAGTTCGTGTATCACCAGGTGGACGTTCACCGAAGTTTCGACCGTGCAAAGGTCATTGTCTGGTATGCTTCTTGGAGCTCGTTGCTCCCATTCTTCGTTTTCTTACATGCTATCTTAGACTTGTACCTTATCTTTACAAATTTACTGGAAGTTATGCGTTCTCAAAATGAAGAGTTGGTAAAGAATGATTATTCACATTCCATGCTTTTCATTCTGTTCTCAGTTGTAAAACTGCAGGCCTTAGTACCACATTGATAGTTTATGATGGGTTGCACTAGCGTAGTAGCATACAATGCCTGTTTGCACAATTGTTGCATTTCGGGGTTAACACTGCACATTTCGGCAAAATGAACACGAAATCCAAAGTGATGTGCTACACACGTGTTTCGGTGGCCTGTGGTCATAGGTGAGGGCTGGGCTTTGAGTCAAATATGGCCTAGGTTGTTACAATCGTCATGGCTTTCACCTTTCAATAATCCTGTTACCTCTGTTCCAAATACATGACTTCCTAGAAAGCATTAAATCAAGCTTCTTATCTTTGACAACTAATTAAGAAGAACAAATTAGATTTTTTTAGAAAAAGATTGTACCATGGAACTGGTAACGGACATCAGTTTCAAAACATATAATTTTGTAATTTTAATAAGATGTACATGTAAAATAATTAATGTTCAAAGTTGCATGTGGAGAGGTCTCTATCTAAAACCTATTTTGAATGAATGGGTACCTTGCAGTGTTTACAATGCTTGTTTTAACTATGACTTGAATGAGAAAATAATGTAACTTTTTAAATCTTAGGTTCCATGGGGCAAGAATGTCATCCTTGTCGGAGGGAAAAGCGAGCCACCTTTTGACCGGATATCAGGTTAGATTGTCCTATTTCATTCTCAGAAAAATCAGATAGTTTTATTTTATTATCTGATTCAATATTAAACTTCCAGCAGAAATAATCAGGACTTCGTCATTTATTTTACTGCAGTATGGACATTCAATTCGGAAACTGAGATCTGGACGCATATGGAAGCGAAGGGCAACATTCCAGTTACATATTCGAACATTGATTTACGCAATTATTGAATTGTTCGTTGCAAGATGACAAGCGATTGTTCCTCAATTGCTAATTTCAGGTGGCTCGCAGTGGCCATACAGTGACTAGAGCAGGCGCTGTTTTAATTCTTTTTGGGGGAGAGGATACTAAAGGGAAGAAATTACATGACCTTCATATGTTTGATCTGAAGTCTTTAACATGGCTTCCATTGAACTATAAGTAAGTCATTCTTGTCTAGAACTACGGAGTTTGATGTCAATACACAAAAACAAAAGCTAAGCAAAGACGTTTCGTCAGGTGGTCACTTGGTTAGTCCACAATGACTGTCTATAGGTATCTGCAAATCTAATGTGGTTTAATTAGCAGTCCATGCATTGAAGCTCTTTGATGTTCGAATTGTTCTCTTACTTTGCTGTGCTATGTTCTGCTAATAGCTGCATGTTCATGTTTTAGAGGTGCTGGACCTTCTCCAAGATCGAATCATGTGGCTGCACTTTATGATGATAGAATTCTTTTGATTTTTGGAGGCCAGTCAAAATCCAAGACCCTAAATGATGTTCACGCTCTAGACTTTGAAACAGTAAGTTTGATCAGGTTTCTGCTAATTTTTCTTGTTAACGTCCTACTGAAAAAAAAATCCAATCTTCTTAGATGGTATGGTCAAGAGTGAAAACACATGGTCATCATCCATCACCTCGAGCCGGTTGCTGCGGAGCTCTCTGTGGGACTAAATGGTTTATAGCAGGGGGTGGAAGCAAGAAAAGGCGTAAGTTTGTTATGCTATGTACTCATTCATTAAGTCGTATAATTTGCAATATGAGTAGTTCAGTTTCTTTCTAAGCCATAACCAAAAGTGTGTTCATTTCTTAGACGAATTGCTTCATTTAGGACCATGACTCATTTTTCTAATAACAAGTCTTCTCTCACTTTCTCAGGTCATCCAGAAACCTGGGTATTCGATGTTCTCGAATCCAAGTGGTCTGTTTGTGTAGTACCTCCTAGTTCCTCCATCACTACCAAGAAAGTAAGTGGAAGTCATCTTTGATGGAATCCAAGTGGTCTTGGCAGGTGGATACTGTACCATCTTCAGCCTTCCTAAAATCTAGAGAAATCCCAAGTTTTGGATTGCTTTTAGAGTTATATTCTACTATGCTGGATATTTTATAGAGTTAATGCCCCTTACTAGGAAATTCAAGATTGCTGTAGTCTACTCTTATGTAATCCACACTGAAGTAGATATTCATCTTCAACTTCAGTCTGTTGCTCATGGCAGAGGAAACAACAGACTCTCCAACAGCAAATCCTATTCAATTTCCTGTTATTCCGGTGCTATCATTTATTCTTGTTGCTGAACAATTGAAGCTGCAATTCATGCAGGGTTTCAGCATGGTTCCTCTGTACTACAGGGATAAGATTGTTCTTATTTCGTTTGGAGGAAACAAAAAGGAGCCATCTGATAAGGTAAGTACTTCTTAAGTGAAAGAACAGCCTACTTTAGCATTTAGAGTTTTAGACTTCATTATTTCTTGTTTTGTTGCAAGGGGTATTTCTGATATTTTCCGCAAAGCATAGTGCTGTTGTTTTTCGTATTTTGCCTAAAAAGCACTTGAAATATTTCGTTTTCCAGCTACCATTCCAGAATTGAAATTATTTTTTTGTTTCCGAAGGTTGAAGTCCTAGTAGTGCTGCAAAATGAACTTGGTTTCAGTTGGCGGTCTGCCCCTGATGCAGAACCCTTAATGTATGATGACTCTCCTCCCAGCTCAAAGGAACTTGCCGATCACCTCAACAACTGTGATCCTCTGTACTCTAATTCAGTAGCAAGGCGTAGTCTCGCGACAACAGCGGAAAGCTCGTCTGGGAGGAAATCGCTTCCTGATTCCCTGCTACATAATAACTCAAATATGGGAAGCTCATCACTCCGCCGACAGTTCCGTCAGGAGGAGGAATGCAGCCTGGCCCAGAAACTGCAGAAGCCAATAGATGATGACAAGTACAAGGATGTTGACAACTGTTCTGAGCTACCATCCTTTGGAAACCAGAAGCAGCGGAGCGACACATACCATTCTCCAGAGGCTGATGCTAAAGCGAAGAGGTTGGGTAGAAGTTCGTCAGACATTAACCATCAGCATGATTCAAAAATAGCAAACCTGGTCAGGAGAAACATGGCGTTGGAAGAGAAACTTTCAGCTGCAATGGCGAGCAAAGACGAAGCAGAGAAGAACCTATCTCTTGTTATTGACAGCAAGGAAGAGCTAGAGAAGAGGCTAGCTGAGAGGGACAGGGAGGTCGAGACGCTGAAGGAGAAGGTGATAGGGTTAGAATTGGCACAAGAGGATTCAAACAGTGCCTCAAACACTGTCCATGCTGACAATGTGCGACTGGAGCGTGAAGTGGCCTTTCTGAAGGCCGTCATGGATGAGAACCAGAAGGCAAGAAACTACCACTATGGTCTCTCCATCTGCTAGCGTTTTCGCTGTAGTACTGACCATGTTTTCTTCCTATACAGGATCTGCACTCGACCCGTGGAGTTCTAGCAGGAGAGCGTGCGAGGGCGTTCCAGCTCCAGGTAAAACTTGGAAGTGTCAGATCTTTCTGGCTAATACAAATTTTAGCCAGTGGCAGTTCCCATTTATAAGGATTTTTCATGCTGATGTCCAATTTTACTTGCATTTGCGCATCTGTGACTGCAAGATTGCTGTTGACATTTACTTTGCCAGGTTGAAGTGTTCCATCTGAAGCAAAGGCTGCAAACAATGGACGGAAGGTCACCTACACCGAGAAAACCTCAAAACCTCCTCTAGGTTCCATGGTGATGACTTTGTCTAGCATCCTGATGTAAATTAATTATTAGCATACCTATTTGTCCATCGAAACATTAAGGGCGTGTTTGGTTGGCTACCGTACTTCGCCACACTTAGTCAAATTCACTTTTACTGTGACGACCCATGTACGGTAATGAACCAAACATGCCTTAGGTATCCATATGTTTTCGTCATAGAGGTGATAACCTCAAGAATGTTTCTAAAGACCCAAATGGATTGATTCGTGCAATTATGTATGATCTAATAATGTGCTATGCTTGTTTCTGAGACTTGTCTTGAAGGGTAGCTCTCTTCTGTTTCTACAAATGTTGGATTTTATCATGGGCTTTAGGCCCATGGACCAATGAATTACTGGAAAATCTCATGTGGCCAATTAGTGCGTGGCAAGAGGTAGGATGGTGTTTGGTTAGGCTTAGAGCATCTCCTTGGCTTTGGCTTAGAGCATCTCCACTTGCATTTCCGGAAGGGCCCTCTTAGGCTGAATTTTTTATCCGGATGTAGTCGTGTTCTTAGGACACAAGTTTTCGCCGGATTTGACCCAAATTATATTCGGCGTTCCTAGGCCGAACCCAAGACGTCGGGAGTCGCCTAGGAACACCGGATGAAGCTGAATCGACGGGGAAAACTAATGAGGTGAGTCATCCTTATTGTTAGGAATGATGTTCCAGAGGCTCACATTCCGCCTTGTATTTGTAATCCTAAGAACTAGTTGTATGTGTCACTGTAATTGTTATAGGTGTGGAAACCACATACTTATATCCTTTGTTCAGAAGCCGTTGAGTCGAGTCGAGCTCGAAGAGTTGAGTTTACATGTCGCCTCGGCGTTGGGTGTAATAATAATAAATAATATATAATATGACAGGAAAATGACAGAAGGTCCATAAGTTGGAAACACAAATTTAACACATAGTTTCCATACAAATTAGGTGACACAAAGTCACAAACAATAGGGCAACAAACAGGCTGAGATTGAGGAGCATAGGGACACACGAGAGGGAGTAGCAGACTAGCAGAGCTACATAAGGGGCAGCGGGAGATGGAGGAGAAGAACTGCAGAAGGGGCGGCGAGAGATGGAGGAGAAGATCTACAGAAGAGAGGCGGAGGGGAGAAGCAGAGGAAGAAGCCAAGGAGGGCAAGAGGCTTACTGGACTTGGAGAGGACGAAGAGTGGAGGGCGGCGGCTGTGTAGCTTCGCTTCCCTCTCTCTCCCGCTCAATTTGCGTCTGTTCTGGTTGATTGACTCTGCCTCCTACTCGATTTCCTTTGCCCCTGGTAGTTAGGTGCCAATTCCCCATGATTCCCTCCTGACCCCCCCCCCCTTCCCCCAAAATCCCGCTCGATTCCCTCTCTCTCTCCCGCTCAATTGGCCTTAGCCCTCACAGGTGCCCGCCAATTTCCCCGTTTCCTCCTGATTCCTCCCCCCCAATTTTCCCTTGATTCACTGGCGAGCGCCCAGAACAATCGATTCGGCGCCTAAGCGGACGCTTTTTTCTCCAGCGCGCCTAACTCAAATTTACAGGTGTCGCCCTAGTCGTCTACTCTAAGCTGTTGGATGCCTAAGCAGCGTTTAGAGGAGACAACATGAAAACAAAGCTTATATCTAGCTCTAGCCAGTTTATCCTTAGTCGTTTGAGGTTGGGAGGGAAACCCACTTCCGGTACTAATTTTTAAGTCAGGAGATGTACGATAGCCAGACCGATGTTATTCGCCTTGCATTGGCTAGTCGGAAGAGGTACGATAGCCAGACCGATCCAAAGGTTAATAGGACGTGAGCACACCGTCATACGCTCGGACTAACACAATGGAATCCTTAGACCTGAGGGAATCACACGATTCAAGTTGTGGAAGAGCCGACTTTGACTCCATCTAACGCTCACCGTAACTGGGAGTAATAAGGGTGGTCTTGGGCCAACTTTGAAGCAAGCTGTGTGATGTGGATCAGCCAAGACGGAATTTCCCCCTCCATATCGGAGAGATATTCTCTGGGCCCTCTCATGTGATATGATTCAGAAGCATGGTCATGCGCTACTCGATCAAGTGTTGATCGAGGTAGTCCGACTTAGTGAAGCTAGAGGGAATCGGTTATCACTGCAACGAGAAGAGAGTAAACCGACATTGGGATGAAGAAATCTCCCCCGCGGTTTATCACCAATATCGTGAGGAAAAGGGACTTGGACAGATCGTCATATTGAGGACACTTGCGCAAACTGGCAGTCGGCAAGTCTTGCTAGAGGCCGCTACCGACTATCAGCTCTAGTGGGAAAGTCACTGAGCTACGACTATGACTAAATGATTACTGAGTTGTGTCCAGCTTGCCATAAGCCAGCGGGATCGCACACTTAATAGAGTGGGACGAGGCGGATGTTGATCCAACTATCTCAAATCGGCAAGTTGGACTTATTTGGACAAGGACACATGTTAATGGGTTGGACCCCTTTGACTAGGGTTAGGGTTTAGGACCGAGGGACACAAGTGTTGTGTGCCGCACCTACTCACTTATATAAAGGAAGGTGAGTGGCGACGGACTGATATGACAATCCAGTGTTGCTTCCTAGGGTTTCACTAGACTTGGTAATTCCACCTTCCTGTCCCACAGCGGAAAGAACGAGACTAGCATCTCACTTGTTGTTGTCCCACCTTGTATGTGTGTGAGAGCAGAGGCACCACATCTGCGGTGCTTGTCGGCGGCGTTGGTCGGTGAAGTCAGAGGCGAGAAGGAGGAGCAGGGAACCGGGGACGAGGTGGTCCCAGGATCGAGAAGTTCGCCGGAGCCGGACGAGGTGAGGGGAACGTACAACACCACCACGACGCGCTTCCTCATGTTCCGCACCTGCGCGTCGAGAGGTACGAACTATTGCCTTTGACCTTGGCCGGATCTTGGGGTGGCTCATTGGAGACCTTGCTGGAGTAGAAAAGTTTTTGTTTTCACATGGCTCTATGCATTTCCCATCAGTGGTACCAGAGCACCGACTCTAGGTTTTTGGCATAGTTCTTGCGCATGAGATTCGCTATTGGGAAAGATTGGATCTTTCTTGCTATTTTCGTTTTGTCTTTTTGATCTGTTTTAATCTAGGGCAATGTCCAGATATGGTTTGTCTTGGCCAAGAAGTTGGTCAAAACTATTCCAGTTCTGAGTGGAAGATCACGTGGCTGATACGTCGGAAACGTATATATAATTTTTGATGATCCATGCTTGTTTAGTATCTACTTTGCTTTACTTGTCTACACTTTGAGGTGCTTTTTACATGTTTTCTAGTACTAACCTATTAACAAGTTACAACTGTGCTAGATGCCTGTTTTCTGCTGTTTTTTGTTTCAGAAAAGTTAGTAAAGAAATATTCTCGGAATTGGACGGGACAAACATTAAAGTCAATAACTTTCTGTGGGGAACAAGAAGTCTAGAGGGGAGACGAGGAAGCGGGCCAGGGCAGCCAGAACCCCCAGGCGCGACCAGGGGTGGGCCCACGCCTGGATAGGGTTTGCCCCCCTGGTCGCCTCCTCGGCCTCCCCCTTCGCCTATAAGAAGCCCCCGATGCAGAAACCCTAAGCACCCGATCAAATCTCCACGAAACCGTCTGTAGCCGCCACCACAATCGTCCCTAGATCGGGGGGATCTGAAGTTCTTCCCGGCACCCTGCCGGAGGGGAGATCATCCCGGAGGCCTTCTCTCCGATATGATGCGTGAGTAGTTCCACCTTAGACTATGGGTCCATGTAGTAGCTAGATGGTGATACGTTGGAAACATATATATAATTTTTGATGCTCCGTGCTTGTTTAGTATCTACTTTGCTTTACTTGTCCATACTTTGAGGTGCTTTTACATGTTTTCTGGTACTAACCCATTAACAAGTTGCAACAGTGCCAGATGCCTGTTTTCTGTTGTTTTTGGTTTTAGAAAAATTAGTAAAGAAATATTCTCGGAATAGGACGGGAGAAACGTCAAAGTCAATTACTTTATGTGGGGAACAAGAAGTCCAGAGGGGAGACGAGGAGGCGTGCCAGGGCGGCTAAACCCCCCTAGGCGCGGGTGGGCCCTACCCCGCGCCTAGGTAGGGTTTGCCCCCTCTGGACGCCGCCTCGGCCTCCTCCTTCGCCTATAAGAAGCCCCCGATGCAGAAACCCTAAGCACCCGATCAAATATCCACGAAATCGTCTGTAGCCTCCACCACCATCGTCCCTAGATCAGGGGGATCTGAAGTTCTTCTCGGCACCCTGCTGGAGGGGAGATCATCCCGGAGGCCTTCTCTCCGGTATGATGCGTGAGTAGTTCCACCTTGGACTATGGGTCCATGTAGTAGCTATATGGTTGTATCTCCTCCTTTGTGCTTTCATGTATAGATCTTGTGAGCTCCGTTCATGATCAAGATCTAATCTATTTGTAATCCTGCATGTTGTGTTTGCGGGGATCCGATGGATATTGAGATTATTATGTTGGTTTGATTAATGGTTTTGTCTTTATGATTCTATCATGTCTGTGTTGTTTGTGATCTTGCATGCTCTCCGTTGTTAGTAGCTATCTTGGCCAAGTAGTTGCTAGTGACTCCAAGAGGGGGTATTTATGCTCGATAATGGGTTCATGACTCTAGTTTCCAAGGGAAGTGACAAAAATCTCTTCGGTAGTAGATTTGTTGTTGCCACTAGGGAGAAAACAACGGTCTCTTGTTCATGGAACATGTGGACTATTTACCTTACACACTTTGCTTAAAGCAGTTGTCTGTTGCTTGCAACTTAATACCGGAGGGGGTTCGGATGATAACCTGAAGGTGGACTTCTAGTCATAGATGCAGTTGGATGGCGGTCTATGTATCTTGTTGTATTGCCCAATCGAATCTCATAGGATCTTTCTGACTAGTAATTGCATTGTTATGCCTTGCTCAGTTCTTTTCAATTGCCCTGCTGTAATTTGTTTACCCTTCATGCCATGTTGTTTATCTAAGGAGAGCACCTCTAGTGAACTATGGACCCCGGTCCAATATTTACCATTGATACATCTTCCACCGTTACTTGTTTACTTGCTGCAAACTATTACCTTCCACACCATACGTTTAATCCTTTGTTACAACAAACCAGTGAGCTTGACAACCTCACTGATTCGTTGGGGCAAAGTCTTGAGTTTGTGTTGTGCAGGTCTCCGTGTTGCTTGCAACACTTGTGTGACGTTTCCTTCCTCCTACTGGTTCGATAACCTCGGTTTCTTCGAGGAAAACTTCTTCTGTCTTGCTTCACCTTGCTCTTGGGGTTCCCAACAGGCTCACATAAGCTGTGCAGTCCATCAAGCTTTTCTGGCGCCGTTGTCAGGGAGGCTAAGGATGTCTTCACTGGGGGAGTCCTTCACTTCCTTTATCTTTACTTTGTTTTTGTTTGCTTTGTTTTTTTGCTTGGTTTTGTTTGCCTCTTTCCAATAAAAACCCCAAAATTAGTCTAGTTTAGTTTGCTTGCTTTATTAAAAAACACAAAAAAATTAGTTCCTGGTCTAGCTGTTGTTGCTGCTGTTTTTGGCTTGCCCACCTTTGCCAAAATGAACTCTGCTGAGAACACCAAGTTGTGTGACTTCACTAGCACCAACAACAATGATTTCCTAAGCACTCCTATTGCTCCACCTGCTCCTGATGCTACCTTTTATGAAATTAAGCCTGCTTTGTTGAATCTTGTGATGATAGAGCAATTTTTGGTGCTGATTCTGATGATCCTGCTGCCCATCTTAATAGCTTTGTTGAACTTTGTGAGATGCAAAAGTATAAGGATGGAGATGGAGATATTATTAAGCTCAAGCTTTTTCCTTTCTCCTTGAGGGGAAAAGCTAAAGAATGGTTGCTTTCTTTGCCTAAAAATAGTATTGATTCTTGGACTAAGTGCAAAGATGATTTTATTGGAAAGTACTATCCTCCTGCTAAGATTATATCTATGAGAAGTGATATTATGAAATTTAAATAACTTTATAGTGAACATGTTGCTCCAGCCTGGGAAAGAATGAAATCTTTGGTTAAAAATTGCCCTACTCATGGACTCACTGCTAGGATGATTATCCAGACTTTTTATGTAGGTTTGAACTTCTCCTCAAGAAATCTGTTGGATTCAGCTGCTGGAGGTACCTTTATGGGCCTCACTTTGGGTGCTGCAACAAGGCTCCTTGATAATATGATGGTTAACTACTCTGAATGGCATGTTGAGAGAGCTCCACATGGTAAGAAGGTAAATTCTGTTGAGGAAACTTCCTCTTTGAGTGAAAAGATTGATGTTATTACGGCTATGCTTGTTAATGGGAAAGCTCCTTTAGATCCTAATAGTGTTCCCTTAGCCTCTTTGGTTGCTCAAGAAGAGCAAGTTGATGTGAACTTCATTAGAAACAACAATTTCAACAACAATGCCTATAGGAAAATTTTTGGTAGCAACAACAATTATAGGCCTTATCCTCCTAATAATGGCAATTCCTATGGAAACTCTTACAATAATGCTAGAAGTGCCCCCTCTGAACTTGAAGTCATGCTCAAAGAATTTATTAGTAAACAAACCACTTTCAATAAGATTATAGAGGAAAAGCTTTTAACTGTTGAGAAAAATATATCCTCTTTGTCTGAAGCTCAGTCCTCTTTGATCAATAAAATGGCTGCTAAACCTGAAGCCATGGAAAATACCTTTGCTACTGCTCATGCCATACAAGTTACTATTGATGAAAATGTTAGGCTGTTAGCTCAACTCCATGCTAGGTGGTAAAGGGAAGCTAAAATTGATAGAAACAATAGTGTGCACACCATCACCACTAAACCACAAGTAGTCCATGTTCCTCCTCCTACTATGCCTAAGCCTATTGAGCCTACTACTAGTGATGCTAAGTTTGACTTTGATATTGATGGTTGCAACATTTCTGAAGTGATTATGTTCTTGCAAAATCTTTCTAGAAGTCCTGATGCTAGTGATATGCATGTTGCCTTTACCAAACACATTACAGATGCTCTTGTTAATATTAAGGAACAGAAGCTAAAACATAAAGCTTCTATTCCTAGGAAAGTAGAAGATAGTTGGGAACGCATTATTAATATGCAAGTGAATGACTTTGACCTCAAGGCTTTATGTGATCTTGGTTCTAGTGTCTCTATTATGCCTAGGAATATTTATGAAATGCATGATTTGCCACCTTTGGAAGATTGTTATTTAGATGTCCCACTCAATGATAATGCTAAGAAGAAACTCATGGGGAGTATTAGTGATGTTCTCATTATGGTTAACAATGCTTATGTCCCTGTTGATTTCTATGTTTTGGATGTTGAATACAATGCTTCTTGTCCTATTACTTTGGGAAGACCTTTTCTTAAAACAGTTGGTGCCATCATTGATATGAAAGAAGGCACCATTAAATATCATTTTCCATTCAGGAAAGGTATTGAACACTTCCCAATGAGAAGAGAGAAGTCACTCTTTGCTCCCCCTTTGAAAGCAATGTTTGATGTTAATGCTTCTTCATTTGAAAATACTTGGTTCTTCTTGCTTCTTGTGCCTAACTTAAAGGCGTTAAAGAAAAGTACTTGTTGGGAGATAACCCAAGAGTTTCCTTGAGTTTTGAAAGTTATTACTTCATTAATGACCTCTCCTTATCCTTTTTGTTTGCTTTTTGTGCCAAAAATGACCTCTAATGAGAGGGAAGTAAGATTTGGGGAGATGCTGTCCCGAAACAGATTTATGTCCTCCACCAAAAAATTCGCGAGGAGTCTCTGTAACTCGGATTGAGCTCAAAATTTACGAATAAATCCCCCGGTATGTTAGCTAACTCTCGTTAGTTCAACACTTTTTGATTTGAGCAACAGAAGATGTTCGACAAAATTGGTTTCTACCTGCTAGTCTGTTTTGATAGATTTCTGCCATTATTTGCATTTGCTTCTTATTGATTTCTTTTTGAGTTCTCTTTAGGTGAATTGAGCTTTTTGAAGGAGTTACTACAGTAGCTTGTGTTTTTAATGAAAATCCTTGCTGTTCCAAAGCTTTTCCAGAGGTCTAATATCTTTTGACTACACTAATGTTGGTAATGAAGATTGTGTGAAGTTTTGTATGAAGGAAAATTTTCAGGTGTAAAGAGAGAATGATGCAATGAGATGAAGAATTGACAAAATCTCAAGCTTGGGGATGCCACCATGGTGTCACCCCAAGAAATATCCAAGAGGTACAAGCATCAAAGCTTGGGGATGCCCAATGCATCCCCTTCTTCATCAATAAAAAGCTCAGGTCTGTCTAGACACTTCGTTTTTATTGTTTCATGCACAGTTGTGTTGTTCTTGGAGCGTCTTAGTTTTCGTTTGATTTTTTTAGTTTCTTTAGTTTTCTTGAGTATTTTGGACCCCCGTTCTCTCTGTGTTGTTTACAAATAAGTTTCTTGGCGTTGGAAAGGAGTAGTAAGTTCTTTCTTGTAAGTGCAAGAGGAGCTTGCCTTAACCGTGACTTAGACTTTAGCATGACATGCTAGGTGTTGTTTTGGCATTATGCTTAGTGATTATTGTTGTAGCATGTCTTGTTCCAAACAATTGGGATTGCTTAGTGTGCCTTGAAGAAATTATGCGTTGTTTTAGCATGCAAAAGCATAGTATTGTGGTATTCTCCTTTGATGCTTTGCTTGGGTTGACTTGGCACATGCTCACACAATCTTATGACTATGACAAGTCGCCATTAGCCTCTATGATCATTTAGTCCTTGACTTGTAGTACCACTCTTTGCTTTGATTAGTATGCTTTGTAGCACTGCATGATTATGGCCATTATTGCTCTCTTAGTTGGTTGCTCCCAGTCTTTTGCTAGCCTCCACTTGTATGAGTAAGCTCTACTCATGCTTCCAACTCCCAAGAAACCAATTTATTCCAAAGTGTCCACTATAAACTCCTATGCATGGTGTGTTACACCATTCCAAGTATATTCTTGTTTTCAACTATATTCCAATTAAAAACTATTTTGTTATGTGAAAACTTAGTGATTAAAGCCCTCACGAACTTGATGACACACTTTATATTCTTTGCCCCTAATAAACTTGAACCATTGTGACAACTTTGTTGTATATGCTTGCACTTATAAGTTGGAATTAGCAGAACTGTGCTGTCACGGGGAATGTTTTCAACATTGCACTTGTACTTTGTACTCATTTGATATCATGTTCTTTTGTCTATGCATGTCACCGGTGTGAAATAAAGAGGGAACTTGTAAGTCCATGGAGTTTGTATGCTGTGTTAGAGAAATGCCTGGGCCGCTAGCTCCTAGCCATGCCTAATCATGGTGGAAACTTGCAGCATCACCATAATGAGCTATCTATGAAGCATCCTCAATAAAAAGCTATGCATGTGGTAAATAAAAAGATTGCTGAGATGCTCATTGTCTGCTTGCCTTGTCATTTTGGTTATGGGAAAGCTCCTGTACCATGTGCAAGGCGTACCCCGTTGGCGGTTCTCAATGATATGCAAATACTTACAATGACAAGAACTTACCTGGACCCAAAGTTGAGTATGCATGAGGTGTGGCCCTTGTATTTAAGGGACTTGAGATTGCCAACGTATACTTCATCAAGCATATACTCCATCTTTGCCACTTTAACCTTAACCACTTCAAGATGATTATGATAGGGGAAATGAGGGCTAAAAGCTAACAAGTACCATAATTTTTGGAAGCTCTTTTTGAAACTTGTAATCCCTGCTTCCTTTGCAAAAAGGCCTTTCTTCCACCATTATTTAAGTCTCCACCTTCTACCTTTAGGCACCTTTAACAGAGCATAGTTGTCATTCTATGTGCAGTGTTCCAAAGCTTATTAATTGATGTATATTGTGATATTACTCATTCTTGTGCTATTTGTTTCTAGTCACCCTTGTGAACTTTGAAGGTGTCCTATGCATCTATATTGCTACTCTATGAGGGACAAGCTGATTGCCACTATGCTATGTTTTTTGTATGTGAAACAAACAAACGTTTTTCAATGCATGTTATTCATGATCTTTGTGTGTAACCTTTCATGTTGCATGCATAGTTACTATGTCCTATTGTTAGAACTTCATCTTTCATGCGCATGTTTAGAGTTCTTTGATCCCAGCTTTCAATGCTTGCAAATGGTTGGATCTTTATTGTGAGGGTGCATGTCACCTCAAAAATTATTCTTTTATCACTTACCTACTCGAGGACGAGCAGGAGTTAAGCTTGGGGATGCTTGATACGTCGGAAACGTATCTATAATTTTTTATGCTCCATGCTTGTTTAGTATCTACTTTGCTTTACTTGTCTACACTTTGAGGTGCTTTTTACATGTTTTCTGGTACTAACCTATTAACAAGTTGCAACAGTACCAGATGCCTATTTTCTGATATTTTTGGTTTCAGAAAAGTTAGTAAAGAAATATCCTCGGAATTGGACGGGACAAACGTCAAAGTGAATAACTTTCCGTGGGGAACAAGAAGTCCAGAGGGGAGACGAGGAAGCGGGCCAGGGCAGCCAGACCCCCCTAGGCGCGGCCAGGGATGGGCCTGCGCCTGGCTAGGGTTTGGCCCTCCTGGTCGCCTCCTCAGCCTCCCCCTTCGCCTATAAGAAGCCCCCGATGCAGAAACCCTAAGCACCCGATCAAATCTCTATGAAACCGTCTGTAGACGCCGCCACCATTGTCCCTAGATCGGGGGGAGGGATCTGAAGTTCTTCCTGGCACCCTGCCAGAGAGGAGATCATCCCGGAGGCCTTTTCTCCGGTATGATGCGTGAGTAGTTCCACCTTGGACTATGGGTCCATGTAGTAGCTAGATGGTTGTATCTCCTCCTTTGTGCTTCCATGTATAGATCTTGTGAGCTCCGTTCATGATCAAGATCTAATCTATTTGTAATCATGCATGTTGTGTTTGCGGGGATCCGATGGATATTGAGATTATTATGTTGGTTTGATTAATGGTTTTGTCTTTATGATTCTATCATGTCTGTGTTGTTTGTGATCTTGCATGCTCTTCGTTGTTAGTAGCTATCTTGGCCAAGTAGTTTCTAGTGACTCCAATAGGGGGTATTTATGCTCGATAGTGGGTTCATGCCTCTAGTTTCCAAGGGAAGTGACAAAAATCTCTTTGGTTGTAGATGTGTTGTTGCCACTAGGGAGAAAAAACGGTCTCTTGTTCATGGAACATGTGGACTGTTTACCTTACACACTTTGCTTAAAGCAGTTGTCTGTTGCTTAAAACTTAATACTGGAGGGGGTTCGGATGATAACCTGAAGGTGGACTTCTAGTCATAGATGCAGTTGGATAAGGATATATGTATCTTGTTGTATTGCCCAATCGAATCCCATAGGATCTTTCTGACTAGTAATTGCATTGTTATGCGTTGCTCAGTTCCTGTCAATTGCCCTGCTGTAATTTGTTTACCCTTCATGCCATGTTGTTTATCTAAGGAGATCACCTATAGTGAACTATGGACCCCGGTCCAATCTTTACCATCAATACATCTTCCACTGTTACTTGTTTACTTGCTGCAAACCATTACCTTCCACACCATACGTTTAATCCTTTGTTACAGCAAACCGGTGAGCTTGACAACCTCACTGATTCATTGGGGCAAAGTCTTGAGTTTGTGTTGTGCAGGTCTCCGTGTTGCTTGCAACACCTGTATGGCGTTTACTTCCTCCTTCTGGTTCGATAACCTCGGTCTCTATTGAGGGAAAACTTGCTGATGTGCTGCTTCACACCTTGCTCTTGGGGTTCCCAACAAGACTCCACATCAAGCACCAAGTTCTCTGGCGCCACCAAGGAGTCATCAGTGGCTAACATCCATGATAACCCACTAAAGTTGCTTTTCTTGTTGGACAAGAATAGGACAACTGTACCCTATCAAAAGTTAAAGATAAAAGTTGGCTTTTGTGAGACGAAAAGGTTCTGACTTGCAGTATTCATTTGATTCTTTTCCCCTCAAAGAAGGTGTAGTCGGATTACCCCGCCGTTTGCTACAACACTACAAGTCAGACTTTTTGGTTAGTGGGCTCATATTGTTGGGGCACTACCAATTCTCACCGGTAAAGTGTGAGAGATTCAGACTCTCTCAAGCATGGCACTTGGTAGCTAGACAGAGCTATCACAATAATTGTGAGCTTCAAGGTAAATAGGGTTGTTGTAAAATCCAACAGGAATCGGATAGAGATCCGATTGGCATGGTGTTGCCTACTCTAAAGGTTCACAGGCTAGCAGTGACGCATTGACTCACTAGTCGGATAACTGACCAGGATCCTGAATCACTGTCGACTATCGGAGGGATATTAGTCTTAGTGGGAGTGTGCGCGATTTAAAGGTTTAATCCGCCTTCTCTTGTTACATATATGTTATCTTAAGTGTTTTGCATCTTTCGTTTGTAGATGGCACCTGCTAGCACCGTTTAGATTTCCAGCTTTGCATTGCGTACTATTTTTGAGAAGGACAATATGAATGGAACCAACTTTACTAACCGGTATCATAACTTGAGATCAAGCAAGAAAATAAGGAACATGTCCTGGACAATCAGATTCTAGATGAGCCGGGAAGTGATGAGCCTAATGTTGTAAGAACTCCTTTCTGTCGGGCTCAGGATGAGTCGACGAAAGTCAGCTGCCTCATGCTCGCTCGCATGGAGTCGAAACTATAGAAGTAGTTCGAGAATGTTGAGGCGTACGATATGATCATTGCCCTCAAGAGCATGTTTGATACATAGACTAGGACGGAGAGGTACAATGTCTCTAGAGCCTTCCTTGGTTGCAAGTTGAAAGACGGAGATCCACTGGGACCGCACATGATCAAGATGGTTGGATATGTGCAGTCCTTGGATCATCTGGGTTTCCCCTTGGGCGAAGAGTTCTCTACCGACATTATCCTGAATTCTCTTCCTAGTGCCTATGGTCTGTTCATTTCGAACTATCATATGCATGTCATGGATAAGAAACTGACAGAACTGCAAGGGATACTCAAGACAGCAGAAGCCGACATCAAGAGAGGCGACACCAATCAAGTGTTGATGGTACAGAATGCTTCCAAGATCAATAAGAAGTATTGGTCTAAGAAATCCAAGCCAAAGGGAGATGACATGCTGGATCCAAGTTCTCGTGCTGGCTCATTGACTGGGAAGCCGACAAAACCTTCGGCTATAGTATGCTTTTACTATAAGGCGGAGGGACACTGGAAGAGGAACTACGACAAGTACAAGGCAGACAAAGCCAGGAGTGGAAGTATGACTTCCAACTCAGGTACACTTGTTGTAAATGTTATAGACATTTATCTTGCCGACACTCCTAGCAGCACATGGGTATATATGATACCAGATCGGTTGTTCATGTGTGCAACTCGATGCAAGGACTAGTAAGGCATATGATCGTGGCGAGAGTGGAGATTGACATGAGGGTCGAAAACAAGGCAAGAGTTGCTGCGTTAGTCGTAGGGACGATGCAACTCCAGTTACCTTTAGGATTTGTACTCTAAATAAATGTTATTATGTTCCTGTACTAAGCCAAAACATCATTTCCACCTCATGTTTGATGGAGCAGGGTTATGAGTCGAATATTAAGAACCATGGTTGTTCCTTTATTTGAGTAATGTGTTTCATGGTTATGCATCTGTCCATGAATGCTTGATATTGAATGTAAAGCAGTCTATAACATGAATGCTAAAAGGTTAAAGCCGAATGATCTTAGTCCTACTTATCTATGGCACTGTCTCCTTGGTCATATCAGCTGGAAATGCATGCAGAAGATCCATGGTGATGGACTCCTTGATTCGTTCGGCTTGGAGCCGTTCGAAACATGCGAATCTTGTCTGATGGTAAGATGACCAAGACACCTTTCACAAAGAGTTGCGAGAGGGCGTTCGGCTTGCTGGAGTTGTGTAACACCCTCGGATCGACCCTATGCAAGTCTTAGCAATTACCGCCAAACCCGCATAGAAACGATTCAAAGGTGCCCACCAGGCACTTTCGTGCGAGTGGAAAACAAAGTAATACCATTACACGTTAGTCCATGATGGAACCCACACAACAGATATATACAACACGGCTCCATGAGTCAAGATTACAAATATACAGTACAAAGATCCAAATCACCTTGAAAACGATACACATCCGACTACGGATAAGATGAAAATTGGGCTAAGAGCCCTGAAGAATAACCAATGGCGTCCATAACCCTGCCCAGGCCAAGACGGAAGGGTAACACCGCTAACAACGTTGAACTCAAACCCGCTTAAACAAAAGGGATGCCAGCAAAGGGCAAAGGAAAAAGAGAGTGGTTAGTACTAAGGCCAGTACATGGCGAGACTTAGAATTCAGCGGCTCTCGCCTACATAGGTATGGTGGACTAGATTAGCAACGCATCATGCACTAAACAACCTATAGAGACTCGATACAATCGTCGAATATCAGAGAGGGATAAGAAAGACATATTCGAATCGAACCTGATACTAACACCAAATATACTCATCCTGGTATTTCCCCCTCGCGATCAAATGAGGAAGTCATGCTGAGTGAACTCACACATTTGGCAATTTTATTCATTCCATTATAGTGACAACACTTACTAGTCAGATATAGATAGCATGAGTCATCCTGATATCATAAGCCGTGGGCAGTTTTAGTTAACCATTTTGTTGTAGTTGCAATACTTACTAGTCAGATACAGATAGCATGAGTCATCTCAATTTCAGCAGTTGTTGGCACTTTTATTTACTCATTTCATTGTAGTAAAGCTAATTACTAGACATGTCAAAGTTAGGTTAATAGCACTACTTTATTTATAGCTGTCTATGATCGAGATACTATGATCCAAGTCATCCATAACTGCAGACACGGTTTTCAGAAATATTTACCTTACAGAGGTGCACAAATAGAAACACACGCACGATCAACCTCGGAAAAAATGAAATAAAAACCTAACAAGGCATCACGATAAATAAATCACAAGATTTATAAAATATTTTAGGGGTCCATCCCACTAAGCTACCTGCAACGAAGTTGGCCGGCTCCGAGACGGACCCAGGGTTTGCGTCAATGGCTGTAAACGATTGGGAATCCAAAAGTGTGATTGGGCTTGTCAATACCATGAAAACACTCCGCAATCCTAAACATTAGAATAGTAAATGCTCCTCGAGCAATAGTAGGTTATAATGCAGTAGCATGGCATAAGTACAGGATAGTAATAAAACCCCAAACTAGTTTGTGGCCCCAAGAAATAAGATGTGAATAAAGCTCTGGCAAAAGGGGATTCATGGTCCCACATGCGGACCGTGCGATAGTCAAGGAACAAGTATCAAGTACTCGGGGCCTATAGGACACAAGTGGGCGGTTAAAAACCAAATAACATCTACTACCCACCGGTGCCTCTGCAATAGTTATAAATATTCCCAGCATTTCAATTATCAAATTGTAATTAAAACCATGATCATCTCCACCATTAAGCATGTGACATATTCCAACAACTGCGGTACTCGACAACTTGAACCAACACCTGAGCAAGCAACTATGACTCGCAAGGCCGACTATCTACCACAAACATGTAATAGGAGGTGTCCAAGGAAATATAGGGCTGCAAGGAAGATAACTGGTATGGAGCTAAAGTATCACATCACATGTATCAATAGATCAAAAGGAGGAAGTAAAGACTATAAATATAAAATAGGTAGAAAGGGGTAGAATGCTCGCCAGGGAAACACTACCGAAATTTCATCCGAAGATCGGGGCGAAGCTCGCATCAACTCATCAGCCTAATCCGTGAAAAAGCAAAGCACTAAAAGAAACACCGTATGCACTATTTAATACTATGGAAAAAGATCGGGCATGATGCATGTATGATGTATGACATGACAAAGGTGCGATGCAATTAGACAATATTAGGCAAAACCGGAGTCCCGGCAATTAATTAATAGGTTCATGTTGTTTAGGTACCCCGCAATTTAAATGTTGTCTTAACAAGGAAAAATATAGCGTCGATTCGCTACACAGATTTAAATAGAGATAATATAAGACTAGAATATCCCGCATATAGTCTCCATATTTAATTATTAGGTGATTCGACAAAATACCCTCAAATGACAAAGTATGTGTGCAATCATGAACAATTAAGATGCTGATACATGTAAAATGCATACATGAACTTTGTAGTTTGTTAACATGTTTATTCACATATTTGCATCATATATAATGTAATATCCATGGTTGACATTGATTTTTTGGGATTTACCAATGATCCCCTTTATTTTGTTTATAACCCTGCAGGGCAGGAAAACCCTGTTTTCAATGTTTTTGATGTTTCAGGACCTATACGAAGTCAAATGGGCCTGAGCTTTTGAGATGTCAATATTTATCCACGAGAAGCATCTAGAGCGCAAGAACCTCACTTGGAGGGCCAGGAGGCCCAAACGATCATAGGTGGCACGCCTAGCCCAGGGGGCGCGCCACCTACCCTCTTTCCCTCCTCGGTCGTCTGATCGCCTTGATTCTTTCGCCTACAGAGTTCTCTTGACCTAAAAAACCCTATATAAGGATACCCTAGGGAGTCCTCGACACGGAGCACACCAGAGACGAAAACACCATCAAACAGAGTCATATTCAGCAAATATTGGAGGGGGAAATTCCGCCGGAGCCTCCTCCGGAGGGATCTCCACCTTCTCCAACATCATCACCATGATGACGAGGGAGTAGTCCACCCCCTATACTTTGGGTTTATGGTGGTAACTTGATCTAATCTCTCCATGTATGATCATTGTTGAAGTCCATATGATGTGCCTTGCATGAGTATGGATCTATCTATGTAATTCCTATGGTGAATATTGTGTTATGAGATAGTACTTGTTATTCATTTACCGTTGTTACACATGATCTTTGGATCTGGCATCCTTTGGCATGGTAGGATCGAACAACGAAATCAATGTTCTCCAGTCCTCAAATGTCTTTGCCAAATGTAACATCCCAAAAATATTAATCAAGGTTATCGATTCCAATCACCCAAATTTAGGGTTAACAAAAACTTTTGTGAATTAAAATCCATATGAATGCATGCGTGTATGTGATGAATGCATGAATGCTTGTATGGACTTGTGTGATTGTTATGAATGGCAAGGATTGGTTTAAAGATGAAAACAACATCATCTAAATCATTTCCAAGCAAAAACAAATCAATAGAAATTCAAATACAAACAACATGAGCTAATGGTCACTTTTGCCAATCTTGTTCACTAGACCACTTTGAGTGTTTCTAGTCCAAGATTTCTAACATAAACAAATCCAATTATTTTCACCCCTTGCTAGACCAAGTAAAATTGAACCCAAGCCCACCTTGCAAACCCACGGAAACATTTGGCAACCCTATTCAAATGACATTTAAAAATTGAATCTAGTTCATATGGTAAGATCACCATTTCTCAAAACCCCACAACCAGTTCACCTTGACAAATCCAATCAACCAGATACTCCCTAGTATGTGCCCAGTACACTCACCAAGTTTCATCCAAAAATTCAAATATGAATTTCTTGCGGCCATTTCATCAAACACCTTCTGAGCACAAATCAAATTAAACAACAAACACTATTGTGAGCAGTGTTTGTGCCAAACTTGTTCCCTCTCTAGCTCTCACCACACTCCCAGTAGGTCACTAACATTGTCTAAGCAGCTCTAGCCCACTGTGTACTCGACCATGCCATCAATGGCCACATGGCCGAGCACACTTGCCACCCCCACCATCGACAGCAAGCTAGAAGCATAGCCAGCCTTGCCAACCTTGTCTACCATGCCGCCCATGCCTCACTGCCCCCTCTAGACCAGCCCTAGCTCGAAGACACAGAAGGGAACCGCCGGAAATGCCGTGCTCACGCCACTGTCGACCATGCCGACGTGCACCGCAGTGCACGCCCCATTCCCACTCAACCCGACTGCGCCTCGCCTTTGCCGCCCGTCTACTTGATCACCACCATCTAAGGAGACCACCATACATGCCCGTTCGCCGTCGTGCGACCAAGAGCGCCTGTGTGTCGTCAAAAAAACATCGTCGGTGCCTCTCAGAGCACCAGCGCGTTCCGACTGAACCGCATCGCCCCTTGCCGCGCCATCAAGCCGTTGAGAACCGCCAGGAGACCATGCACCGTCCACTAGCCTCAGCCATGCTCGTAGCTCGCTGTAACCCCGACCCCGATGAGCACTGCCCATGCCGCTCAGCCTCTCTCGCTCTCCTATAAAAGGATGCCTCCCTTGCTTGTTTTCTTCACACCAGTTCACTCCCCACCTCTCACTGATCCTTACCACCTCTTATCGGAGCAAGGAGAGCTCTCCCTCGCTAGAATCTCGCCGGAGCCTGTCGCTGCTGGAGGAGAAGGGCGTCGTCAATTGGAGCCACCCCAGGAGGAGCCACCGGTACCAGAAGAACCTCCATCGTCGACTTCATCATTCACCCCCATCACCGACCATCGCCTGAGCCCCGGTGAGCCACCCCATACCCCCACTGGGTGTGCTAGGGTTCGAGCTTGTTGTGTACTATTCAGACGAGGACGATGAACGTGACCCGTTGATCCTTGATCTAATCCTATGGTCGTAATCGCTCCGTACCCCTTCGCTAACCCCTGTCTCACTGACGTGTGGGAACACCACTTAACCAGCCCGCGCGCTATGCGTAGTGGGCCGGCCCAGTAATTCTCCCGCGCGGCCCAGTAGTTTGAATTTAGATTTATCTATTTAGTTTCAAACCTAGTTCTAGGAGTAGATTCAAAATTCAATTCAGGGAGATTGACTGAACCAAATTGCATGAAACCATTTTTTTTAGAAAGGTATTGGAATTCTTAATCCAAGCCCGTTGGATTCAAAACATTTGGAATTATAGATCACCTATAGTAAAAATAACAAGGCAGAGAATTTTCTGCATTCAAACATTTTTCAAAAATCAACCATAAATGCTTTTGAGTTGATTCCAACTCTCAAAAATCACATTTGATAAGACCTTTCTAAATATATAAAAATATTTAGGTTTACTTGCAGTAATAATGGACAAGTAATAAAATAATTCCCCATAGGCATTTCTAGTCACTTTAATTAATTAAAATAAAAAGGTTAAACCTTATTAAATTGTGACACCACTTTAAATCACATTCCCAAGTATTGAAATATGTGGTGATGACATGTGTCAACATGATACCATATTTTAATTGGAGAATATTAAATCTTAAGTAGTTTTTCAATGAGTAGAAATTACTTTTCTAAAATAATATAAATAAAACTATTGCCTTAATGCTTGTGATGATTGGGATGATGCTAGATCATCTAGTGAAAACCCTTGTGTGCTAAATAGAAGTAGTTAAGTATTGTTTGGTGATTGTGTACTTCGTATTTATTTATATACGCTAGTACCGAACAAGGATACGGAGAGGAAGGAGACTACTACTAAGAGGAAGCAGAGGAGAACTTCAACCACTGCACTGCACAAGGCAAGCTTCACAATACAAGTTAACTTAGCAAGCTACTATCTTAGCAAGCTAAGCTAAAACCATGCAAGCTAATCCTTGCAAGCCCCACAATACCAATGAACTTATGCAATGCATTAGGCATGCTTTGATTAGACAATCTTGATTATCCTAAATCCCAGTTTTACTTGCAAGCTTGATTCTTTTATTTCTTTATCAAAGCTTTTTATTTATTGTTTACTTAGTGACTTGTGAAGTTTTGGAAAGATATTAGAGGTAGCATAAAGAGCATAAAACTTGTCCTAAGTGAGGTAGAACTTGATGTCATCTTGAGGCATGAGATTAGACTTAGATAAGTCACACTTGATTATCACCCCTCATTAGTGTTTACCCCCAACTTTAGTGGCTAGTGCTAAGCATAAAACTTGATCACTTTAGATGGGAATACTTGGTGAAAATGATTATGAAAACCTTAGAATGATGAGTCATTCTAATGAAATGTCTTGACACGTGTTCCTGAACACCAGATGATTTTGATGATGAAAATGTTGAGGCATGAGCCTTAGCCCTTTATAAAACTGATGGTTGTGTTCGGATGCGATACCATTCCAATTTTACCGTACAACCATAATACCCGAATTTGGGTAGGGCTTGACTAGAAATTTATATATCTTAGTATGGGTTCCCTTGCGGTCGAGGTTTGAGATGAGGCTACCTCGTGATGATTGACCACCTGTGCAGTTCCCAAGATGACAGATGGTCATGGTTGGGAGGCCAAACTCATAGGAGATGTGCCTATACTAGGGTGTATAATTGAAAGGTTAGGATTGATTATCCGCATACTAAGTATGGTGAATTCAGGATTGTTCCAGACGGATGTATCGAGTATTGTGGGGAAAGTGTACCACCTCTGCAGAGTGTCAAACTATTCGAATAGCCGCGTCCGCAATTATGGACAGTTGGAGTGGCCATACTGTTCCATCGTCAGATATTTTCAAAATGACTTGTGAAATGAATCATGACTTTGACTTGAACACAACAGGGTTGTGAACATGAAAACTAAGTTCCCACTTAGGTGTTATACAACATTAAACTAGTTTTATTTACTTCTAAACTCAGCTAGAGATAAACCTGGCTTTTTGCAAAACAACCTAGAGCTTAGTATCCCTACTCAAACCACTTACTTGTTAGTGATAGTTTGCGAGTACTTAAAGAGTACTCATGGCTTAGTCTCTGGCTATTCCCGTGGACAGACTATAAAGAGGACTATCAGGATGATGGATAACAGGAAGTCTACGACAACTAGGATCATCTCCCATTGTCAGCATTGCCTGTGACCATGAAGATGGAGCCTCGCCCACGCTACCGTTATTATATTATTCCGCTGCATTGATTGTACTAAGACTGGATCATGAGATCATTTATTTGTATGACCTTTATTATGGTTTATAATGGATAATGAACTATGGTACCAATCTATTATGTCTCGCAAAAATGATAATCCTGGGATTGTGATGTATGGCATAAGGCATCTGAGATTAAAAATCCGGGTGTTGCCACCAAGCTTGTTATGGGTCATGCTCCCCCTGTGGATTTTGAGATTAACGGGCACCACTACAGAAATTGATACTACTTTGTAGATGACATCTATCCAAGATGGCCAACATTTGTGTATACTATCTCAAACTTGATGCTCCCCAAGCATGCCCAGTTTTCCAAGGAACAAGAAGCTTGAAGGAAGGACATGGAGCGGGCATTTGGCGTGCTCCAACAGAGGTTTGCAGTTGTCCAGTTTTCAGTTTTGACCTAGTCGAAAGATCAGATGTGGGAAGTCATGAACTGTTGTGTGACCTTGCACAACATGATCATTAAGGATGAGAGGAAGGACCCAGTGAATTTGGTCGAGAAGAACGAGCCATACTACAGACAGGAACCTCTTGCAGAGCCTAATCACCAGGTGCCGCCAACCTGGGTTGTCTTCATTGCTATGCGTCAGAAGATCCAAGACCCGACAGTGCATCAATAGCTGTAGGATGATCTGGTTGAGCACATATGGATACGTAGGGGGCAACATGTAGATGTTGAGCATGAACTGGCCAAACTAGGACGAAATATGTTGTATTTTTAGTCTATGTCGAACTGTGTTTAATTTTATGCCGAACTATGTTAAATTAATGTAGAACTATGCTGAACATTGCTTTGTATTCATATTATGTCGAACTATGCCGAAAACTGGTCAAATTTAAGCCAAATTTAGATGGAAACACTTGAGTTTGGGTTGCCTGGGAACTCGGCCTGGGAACGCAGTGGGAAACTGGGCGTTCCCAGGCCAAAAACTATATCTATCCGGCGCTAAATAGCTCCGGATTTTGGTCTGGGAACGCCTAACGAGTTGAGGTTCTCTTATCTTTTATTAGTCTTCCTCTTCTGTTTAATTTTGTTTATGAGAAACTAGTCCTTATGCTATGCAACTTGTTTGATATTAAGTTATATTCTGAATTAATCATGTAATAAAATTATAATATTTACCTTATGATATTATAATCTAAACTGTATAGGCTAGCGAGTCGATCAAAAGAGAGCAGTACCACTCCGACCTAGTTTGATTGTTAGGATTTAAGATTGGATGACCTTCTTGAGGAGTAAGAAAGAACACGAGAGAGAAGAGAGAGAGAGTTCAATTTTCTTTTCTCATTTTAGTCATGCCTTTCTTCAGAGTACGTATGTTTAAGTAGTCCAAGACTCAACTGATTACAACCGGCCTCGGGCCCGACACAACTGACATGTGGACCCATGCACACAACTCTAGATAACGCACTCTCTGTCACACAGAACCCGTCGTGATAATACCCCCCGAGGAATACTCGCTTTCCCCCAAGCGAGGACTGCAGGAAATTGCGTGGTCAGCACGCCCCAATGTTCCCATGTCGCTGATTCTTCAGGTATATCCTTCCATTTAATCAGCACCTGAGAGATTGTTGCCCCACCTTTCTTCACCATGCGACGATCCAATATTGCCTCCGGAGTCGGATCATGCAGGTCGAGTGTAGGTAAGCCTGAGAGTACCTTAAACACTAGTGTGTAATCAGCACAATGTTCCTTGAGCTGCGACACATGGAATACATTGTGAATTTGGCTCTCTTCTGGCAACAAGAGTTTATAGGCCACCTTGCCAATGCACTCTAGAATGTCGAACGACCTGAAGTACTTATAGGTGAGCTTAAGATATGGACGACTGACCACAGATTGCTGAATGTAACGCTGCAGCTTAAGAAGTACCTTTCCCCCACCTAGAACTCTTTTTCAATGCGATGTTTATCCGCCTTAAATTTTATTCGATTTTGTGCTGCTGCCAAGTGAACCTTCAACGCTCCAACTGAATCTCCCTTTCAGCGAGCAGTTGATAGAGAGGACGGTTTAGCTGAAGAGGTCCCAGCCATTGCTAGGGCTGGACTATCGAGCTGCTCGACTCGTTAAGGCTCGGCTCGTTAAGGCTCACGCTCGTTAAGGCTCGGATCATTAAACTCGTTAAGGGTAACGAGCAAAAAGTAAAGCTCGGCTCAGTTTGTTAGATGTTTTGGAGCGCTCACGAGCTGCTCGTTAAGAAAATGCATAGACAAAGGCATACCGATAATTAAAAACGACAATTATAACCACATATATACCTGCATTAAAATACGACAGATAATTATCGATAGTAGTGCTTGGATGGCATCTTACGCTTATCCACGTGAATTGGTGTGAGTAGGGAGGCCTGGAACGGACGAGAAGGACTTCGGCCGGCAGGGCTCGGTCGGTGCCGTGGTCAGCAGATCTAGATCAAGAAGGTGGAGATGGGGTATTCCTCAATGGGCCAGTTGTTTGTCTTAGATGGACTGCCAGATTAGACATGTAGCAACATAAGTGGGCCATACCTTGGTTGTTACCGAGCTTAACGAGTAGCTCACGAACATCGTTAACTCGATCATTTAGCTCATTAAGGATATCGACCAACAAATGTAGCTCGGCTCGAATCGTTAAGGAAACGAGTCGATCTCGAACGAGTCGATCAAACGAGTGCTCGTTAAACTCGTTGAGTTTCGAGTTTTATGTCCAGCCCTAGCCATTGCTCCCAAATTCGGCTCATGACCATATAAAGCCTTTAACAGGGACATGCCAGTCGCGCTGTGTACCAAGGAGTTGTACTAGAGTTCCGCCATGGGCAGACACTTCTTCCGGTCTCGAGGATTTGCTTGCACGCTGCAATGCAAATACATCTCCAAGCTCTGGTTTACACGCTCCGTTTGGCCATATTTTTGAGAATGGTATGTTGTTATGAATTTGATCTTGATGGCCAGTCGCTCAAACAACTGACGCCAAAAATTGCTGGTGAAAATTGCTCCCCGGTCTGACACAATCGATCGCGACATGCCATGTATCTTGAAGATGGAATCGACAAAGACCTAGGCTACCTGTGGTGCAAAGAACGGATGCTTCATGGGCATGAAATGGGCAAACTTGGTAAATCGATCCACCACAACTAGAATAGCATTAGCCCCTTTCGACAATGGCAATCCTTCAACAAAATCCATCGTAATATCTTGCCAAGCACATGCGGGAATTGGTAATGGACGGATAAGCCCCAGTGGGTGTTGATTTGAGTGTTTCGCGTGTTGACAAATGTGACATTGCTTCACAAAATCAGCTACAGCCAACTTCATTCCTGTCCAGGCAAATAACCTTTTCAACCTTTTGTAAGTTACCTCCACACCAGAGTGTCCCCCTATCGCACTTGAGTGGAAAGCCGAGATAAGCTTCGTCTGAAGCGCAGAGTTCACCCCTAGCCATACACGCCCACAAAAATGAATCATGCCATCCAGCAACTCGTAGCCCTGTTTGTCTCGTCCTGATAGTGCCAATCCTATAAGACGATGTTGTGCATCAGCATCTGTGGCATAGGAATTGAGTATCTCCTGCATCCAAGCCGATTGGACTGCAGAGCAAGCTTGAATAGCCATCAAATGACCGGCGCGGGAGAGAGCATCCACAGCCTCATTTTCACTTCCTTTGCGATAAGCGATCCGGAATCGAAGCCCCATCAGCCGAGTCATCGCCTTCCGCTGATGTGGTGACTGAAGAGTCTGATCCTCTAGATATCACAGACTGTGGTGGTCAATTTTGATTTCAAATTCACCTTGCTGCAAGTACGAGCGCCAACGATCCACTGCCTTGAGCAAGGCGAGAAATTTCTTTTTATAAATGGAGATTTGCCTGTGGTTTGACTCACGATTTACTCAGAAAATCCAAAGGATTATCGTCTTGCATTAGAACTGCCCCAATTCCTGAATCACAAGCATCAATCTCCACTACAAATTTCTTGTTGAAATCTGGTAACTGCAGTACTAGGGTGGAAGTCATCGCTGTTTTAAAATCCTGAAAAGCTTTTGTGGCCTGATCAGTCTAGCAAAATGCATTTTTCTTCAAAATAAGAGTGAGAGGGTGAGGAATGACAGCATAATTTCAGACGAATTTCTGATAGTAACCCGTCAACCCTAGAAAACGTCTCAATTCTATGACAGTGGTGGGTTGTGGCCAACTGATCATAGATTCAGTATTTTTTGGATCTGTAGCAACTCCCTGAGATTATGTGTCCGAGGTCCTCCAAACTGGAGCAAGCAAATGAACACTTACTAGTTTTAACATACATCTTGTATTCCCTTAGCAGAGCTAACACCTCTGTCAAATGGTGAATATGCAAGTCAACAGATGGACTATAGACAAGTACATCATCCATAAAGACCAAGACTGATCGATGCAAACAAGGACTCAAAACATGGTTATGACACATTGGAACGTAGCTGGAGCGTTGTATAAACCAAAAGGAATTACTCTGAACTGATAGTGTCCTTTGATGAGTTTTAAATGCAGTTTTGTGCTCATCTGTTGGCAACATCCGAATCTGATGATATGTTGACCTTAAATCCAAATTAGAAAAAATAGAAGATCCAGCTAGCTCATCCATAAGCTCGTCAATCACTGGCATAGTAAACATGTTTTAATAGTCAACTCATTCAGATGATATTCGATACAAAAACGCCAAGTGACATCCTTATTTTGCACCAACAGCACTGGAGAAGCATAGGGGGACATGCTAGGAACTATTATCCCTGCATAAAGCATTGTTTCACCTGCTTCTCAATCTCATCCTTGTGTGCAGGAGAATAACGATATGGTCTGGCATGAAAAGGTGCAGAATCAAGTTTGAGAGTAATAGGATGATCATATTCCCTCTCTGGTGGTAGCTACAGGGGTATAGCAAACACATGTGCAAACTCATCCAAGACAACTTGTACCCCGGGTGGAATGTGATCCCTAGATGTCTCTTCATCCTCTTTGATCACAACCATGGCCCATATTTCATTTCCTTTATACCACTTGACCAATTGTTCCACAGGGAGCTCTCTGACAGTTGATGTAGCTGGGGATAACACTCCTGTCAGTTTGATGAAAATATTATTGTAGGCAAAAGCCAATGTGTGTTTTTTCCAACACTCGCATATCTGTTGCGAATGTATGCCCTTGACACCACCAAGATAAGGCAGGCACCAGCTGGTCACAATGCATTACTTTCCCATTAGCTATCTTGACCTCAATTGCTTGAATTTGCTGCACTGTACACTTGAGTTTGTCCACCATATTGGCATTAATGAAACTGCTATTGCTCCCTGAGTCCACCAAAATAAGGAGAACTTGATTACCAATCATAGCACAGAGTTTGATTGTCTGCACTCCCTCAGTGCCTGACATGGCATGAATGGAAAGACTGAGTTGTTCTTGTTCTTCCTAAGCCAAATCATTTTGCTCTATCATATTCAGAATTTCATCACATAAAACCTCTGGATCTTCTGTCACCTGTGCGAGATGGAACTCAGCCACTATTTTCTTTCCACGTTGATGATTAGAATCGAATTTGTCCCCACATTTAAAACAAAAACCATTGGCACGACGATAGTCTATGAGTTGTTTGTCCTTCCAAAGATCACCACTGCCCAATTTAACTGTTGTTTTGGAACTATCTGCTTTGAGTACTGCTGCATCAGTTCGAGTGTTATATTGGTGCTTCTGAACCCAAAGCATTGCATCTGACATTACTTCTTGTTGCACAATGGCCAGGAGAATCGCTCGCTCCACTGTACCAGGAACCTGAGCTTCCACTTCTGCTCTAATTTCAGACTTCGATCCTTTAATAAACTGAGAGACAAAAAACTGCTCATCATAGTGGGGATTTTGCATAGAGATCTGGTAGGACAGCTTTTCAAATTGCACATGATATTCTTCTACTGTGCCCCTATGTTTCAAAGCCAAAAAATGTTTCATAAACTTTTGATGATCATTGCCTCCAAATTTTTCCTCTACTGCTGACATCAGCGCTGGCTAGGAACTAATCTCGTGTCACAGACGATAAATTTTGAGCCAAAGGGCAGCATTACCGTCCATGTGCAACATTGCCGAGACCAGCCATAGAGAAGGATGAACATTAAACAATCGAAAATAATCCAGACATTTGTCCTTCCAAATGCAAGGCTGATCGCCATCAAACCTAGGAAAGGACATTTTGAGGTTGTGTCTTGTTGCAGAATCGCTCTAAGGGTGAGTATACTGTCTACCGCCACCGGTGCCACCGGTTCTACCGCCGCCAGCGCCACCAAGCACACCACTACCGACTCCTCCGAGAACACCACCGCCGCCAGAATGTTCACCGCCCTGAACTGGATGGGAACCGGACGCACTAGGCGAGTCGCCTGTCCAGTTCTCATTGGATGGCTGGAGACTGCTTCTGCCAGCGTGCACCTGGTCCTCGTGATCCAGATCCTCCTCTTCTAGAGGCAGAGACCGTGTAGCACCACGATCGAACTGGTCCATCGTCTCCGTGAACTTGGCATGAAGCGCGGCTAGTTGCATCGTCGCATCCGCCTGTGCCTTCGCCCCAGTCGCCACCGCCTCCGAGATGAGCCCGACCTGAGCAATGAGACCTTGCTGTGTCGAATCCATCACCACGACGCTGCCATGCAGCAGATCGACCGCTTGGCGGCACTCATTGAGCGAAGCCGCCGCTGTCGTCT
This sequence comes from Avena insularis, assembly GCA_023614405.1. Taxonomy (NCBI): domain Eukaryota; kingdom Viridiplantae; phylum Streptophyta; class Magnoliopsida; order Poales; family Poaceae; genus Avena; species Avena insularis. The sequence goes on from CM042691.1 coordinate 31,362,212, forward strand.
TTGCTTCACCCATCACCGCCAGTACCAACACCGTCTGCGGGGACGGCTTCACAGCCTTCGACGGAGCCGCTGGTGACTCCTCACCGTCCGGATCCAACCGATTCACGCAAGCGCTTCTCGGGATTTTATGGGTCAACAACTCGGTGAATTGGGAGATCGCCCGAATTCGCGCCGCCGCGGGGATGAGGATGTTACTGGGAAAGCGATATGAAGACAGCCTCCCGAACCTGTCGAAACCTGCGGGCGCTCCCAGGAATCGTTGAATCTGTCGGAGATTGGTTGACCTTCGTGAGAAGGAAGAAAAAACACGAGAGAGAAGAGAGAGACAGAGTTCAGTTTTATTTTTTCATTTCAGTCATACCTTTCTTCAGAGTACAACCTACGCTTAAGTAGTCCGAAACTCAACCGATTACAACCAGCCTAAGTAGTCCGAGACTCAACCGATTACAACCAGCCTAAGAGCATGTCTAGCAGGCCCCTTACTTTTCTGCCCCGTAAAACGCGAGTATTTCGCCCCGTATAAAAAAGTTCTCCTAGATAGACCGTTCCGTCTAGCAGACCCCGTATTTCACCCAACTTGTTCATATTCATAGTTCATAGATAGTCGATCATACATACGGATCAACATATATACATACTGAATTGCGCGATCCTAAATGGATCGCGACTTCTAGTCAGAGAGGTCGACGATGTACGCGTCCGCGTCCGCCTCCGCCTCCCGCTCCTGCGCCTCCTCCACGGCAGCGATGGCCGCCGCCATCTCTTCTTCCTCCGCCCTCTTCTTGTCGGCGTCGTCCTTGAGGGACTCTTCTATCGCCTTCAAGAAGAGGGGGTCCTCCTCCTCCTCGCCGGCGAGCGGAGCTCCTCCGCCGCTGGTGCTCCCGATGCCCGCGTCCCATGCCGCCTTCACCCGGCGGTGGCGCTCCCACTCGGCGCGCCACTTGTCGAAGTCGCGGCCGCTCGAAGCGGCGGATCCTCCTTGCGAGCCCGCACGCGAACTCACGGAGCTTGGCGGGGCGTCTGTGGCGCGCGTACTGCGAGCCGCCGGCGGCTCGGTGAACGCTTGCATTGAGCATACGCCTCCTCGGCGGTGTCAATGGCGGATCGCCGATCCGCTTCGCCGTGGCGATCTTCGGCGGCGTGCGTCCATGCCGACCGACGGTTGAAATGCGGAGCTGGGATGGGCGGGATTTCTCGCCGGAGCTAACTGGGGAGGCGGCGACGCACGGCGGAGCTAGGGTTGCGAGTGAGGGGTTAACCCCTCACTCGCACCTTCGCCCGGTATAAGTAGGAAGCGGCGGTGCGGATTTCCTAGGCCCCGTATTCAACCGAAACAGGCCGGCCCGAATACGGGGCTTGCTAGACGGCCCTAACCACGCCTACCCGTATCCTAACGGAATTTTACGGGATGTGCGGGTTATAAGAGGCCTGTTAGACATGCTCTAAGTAGTCCGAGACTTCAACCGATTACAACCAGCCTAAGTACCGACACAACTGACACGTGGACCCACAAACGCAACTCTAGATAACGCACTCTCTGTCCATAGCACCCGTCGTGACACTGCCGGGTCAGGTCACTTCACAACATGAGAGAGACGGAAGGTTAATTTGGTTGGGTATGCATACTAGTCGCCACTTTCTTGGCACGTGAATAGAAAAGAAGAGCATCTCTAGCTAGCTAGGTGCCTCTGCCTGTAGCAGTTTCCGCGACAAAACCGTGGATTCTGGTCGTGCCTCCTCGCAGTCGCAGGTGGTTTTGCTTTCCGCTTGCCCGAAATGGCGGGCGCCACGCTACTACCCCCCATCCATCTCTGTCTCTCCCCTCCCTCCCCACCCACTGGATTTGCTGCCCGGCCCTTATGGTATGAACCCTCCTGGCATCGTATCGATCATCGGCATCACCGAGCGCGCAGGTGCAGCCCCTGGTTTTCCTCCTCACCGCCTTCCTGCCTGCCTGCTCGCACAGTTGCCCGCGCGTATATCTCTCTGTTCCCTTCTCCCCCCACCACGACCTTCCTCTCTCTCTCTCTTCTTGCTTCTTGGCCTGGGTTCTTGTTTCTCGCCCGAAAGATCCCTCTGTTGGTCCATGGGGGCGGAGGTGGGAGTGGCGGGAGTCGCGGTGCCGCCGGCGGCAAAGAGGAGGCGGGTGTTGGCGGCGAAGCCGGCCGCGGAGGCGGCAGGGGGGAAGAGGCCGCGGCGCGCGAGGAGGCCGGTGGGGGCCCTGCAGCGGCTCTTCCAGGCCTGCCGCGCCGTCTTCCGGGGCCCCGGCACAGTCCCCGCGCCCGCTGAGGTCCACCTGCTCCGCGCCATCCTCGGTAGGCACTCTCCTCTCCGCTGCTTCTTTCCTCACCAATACTGCTGCTACTACACTACATGGCATGCTTGCATCCATTCCATTTGCCTCAATCTGCTGAGTTTTGTCCACTAGTAGTACCAAAAGAAAGTTCAATGTGCAAATCTACTGCATTCGTTCGTTCTTTGCAATGATCTGTCACAGAGTAGTTTGTTGCGCCAATCTGTAGCATGCTCAATCTGGTAGTAATTTTTTTTCTTGCCCAAACGATCCGTTATTACAGAGAAATGTTTCTTGTCCAAATTCGGTAAAATTTGCTTCATGCAACGATCCCTTGGCAATTAGTTCCATGTTGTGCAGATTTGTACTAGTATAGTATACTATCATCCGTTAGAAATTAAATGATCCGTTAGAATTAATTTTCAATTTTGGCACGACCTGGTCCAGCTTTACTGGCTACTACTGTACTTACTCAAGATGTTTGTAGTACTATATACCATTGCTCTCTGCATGAAAAATGTTCAGATGAGATTGCGCGTTGACACAAAAAAAAAATGCTCAAGATGTTGTGGTACTGGATTGACTGAATTTTAGTTGCCGCTGGTGATATCTGCAGACAGGATGAGGCCTGAAGACGTCGGCCTGAGCTCGGACATGGCGTTCTTCAGGACTAGAGATGTGGCCCAAAGGAACCCAACAATCACGCATACCACGATATACGAGTCTGAAAACTTTTCGGTAAGGTGGCAGTGGCAAAATCAGCATGTTTTTCAAGATGAATTGTAGTATGGGCTAGCCAGCTGATGGGTAAATGGATTGTCTGCTGATGTTTTTCTTTTTGGATTGGCAGATGGTCATCTTATGTTTGCCACAGAATGCGGTCATCCCTCTCCACAACCACCCCGGGATGACGGTGTTCAGCAAGCTCCTCCTCGGGTCAATGCACATCAAGTCATACGACTGGGCTGATCCTGATGCGGCTGGGAGTGGCGCTTCGTCGCCTGACGAGGATCGATGTCAGTATCTGAGCAATTCTGCATTTTCACCAAAGTGCCTGATTTTGCTGTCCAATGCTATGCAACGCAAATATGCTATAACGCGGATGGTTGATTTGCTTGCAGTGAGGTTGGCAGAACTGGTCGTGGACGATGATTTCACTGCGCCGTGTGACACATCGGTCCTTTACCCGGCGGCAGGGGGCAACATGCACCGGTTCAGGGCCATCGCACCGTGCGCGATCCTCGACATCCTTGGCCCCCCTTACTCCATCGAAGAGGACCGAGACTGCACATACTACACGGATGTTCCATACTCCGAGCATGCCAGTAAGTTGGCAGTTTTGATCTCAGATATCTAAGCTAGATAGTACATCATGGACTTGCTGCTAGTTCTGAATTTTTACAGTGCGTATAGCATGCAGCTGTAAACTAGCACTTGCCATGATGCATGAGCTCATATCCTCTGCTATTTTGATGTTTGATTTCAGTGATAACAGTAGATGCTTTATGTGTCCTTTTTTCCAACAACACACGAGGGAATTAATTAAGAAGGATGACCTAGGCATCAACTGCAAGCTGAAACATATATATGACTTTTACATAATCAAAACAGTGGTTTCCCTTGTAAGCAACCCACTGAACGTTGAAACTTGAAAGAGGTCTGTCAGTTAAATATAAACCTTCAGCCTGCAGGTGGCTTTGTTTAAGAGACACTCCATCTGCATCATATGCGTACGGTTAGAAGTATAAGCACACGGTTTTGCGCCGTCGTCGGTTTTAGAAGCGTAGAATGTCGAAACCTCTCTTAGATAAACAATATTTCCAGATCGACGCTAGGCGGGCGGATTGGGTAGTGCTGGACCGTCCGTCTCTTTTAAAGTATTGTAGCTTCACTTCACCCAAAAGATAGTTGGCTCCTCTAAGGCTTGAACGTTGGTTGGTAATCATCGTGATGATGCTTATGCTAATTAACCAAGTCCTTAGCTCATTGGACATTAATCTAATAATCAAAGGGTTAACTAATTTGTCTTTCTGCTGACAGTGACGGGCACTAAGATCATCGGCAACGAGCAAGAAGACCGGTGTCTCGCATGGCTCAAGGAGATCGAGATGCCAGGAGATCTGAAGATGTGCAGCGTCCGTTACGGCGGCCCACAGGTCTCCGAGAGTTGACCTCCCGCCGCTGCCGCAGATGCACGCTTTCAAGACGGATGATAAGCTAGCAACTCAACTCAAAGCACCTGATGCCAGACTCGTCTAACCTTGTGTGAATATAGACAGCAGCAAGCCAATTCAGCCATAAGCGTAGGTTTTTCAGTTTGTTTGTGTTGTCTCATTGATGGCAGGTTATCATGTAAAGAATACTTGATTGCTTGTTTGCTTTTACAGTGTTGGTCTCTTTTTCTTTTGTAATGGATCCTCTGTTGATCTCTATTAATGCAATAGACCATCTACAGATTTCACTTACTTAGCCTCTATATTCCACCCTTCTTTTTGTAGGGAATATTGCACGCTCACTTGATTATACCCTCTATATTCCACACTTCTCTTTGTAGGGAATGTTGCACGGTCTTCCCAGTTCTTTAACAACTTTGACTTTAAACAATTACCTAACTTTTTTATATATTTATTGGAATACTTTGTATATATATTTTTTAACTTTGAATGTTTAATTTGAATGATCCGATTCTTATGGTTTCCTAATTTTGGTTTTCTTTACTTAATTTCGAATTATCTTCTGATTTATCATCATATCATATGCTTATGTGGCTAAATCCAACTTTAAAATGCGCCATCACGTCAGCAATACAGCCTTAAGGGGTAAACCAATAATCATTTTTATGGGAATTAATAATCTGGATTTAATATCATAGCATACCGTTAGGTATTCAAAAAACAGGTTGAAGGGTAATGTGTCTCCGTGCCATTATATATACTTTTCGCTAGGTTAATATATATTCTTCCCTTGGGACAGTCTCATTATATGTACTTTTCGCTAGGTTAATATATATTGTTCCTTTGGGACAGGACACAATTTTCCCCCCCCCCCCCCCCCCCTAACCCATTTGCAAGGAAGAGTACCAGTTCAGACCGAGCTAAACCACGTTAAACATACTGCAAGCAGACATTATACCACTAATTCGCTAAACAAAGACACTATACCAAAAGAACAGACATCAAAGTTGATCCTTAAAGTGTAAGATACGTTTTGTAGTTTGCATTCCGTTTGTGTACACAAAAGACTAGGGGTTTCAGTGTGTCCATGTCTAACTTTTCTCAGTTTTAGTTGAAAAAACCCGGTGCACTTTTGACCTTTTGACATACATATCCATACTATATTCTTAGTCTTAGCCTTACTTGCATAACTGCATAATGTTTCGCTTCCAGAATGGAGCCAATGAGATGCCAACGAGTTGACATATCTTGTCAACAAAAAAATGTGTTTGCTTCTAAATTTCTACTAATGTGTTGGCAAACTAAGCATCACAGGAAGATGGTGCCATAATACTAAAGGGGAATAGTCTGCTGCCCAGGGGTAGCTGCCCCCCGGTGGATGTCCGCCATCTTGTGCGCTAAGATACGTGCAAAACAATCATAAGCTAGACAGTTTAATTAAGCAATCTGTAATAAAACTGACAGGATACAACAACGGTATTGTAAAACTGGCACGCTGCATGCGCAAAAAATGTCTCCTCAATATACGTGTACTTTGTCTTGCTACGTGCGCATAAAATGACACGTTAAAACTGACATGCTACAAGAGCGTTTTAGTCTTGTGTGCACAGCAATGGCAGTACGGGTCACGAGGGTTACGATGGGGCTTTTGCGCGTGCATGCTGCATTTTTGTTGGGAGCGTATTGCCGTGTTCACATGCATGAACGAGCCCCTCACAGTATACTGTTCTCGACTAGCTTGATGTATCCAGCGTGATGAAATTTCACATGCACTGAATCAAACACAAGGGCTAGGTGTGTATAGCCTTTGGGAGGTGCAACATTCATGACCTGAGATGGGACTAGCTGTCTTGGTATTGTTGCTTTGGCCTCCGGCTCAAAAATCCTTAACGTAGGCCATATCTTTACCATGGCAATGATTGGAGTACCGATTGGAGTACTTTCTAACAAAGCGTTCACATGTCTTGTATAACAGCTCAAGCCACGACGCGAGATTTATCACAGGTCAATAGTTCACATGCGGATAGTACTTGCTAGTAAGCACTAGTAGTGTGTGTTCCTGAGCACAATATTTTGTTACATGCTTGTACTAGCTAGCATTGTTTACACTTCGGACATACGTAGATGACATGAGGTGACACAGAGAAAATAACATAATGACAAAAACACAGTCTTCCATGCTCTATACATGCACAACGCCACCCGAGGTAGTGCATGCAGGCTACTAGCAAGGCACAACAGTCCAAGCAAACTCTAATCACCAATTAGTATCACATCTCCAGCAACACAACAAATGGCTGTCAGATGCTTGTCCATATATCAACATGAATAGTACGGTGTAGGCTATTGGGGCAGCTATCCCCCGTGACAGGAAATACACACTCTAATACTAAATCTAAGAATCATATTTCCCTAAAAAAAGAACCATATATATGTAAATATCAGAGTTGATTTACTAAGTTATTGACAATGTTCACATCTATCCTACCATCATGGAGATGTATATATAGAACATAGAACAATTGCTTAAAGGTTTGCAAGAACTAATGTAAACATGCCCTAGAGGCAATAATAAAGGAGAATTACTTATATTTATGTTTCATAATTAAGTTTATTTATCTGATCTATAATTGTATTGGTTCCGAATAATGAGTATTTGAAGGAAAACTCTAATACATGTGTAGAGTTATAAACACCATTTAGATATCCATAATCTTGCCTCTAAGACTAGTTTGTGTACCATTGATAGTCCTGGTTTCTGACTATGGGCAAATACAAAGTGTTGTAGAGTTGCCGATGATATATGAGAACTAAGTTATGAAGAGAACAACAATGATGGATAGACCCAATATGATATACCGTGAAATGCATCGTCAATATTGCTATCAGTAGTTTATCAAGAAGCAAGTTATCGTTACTTAAAGATCGTTATACCATAAGACACATATTAACTTGGATACAATATGGAAGTGACAAAGACCTTCAAACATTGCTTCATGACTAGGTGATCATAAAGTCGGGCTTTGTTCTTGTCGAATGGTATGGCAATGTTAATATGGTGTAGTTGTGGAAATTGCTACTCCTGATGATGGAGAGATACACTCTGGGCCCACTCATGTATTATGATGTTCTTCACCGTCTAGATGAACACATGATCAAGGTGTTGATCACAGGAACATCGATGATACGAAAGGAGTAAAGAATACATACCAGATGACTAGTATAACCTAGAGTTTCACCTTGGGCTATGTAACGTATCGAGAAGCAATACGACGTGTATCGAAGTGATACAACGATTCACACGATAAAAACAACTGCGTGATTATGCATGGGATTGCTATGTGCATCAAGGTACCGCTAGTAATCATTTTGCCGGAATGTGTTCCGGACATGTCCGCATATATCCGAACCCACGGGGTCACACACTTAAGTGTCCAATAGCATTAAGAACGTGAGTGTGATTTGTAGATGAAGTAATTCTAAAAGGACGTTTTGGAAAGTCGGAATAATTCGAAAGTGCCCGAAGCATCACTGGGAGTGTGCGAAATGGTTCCATACATTATATGAGAGGTGTCGAAATGATTTATTTAGAGGTGTTCAGAATTTTTCTAGAATTTGGAAGTCATTTATATTTTATTATGAATAAAATCCCTAGTGGGAACCATGGGCGCACTAGGTCCGCGCGCGAGGGAGAGGGGGACCTGGCCGACTCGGCCAGGGCCTCCCCTTGGTTGCTAGGTGGAGGACCGAGAGGTGATGGGGGAGGACGAGTTCTAGGAGTACTCGAACTCCTTCCCTAGGTCAGTTTTGGAGGGGAGATAGGGGTCCCCCAGGGATTCCGATTCCTACTCCTACTCTTGCTAGAAGAAGGAGGGCTTGACCTATATAAAGATGGGCAAGGGCAAGTACACACAAGTTCCTAAAAAAGGTTCCACGCTGCCCCACATCCAAGCCGCCGTCGGCCGCCTCCCATCGCCTCGCTGAGCTCCTTCTCCTTGCATTGTCGTCATCTTCATCACGCGGAGAACTTCATCAACATCCCCGGAAGGATATCCGAGTTGTACCTACGTTTAGATCTAATCTAGATGGTACTATGGAAGCCATGCAGGATCTTCATCGACACGTTCCTATCTCGCACTGTGTGCTTAATCGCAAGTTGACGCGGTGCTATTGTCCTGTATGTGTGGATATCGGTGGATGTGTGGCACGTGGATCACTTGATCGTGGATCCATTCATGGAATAATACATCTTCACGTAACTTGATAAGTCTCGTTTCGGGGATCGACTATCGTCTTCATCAACCTCGTCATCAAAAAACTTCCGCTAGTTCGATCTTCGAGGGTATGTTCCATTTCCTACCTTTCCTCATAGCTTAATCTTGTTTATATGCTAGATTTTTTTTATTTTTCTTAGAATGTTTCCCAACAGTGGTATTAGAGCTAGGTTAAGCGTAGACATAGGTACGGATAGAGGATTCGAAGAATTCCAGCATAGTTGATCTTGTTTTGCTTCCCAACTGTTGCAATTTTGATCTTGATGGTATTGTTTGATTAGCACCTCGAGCCAACTTTATGGTCTTCGTACGGAGATCAGTTTGTGAAGTGTACTGCAGGTGCACGAAACAACTTTGGTGGGTGTCGGTTTTTCTTCAATAGCATGAAAAATATATTTGAACATTGGGCTTATGCATATTTGGTTAAAGTCTGCATGGGGTGTCATGCGTATAGACGATAGTGTTGGCTTCGAGCTATTCATAGCTCTTGGGTAACATGCCCTGAATAAGTTAAATAGCATACAATGATCATGATGCTTGCTTACCATGTAAGTTAAAGAAATTTTCTCTTGGCAACCATATGGCCCCATAATCTAGAAAAGCATGTTAGAAACGTCTAACTTGCTTTTGCAGAGAAGTGATATGGTATAGCCAAAGTTTTCAATGTGATGTATGAGATGTGTTATATTGTAATCTTGTTGGGCATGAGTGATAGGAGTCGCGATGATTGTCATATTGTTATAATACCTATTGTTGTTTTTTACTTTGTTAGCTAGAGTAGCAATAGTTGTAAAATCAAGAAGTAGCGATGATAATCAAGCAATGATGGACCTCGATGTTATGTACGCAGCGTGTGGAAGGAGTCCTCGGAAGAAGTTGATGATGGAGACCGTTGATGTCAAGTGCTATACCATATCACTATATGAATTTCATGTGATGTTAATCCTTTTATGCACTTTATTTGTTGTAGTCATAATATTTAGGGTGATCCCTCACTTAAAATTATCAATTTTTAAAAGTGTTCTCCCTAAGTTAGGTGCCAGATAACATGGGCTTCGAACTGGTGTGGTTCATGTAACATGGGTGCCCCTAGTGACTAATGTGGGTGCGAAATTGTCCCACAACCGGCATACTAAGGTTCCCTTGACATACTACCTAAAACGTCTAGAGTATGGAACACAAGAATTAAAAGATTAACAAGCGATATGATTGGTATAATTACCTATCGGTTTTGCTCCCCGATATGCGATGTAACATTGGTGTTGGGATGGCAAGACGCGGGTCTTAAATCAATAGGTATCAATTATGAGGGATGTTGATTTTAGTGGGAGATACACAATGATTAATATGTTAATTTGAGTAGTTCATTAATTATGATACAATGTCTAAATGAATTTGCATTTGTTTTTAAATGAGTAGCCTGCAACGGCACTTTTCCTTTAGCTGTGATTCTAGAGAAAGAGAAATTGCATGAATCCAGAACAAATTTTGTGGACTGGTACCACAATGTGAGAATATTTTAGAAAGGTGCTAAGAAAGACTATGTCCTAGAAATAACACTTAGTGACGCTCCTGCTGGCAATGTGACAGAAGATGCGCAAAATGTTTTTCAGTCACGTAGTGATGACTACATCGATGTCCAGTGGTCCTTACTTGCGGCTATGGAACCATATCTTCAAAGGAGATTTGAGAAATAGGGTCCATGTCGGAGTCCATGCAAACGAGCTAGGGTATCTCTCGAGTAGGGTGAACCAAACACTAGGGGTTGAACACGCAAACTTTAGACTCTCTGCGAGGGATAAGCAAACAAGCACGACAGAGGGACACAAGGACTTTACCCAGGTTCAGGCCACCGTGTGGTGTAAAACTCTACTCCTGCATATCTGGATTGGTTATACTGCTTCGCAAGGTTACAATACAAGGTGCTGATCAGGCACTTAGATCTAGTGTTCCTAGCTAGAAGATGAAGCTAGGGCGTCCTGAGGTAGGAGAAGGTTGGATCCCATGACAGAAAAACAAGAAATGTTTCCATCCGCAATGATTTGGCACATCGGTCGTCATAGAAGGTGCGTCTTCCACGACGAATTTCTCGGCTCGACGGTGGCCAACGAAAAACCTTTTTTCCTGGTTTCACGGTCCTCTACTATAAAACCTGTAAAAACATGGACGAAACTCGACGGGCGCATGGCAGAAGCAAGATTTTTGGTTCCTCGCACGATGTTGCCTTGCTAAAGTCTTTTTAGGCATGTTGGTCCTGGTTGTCACTGCCTCTAGCGGACCATACTTTTTGGCCGCGTCTACCTGATTTGAACTTGATAAAGTTGCTCGATGCGTCTTCCGTTTAGTCAGGCTGTTGGGTCCCACATATCAGCTTCATATTAGAAGAATCGTGTGTATGATGGAATTTTTTTATTCGCTCGCGCTACCCTATTCCGGACTTGATAGCGTTGTTCGATGCATCTACCGTTTAATCAGGCTGCTTCGTCCCACCTGTCATTTTAAGTGTGCTTAATACTTAAAAAACAAAGTAACAATGTGTTGAGGGTTGGTGGCCCACGGTCGTCCTAACCCCGGAAGGATAAATTAGAGATATTTTGGGCCAGAGTTGGATTGAATGTACTATTTTGTAATGAACTCCTCACTAAAAATTTAATGTACTCAATATGTCGGGGATCGGCAGTCCACCTGACCGACAAGCTAAATTTGCAAGGTTTTGGGCCAGAGTTGGGTCGAATGTCCAATATTTTCGTTAGCTCCTTAGTGAAAATTCAATGTAGTTGGTACCCTAAATAAAATATACTAGGGTTTGGTGGCTCTCCTCACCACCAAAGGCTAATTAAGGGAATTTATTTCGAAACAAGATTATGGGAAGTTTTTTGTTCGAAGTAGGGTTGAAAATTTTGTTTTCACATGCTCAGTAGTAAAAATAAATTATACTGAAGGTCGATGGTCCACCTAACCTGGCTATACCTACGCCGAATCCAAAAAAAATAAAGTAAGAAAGGGAGAAAATTGACTGATATTGTAATACTTGATATGACCTAGCAAAGAACTTGGGCAATGCGGGATTCAAACATGGAAAGTACCGAAGAAAGTTTGACTGATTGACATAAAATCATGTCATATCAAGTCTTATAACACAATCACCTTTTCAGCAAAGGTTATATTTCGAGATAGTTTGGGTGGCTTTGAATATGCCAAATCGACTTTATGTACTCAAAACCATGTAATCATGTCATATAAACTATAGACAATAGAGACATAGTGGCCTTGAGTTGCCTAGCTTTAGACAGATTGGATAAGCCCCAGCTTATACTGATCACTCAAAGTTGCATGCTTCAGTATGATCAAATTAATACATGCCACAATTAGCACCAAGGCATTGTTATTATACAAAAATTCAAAGAATTCACATATTTAGTTAACAATTTTGAACACGATAATTCAACCAGTTTGTACAGCATATTACAGTACAATGTTAACACATCAGAGTTTGACTTGTTCATTTCACATACAGTAGAGCATATTTAGTACCAAATCAGTTTCAAATGCATTACCTGAAATTATGGAGAATCAGACCCCCAGACCGACCCATTGAGCCATAGAAGCTGCGTCCACCATCACGAATAGAAGCAAGTCCTGTGCCGTCCACCCTTCCGAACGACATAGGGAAAATGTCAGGCAAAAGAGCATAACTTCTGCCATTATGAGTATTGTTGTGGAGCACATGTTTAACAAGCACGAGCACACGATGCTTGAACATAGGCCATGCCCTCTCAAATGGCGACTACAACACGTCGTCGGCCATTATCGATTCATGCACCGATAAGTCAACAAAGAGGACCTTCGGCACGTGTAAATGTTCCTTCAACCATGCAACCACCGATAGACACCAACTGTCTCTCGGATGAAAGATCTTCACCATCTCACTGTCTAGGACGTTTAGTAGCTCCTTCACCGTCTCGAGGCCCCAAGACCGTCGCGGCAGGGCCTCAAGTTGTACCACCCTGGGTAAAACCACTACCAGAAAAGCACGTGTTTTTATTTTGTGCATCATCATGATTGCATGCTCATGTCATCATGCCATATTGTATTTAAGCATCCTCATGATTGCATGCATATTGTTTGCCTAAAACTATTTTTCTAAAAGCCCTAGTTTTTTCTACATTAATCCCCTCCCTTTTGTTTCAAATCAAAACCCCGGGTCTACCTGGATATTTTATTTGTCTAAAATCTATTTACCAAAGGCCTATTTAAAAATAAATATTTGAAAAACTATTTTTGACCAGAGAGGCAGTCTAGCCGGTCAGGACAGAGGCCCAACCGGACCAGACTACCTACTACCCGGCCCAACTAAACCCTAGCTAACCCAAACCCTAATCCCTTACCTACCCCAAACCTAACCTTAAAACCCCACACCCTACCTACCACTGCCGCCACACACACATGCTCGCGCATGCAACACTCGCCCGCACACCACGATACCTCCTAACCCCTGGCTCTGCATGCACTCAGCGACAGCAATGCGCGTGCGTCGCGTTCACTCGTCTCACCCGTACCTCGCCCACAACCCGTGCTGACCCCGCACGGTGCACCACCTGGCCCCACCCAACCGATAGCCCTAGGGTACTCTCCACCTTGCCCACACGAAAACCACCCCCACCTGTTGTGTTCCTGGCCCCACCCATGACCCGATCTCCCTTCCCCGTGATTCCCTCTCTCTCCCTGTGCCCGAGCTCCTCACTCTGCCGATCCTGCTCGTGCACCTCCATGCCGTCTCCTCGCGCAAGCTCATCCGCTCGTCTCCGCTGCCCTGTCATTCTCTTCCCCGAGCCGCTGCCACCGTGCTTGCTCACCCCGACCCCGGTAGCCCGCGCTGTAGCGACCCCTATCCCACTGTCGAGCCCGGCCGTGACCCCGAGCTCGTCGACCTCGCCTTCCCATCGCCTAAAGCCCCACTGTTCGAGCCTCCCATGGGCCCACTGCCACCTCGCCACCATGCCCATGATGCCCGTCCTCTGCGCCTCCCCGCCGATGACTGCAAGTGCACAGATCGTTTGTAGCTAGTTTCAAAATAAAGATATCGATCCCACAGGGAGTAGTAGGCAAAAGACTAAAATTCTTTTAACTAAAACTAAACGAAGTACTTAAGAAATAATTCTAAGATGCAAGAAAGGTAGAATTGTTTTTGGGTTTTTGATTGCACAAAGCAATTAAATAAAGTAAAGTAAAACTTAATGCAGAAAGTAGGAATCACGTATGTAAGAAAGCTTGGAACTACAATAGGAAAAAAGACATTCTCGGGGAGTGGTTGCGGTGACCCAGCATACCACTGCATGTGTAGTATACTATAGTCATTGACATGACAAACCAAAATATACACACCTTATTATGATTACAATACCGGAAGTTCAAGACTTCCAAAAGATTCAACTTACAAACCAAAATATAAAGTGTTTTAGCGGAATTTAAAAGTAACAACTCCGACTAGGAGTTGAGCTCAGCAGCTTATTCTATAGAGTTCATGCTGCTCAGCTCCGTTGGTTACTACTAACTAGGGATACTTAGTTGGACTCGTTATCATCGACACCGTAGCGGATTTCGTAATCCACTCCTTCAACACCTCCGGACAGATTAGGTTCCTCGTAGAACACATCTTCTTGGCATTCGGTTGCATACATTGGCATGTCTTCGGGATCCTCAGAGTCTAAGCAAGGGATTAAAGGAAAGAATGAGTAACAGCGTTACCCAACAAGTTCATTATATGCAAGGTGGGAAGTTTGATGCTTCTAACTACCACCTCGGATTATAAATCCTTGGCACTATGCAATTTTTGTAAATCTTTCTTCAAAGATTGATTTTATTCTGAAAAACTATGACAATCAGCCTTCACAGGTTGACCAGAACTTTCATGGAGTTCCTTTCCTGCCGTGTTCGTATCTCCTTTGCGGAACAGGGAGTAACAAGTTATAGTTCTTACACTCTGCATAGGTGCGTTACTTTACCCATGAGAGATCAACTCCTTGTTGCACAACCGGGCGTACTTTCCCGTCCACAATTCCATGATGTGGGGCCCAGTAGTTGGTCCAAGCCAATCACTGCCCCCTTCGCTACCTCACATGCCTCCTTGGTGTACACCATGCCCACATAATGAATTACGGTAATGGTTTGTACAAACCGTTAGATGCTAGAACTATCGTGGGATGATGAGGGTTCCCACCCATATGCTGCATATCCTCTATGAATTACCAATTAATATGCACGCTACAAGGATAACAGCCACGACCTGCACATCCGGCTTCATGCGAGAGGAAGAAGATACAGCTGACTTCTCTGTCCCATTCCAAATCTCATGGCTAACGCGTAATATACAGCGCTAGAATCACTGATGTCAGGGGTTATTAAGTCCCTATTTGATCATCATTGTTTGCAACTAGAACCCTAAGTTCTATTGATCCAATATATCACCACTTAGGATGATATCTATGATTCCTTTATTTGTGAAAATAATATTTTCTTTCTTTTATAGCATATATGATAACACCCAATTTGTAAATACTTTGATAAAGACTCTTCAAAGGACATGAGCAAGTGATGAACTTGCCTTGATGGCAAGGTAGTGAGGTCTGATGCTTGCACTGGACCTTGAGCTTCTATGTCTACAAAAACATCATTATTGCCCGGTAAGGACAATATTTAAAGAAGCAAAATGATTATGCAAGTAATGTAATGCATTATTTAATTTGATATGCATTTACCCTATTATTATACAAGGTTCTTTTTAATAATAATAAAGCATTTATAAATATTACTTTTTAATATTTATAACATATATTGAATTATTTTATTTTATTTCCCTTTTATTTGACTTTTATTAATTTAATAATTCTTTTAGGAATTATCAATTATACATTAAAAATTGTTATTAAATATTTATTTAGTATTTTTTCAAAAATACTACAATATTAATATATAATGAAAGTGATTTTTATTTATTTTTATCATCTTTCAATAATTTTGTAAAATTCCATAAGGAATATATAAATTACAAAATTCTTATAAAAATTTAAATGTCTAAAATTTTATGTCTTATTTTATTTGGATAGTGTGGATTATTGTGAATCCAAAAATATTTTATTTATAATGTTTGGACTTTTATTTTATTTTCTAGAATTTAATTAAGTCTAGGGGTATTTTGGTCTTTTCCTTTTTATTCAAACAGGCCTGAAAGGATTTCTGGGCTGGCTTAAACTTATTGGGCCCTAGTAGCCCATTAGACATAGTCAAAATAATCACCCCAAAGGGTCTGTCCCAACTCAGCCCATTCCTCACTGCCTCTCTCTCGAGCTCATCCTCTCCTTCTCTGACCCCGACCCCGTGTCCGGCGATGCCGCCGCCGGCGATTCCCGCCGCCGTAGGCTGTTCTGGTCGACGACGCTTGTCCTTTATATCCAACTGGATTCGAGCTTGGGGCTCTCCTACGATGGATCGATGCCATCCCGAACCCTAGGGTTTAGGGGTTGGCGTGGATCCTGGTGCTGCCGCCGCCGTCGCGCGTCGTGGTGATGCTCCTCGCCTCTATGTGTGTTCATGGTCACTGCTGTGGCGCCGTATGGGTTACAGCGCCCCCTCTGGGGTGCTCCCCGTGCCGCCATGGTCGTCGGCCCCTCTGCTTCCTCTTCTAATCTCCAGCGAGGACCTATGGTGAGTTCATTTCCTCTCCCCTTGTGCTTTCTGTGCTCGCTCATTCCATGCTGGATGTTGGCAGTGACCTCTCTCGTTACTTTCTGGTTCTGATTAGGATGATTTATCCATTTAGGGTTCTTATCCTATGGTTGATCATATATTGGATGAATTAGATTATGTCTGGATGGTATGTAAACATGCTAAATGATTATTGGCCCGAGGCTTGTTGTTTGAGATGAACCATGATGGTTCTGGTGGTTTATTAGATGCTTTTATGCTTGGATTGCATATGATTCAGATGGTATAGTTGCTTTGGAACCATGCTTGGTAAAGCCAATGACTTGATAACTTTCCACTGTTATTTGATTTATGATCATGATTATGATATGATGAAACCACTGTCTTAGTTTTGTTGGCTTAGAAATTAATATGTGGTTTGAGATCATCTCAAACAGTGAAGATGAACATAGGAATATCCTAGTTATGATTCATGTATTAGCAGGAAAATGATTAGTAGATTGTTTTGTTGAACCTGTGATGATTGGATGTTTATCCTGATTCCAAATAGAATTGTTCTTGTGACACCATCGTGGTATGGTACACAAGATTGATTCTAATCCATTGATTGGGTTGATTCAAGATTAAGACAAGCTTGACTTTGAGAGATAAACATAGATGTTCTTCTCCGAAATCCCTAAGACCAATGATGTTGGTCTGAGGCTTAGGGGTTCAGACCTTATCTAGTTGATTCATACAGATAGTCCTGGTAATGGTACCAGCTATTGTTTTTGAATCAAAGCTTGGTAAAATTGATAGTAAGCTTGATCATTATCTGGATCCAAAAGATTAGTTTCTAAGGTGCTACTTTTTCCTTAGGGATGTGCCTAGAAATAGATCATAGCTATATTTATTCTTGAATTGTAATATATAGCCTAACAACCAGAGCAATGATGTTGTTCTGAGCTCTGGTTGGATCCTTGTACTTTTCTATTTGCTTTTAGAGTTTAAAATCTCTATGATGGATTCACCCCACTTGGGTGTTTTCTGAGAGTTTGTTTCATAAAACAACACATGCTTCTGTCTAGATGATATGATTAGATCATGTGAAGCTTTTATGATACTCACCATAGAATCTGATGTTTGTGGAGTAAAGTGGTGATGATGATCTTGTTTTGCTGAGCTTCTGTTCTTGACCTTGAGCTAGCCTGCTCCTCCTAGCTCCTGGACTTGATCTTGTTGTCCACCTGATCCTTACCCCTCCTTATGTCACCATCTGGTGATGTTTGGTTGATCTTTGGTGGTCTAGTTTGGCTGTTGTGCTTGGTAAGCTGCTGTCTAAGCTGGTTGTTCTTGTGTGCAAGAAGTGGAGAGATGCACTAGTGCCTCTCCACGGCTGTGCTTGTGGTTTTGTGAGTTCGGGGCTGTGTTGTGAGGCTGACAGCACAACACATGCATTTAGTTGTGTGTCCTGCTTGTGTGCTTGCTGTGCACCTGTGGATATGTTCAGAATTTTGAAACTTACTGTTATCTGGTTACTTTCACCTGGCTGGTGAAACTTGCCCCTCTTGGCTGTCATTTGACTTCTGGCTTAAAATTTATGAAAGATGGATTCTTTCATATTGGTGAAACTTACCCCTTTTATAAATTTCTCAATGATGAATTTGTTCAGTGCACCTCACTGACATGTCTGAGAGAAAAATAATTCTAACTCTAACTTTCCTTTTTCTATTTAATTTCTGTTTGTTTTGCAGGTATAGATATAAACATGAAGATTTTAGTTTAGGTTTTCTTTTATAGAATAGTTATAGAATAATCCAATGTAATTTTCTTATTCTTTTGTAATTTTTATTTTATTATTTTGTAATCTTCATTTTATTCTTCTGTAATAAAGATTATATAATTTTTAATAAAGATATATTCTTATCCTTTATTCATTTGTTATTGTGAAGTTTGGAAATGATTTCAATAAGTTTCATTTTTTGTATCTTGTTTATATATTGATAATATGAAATAAGTTTTCATATTCTTAATTATTTTCTTTAAATAAAGTTTGAGTCAAAATAATTAACTCTTAATTTAATCAAGATTCAAATATTATTCCTAATTCATTTGAAGTATAATTAAAACACTCAAGTTTAAAATTAAAATTCACTTTCCAAACACATAATTCCTCAAAGATCATATCAAAGTTTATAACAATCATCCTTTAAGACTAAACCTAATCTCAAAGTATGAAAGAAACATTGATCACTTTAGGTTTTTATTTGGCGAAAATTTTACCCACATTTCCACAGATAAATGCAAGCAACATTCCATATTCCTAAATATACCCTTCGTTAGTTCCTAAATGCTGGGATGTTATAGTGGTGGATACACCGCTAGCAATTTAGACTGAGTAATCAAGATTATCATAACAAATATTCTCATGATATGTATGTATGTGGGAGGATCTCCATATATGGACGAATAGGCAAATAGGGTTTCTCCATCTCCCCAAGAACTAATGATCTACTCAGACATGGAGGCAAACAGCATCATGGCAATAATAATGGAAATAATTATAGATGAATAGTTCTTGTATAAATCCACAACTAGTGCTAGAATTACATCAAGATCTATATGGGATGGATGGATATGATGGTGGTGTAGTGGTTGATTAAGATGGAGATCGATGCCTTGGCCTCCGAGATCTGCTTAGGATGAAGATGGATCCCTAGGGAAAGTTCCCCCTCCAGATCCCTTCTGGAGGTGAGGTTTTTGATGATTTCTGGGTGTTCTATATGTCGTCTCCCCGATCCAGTTGCATGAGGTGAAACTATTTGAGGAGGCGGTGGCGGCGCCAACTATACGCCGGGAACTATACGGCCAGAAAAAGTATTCCCGTCGTATAGTTGGTCGTTAAACCTTCTGTGTCCTCCTATCGCTTTGGGTTTTCTTCTGGTATTATTTATATTTCCCAAATTAGCGTTTTACGTTGTTTTTTACTCCTTTTCGCTCCAATACAGCTGGTCCAAGAATTGTGTCCATCGTATCCATCATATGTCCTGATCCTAGTGAAAATAGACATAAAATATGCGCGCGAGCACCATAAAATACCAAGATCCTACCACTACACTACAAAATAATAATGTAAAACATGATGCAAATATGCACTCATCACCCGCACCGCCTGCTGCCGAGCCTCACCGTGGCCATGGCGCCTCCATGGCCCTTCTCTCCCCGCATGGCACCATTTCCAGTCCACCACCTTGCCGCCTCAAAATCGCCAAGATCCACCGTCTGTGGGATGCTGTCGCCCCCGTCCTCTTCCCCGGAGCTACACCGCGTCCCCCACCACTGCCTTCCTGATGTCTACGCACTTCTATTCTCGTAGAAAGTTTTTGGGCCTCCAAGTGCAGAGGTTTGTAGAACAACAACACATTTTCTTTAAGTGGATCACCCAAGGTTTATAGAACTCGGGGAGGAAGTGTTCAAAGGTATCCCACTCAATCAACCCTGCAATCAAGATACAAGAAGTCTCGTGTGTCCCCAACACACCCAATACACTTGTCAGGTGTATAGGTGCACTAGTTCGGTGAAAAGATAGTGAAATACAAGTGATATGGATGATTATAGGTGGTAACGGTGCCAGAAAAGACTTTGATGTCATGGAAGATACTAAAGGCAATCTGAAATAAAGATGGAAGCAAGCAAACATGCAACAGATCTAGTTGTAAATGGTGTTTCAATGCTTAGAAACAAGGCCTAGGGATCATACTTCACTAGTGGACACTCTCATATAAATATCTTCTCTTCATGACACTACTCTGAACTACTCTCTGGTTGGACAACTCTAATCCACGGTAGGGCTATAACATCACTCCTTAAAGTTTGCAATCCCCATCTAGATAACCCCACATTGTCACCTTGAGCGCCAGATGGTTCCTTCAAACACCACAATTTCATAGGGACATCCAACTCCAAATATAACTAATGACAAGTATTTATGTAATCTATAGCCTAAGTGCCACACGATGTGCACGCTGTCACTTTCACACACGTGGGGATAACCGAGATCTATTAAAGCACTTGAGTAGCAGAGTAGATTTACTTGATTACAAAGCTCATGATCACAATAAGATCATGCATAGAGAGAGAGATGAACACATAGCTACTGGTAGAACCCTTAGCCTCGAGGAATAACTACTCCCTCCTCATCATGGGAATCAGCAACGGTGATGGAGATGGTGGTGGAGATCGATGGAGATGGCTCCGAGGGCAATTCCCCGTCGCGACAGGGTGCTGGAACAAAGACTTCTATCCGCTGAATCTCCTCTTCGGTGGCGGCGGCACTGCAGAACTTTTCGTGGATATATGCCGATTGTTTTAGGGTTTCTGCATCGGAGGCTTCTTATAGGCGAAGAGGTGAGGCGAGGAGGCATCCAGGGGGCCACACCTGGTGGTGGCGCACCCAGGGTGGGCCCGCGCCACCCTAGGATGTGCCTACCCTAGTGTCCCCCTCCGTCTCTACTTCGCATTTCCGTATTGCTTTGGGAAAAATAGGCAGATTGGCTTTTGTCCCATCCAATTCCGAGAAAATATTTATTTTT